>OY728164.1:775635399-776353211 GCA_963277665.1 Viscum album
AAACGGATGAAGGAAAATTATTGTATGTGCATTCATACATTAACATATAAACTAACTATGTTATATGTTATTCATTTAATGTACTATGGATTTGTTATTATATTCAAATTCATTTTTATTCATGATTTGTTTAATTTTGAAAAATTTTAATCTTATATTTTTTTGTATAGGCAATAATTAATTAGCATGCCTTTTTCTATTATGTATGTTATTGTTGTGAATATATTATAATTTCTAAATTACATTTTATAATTAATTTTCCTAAATAATGTTCTGAATCTTTTTTTAATTATTAAAATTATAGGAATGGAAAAAATAGTTGATTTACTGATAATAGTAAACTCCTAGTTGATTCTCCTTGACTATAAAGATTTTGTTAGTGTTTCCTAATGACCCCTCGATCTCCCTCCCTAAAGAATCTATGATATCCTCTCTATCCCACCCATTAACTTCTTCTACACCCTCTATCTCCCTCTATATACATCTAGAACAGTACATCATGATTCTATAGGTTCCGAATGTATTGAACCAACAGTGATGGAACAAGTTGGATTTCCTATTTATTTATTAGAATATTATGTGGTGATTGTTATAAGTATAGATTTTAATGTGATAAAGTTAATGCACTTTTTATAATAATAACTTATTTTGTCATAAATTATAGAAGTAATGTAACTAAATGACAAATATTTATAGCTTAGATGTGGTGAAATTTGAATGTATTGAAGACAGTTATCCACTTTAATTATTATAGGGTCACCATTATATGATTTTTCAACAATATTTGGCCATATTCTAGGATATTTGGTGGATGAGAAAATACCCTTTTAATTACTTGTTTTGACTTGAGGCATATTCCTCAAACTAGGAAAAATAAATTATTGGACTCCCCATATAATGGATGTTTTAATAAATTATGACACAATTGAATTTCATAGTTTAATTAAATAATAATATTTTAAAATGAATCTCTTTCTATAAATGCTATTCAAATTTTTTATTGCTGATCTTATCGTACAAAATTGGATATTGAAAATTTTTTGTAAGAAATGGGAAATAATTTAACGTAATATTGTGTAATTAATTCAACAATACATCATTGACTAACTCATCGTCATTATTATTAAGGTACCTGAAATGGCACCAAGGGAGAATTGGAACATTTTATTGACAGTAATATCCATGATAAAAACATGTTATTGAATAATATATGATTATATTAATCCCATTTTTCAAATATACTTTTATATGAAAAGCACATTAAATTGAATATAATAATATTAAATTACCTGTGATCTATTTCAAGATGTTTCATGAATAAATGTATCATTTTGAGTGAAAGAAATGATTCCCAACACTATCAGTTCCATTTTATTCATGAAACAGATCCAATATGGTAAAATTTTCACCTTATCAAATATTTATATAATAATATTATTTCATATATTAAAATTTTAATTTATCTCTATTTAATAAAGAAAAATAATTTAGGGAATCCAATCTCTTGATGGAACTTTTTCTAGATGTTTATAAAAAATATACTGGGGGTTATCTAGATGTTCATGCCAAAGAAGATGGGCTATGAATTAATTATTCATTTTAATGGTTCACACAAACAACTTTAGTACTATAATACTTACTAAACCAAAGATAAAAACATAATGTTTTATTTCTGATCATCATAATGTAGTTAATAAAAAAATATGTATTATATTTGATATAAAAAATCAGTTGTTAAAATTTAGATATAAAACTCAACATAAATATATTATGCATAACTACGTGTTCTAGTAATATATTCATTCTCTCTTGGGGCTCATAATTTATTTTATTTGTCACTTTTTTTCTTATGTATTACTTTAAATTGAACTTATATTTTATTTTTAGGTAAAAATAATAGAAACTATTAGATTCCAATACCGTACATCCCTTCTCAGTCTCCCAGGATTATTCAGTTAGTTGGTTTGTGGGAATGAGAGTCTTAGTCAGTTGTGTTGAATGGGTTTAGTACCATTACCATCTAAGGTATCTGGAATGTCACAGGGTATTGCAGTAGAAACTATTATAGGTTTCAGTTAGTCCCAACATTTAGTTTCTCAATGGAAGTTTCATGCATGGAGGAACAAAATTCAGCAATAGGGAAGAACAGTCCATTAATAAGGGACTCATATATAGGTTGTAGGATGTGAAGGTCATTTCTATATAGATATAAGTTGTTTAATTGTATTAAAATATGAATGGGTGTGTACATGATGACATTGCATCAATGGATGGATTGATTCGGAATGAAAATCAAAAATTTCATAATCATTTACTTATAAACCTGTATTGGTTTTAAGTTATAAGTTAATTATACACAGCTATTTAATTTTCTAGAAAATTTTCAAACTAGTGAAGGGATAAAGGAGTGGTGAAGAAGATAGATAATATGGATACTATAATATTTCATTGAGAATCAATGGGTATTGACTTTTTCATTTGGTGACAGTTTTATGTTTCTAAAATCATTATCTATAATTTAATGTATTTAATTTAATATATATTTTGATAACATAAAATGGATGTTGTTTCATTATTTATGGGATAATTGAATTTTTTTTATTTTACTATTTAATCCATCTCTATATATAGATGTTCATAACATAAAGGTTTGTTTGTATATATTGTGGGAGGGTGTATATTGTATGTATCGATCTAGGTAAGGTGGTATAACCTGATTTTATTGATTGTAAAATATTTATTCAATTATTTAAGGTTCACACTATCTTTGATAAGACATATGAAACTACTTTTTCTAATAGGATTCTACAAAACTCGTAGTTTCTTACACATCAAAACATTAGTTTGTTTAAGGTTTGGGAGAAGAATGAAAACCACATACCCTTATATGTACTTTTTTTCTCTAGATAGTGTTTGAAACATTCACTCTTATTCTTATTTAATTATAAATGAAAAAAATCAAGATCATTTCATAAATTATCCTATATTGAAAGATATTTTGAGTCTTTATATATTATTTATCACCTCTTTTTTACCCATCCTTTTTATGTGTGTGAATAGGTATCAAGGAAATCCAAATAGTAAATTCCTGTTAAATCACTCAGGAAAATACTAATTCGGATTTTCAATTATTAAGAAATTCAAGAAATGATCACTACCTGTACACACATTCTACTAATCACTAGACATGTTTCATTACTTGAACGCACATTACAATAATCACTAGACATTCATCACTCAGCCTGGCATATTCCATTATATATAAACTACAATAAGTGGATGAGGAGTGTAAATCATCAACTAAAGAAATAAACGATGAGAAAGTTAAATAAATAAAATATAATCCCATTTAAACCATTACGTTTTACTTAAATATTTAAATTATCCAATAAAAGACTGATTTTGTTCATTAATGTTTTGAATCAAGAATTAAAATTAATTCTCATTCCATTACATGATTAACCCTCCTTCCTAGGCATCAGAATTTGATTTTACCCCTCTATTTAGTCACTAATGATTTTCTTCACTCTTCTTCTTATTTGTCTACCCAATCTTCTTTACATAGCCATCCATGTTGATGAAATATAGAAATAGGGTTTGTATAATCATGGGCATTTTTTTCTTGATGTTTTAAAGTTTTTTTAGTGAAAACCCTTTATTATTCAATGATGGTTGACTTATCTCATTAGTGAGAGGTAAATAACTATTTGTAGTATACTTTTATTAATATAATTAATGTTTATACACTTTGAAAGTATATAAAATACTATGTTATTATCCATATCAATTTTCCCTAAAAGGAATATAATTTTTTTGTTTGGTTCTTTAATTTTTTGCTTTCTATATTTGGAACTTCAATTGTATTTAGGTTTTATATTTTTAAAAATCCATTTCATGCTCAAAAGGTGTTTTTGTAAATTCATTGAGACTTTTGTTTGTTAAAATGGATTTATATATGCTATTTTAAAAGATATATAATTTTTATAAAAGTGATTAAATAAATAAATAGTAGATTAAAAAGAGTTATAACTCCATCAAAAGACATAAGTGGTGGTTTTCCAAAACCGTCCTAATGTTCTCGCAACATCTTCTTATAGGTGGTTATAATCAACCTCTTGTAAGGTATGCGTAATATTAGAGGTGACTATTTTAGAGGGGGTGTAAACCAATTATAATTTTGTGTAAAAATTCCAAAAATAGCTCAATTAGAGGTTGTTGAAACCAACTCTAATTTTTGTAGCAACATAGAGGGGGCATAAACACCCTTTAATTTTACATAAAATTTATTGAAATGGTTACTTAGAGGTGGTTGAGACCCACCTATAAATTAACATAATTTTAGTTTTTCCCATTATTTTTTTTCGAAACCCATCCCCTCCTTAGGAAATTCACCATCCTATACACCCTGATATTCCCCTCTCAAAGAACCCCATTGTCTCCTCTAGTCCACCAATCCCAAATTCAACCATTCTCCACCTGGTCCTCCAGTGTTGTGGTCACCAGTTTCCCCTCACCAGTACATCTGAAAAAGTCTCCAATTTTCCCACTAGTCCTAACGCTTACCCACAAGCTCCCCCCCCCACCATCCAGTATAATATTTCAGGGGAGGGATTCAAACAGCATGATCGATCAAGCCCATTTTCCAACTAAGTCCTAACCACCTACCACTATTCCAAATTTTATGTCATGTTTTAATACACCCATGAGTATATTTATATATATATTATTGTCTAATCAAATATTTGTTATTTGTATAATGTATTTCAATAAATTTAAATATATATCCTATATATACATTTATATAAATTAATGCATTAATGTTTTTATTTTTTATTATTTTTAAATTAATTAAATATCATGGGTCAATGTATAAATATCACACTATATATTAATATATATATATACATTGTTTTAATGAAAAAAATATATAAACAAATACAAATATATTTATACGTATAAAACACAAAATTATCAATATATATCACATATATATATATATATAATATTTTTATAAATTACTTACTATATTTATGTGTATATAGAATTATATATTTTTATAATTTATATTTATATATTACCGAAATATATTATAAATATATATATATTATATTTGTATGTACATAGTTAAAATAATGAAAATATATATATTAAATATTTATCTGAATACAAATATATATTATATATTTTATCAATATATATTATATATTTTATCAATATATATTATATATTTATATATTTATACAATTTAATACATTTTTAGATTAATTTATATATATTTATTACATTATTATATATATTATTATAATATAATATAATGTTTTTATATATTTGAAATTTTATGTATATTTATATATAAATATATTTATACTTATTTTTATATTAATAAATAGTTATATTATGTATAAGAATATATATTTAATATTTTAATTTAAATACTTATCTACATATTAATATAAATTGATTTATTTATTTCAAAATATTTATTTATATATTTATTTGTATATATATAATGTATATATATATATATATGTATATATATATATATGTATTAAATATATTTCACATTTGTGTTTATAATTAGGTGAATTTATGTTATATTTTATGTATATAAATATTTATAACAGACAAAAAATCAAAAACATTATTTATATAATAGTTACATGATTATTTATATTCATGTGTGTGTAAGTATCTATATAATCGTTTTTATTATTATTATTATTATTATATAAATTGAAAAAACTACAAGGTTTTTATCTGATATATTTTTTAAAAATGAATAATTTTTTTAAATACATTTATATAATACATTTTTGATTTTATATTATAATTAATATGGTATGATATACCATTTAATAGAAATAAATATAGATTAATGTACACATTATACAATTATATTTATGTATACATATAAATATGATAAAATACTATCACATAAATCATTTATATAAATATGTTTATATAATATGTTTATATAATGTATTCCAATACATTTATATATTTTGTTTTAATTATATATTTATTAATGAATGTTTTTGGGAAAACAGTGGGGGTTCAGAAACCCATTTAATGTCATAAATTAGAGTGGGTTCAAAACACCCTCTAATAAAAAAATATTAGAAGTGGTTGTGGTGGTTTATGAACCCCCTCTAATGTTATTAATTATAGGGGGATCAAATCAACTTCTATTTTAAGAGATTAGAAGGGATAATGAACCCTGATTATTTCATTAAAAAATAGATTCCATTATATATAGAGCCTCTAAAATCCAGAAAAATATGATATATATATATCCTCTAAAATAAAAAATGAATATTATATATATATTGCCTCTAAACCCCAAATGAACATATAGCACCACTAATTATTAAATTATTTGTGTTTTTAACATAAGCACCACTAAAATCCAACCAAATATTCAATAAAAATTCTAAATTTTTTTAGGGGGTTGTGAACCCCTATAAATTCTATAGATTAGTAGGGGTTATGCACAACCCCCATTAATTTATAGAAAAAATGATTTTATATGGGTTTGTGCATAAACACATATAATCATACTGTTCTACATAGTGATCTCAATGTCTTGTATTGTGTTTTGATCAATACATTATTATTCAGTGAGGTGGAAATCATTATTTATAATTGATCCATCCTACTTGTATATATAAGGTTATTCCTTGGAATTATTTATATAAGTTTTGATGTTAGATAATTGTTAGTAGGGATTATGGGAATGATATTTGACTTGTTTATTATGGGAACCTTGAGTGGTTATATGGGTAATATTGAAGAGTATCACACTATATTAGATTACACACTAGATAGTGTGTCCAAATATAGTTCATACCTTTTATAGGGGTTTATAACCGATGATCCCAATGAGGTAAAGTCAAGATTTATAACAGTTTTTATCACATCATAGTTTAATGAGTGTTCCACATTTAATGGGGTCATATATTATCCCATTATATTTGAGGATGATATCCCATGTTTTATAATATCTATTTTATGGATTACTTGTCACCTTGGTTTACCTTATTATGTATTCCATATATATTTTATTTAGATTTTAATCACATGTTCCATAATTTTAATTTATTTTTAAGGTTTTTTTAAAATGAAAAATCATATGTGATTGGTTTTTCAAATTTATATAAAGTAAAAATTAAATATCAAAGTTTATTTCAAACTATTTTTGTGGGTTTGGATTGTAAAATAATTAAAATATATCTATTTTTATGATTCTGCATATATTTCTGGCTTTTCATCTATTTGGTTTTTTAGGATTTGTAGCTTCTATAGAGTTGATTTTTTTGAATAGTGATATACAATGGTGGTTTAAACGACCACTCAATATGGTAAAAGTATTTTCTTGGGTGGTTTAAACCTCTCTTATATATTATTATTGATATTATCATATCTAAACAACCGCTAAATCTTTGACAGTTTTGAAATCCAAAACCCACCTCAAAAATTGAAATTACCATATATAAAGAATGTTTTGAGACACTTCCCAAAAAACCAGGATAAATAAAAGAAAAAAACTGATGTTGATTCATGATTCCAACTTTTTTGACATTTTACAAAAATTGTCACAAAACCATTTTGTGGTGGTTTGCACTTCTATAAAACCAATATAATTTTTTTTAGCCCCCATATTTTTTGTAGTATTTTTAGGGGTTTTAAGGTTATTATAGGTGTTTTAGGATATTTTTGGGGGTTTTATTTACTTTAATGTTATTTATGGAGTTTAAGGGTATTTTTAATGTTTCTTTGGGGGGTAGGTTAATTGTGTTGGGGGGAGGAGGATTGGTTTTTTATGGTTTTTAATTTTTCCATTGTTTTAAGGGTCATTTAGGGTTTTAGGGTTTTATAGGGACTTTAAGAATTTATAGCGAGTTTTGGGTTTTGGGGGGTGGGTGGGTTGGGGTTTTGGGGATTTTAAGGTATATTGGTGGGTTTTATAGTTTCTTGGGATCTTTTGGCTTTTTAGGGTTTTTAGGGCCCTTTAGTGTTTGTTGGGTTTTATGGTTTTTTAGTTTTTATATTTTTCTATGTTTCTAAGGGGTTTTTATGATTTTAGGGTTTTTTAGGGTTATTAGGGTTTTTGGTTTTGTAGGGTTTTTAGGGTTTTGATGTTTTTAGGGTTTTTAGGGGTTTTAGTGTTTTAGGGATTTTTTGGGGTTTTAGAGGATAAAAGGGTATTGAGGGGTTTTTTTAATGTTTTTTGGTTTGTCGTTACTTTTTTAGAGTTGTTTCAATTTTTTAGAGGTTTTTATCGTTTTAAGGAGATTTATGGAGTTTTAGGGTTTTATGGTTTTTAGGGGTTTTAGTGTTTTAGGGTTTCTAGAGGTTTTACTATTTTTAGGGTTCTTCGAGGATTTATGGGTGTTAATTTTTATCAGGGGTTATTAATGTTTTTATGTTTTTTTAGGATTTTATGGTTTTATATGGTATTAATGTTTTTCATATTTTTAGGTACTTTAGATTTCTTTTAATTTTTTTGGGGTTTCTAGGGATTTTGGGGTTTTTTTGGTTTTAGCATTTTTAGGGTTTTTTTTGTTTTTAAGGTTTTTAGAGTTATCTAGGGATTTTTTAGGGTTTCTTGGTCCATTGAGGGGGTTTTAGGGTATTTAAGATTTTTTTAAGTCTTTTGCTATGGTTTCTATTTTTAGGGTCCTTCAGTTTTTTTGGGTTTTTAGTGACCTTTTGGGATTTTAAAGTTTTTAGGCCTGTTTAATGTTTTTATATGTTTTTTGGGGTATTAAGGGTTTCAAGGGTTTTATATTTTTTATGGGTTTTTAGGGTATTATGGTTTTTATAGTTTTGAAGTATTTTTATGGTTTTTAAGGTCTTTAGTATTTTTGGGGATTCAGGTATTTTTAGGGGTCTTATGGTTTTTAAGATTTTAGGGGGTTTTGGGTTTTTGGTGTTTTAGTTTATTCTTTGTTATTTATGCTCTTTTAGGGTTGTTTGGTATTTTTATGTGATTTTGGGATCTTTTAATTTTTTAATATTTTTAGGGTCTTTTAGGGTTCTTAGGTTTCATAGGGTTCATAATTTTATATGGTATTTTAAGATTTTTAGGTTTTTTTAGGGGTTTTAGGGTATTTTATGTGTTTTAATGGGTTTTATGATATTTTTAGGTTTTCATGGGCTTATATAGATCTTTTATGGGATTTTTTAGGTTTTTGGCTTATTTTATGTTTTCTAGGGTTTTTTGTGATTTTTATGGGTTTTAGGGACCATCATATTTTTTGAGTTTTTTGGGTTTTCTTGGTTTTTTTGAATTTTTAAGGGGTTTTTGGGTTTATATTTTTTTTGGGTTTTAGGTATTTAATTTGTGTAAATAGTTTTTTAGGGTTTTTAGGATATTTTGGGGTTTTATATATTTGAGGGTTTTTAGGGTTATCCATGTGTTTTTAGGGTTTCTTGGATTCTTAGTGTTTTAGTGTTTTCAGTGTTTTAGGGGTTTTATGGTTTTTAGGGGCTTCATGTTTTATGGTTTTTAGGGGGTTTAGGGTTTTTTCATGGATTTTATGGGGCATTAATGTGTTTATTGTTTTAATGGTTTTTTAGTTTTTTTATTTTTTTTTTGTGTTTTAGGGTTTTTATCATTTTTAGAGTGTTTATTGAATTTTAGGGTTTAAATAGAATTATTTAGCATTATTTAGTGTCTTTTATGGGTTTCATGTTCTTTTAGGGGTTTTGGGGGTTTATGAGTTTTTAGGGGTTTTATGGATAATTATGGGTTTCTTGGGGTTTAAAGTGGTTTTTAGGGTTTTTAGTATATTTATGGGTTTTATTGGTATTTAATGGTTTTAGGTTTTTTAGGATGTTTTAGGTTGTTTTATTATTTTCAAGTCATTTGGAGTTTATATGCGTTATATAGGTTTTTAGGTTTTTAGGGTTCTGTTAGAGTATTCATGGTTTTTTGTGCTTTTAGGGATTTTTAGTATTTTATTATATTTAAAGGGGTATTATGATTTTACAATATTTTGGGGGGTTTTAGTGGGTTTTTATGGCTGTTAAAATTGAAAAATTCATGTCATGAACTTTTCCCACATGTCACCTTGAATGGTTCATGAAACACCCCTCCTCCAAACTAAATTCATTTGTGGTTTGGGGTGTAATCCGTTCGTGAAGTAATCAGTTCATGAAGCACAACAATCCCTATGAAGAAATAACTTTGTGGAGTTCCCATGTTGCTTCCTTCCTATAATAATCTATTGTAAACACCTATTAATATGTAGTTAGTAGTTTTAGAACATTTGTTACACACCACTACTATTAAATATATACACCCAATTCCAGTGTAAGAAAGGAAAGATATGCCCACAAGGGTGAAAAAAACGTGGGGGATGACCTCAAATTATTCTGGTAAATTTCTTGAATTATAAAACTAGAGATGGATCCATAAATTTCCCTCATGAAGCTGGTAAATTACAAATACTAAATGAAATATGGGTCATTTGGGGTGAAATGCATTCTTTTATGACCATCCACATAAAGAATAAAAATGTATGTAGAAGACCTTTGTGGGAGCGCCTTTATGGGGAACCTTTGTTGGTCCTCTTTATGGGGCCCCTTTGGGGGTGGTCTTCGCAGATCCCTTTTTAAACTTTAATTTCCAAGATATTATACGAACATCCCTTTGTGGAAAAAACTATACGGCCAACACTTCTCCTCCACTAGTTCATAGCACAACAGCCATGGTCCCCACCCTCCAAAGTGGTCCCTTCATTACCATCACTAACCCCCATGAAAAGTGGGGAGTAACACCATTAAATTTTTGGGCTAGGTAAAGGACATTTTCATTTGTGTCCAATACAACCCTAATGTTCAACCCATAAAATATCATGAGTTAGGATAGTGCTCTACACTACGTAAAATAGTTGGGTTTGACCTAATTCTCTTGGTTAATTTTTTATGCTACTATTTTGAGATAATCTTCATGGTTACAAACACACAAGAATAATTCATGAAGTAATCCCGTATCCTTTCAGGGGGGTCAAATCTAGATAGGTAGCTAGGTGTCACTATGTTTGTTACCAAAATAAGAGGATAAAAGAACATTTGAATCCATTGTTTCTCTCTATTCACCCCAAATTAATCCACTAGAAGATGAATGGGATTGATTGGTTTGTCATATCTTTCACTTCATCTTGTTTCTCACACCAAGAATGACCCATGTGGGATTATACGGTAGTAACAATCACAACATATGAATGATCAAATACATATATTTAAATTATATTTCACTTAAAAATATTTCTCTCACTTTTTCACATCAGTATCCTCTGATGCATAAGCCCCAACCTAAATTAAAAGTCACAATGAGTAAAAATAATCATCATTTCCCCACACAAATGGGCAACCATTATAGTGTAAGACTAAAAACTAGGACTCAATCTTCAAAGAACCATATTCACAATGATGTACGAATGTGACTCCTATTAGGTGAAATCCCCAATCATCCTAACTAAATGGGATTTGGTTCCCAACCAACTGGGATATGTAGGAAGCCTCCCTAAGGTCCAAACCCAACACCCCAGATTCACCCTAATGTTCTATGAGACATATTCATGGTAGGGTTGAATCTAACTTTGGGGTCATATTACTTTAGATACCCTTTCACCACCACCCTTATTTATCTAAATTCTAGATAATATGATACACCTCCAGGAGACCACATCTCTTCCAAGAACTTTGGGGAACTTCTGTGTAAGTCCCACACAAATATTAACTAAGCACCATTCTCCTACACATCCTCATTGAACATTGATACACTTCATGGTTTTTACTTGTTAGATGAGCTTAAAAGGTATGATGTGTCTAGTTAAGTAGTGCTAAATAACATGGATTCTGATTCCTTTCATAGGAATACATAGGAAGATTTTCTAATAGACCCGGTCTTGATATCATAACAACTTCTATCTTTAGCAGACGACGTTAAATTGGTGAGCACCCAACTATGTGGCTGAAAACCAACATCTTGATAAATAAACGATTTAAGAATATTTAATCTATTTTAAATAAAAGGGTACCATAGAAAAAGAAGCTTTTATATATATAAATGCCTCAGTTGATATGAAACCTCAAATATAGGCTAATTATTCTGAAATAAACCAAATACAAAAAAATAATTATCAAAATAGGGGTGACCTATCTGATATTTGGGATGATATAAATTATTCACTAATGCATCTTAAATCTATAAGAGAGCCATGTAGTAATAAATTATACATCCCAAAAAAAGTTATAATAATAACCTCCCATCCTCTCAGCCCACGCGCATTATAAGGCCTCATTGGAGAAATCTATGTGGCCTTTTGACTTTAAAAACTGGGCCCATATCAACTAAAAATGAGTTTCAGTGTAACAACACATTGCGAAAAAAAATGTTCAGGTTTTAAGGGTTTAAAGGTTTTTCTGGGTTTTATGGGTGTTATGGGTTTTATTATTTTTAATGTGTTTTTATAGTGTAGGTATTTTAGTTATTTTTCGGGTTTTAGGTTTATATGTTTTTTATTGGTTTTATAGTTATTTTATGTTTTTTAGGGTTTTAGATTTTTTTTAGTGTTTTTAGGGGTTTATAGTTTTTATGGGTTTCTTTGGGTCTGTATGGTTTTATAATGGTTTTTAGGGCATTCATACTTTTCCTGGGTCTATGGGGATTTTATTATTATTTTAGGGATTTTAGGGTTTCTTAGGGGTTTTAGGGGATTTTAGAGTTTCATGAACTTTTAAGGTTTTTTGGGATTATATAGTGTTTTGGGGTGTTTTTTGGTATTTTTTGGTTTTTAAGGGTTTTATTGTTATTTTGGTTTTTATGTTTCTTGTGTTTTTAGGGTGTTTAATGAGTTTTATGGCTCATTTAGTGTCCTTATTGGATTTTAGGGTTTTGAATATTTTTGGGTATCATAATGCGTTTAAGTTTTTTTTGGTTTTAGGGTGTTTAAGGGGTTTTATGGGTCATTTAGTGTCTTTATATGATTTTTGGGTTTTAATTATTTTTGGGATCATAATTTGTTTAAGGGTTTTTTAGGTTTTTAGGATTTTTAGGTGTTTAGGGTTTTTAATAGTTTTTAGTGTTATCTGGTTTTTTAGTGGTTTTAGGTGTTTCTTGCGTCATGATGAGTTTTTAGTTTTCATAGATTTTTTTTGGTAATTTTAGGTCTTTAAATTTTTTTAATACGGTTTTATGGATTTTTTTGGTAATTTATCATTTTTTGGGTCTATTTGTGGTTTTAGGGTTTCCTTGGAGTCTTAAGTGGATTTTATTGTTTTTAGAGGTATTTATTGTTTTATGTTTTTAAGGGTTTTTATGTTTTTTTAGGGAAATATGTTTTTATGGTTTTTTGGGAATTTTTTGTGTTTTTAAGGGTTTTTAGTGGATTTTAGGTGTTTTAAGGGTTTTTAGGTTGTATAGTTTTTAGGGTTTTAGGGTTTTTAGATATTTTAGGGGATTAAGGGCTTTTTGGGCATTTTAGGGATTTTATGGTTTTTAAATTTGTAGGGTTTCAGGGTTTTTACAGTTGTTAGGGTTTTAAAGGTTTTTAGGGTCATTAGTATTTTTAGGGTTTTCAATGGGTCTTAATAATTTTTTTGTTTTTTTAGATTTAGTTTTTTATATTTTTAAAGATTTTGATGGATTTTAGGGTTTTTATAGTTTTACAGAGTTTTAATGGATTTTTAGGGGTTTGAAGGGATTTTATGGGATTTTAGGTTTTTATGATTCTTGGGTTGTTGTATTTAAATGGATTTAGGGGGATTAGTGATATTTAGATATTTTAGAGGACTTTAAGGCTTTTATGGTTTTTAGTGATTTGTAGGGTTTTTAGTGTTCTTAGGGTTTTTAGGGAAATGAAGGTGGAGCTCCAGGCTGTAACACCCTGATATTTTATGATAAGTATATTTTTTATGTCTTATGTTCTACGCAACATCAAAGGAATCTTTCAATGCACACAACACTAGCTTGGCTTGTGTTACAGGCAATCATGACCTTCCTCGATAGCGTGTGTAGTACGCAATACCGAGTTTCACTAAACAACGATATATTGTTATAATATTCTTATGGGCTAGACATTATGAATAGTATTAACTACATTTTTAATTTTATTACATTATTATTCATCATACATATTTTCTAGAACATCATATGAGAACAAAATAAATTTTTTGGGTAAAATTAGTATTTTTCAAAAAAATGTTGTTTTGACACCTTTTGAAGGTGCACCCACTTTAAATCTAGTTTTGACATGTTTTTAAGTTCAATTTGAAAAAATAAGATTCTTCCTTGCAATCAGGATATAAAAATTTAATTTGGATAAATTTTTCATATTATTCTGATAACTTTCATATTTTAATGAATAGTAAAAACACGCTATATTTTAATTAAAAACAACTTTATTTAATCGCAATAATTTATATGGTTTTATTATCCTTTTAATTGGTTTTAAAGTGTAATTAGAATATATTTTTACCATTTAATTCAAATTTGGTCCTTGGAAATAATTTCACTTTGAATTCGGACATAAACAAGTGTCGATCATTTGATAGTTATTGTTTCCAAAAAACACGCTATTTGTTTTGATAATAGGAATCAATTTTAAAATTAATTAATGCCACTTATATGTTTTGAATTGAAAAAATAGACATTATTTTTGAATTCGGAATATCAAATATAGCTTAGACTGAATTTTTCATATTTTTATGAAAAACATCAATTTTTGATGAATAGTGGAACCACTTAGTGGTAGTTAAAAAATTGAATCTTTCATGAAAATAAAATTTTACCAATTCTGTGAATTGAATTTCAAAAATCTGACAGAGATGGTTGTTATCAAGAAGTAAAATACAGTTCGATAAGATGAAAATAATTTTTGTTTAATAGTAACTTTTTCCTTTTATTTACCACAGTTAAAGGTAAATAGGGTATTTCAAGGTTAAAAGAATATTATAATAATTTAAAATTACCTTAACACTTATCCTACCATATTTTATGAGTAGTGGCCGACCATGGGCATCCTTGGGTCGATTTTGGGACCCCATTTAGCCACTTGGTAGTGATAATGACAATTTGGATTAATTAATTTAATATAAAGACAAAATTGACATTAACAAAAATCTTTAAGTAATTAATTTTTTTAAGGGGTTATATAAATTATCTTTTCGACTATAAAAATTAATTGGAAAGATAAAACTATTTCCTACATGTTGGTATTTTTTTATAATTTTTAGACATCAATTAAATTAAATTATTTATGACACAATAATGATGAAGTATTTACCTCATTAATAAATGATTTAAATAAATAAGATTATAATGATTAAAATACTATCCAAAACATGTCCAATTATTATTGGATGATTTTATTTCGAACATGAAGCATCTTATATTCAAATTTAATTATTTTTTCAACTTTTGAAACCGAATATAAGTTTATAATAAAATAATAATTTCACACTTTCCAAAGGTGCCCCTCTCCTCCCTTATAAAAAGGAACCTCCTCCCTCTCCTCTTTACACAACTTTGAGCCTTCAGACTCGACCAACCACTACCCATTACTATTCTCAACTCCCCTAGTAATATTCTAGAGTTATTGGTTTTCTTCAAAGACAAACATTAGTGCCCTAAGAGGAGGTTTCAAAGAGGCGTGTCAAAGAAGAGGTAATATCCGTTATCGATTCCTTCAAATTTATTTCTTCTTATACTTACTATTATTTAGTTGTTTCATTATTAAGTAATAATATCAGTATCAATAATATACTTATATGTTATTATAAATATTAAACAACCCTATTTCACCTTCTATCAATCCTACGGAAAATGAAATCATCGCGCATGCGTATGTACGGAATACCGTCTCCACGCCGTGGTGTAATCTATTTTCCTTAACCACCTTACTTGGATGGGTATAATGGTGTAAATAATAACTATATATGATTATTTTAAAGTTATATTTATTCTGAAAGAGTATACATACAATTCAATACAATTCCACGATCATGGGAATGATATCATCGCTCGTGCGTACGTACAGCCTACCATCTCCACGATGTGATGCGACTCGTTCTACATGATATTCAATGAATAATGATTATATAAATGAATTGAATGAATAAATATGATATATATTACACTAATACAATTCTGTAAATGATTTATCTATAACCTAAAAAGAAGAATAAGAATTTATTCGACAAAACATGCATAAGAACATAAAGCAATGAACACTCAAATAACAAGTAGCAATGAAAAATTACTAATAAGAAGATAAGAATATGACCATATATTATATCATAACAATGAATATGATTCTGTAATAAGTCAATTAACAATATTTAAACCATATTAAAGGAGGTTCAGATTCATACTAAGCATATCAGACATAAGGTAAGGGATAATTTTGCAAATCTCATTTTTATCTGAGATTGTTTATATTTTGGTATTTACTGGGGTGTATTTATCATCCACATACATGTTTTCTCAATATGTAATATTATTTCTATCCTCCTACAATTGTTTAAATCCAATATTACTCATTGGTGAGTTTTTAGTAAAAGATATGAAAGGAATATTTTGTCATTTTTAGTACGAGGTACTTTTTGACTTTTTCGGCCAAAGTACAAGAAAAATGTTTTTTTAACTTATACGGCTTGAATGGATTTTATGATTTCATAGAACATTATTTCCATGAAGCTTTCTTTACATGTTTTGAAGTTTATTTTTATTCAACTTCTTTTAGTTTAAAATTGTATGACATGTTAAGAAAGAAAAAATGTTTTTGAAGTAGAAAAGATATTTTCCTCAAGAATGGAGTTCAAGCATTTTATCAAAAATTATTTTCCATCTAAGATAAAATAGGGTTCTGTTTTAATCCCTATTTTTACATTGATTTGATTATGATATTATGGAATTCATTTTATTATGTCCTTTTATCTTATATGGATTATGTTATGATGGCATGATGTTTGAGAATCCCATTTTTATTACATGGGTTATGCTATGATTTATGATTTTGTGTCACAAGTAAGAATGGTTTCATTATGAGATGGGTGGGACCTATATCTCCCTCAAATGCATTGGGTAAATATTTATATCTCATGAGATAGACATGGCTGTAATGGTAGGTTAATTTGGTTCAGTGATATAGGACTGAAACAAGGAGCGAACTCGGTTCAGAAATGGACTTTGTCCACTAGGATAGTCTTGGAAATGAGTCTCAACTACTAAGAAATGATTGTCTATGATTATGTGTGTATGCCAAAAAGTTTCATGTTTTATGTTATGATTATTGGGATTACATTTCACTACTATTATTTATCCCATGTTATGATATTATGATCTCTTTTTCAGGTTATGATTGTTAAAATGATATGTTCTTATGAATATAATATTTCCTTTGTTTACCTTTACTAAGAATTTTAGGTCACCCTTTTGTATGTTTTTTTCATAGTTTAGGATAAAATTTATTAAGTAGGATATTCCATAAGGGACTTTAGATAGGATGAAATAAATGGGAGACAATGTAGATGCTTTGTGAACCAGTTGTTTATGTTTCCCAGTTTCTAAAGACACTATACCTATATGGTCCTACCATGGTTTTGTTATATGTTGTAATAAGTATTCTTAAATTTTGAAGTAATAACTATGTATGTAAATTATGGGTCGTTATAGTTGTTATCAGAGGGAGGTATAGTCAACCTTTAGAAACTAGGATATGAAAGCCTTAGTAAGAACCATAAGGATATGTCTAAGCATAGAACACAATCAATGTGCTTTAGAAATGGCCATGAGTAACCTTTGATAAGACCTAAAGTGTGAAATTTGATTACTGATTATGTTGTTTTCCTGTTATAATTAGTGTTTCTCACACTATTCTTCTTGGTTTTAGTCAATGGATGGAACCTGAATGAATCATGTTAATGTGGAATGCGACGGGCAATGCAATGATTGTCCCCCCGAGCAACCAAACGTTAAGGGAGCTGGAATGCAAAATCTTGTAGCCATGCTCACACAACTTTCTCATGCTATGAATCATGCAGGAATTCCTAACGAGCAAAGGAAAGAAAAACATTCTATTGAATCCTTCATGAGGCAGTGTCCACCCTCATTCAGTGGGTCTACTGATCCATTAGTGGAGGAACAATGGATCAATACCACTAAAAAGATATTTTCAGTTCTACAATGTTCTGATCATGATAAAGTCATCCTAGCTGTATATCGTTTGGAAGGTGAAGCTAATCAATGGTGGAATCTTATCAAGAATACGAGGCAAAGATTTGAAATTGAGTCCATGGAATGGGACAAGTTCAAGAACTTATTATTCAATAAATACTTCCCTCGTATTCTTCGAACAATGATGGAGAAAGAGTTTCTTGAACTAAAGCAAAAGGATGATGAATCGGTTGGTACCTACGAATCAAATTTTAGAAGACTTTCAAGGAACGCTTTCAGAATTATTATCCAACCTGAGAGTAAGATTGATCGACTCTTTAGTGTCTTAAAACCATGTCTCCGAAGGGCATTATCCATAAGGGACTTAAACTGATACGAGGAAATTTTTCGGTGTGCTCTCAAGGTTGAGATGGAGATTGGAGTAACCCATCAGTCATATGTGTTTGATAAGAAGAGGAAAATGGAATTCAAAGGGAAATCTAAAGACCAAACTGAAAAGAATACGAGTTTTCCCTTATGCTCAAAGTGTATAAAGAAACATGGAGGGAATTATCTTAAATGGACAAGTAAATGTTTCAAATGTGGAAAAGAAGGTCACTGGGCATTTGAATGCCGAAATGATGGGAAAAATATGTCTAGTGATGCGAACAAAGAAAAGAATACACAGAACACACCTCCTACACTTCAATGTTACGTGTTCAAGGAAATAGGTCACTATGCTAATCAATGCCCTAATCCAAGGGTTGTTAATTATGATCGACGTCAACAAAATCTTAAGGCCAAAGACAAAGGAAAGTCACATGAAATTTCTATCGGCCATGTGGAGTACGATAACGAAGTTGTGAAAGGTACATTTACCATCCACTCTAAAGTAGAAAATGTTTCATTTGATTCTGGATCCACCGACTCTTTTATTTCTGAAGAATTTTCTAAGGGTGTTGTCGTACTACCTCAAAAATTAGATGTTGAGTTAGCTTTGACAACTCCTAATGGCACAACAGTTGCATCAAATGTTTATAATTCTTCTCCAATTGAAGTTTGTGGGAAAGTGCTTCCTACAGATCTTGTGATCCTTCATATAGTTGAATTTGATGTGATTCTTGGCATGGATTGGATTTATTTATACGAAGCTCATATCAATTTCAGAAGAAGAAAAATCACATTTTATATTCCCTATCAATCTACTATCATTTATCGATTCAAGGATGAATATAACCTTCCAGTGGAAATTTCTTCCATCTTATGGTTCTTGATTCCAATAAATGAAGGTTATTTATCTCAAATGGTTGGAGAGAAAATCACGATTAAGAATACACCCATTGTACGGGAGTTTGATGATGTCTTTCCAGAGGAATTTCTAGGTCTTCCACCAAATCGTGAAGTTGAGTTTTCAATAGAACTTATATCGGGTGCTATTCCCATTTCAAAGACACCTTATAGAATGGACCCAATTGAGTTGCAGGAATTGAAGAAGCAACTCCAAGAGAATCTTGATAAGGTATTCATACACCCTAGTGTGTCACCATGGGGAGAACCTATTTTGTTTGTGAAGAAGAAAGATGGATCAATGAGACACTACATTGATTATTGAGAACATAACAAGATCAATATCAAGAAAAAATATCCTCTCCCACTCATTGATGACTTATTTGACCAACTATGCGGAGCTCAATACATTTCCAATATTGATCTTCGTTCAGGGTATCATTCATTAAGGGTCAAAAGGGAGGATATACCAAAGAAAACTTTACGTACAAGGTATGGACACTATGAATTTATAGTGATGACATTTGGTCTTACTAATGCCCCTGCTATCTTCATGGATCTAATGAATAGAGTCTTTTGAGACTATCTTGATCAGTTTGTGGTAGTATTTATAGACAATATTCTTGTCTATTCAAAGAGAAAGGAAGAACATGAAGATCACTTGAGAATTGTATTGAAGACCCTATGAATGGAGAATCTTTATGAAAAATTTACCAAGTGTGAATTTTGGCTTCAAAAAGATTCATTTTTGGGTCACATAATCTCAAATGAGGGGATATCTGTGGATCCAGCAGAAACAGATGTTATCGAAAGATGGTCGAGACCAACAATAGTAATTGAGATCCGAAGTTTTCATGGTTTGGCTGGATATTATCGACGTTTTGTGAAAGATTTTTCATGATTATCTAATCCACTCACCAGGTTGACTCGAAAAGAAGTTAAGTACGTGTGGACAGAGGAGTGTGAAGAGAATTTCAAGGAGTTGAAAATAAGGTTATCCAGTGCACCTGTGCTCACACTGTCTTGTAGTGGAGAAAGGTTTGTGATCTACAGTGATGCATCCAACAAGTGACTGGGGTGTGTTCTCGTGCAAAATTATATGGTGATATCTTATGCCTCACGACAGTTGAAAATCCATGAGCAAATTTACCCAACTCATGATTTGGAGTGAGCTGCGGTAATCTTTACATTAATTATTTGGAGGAATTATCTTTATGGTGAAAGGTGTGATATTTATACTGATCATAAAAGTTTAAATTTTATTTTCACACAAAAGGAACTGAATATGCACCAAATAATATGGTTGGAGCTGATTAAGGATTACTACTGCTCAATTCATTACCACCTTGGGAATGAAAACAAGGTGGCAGATGCATTAAGTCGACAAGACTTTTCTAGATTATCCATGATGAGGATCACAAAAGATCCAATATTTATGGATTTACAAAGGATGGATCTTGGAATTGTAATGGAAGGGGAGAAATATTATCTTTCTCAAATGAATGTTCAACCATATATACATGTGAAGATTAAAGAGGTACAGAAAAAGATATAGATTTACAAAAGAAGGTGAGAAATGTTCTTGAATTCCACATTGATTGTGATAAAATAGTAAGGTTCAAGAATCTGGTTTGTATTCCTCCCATAAAAGAATTAAATAAGGAGATACTGGATGAGGCTCATAGTTCTTCATTATCTATTCATCCTAGAAGCACAAAGATGTATAGGGACCTGAAAGAGTACTTCTGTTGGGATGGCATGAAAAGAGATGTTGTTGAATATATATCATGATGATTGGTTTTTCAAAAAGTCAAAGCTGAGAGAAAGAAGTCTAAGGGGATGTTACAACCATTACCTATACCAGAATGGAAATGGGAAAACATCACTAAGGACTTTGTCACTGGACTTCCTAAAACATCCAAACGCAATAATGTTATCTGGGTTATAGTTGATTGTCTTACGAAGTCGGCACACTTCATTGCTATTAGGGAAGATTTCACTCTTGATCAGCTTGCCATGATATATGTAAAATAAGTGGTAAGATTGCATCGAGTACCACTTTCCATTATATCTGATCGGGATCCGAGGTTTACCCCAATGTTTTGGTGAAGTCTTCATCATACTCTGGATAAAGAGTTGAGTTTCATCATTTCTTATCATCCTTAGATAGATGGTCAGTCTGAGAGGACAATTCAAACTCTAGAAGACATGTTGAGAGCTTGCTCTATGAATTTCAAAGGTGGTTGGGATCAACACCTACCTTTGGTGGAATTTTTCATATAATAATATCTTTCACTCTAGTATTCAGATGGCTCCTTATGAAGCTCTCTATGGAAAGTAATTCAAAACTCAAACTTAATGGGATGAAGTTGGGGAAAGAAATCTATTAGAACTAATCTTGTTGACGAGATGGTAGAAATGGTCCGATCTACTCAACAACACATAAGAGTAGCTCAAAGTTGAAAAAAAAGATATACCGATAACCAAAGAAAAGACCTAGAGTTTGAATTCAGTGATAAAGTGTTCTTACGAATATCTCCTTGGAAGAGAGTAATGATATTTGGAAAGAAGGGAAAGCTGATCCCTAGATATATTGTTCCTTTCGAAATACTGGATCGTGTTGGAAAGGTAGCTTATCAATTGGTGCTTCCACTAAATCTCTCTCAAGTTGATGATGTGTTCCATGTATCTCTCCTAAGAAAGTATATACCCGATCTTTCACATGTACTAAGCTAAGAAGTTTTACCGCTGGAGAATGATCTTTCTTATGAAGAACAACTGATTGGGATTCTGAATCATAGTGAAAAAATTTCTACGGAACAATACCACTCTCTTGGTAAAAGTTTTATGGAGGAACCACTAATTAGAAGAAGCTACATGGGAGCTTGAGGATATTATGAGGGGGATGTATCTTGATATGTTTGTTACGAAGTGACGAGTTTTGAGGGAGAAATTCATTTTAAGGGGGGTAGAATGTAACACCCTAATATTTTATGAAAAGTATATTTTATTTTATGGCTTATGTTATACGCAAATCAAAAGAATCTTTCACTACACACAACACTAGCTTGGCTTGCGTTACATGTAATCACGACCTTCCTCGATAGCGTGTGTAGTACGCAATACCGGGTTTCACTAACCAATGATATATTGTTATAATATTATTATGGACTAGCCGTTATAAATAGAATAAACTAAAATTTTAATTTTAAAACATTATTATTCATCTTACATATTTTCCATAACATTGTATGAGAACAAAATAAATTTTTTGGGTAAAATAAGTATTTTTCAAAAAATAAAATTTTGTCTCCTTTTGTTGGCACACCAACTTTAAATCTAGTTTTTGACATGTTTATAAATTAAATTTGACAAAATAAAATTCTTCCTTGGAATCAAGATATAAAAATTTAATTTGGGTAAATTTTTCATATTATTCTCATAACTTTCAGATTTTAACGAATTGTAAAAACACGCTATATTTTAATTAAAAACAACTTTTTTCACCGCAATAATTTATATAGTAAGATTATTTTGTTATTTGGTATTGAAGTTTAATAAGAATATATTTTTACCATTTAATCCAATGTTGGTCATTGGAATTAATTTCACTTTGAATTCGGACATAAACAAGTGTAGATCTTTTGATATTTATTGTTTCTTAAAAACACGCTATTTGTTTTGATAACGGGAATCAATTTTAAAATTAATTAATGCCACTTCTATGCTTTGAATTTGGAAAAATAGGCATCACCTTTGAATTCGGAATATCAAATATAGCTTAGGCTGAGTTTTTGGTATTTTTTTGAAAAACCTGAATTTTTGATGAATAGTGAAACCACTTAGTGTTAGTTAAAAAATTGACTCTTTCATTTAAATGAAATTTTACCCCTTTTTTGAATTGAATTTCAAAAATACGACATCCATGGTCGTTATCAAGAAGTAAAATGTGGTTCAATAAGATGAAAATAATTTTTGGTGAATAGTAACTTTTGACTTTTATTTACCGCAGTCAAAGGTAAATAGGGTAATTCAAGGTTAAAAGAATATTATAATAATTACAAATTACCTTAAAACTTGTCCTAAACTTATTTGATGAGTACTGGCTGACCATGGGCATCCTTGGGTCGATTTTGGGACCCCATTGAGCCACTTGGTAGTGATAATGACAAATTGGATTAATTAATTTAATGTAAAGACAAAATTAACATTAACAAAAAGCTTTTAGTAATTAATTTTTATAAGGGGTTATATAAATTATCTTTCCAACTATAAATATTCATTGTAAAGATAAAAATATTTCCTACATGATGGCATTTTTTTTATAAATTTTAGACATGAAATAAATTAAATTATTTATGACACAATATTGATGCAGTATTTACCTCATTAATAAATGATTTAAATAAATGAGATTATAATGATTTAAATATTATCCAAAACATGTCCAATTCTGATTGGATGATTTTATTTCGACCATCAGTCATCTTATATTAATCTTTAATGATTTTTTGACCTTTATAAACTGAAGATAATTTTATAATAAAATAATATTTTCACTCGTTCCAAAGGCGCCCCTCTCCTCCCTTATAAAAGGGCACCTCCTCCATCTCCTCTTTACACAACATTGAGCCTTAAGGCTCATCCAACCCTTGCCCATTACTCTTCTAAACTCCCCTAGTAATATTCTATAGGTCCCAGTCTTCTTCAAAGACAAACATTAGTGCCCTAAGAGGAGGTTTTAAAGAGGCGTGTCAAAGAAGAGGTAATATCCGTTACATATTATTTCAAATTTATTTCTTCTTCTACTTACTCTTCATTAGCTGTTTCATTATAAAGTAATAACATCAGTATCACTCATATAGTTGTATGTTATTATAAATATGAAACAACCCTATTTTACCTTCTATCCATCCTACGGAAAACGAAATCACCGCACGTGCGTACATACAGAATACCGTCTCCACGCCATGGTGTAATCTGTTTTCCCCCACCACCTTACTTGGATGAGTATAATGGTGTGAAGAATAACAATATATGATTATTGTAACGTGATATTGATTATAAAATAGTATACATACACTTCAATACAATTCCACGATCATGGGAATGATATCATTGGTCGTGTGTACATACGACCAACCGTCTCCACGATATGATGCGACTAGTTATACATGATCTTCATTGAATGAGGATTATATAAATGAATTGAATAAATAAATATGATATATATTACACTAATACCATTCTGGAAATGAGGTATCTATAACATAAAAAGAATAATAAGAATTTATTTGACAAAACATGCATAAGAACATAAAGTAATGAACACCCGAATAACAAGTAGTAATGAAATATTACAAATAAGAAGATAAGAATATGACCATATATGATATAATAACAATTAATATGATTCTTTAATAAGTCAATGACATTATTTAAATCATTATACAGGAGGTTCAGATACGTACGAAGCAAATCAGACCTAAGGTAAGGGAAAATCTCACAATCTCATTTTTATACGAGATTGTTTATATTTTGGTATTTACTGGGGTGTATTTATCATCCACATCCATGTTTACTCAATATGTAATATGTTTTCTATCCTACTAAAAAATTTAAATCCAATATTACTCATTGGTGTGTTTTTAGTAAAAGATATGAAAGGAATATTTTGTCGTTTTTAGTACGAGGTACTTTTTGACTTTTCCGACCGAAGTACAGGAAAAATGTTTTTTTACTTATACGGCTTGAATGTATTTTATGATTTCGTAGAACATTATTTCCATGAATCTTCCTTTACAAGTTCTCAAGTTTATTTTTAATCAACTTCTTTTAGTTTAAAATTGTATGACATGTTAAGAAAGGAAAAATGTTTTTGAAGTAGAAATGATATTTTCCTCAAGGATGGTGTTCAAGCCTTTTATCAAAATTATTTTCCATATAAGATAATATAGGGTTTTATTTATATCCCTATTTTTACATTGATTTGATTATGTTATGATGGAATTAATTTTATGATGTTTTTTTATCTTATATGGATTATGTTATGATGGCATGATGTTTAAGAATCCCATTTTTATTACATGCGTTATGCAATGACTTATGATTTTGTGGCACACATAATAGTGGTTTCATTATGAGATGGGTGGGACCTATATATCCCTCCAATGCATTGGGTAAAGATTTATATCTCATGAGATAGACATGGATAAAATGGCAGGTTAATCTGGTTCAGTGATACAGGACTGAAAAGAGGAGTGAAATCAGTTCAGAAATGGACTTTGTCCTCTAGGATAGTCTTGTCAATGAGTCTTGACTACTAAACAATGATTCTCTATGATTATGTGTGTATGCAACAAAGTTTCATGTTTTATGTTATGATTATTGGGATTACATTTCACTACTATGATTTATCCCATGTTATGATATTATGATCTCTTTTGCAGGTTAAAATTTTCGAAATTATATGTTCTTATGAATATGATATTTCCTTTGTTTACCCTTACTAAGCATTTGAACTCACCCTTTTGTATGTTTTATTATCCCCAGGCCAGGAAGAAAGGTATTAAGTAGGATATTCCAAAAGGTACTCTAGATATGCTGAAATAAACGAGAGACAATGAAGATGCTTTGTGAACCAGTTGTTTATGTTTTCCAGTTTCTAAAGGCATTGTACCTATACGGTCATACCATGGTTTTGTTATATGTTGTAATAATTATGCTTCAATTCTGAATTAATAATAATGTATGTAATGTATGGGTTGTTATACAGGCTATTACTGACCCCCAAAAATTTATTAGAAAACAAAAGGCAATACAAAGAAGAGAGGGAAGAGTCAAATGAACCACACCCAAAAAGAGAAAAATGCCATAGAGAAAGACATCCCCACCATCACCAAAGTTAGAAGTTAGAAGTAGTAATGTATGGGTCACCATTAGCACCATATACAGAAGACGCATCTACATCCACTGACTGTCACTCAAATTAACACTGCTTGAAGAGTGCAGTGTACATTTCAAAAAGCCTTTGCTGCTCCGTATTTGACTACACCTTGAAGGAGTGATTGTTAGAATTCCCTCTCTTATTAGGGACAGTTTTCTTTGATCCTTAGAGGAGGCTCTAGTATACACAGTCTTGGTCAGATCTAAGTAGTCCTTCTTCGACTTCCTCTTTGGGGGAGATGGGATGAACACTTCAAAATTATTCTATTTCCCATGTGGACATGAAACCTCAATGAATTCCCTTTCCCTCATGATCTGAGCCATGTTAGAGTTCATTTGTCTATCATCATCAGTACCAACCCCACAATGATCCAAAATGTGTGAGTCCAATCCATCCTGAAAGAGACCTTTCTTCCATGAAAACTACATCATTTTTTTATCTTGTAGAACCATATCCTGCAGGATTAGACATTTAGAGTTCCCAGCTAAAAAAATCATTTACCATTCGAACTAGTTGCAGAACCTGTTATTCTATCTCAAGACAAGATCCCAGGTCCATTCTTCTCTGGTCCAAAATCCGATTCGAAGTGTCACCCAGCTTCCTAACCACCTCTTCCTCACAAGAAAACTATGCAGCATTTACTCCCTCATACACAACCGTGACAGACTGGTCTAGTTCCTCCACATGATCAGCATAAGGAAACTGAACTTGGATGACATGTTCCTTTACGTATATATCACACGTAGAGATCTGTGAAGCATCAGTAATATTCTGCCCTTTTTCACTCCCATCACCATCACTAAAGGCATGAGTCATAGGTAGATCATGTGATTCACTCTGCTCGTGACCATCACCGCTAGCCATAAGTACATGCACAGTTGGATTCTCCACTACAATCTAAACAGGATACCCATTATAATCAACATTTTCATAATTTATAGCTGCATTATCCACATTAATAGAGTCACACAACTCCCCTTCACTAGCTAGCACAACAACACCAGAGACCAAGGCATCCTACAAACCCTTGATGATATGTGGGCAAAGAGGATGGGTGGTTAAGCTCATCAGACTCTTCCAGGGGAACTATTGCCTACTTTGGGACTCTCTTATTGATTTTGAACATATTAAAGAATCCTTTATTAATTCTTTAACATCAAATAGGCATCCCTTGTGTGAATAATGAATTATTTGGAATGTGTTGATTTCAGAATCATTTAGATGTATCTGAGGTTATTTATCAATGAACACATTGGTTGTATCCAAGGTTCTCCATCGATGGTTTCCTTTTGTAAATGGATTAGAGATTCTTATAAAATTAGTTATCAATTATTTTTATTTTAAGCTACATATTTGGGCCCTTTGTAAATTAAAATCATTCGGAAAGATGGAAGTTGTTTTGATTGGGGGATTAGGCCCATGAGATGGGATTTCTATATATCCTTATGAAAGGAATCATAACCCTTGTAGTTTGCTGCCAGTTAAAGGGACACATCATACCTTTTAAGGCCATGTGATGGGGACCAAACCATGTAGTATAATGTTATTTTGAAAATATGTCTAAGAGAAAGATTTCTTGTCAAAAGTTTGTGTGGGACTTACGTCGAAGCGGACCAAATGAACCTATAAGGGATGTAGACTTCCTGTTGGGTCATAATATTATTTAGAATATGGTCTAATAAGGTGGCTGATTAAAGAGACCCAAAAGTAATGTGGCCCTCTAGGTTGGATATGAATCTACTTAAGAGATAATCTAGAGAACATTTAGGTGACTTTGGGGGGTCGATTTTGGACCTCAAAGAGACCTCATATATATCCCATTTGGTTGGGAATCGAATCCATGTAGTTCAGTATAGTTGAGACTTATAATTAAATTAGTTTACAAAGAGTAGATTCATTGGTAATATGGTCCTTCAAAGGTAGAGGAATGGTTTCATGGACCATACCATATTGGATAGTTCCCATGGTTGAGTGTGGTTCGGGCTTACACTAAGTAGGAGGACCTCTGAATGAATAAGGAAGGAAGATTTAATAAAGGATTCTCTTCTGGGAAATATATATGATCATGTAAATGTCATGATCATAACTACATCTAAGACCATGTGAATCATGTTTGGTGTAAGAAACAAGAGGAAGTAAAATATCTAGAAACCCACATAATCTTATTTTTCCATTAGTGGATGAGGTTAGGGATATAGGAGAGAGAAACAACACCAGTGCTTCCCTATCCTATTGTTTTCATAACAAAGATAGTCACATCTGTCTACCCATATCACTACATCTATTCAGAAAACGATACAAGATTACAATATGAAGGATTCCATACTACCAATTTTTTCATCCTCCCCTTTCAAATGATGGAAGAGTGGGTGAGGGGAGTATAACGAACAAAAGATATTTCTGCTTGGAATGTGGAACCTATTGCGACCAGACCTAAGGATTGGATACTCATTACCATGGAAATGTATGATCAAGAATATTACCCGGACCTAGACTATTGAGTAGGTTAGCAATAAGAACTCAATTGTCATGGTAATTTAAGATCAAGAGGGAATATTATTGGGACCTTCAGTTTGGTCATACATATCCATGGGATTTGTGAGGGGTATTGGATTGGTTGTTTACGAAGGGAGTCATTTGATAATTATCCCTTCATAGGAGAGGGAGTGGTTGAAAGAGATGTTTTTTTGGAAAATTTGTAAAGGGGATGAGACAAGGAAAAATTATATGTGTAAGGGAACCATGGCTGAAGAACTATATCCCATAAATTATTTTTATCTGGGCGGTGTCCCACAAAGTTCACATATATATTTCATTCAAGTAATAGTGGTCTGCAAAAGGGTTTTATATGTAAATGGATGATTGAAAAGGGCCTATTTTCTATGTGGACCACAACTATGCTATGTGGATTTATTCTAATGCCCTATTTTGATTTTTAATATGTAATTAATGATTACCTCCTGAAATCACATTATCTGATTTTCGTTATCTCTTAAACACCATATCAATCTTATAAAAAATACACTCTTGAAAATTCCACCACCCCATTTGAGTATATGTGTAGGGGTTATTATAGGGGTATGGATTTAATCGATCAACCTCCAACTATAAAGTTTTTTCATTTGTAGGTAGCCTCCTCACCCCATAAAGTTAGTTTTCATTTGCGAGGGCCTAAAGGGTAAAATATCACCCCACAAACGGACTTTTCTTTGTGGGGGGGGGGGCTGCTCTAAAGAGATTTCTATTTGGAGGGGTTCATGAAAAGATGAGTCACCCTAAATAGTAATTTTTAGTTTTGCGGGATTGAAAATAATGACTTACCCTACAACGTGATTTTGGTTTATGGGGGGCATTATGTGAATGCACTATATAGAGGTGCTATGTGGAGAAGAAACTCGCATAACAAGCCTTCAATGTGGAAGGTGGGTATCCTTTATGACTCATGGTAATTTACCATTTTAATCTCCATGAAATAGCTCAATTAAAATTGATCCATCCATTCCAAAATTAATAAATTCATTGTAATCTTCCCTGAAAACTTTTCCAGACCAAAAAAATCACCCCTCATTAGAATGGGGACTGATCAGCATGAAGAGGAGTCCATTCTAAGGAGGAAATCAGTCTATTTGAGTGATTTTAAAAATGTTTTAATGGGTACATATGGACTTAATGAAGGTCTCATTCCTAAAATTTTTTTACATTAGATTCATTTGTCTCTTTATTAAATCCACTTCTTTTCAGTCAGCCATATATATCCCACATTCCCTCCCTCATATCATATAATTTTATTTTGTGAATGATCTCTTTCGATTAATGAAAAATATATTCCTCGTAGATAAAATCACGATCATAAACTTTTATTTTATGAAAAATGATTAATCTCCTTTATAGTAGAATTATTTTTTCAAACGAGAAAAGTGGTTTACATAGTGGCTAAATCATTTCACAGTTTTCATAGTAGATGAAGTACTTCATTGTTCGTGTAGTGATATGAAAGTTAGATGACTCTACTATGTTTTTCATTTGTAGAAATTTTTTATATCCATAATTTCTTTTCGTAATTCTGAAGAATATGGAAACTTCACATGCTTCTATTTATGATACCAATAAAAATAGGATCACCATGATTGAGATAATTGAGAATAATTCAAAATAATACATTGTCTAACATCATCAATATTTAGCAGGAATTATGGGTTCTATACTTCTGGGGTACCTTGTTTCTGATAGTCTACCCCATTATGGATTTGGGTTTCCATCAGATGTCCTTATTCCATCACCACACCCAAAAAATCAACCAATAGCTTGGATACTAAAATACAATAACACACCCAGATAAAATATATCATTAAAGGGTAATTTTATCTCGGAGACTTACTTTTAAGGGATTTTTCTAAATTAAACTCATTTATCAATAGTGGAAATAGTTTGGGCACCAAAAATAGACATTCATTACTATTAATCCATTGTATGAAAATCCAAAACTGAATATTTAGTTATATTTTCATCAAAATGTGATCTTCATCCTAGGGGATCATTTATTCTACAAAGGGGATGTCCCTTTTAGGTTTATTAGAGCTATGATGAGTTTAAGGATGAAATGAAGGTATTCGTACTATATGAGCTATCCTGGGCATCACATAATTTTTCTCACTAAAATAGATCATCATTCCATATGTTCTCTACCGGTAGATCCTAAATACAAACAGATTCCCCTTGGTGTATGGTAACATTGGTATCCGTCTCTAGGATGTTAGGATGATCTCATATGAACCAATTATGGGTGACACGTGTGATGAGTTTCTAGCTCCCTCTTTAGTATGGTATGACCCAAAGTGAACTCCTCTGTTTGTGAGGGATTTTCTCAAAATATCACATAATCATTAGGGGAATTCCATGCCCTAGCCTAAGCTAGATATTACTTTTTATGATTGGACTCAGGTCTTCTCCACACCAAATGGTCATGAGCCTCATTCTAAGAGGCAAAATATATATCCATCTCTTAGCAACCAGAGACATGTTGGTCTTTACTAGATAATGCTAGAGGAAGTTCATTTTAATCAATGAGTTGGAATGTTTCCCCCAATATTGACCAATTTGTTTGATTTTAATCCTAATTAGAGATGATTCTCAGTGATGGGATACTACTATTATTTGAATCCAATACTATATTTAGATTAATAACTATTATGATGGAAACCCCACTAGTTGTGTGGAGGAAAATTAATCTTGAGGTCCCAGTAGTGGTGAAGATTAACCACTTATTGGCGTCAAAAACAAGGAAAAAACCACCCTACTAGATCATAGGAAGATTACATATTTTTGGGACAAGATAGAAAACCATATAGGAGGATACGATGTAACGTCTCAGCTTGGCTCACCACTAAGACGGTGGCTTGACCAGTCACCACATGACCTCAAGTGCACCTCCCCATATGCCAAAGGTTGCCGACTAACAGTGATGGTGTAATGATAGTCAATGGGGAGACTATACCCTATTATCAGAGTTGTGAAATGACGTAACATAGTAAATAACAATCAAAATCATAATAAGTAATACATAATTTACAAAGTAGCAGAAGATAGATTTCATAAAAGTGAACTAAAGTGGACAACGCCAATTAATACAATAAGTGAATGCATGATAGGGTTTTGATACGTGATCGAAAGTAGTAAACATTACAACATTATTTTCAATATAATACAATTTAGGAATCAAGTAAATAAAAGGACTAAAATCTCAAAGGCATTTTCCATAATCATCCTGAGCTCCAACTCAGTCCTTTGCTCCTAACTCCCGGTTACAAGAAAACAACAACAAGAATGGTCCAAGGTCGTGCGAACAAGAATGTATAACCATGTATCCTAGTGAAATGGAGGCCTGAGTAGGGTGAAAGATATAAATCACAGTATGCTGGAACCACTGGGGTCTTTCCCAAACAAGACAGTGTAATATAAATTAAATTGGGTGTGAAAATGCATAAATAAAGTAAGCAGTGCATTATAAATAAATAACAATGTACCTGATTCAGCCCTTGGCTGGTGCCTAGACATGTAATCAATTCATTAATTGAGTATTACAAGTTTATTCATAAGTCACATGTGAGTAAGTCACCTACCAAGTCCTTGGAGTTTCCTCTAAGGTAAAACAGGGCTAAGTAATGACCGGGCCTGATGGGATTTAACAATGGCACCTACTTGTCAATTCTAGAACCAAGGAGTGTATCCAAGGAATCCTATGATGGTATTTACTATTACATTATCATGGTAATAACAAAGGAAACAACCTCTTGAAAGTATAAGTAGTGAAGTTCCCAATACGTAACATGGAAACCTCACAAAGATATTCGGTGATGGAGTTCGAGGGTTAAAACCAAGGTAACATAAATATCAAGGAACGCTAACCCAATATTATCTAAGTATGGCTAAGGGGTAAGAGTGTAATAAAAGGACATTAATCCAAGGAATTCCATAGTAATTCTCCTACTAAGTCTAAGTAGTGAATCGTAGGTAAAATAGGGCTAAGCAAAGATTGGGTCCAAGAAGTGTATCCAAGGAACCTACTTGACAATGCTGGATCCAAGGAGTGTATCCAAGGAATCCTATTGTACTACATAAGAGATCCAATAGTATTATACCAGGAATCCAAAGATAATACAAGGAATGGTATCTAGTTGAGTTTGAACCATAGAAACTCGTCCTCAAATTTGGAATGGGGTACACGAGTGCTCATGGTTTTCTTCGATCAGAACCCATGACATGCTCGAGTATAACTGTTCCTATTTAATAATAAAGTCATGTAATGTTTCATTTTGTTCCAAACCTTTCTATCCATTAGTGTGGAAAGGTTAAGTATCATTGCAACCATTTATTTATTGGTTCAATAATTTCCTTTCATCAGTGTGGAAAGGTCAAGTAGCATTGCAACCATTTAGTAAAATCCATTAAGGCATTTTAAAAATTCAAGGTCCACACCGCTACCTTCCCTTAACATGGTAAAGTCTTCCATGGATGTGGAAAAAATTATTATCTCATGAACCCTGATCCATACATAGAATTCCTACATGAGAATCCATGTATATTCCAAGGTATGATAATAAAAACCCATTGAGTCCATCCATGACATTCCTACTTGGGAGCCCACATGTCTCCCAGGGTTTTATTAGCATTCAAAACATTTGAAAACAATCATGTAAATTTTCATTGAGGTTCAATCATTAATCATGAACCATTCATTTAACTCAACTAATTCCCTTCATCAAAAACATGTCAATTGAGTTTATAAGGCTCCAGTTATCCATGAAAATGGGGCAATTAGCTACATGGGTAATTAAAATCTTAAACTGGACCAAACACTTAGATGGGGATTTGGACCTTTAATAACTTAAAAAGGGAAACTTAATGTTTCTAATTCCATTAGGTACATTTCCTAAACATGATGTATCACAACATAACATCAATGCATAAGAATTATAAACATGACAAGTCAAGAAAGAAATGTCTAACCACTACATTTTACCTTTAAGGAAGTGCATCTCCTTTGGAGGGGTTTTATTATAAAAACATGATATTTCTTATCTCACAAATCATTTACTACATTAAGAATTTTAAATGTAACATCTTAGATTCACATTTTAGAGGCATTAAATATAAGTAATTCACTGCATGGAATTAATTTCTAATAAAAGTTAAGTAAAAAATTTATTAATGCATCTAAAAAATTTAAGACATAGAAAGGGAATCCACCTCCAGGTGGAACCAAGCCATCCACATCGGCACTTGTAGCTTTCTAGCTCAAGAATAAAATACACTCACGACCATATACAACTATAAATATTTGTTTATACCCTTAAAACATTTCTCTTATTTCCCGTTCCATGAATAAATACGCACATGGAGGATATACATCCATATATATATATACATACCTCTGTATATGTCTGTGAGCCTTCCGATGGCACGAAAACTCCCTAAAAACACTTATCATCAAGAAACACCATAAGGTACTAAAAAGGGAGGTGTGAAACCAAACAATGACATTAAATCCTTACCTAGAAACAAAATTGGTGGACCAAAATGAGGCAAAATCTTTCGCCTTCAGCGTCTGTTTATGGAACATAAACACTAGGGTCTCGAGAGACCTTTCGCTCAACCTTAGAACAAGGGAAAACAAAAATCAAGATTAACCCTAAAAATATAGGGTTCGATCGAACCCCATGGGAAGATTCTTAGGCTAATTAAAAGCCAATAAAAGGGAGAATAAGGTATATGGAACCTTAACCTAGAATGTCATAGAAGAAATCAGAAGAAACAGAGGACGAGAGTTGATCTGATAGGAGGTAGAAGGAGGGGTATCATGCCCACTAAGAATGCAGAGAGCCCTATGGGATGGTGAATCGAAATGAGAGGGGTGAAGAAGAGTTAGTTTAGGTTTTAATTTCTTTTTAATTTAATTTAATTTAATTAAAATTATAAAATAGGGTATTGTGCATGGTTTAACCCGCACGATTTTCCAAACAATGCACAAACCATGCCGTGCCTACTTCCACCAAGAAACACCCCACATGTGCTAGGAACACAGTTTAGGTAACCATTCACAGCCCATGCGCAAATCCATTGCCCCTTTTTAAACATGTCCACATGGTTACCTAAAGTGGGCCACACAATTTAGCAGACCGTACACAAACTATGTGCCCTGTAATATCTTTAAAAACTTGAATTTTTTCATGTCCAACACACCCAAAACTTCTCGAGCCACTCAGGATACTACTCACACCTTTATCCAAGCCCAAAAACATCACTTAAGAGTGATCCAACTCTCAGAATTAAGTTATGTTACTCAGTTCAAAAAGTGACTAGTTTAGTAAATAAATAACTTCAAAAACATCCGCATTTTAGTCTTGTTCAAAAACATGGGATTCTAAAATATACACACCTTAAAAAACATCTCATCCCTGAGAAGACTTCAGGCATAAATTAAACACCACCCAAACTACAAGGTTTTTGATTTTTTCTTAAAATGGTTTCATTGCATTTCCAATGCCAAATAAACCTTATGAATTTCCAACACACTCTACACTTCATCATTTACAACCCAAGACAACGCTCAATGTTCAAATTTAACACAAAAAAGAAGCTTACATGATCCCATTCAGATAAAGACCCGATCACACCATCATCTTGATAGACATTCGATCTATGGTGCTCACCACCATAGGTCTTAAGTTAATAAGGGGGAAATTCTATGTCATGGTACCTCTACCATTGGAATTGTCATAAAAACACAAATCTAAGTGTTCTTACGACACTGAAGGAATGATTTTGTAAAAAGGAAAAAGCCTAATTATTATCAACCTAACAGAACTAGTCATGAAACCTCTCTCATAAGATAATACTGACCATGAAACCACACTTGGCTTTTCCTAAAAACATGCTTTAAAATGACCCATTACAAACATGAACATCAAATTAAAAGAATATAATGAGTCGAGCCATTTGGATAATGTATCTCGTAGAAGTCTGGCTTAGGTGGCCGGAGATATTAAAAATAAAGATCTAGAGTCCATGAGTCTAAACAAGTCATTCTTACATGGGAACCAAAGAATGAGGCAAGACTTACTAGGCCTTAAGGAGAACCACTCATAGCATGAAACACTAACAAAGATCATCCAGCAAGCTCAATGTCTTTTAAGATTTATCGTGGTGTAATACCGACACTTTCTTACTGCATTGAAAACAAAATCAAGATAAGGGACATGCTCGTATCTTAAGAAGAGTAAACTAAGAGGATTTAATATGGGGTTTCCAATTACACACACCCAAAAAATGAAAGATAAAACAGTCGAACCTGACCAAAGATGTACTTCCGAAAATGCACCGACATAAACAACATCAGCAAGACATAAAGGAATTCAAGCAACCAACCATTTCCCAATGGTCCCCTTAGGTTTTGTTCTTTCTACATTGAAGGAAACATTTATTAGGTTCAGAACAACACTACCCACCTTAGGAGTGTCCTAGCTAAAAAGGAAGGAAACTTAACTGCTCATAAGTACGGTAGATTTACAATGAGATCGGCGTGTCAAAACACCTGAGTCTTTCGAAAATAATTTCGAGTATTGAGATGAAACTATTTCCTTAACGCTCAATTAACACTATTTAGAGATGACCCGAGGCCATACTCAATAGTATAAGAAGATTTATTACAGAGTCGTATTTCCTCATTCGACCATTTTCCTAGACTATGCCATACCAAGTGGTCCATTGCTAAGAATTAGAAAGGGTCAAATGACCTACAAAGCATCCAACCATGCCAAAGGAATGTCTAACCTACTACAAATGTGCACTAACCAATGCTCGAGCCCATAAAAATGTCAATAAATACATGAACACCCATCTGAAAAAGGGTGTCATTAGAAAATGAAATATGTAATTGGGACAACGACACTGAACAATACCAAAAGAGTGAGAAGGGTCACAGAACTAGAAATGAATTCAAGTTCTGAGGGCTCTAACTACCATTGGATATCCCCTTACAGAGGAAAGGTTCCAACCCTAACATTGGTTCATTTAAAATACAATTCACTAGGATCAAAATCCAATCATAAAGCCAATGCTACGGAAAAGAACGCCTAAAGAAAGTACTTACGCTTACATTCCAAGGCAACTCAAGAGAAGTAAAAAATACCATTTACACAAGGGTTTTAAACAGTGGACACTGCTATAGGTTCCATTTTCAAGCCTCTTACATTTAATCACATTTAATCTATAATCATTAAAATATTTAATCAAAATATAAAAGTACCATTTTCAAAACAAATCACAAGGTACTTGATTTTAACCAATGCCCTAAGGGAAAAACAAGAAAGTCTTATCAAAATCCCATGTAAAAACATTTCACATTACATGACAACCCATCATTTTCAGGAATATTATCAATACAAAATCCTTTTAAGTGAAATATGTGACCTACTAGGGTCCCATTTTAATCAACCTAGGTTCTCCATAAAGCAATCCAATAGAAAAATTACAATTATTAAAATTATAAACACCCAAATGGGTTATCTCATAAAAACGCTCCCCAACTAACCTACATGGGTATAGTTTCATTTTAAAAGCTAACCATTCGTATTTTAGATTAATACTAAACATCTATCACATTTATAAGCATTTCACAAAGCATCATTTCATTTCATTTAATATGGGTTTCTTTTTCCCAATTCATGATGTGCCCATGCACTCCATGGATTGAAAATGGGCTCTCATTAATCGGTACCAATGTCAATTCAGAATTTAACATAATCAACATAATAGTAAAAATTATATGGGTTCCCACCTACCAATATGTAAAGTTCCTATGAAAATTATATTTTGGCATTTGGCTCCCTTTAGTCTAAACCAACTTCACTTAAAAATTGAATTTAAAATCCTTTTCGCAATGGTTCAATAACATGGGTTACCTTCTCCCAGCTATAAGTCACCTATACACCTTACAAATGTAAACTGGATCCTCTCATAACCGCAACTAATAACCTAGACCATGAAACCATTTAAATATATTAAAGTAAGCTAGCATGTCACGACAAGTAGCCAACACAGACCAATAAGCTAAAAACAAAGAAGCATGGAAATATAATCACAGGAGCATGATATAACAAAATGTAAGCACAGAAGGCATGATAATGTATTACCTAAACATGTATAAATCTAAGCATGGAATATCAAAAAGCCCTCGAATCATACTTAGCAGGAAACCTACTAATGTAACTACATGGCATGACATATATGTATGGCATGTTAATTTCTATGTGCCTAAGATGATGCACGTAATACAACTTCATTTCCATATCAGGCCAAGGAAAGTTTCCAAAATTATAAAAATCATTAGAAGTTGAATGTACATCAAGTTACTCTATGTGAAATCATATCAATTGTAATAGGGAACAACATACATAGCAATCCCAACATTGTCCACTTGGTCATTCCCCATACGTGGGGTGATCAGTCCCAAGAACTACTATTTTACAAGTATAGACACATTCCTAGTCTCCTTTCTAAAAAACCAAAATCATATAACAAAAGGAAAAACCACCTTCGATACCACTTTGTAACGTCTCAACCCATCTCACCAGTAAGATGGTGGTTGTACCAATTGCCACATGACATCAAGTGCGCCTCCCTATACGCCAGAGGCTGTCGACTAGCAGCGAGGGTATAATAATAGTTTGTGGGGCAACTATACCCTCTCATTAGAGTTGTGTATTAATATAATAGAGTAAATATCAATCAATAGTTGAAGCAATAATACATAATTGACAGAGTAGTGAAAGACAGATTTCATATAAGTGAACTAAGGTGTCCAATGCCAGTTTATAAAATAAGTGAATTCCAGAGAGGTTTTGATACATGATGGAAAGTAGTAAACAATACAACATGATTTTCAATACAATTAAATATAGGACTCAATTAAATAAAAGAACTAAAATCCCAAAGGTTATATCCATGAGCATCCTGAGCTCCGACTCAATCCTTTGATCCTAACTCCCAGTTACAAGAAAACAACAACAAGAAAGGTACAAGGCCCTGCAAACAGGAAAGTATACTCAAGTACCCCAGTGCAATGGTGGACTAAGTAGAGTGTGAGTTATAAATATCAGTAGGCCGGCACCACCGGTGTCTTTCCCAAACCTGATAGAGTAATATAAATCTAATTGGATGTCAGCATGAAAAAATAAACTAAGCAGTACATTATTACTAAATAACAAAGTACCTGCTTCATCCCTTGGCTAGTGTATGGACAAGTAATCAGTTAATTAATTGAGTATTTCCAGTTTATTCATAAGTCACATGTGAGTAAGTCACCTACCTAGTCCAAGGAGTTTCTAACAAGGTAAAACACAACTATGTAATGACCGAACTTGATGGGCTTTAACCATGGAACCTACTTGTTAATGATGGAGCCAAAGAGTGTATCCAAGGCATCCTATGATGGTATTTATTATTAAATTACCAAGGTAATCACCAAGGAAACAACCTATTTGTAGTATATATAATGAAGGTCCCAAGACGTAACAAGGCAACCTGACAAAGATATCCAGTGAGGGATTTCCAGGGTAAAAACCACGGCAACAGAAATCTCATGGAATACTAACCTAGTAGTATCTGATTCTAGATAAGGTGTTATAGTGTAATACAAGGATCATAATCCATGTCATTCCAAAATAATGTGCCTACCAAGTCCAAGGAGTGCATCCAAGGTAAAACGGGGCTAAGTAAGTACCGGGTTGAAGGAGTGTATCCAAGGCACCTACTTGTCAATGATGGATCTAAGGAGTCTATCCAAGGCATCCTACAGTACTACATAGGGGAACCCACAATATTATACTGTGAATCCAATGATATGACAAGGAATGAGATCTAGGAAAGTCTGAACCTTAGCAACCTGTCCTTTAATTTTGAATGGGGTACCCAATTTCTCATTGTATTCTTTAATCAGAACCCATGACAAGCTTCAGTCTGACAATTCTTATTTAATAAGGAATCCAGCTAATGTTTCATTTTGGTCCAATAATTGTCATCCATTAGTGTGGAAAGGCCAATTAGCATTGAAACAATTTATTTCATAGTTTTAGCCTTTCCTTCCCTTAGTGTGGAAAGGTCAAGTATAATTTCATCGATTTAATAAAATCCATTAAGGAATTTTCAAAAGTAAAGGTCCACACCTCTACCTTCCCTTAACATGGTAAGGGTTTCCATGAACATTGAACCAATTATTATCTCATGAACCCAGGTCCTTCCATATAATTCCTACATGGGAATCTATGTATCACCAATGGTATGAGTTTGAAAACCCATTGAGTTCATCCATGGAATTCCTACTTTGGATCTCATGTGTCACCCAAGGTGTTATTAGCATTCATAACATTTGAATTTTTTTTGAAATTATCTTTGATGTTCAATCATTATGCATGAAATATTCATTTAACTCAACTCATTACCTTTATAAAAAAATGTCAATTGCATTTATAAAGCTCCAAGTATCCAAGAAAAAGGCAAAATTACCTAAATTGGTAATTCCAATCTAAAACTGGACTAAACACTTAGATGGTTTTTTGGTCCTTTAATCATTTAAAAAGGGAAACATAGATTTCTAACTCAAGCAGATAAACCACTCGCATTCATGGACAACTATATAAATTTGTGTATACCCTTATCCCATTGCCCGTATTACCCACACCATGAGAAAATAAACACATAGAAGATATACGCCCATACATACATACATACATACATACATATATATACATAACTCTATTTATGTCCGTGAGATTTATGAAGGCACGAAAACTCACTACAACAACACCCTCCATCAACAAACACCATAAGGTACTAAAAAGGGAGGTGTGAAACGAACAAATGGAATTAAAGACTTTCCTCAGAACAAAATCAGAGGACCAAAACGAGGCTAAATGTGTCTCCTTTGGTAGCGGTTGCCAAAACACAAACCCTAGGGTCCTGAGAGTCCTTTACCTTGACCATAGAACAAGGGAAAACTATAATAAATATTAACACTAAAAAATAGGGTTCGGCTGAACCACATGGGGTGACGATTAGGCTGATTCGAAGCTTGGAAAAGGTAGGAGAAGGTAGAGAGAACCTTACCCTATAAAATCGGATAATAAATCAGAAGAAATGGAGAATGAAAGTCGATTTGAGAAGAGGCTGAATGAGGGGGCTCATGTGCATGATAAAGGGGGAGAGCCCTACGGGCTGGTGCATCAAAATGAGAGAGGTGTGGGAGAGCTATTTTAGGTTTTAATTTTATTAATTTAAATTTAATTTAATTAAAATTCTAAAACAGGGTATCACACATGGTTTAACCTGCACATTTTTCAAAATCATGCACAAACCATGTGGTGCCTACTACCTCCAAGAAACACCCCTCATGGGATAGGTGCACAGTTTTGAGAAATGTTCACAAATCCAATGCACCTTTTTAAACATGGCTTCCTGGTTACCTTTAGTGGGCCACATGATTTAGAAGATTCTGCGCAAACTGTGAACCCTTTTTTGTCTTCTAAAACATAAATTTTTTCGGGTCTGAATCTTCTAAAACTTATCGATCCACATAGGAGACCTCTTGGGCCTCCACCTAAGTCCAAAAACATAACTTACGAGTTATCCAACTCTCGGAATTATGTTCCAAAGCTCAGTTCTAAAAATGGCTGGTTTAGTAAATGAAAAAGCTTAAAAAATTCCTCATTTTAGTTCAATTAAAAAACACAGGAATTTACATATGAGTTCATCAATAACTAGAAGATTCTAGATTCTTGATTCCTTCCATACATGTACTAAACATGTGGTGTGAACCTGTTAGCTTAAGGACAATGAGAAGTAATGTATCATCTCAACCATCAAAACCACTTTTCATATACCCCATATCCATCTCCCACTAGTATCTTAATAAACGAAGCATCTAGAGATTACACTTGATTGTTGCATCTCATTAATCTAAGGGAAGGTGTTGTAGTTGACATAATCGATGGAAAATTGATTTGGGAGGGGTATTCACCCTATCAAATTGTGATTCAATTTCACAGCATCCATATGAGGTTCCCTCAATCGATTAATAGTGAAAATCACAAAAATTAATTGATAGTTCCTAGTAAAATTTGGATAATGATTATGAGGTAATGTATAAGCTCTAATATTGATCTCACACCTACCGATATTCATTCTTCACTTATTATGTCATACATCAAATCTTGGATTCGACCATACCCATATGTCAGTTGGAGAAATTGGTCCCTATCATTTTAGGTCAACCCTTTTCTGAGGCGAAGATGGATGAAGAGAAGTCAACTAATGTATTGAGATTATTAAAGGGGTTTCTATATGGAACAATCAGATTTCTGAAATATATGGGAATAGGTTGAGGATCTGGGAACCAGGTCCTGAAAATACTGGTTCATCCCCTATGGAAAAATCTAACAAGCTATATACTCAATCTTCCATCACTGTGAAAGCTACATATCCCCTCACTTGGAGGGAATGGGACACATGAAATTATTATATTCCCATTGATAGATATGGAACTTCCTTCAATATAAAGCGAAATCTTTTGACTTGGTATGGTGGTATAACAACACCCGAAAGCATTTCATACAAGGGGCATCCTAATCTGATTAAGGCCTTCATTCGACACCTCAAAAGTTCCATTAATTCACTTGATGGATATTTATAGATTGGGTAGTTTAAATTATTTTTCCATTTGAAATAGATAGAGAGGATAATGGTAGTAGTTCACTAGGAGATGATGAGGAAGACTCTCCAGCATCACCTGAACTCGGTGAGATCCCTTTTTCTACACAAATAGGGCCTTGGAAGCACCATGATCCAAGAAAAGTAAAACCAGAGATTCCCATAAAATAGGTGCGGTGACTTGATCCCACCTCTCTTGAATTTTTGGAATCCACACCACTATCAATCCCTATCATGGAACTATTTTCTGAATAATGGAAAGAATGGGTCACTTAAAGAAAATTTTCTTCTAGTGACGATATTTAGGTAGTGATTTAGGTATAGGATATAGATATACATTGATATGGGCTAATCACTATAACGAAAAAAAATTACCATGAAAATACTAAATAAGAAAGTTCCTATAATAGAGAGATAGATTCCTCTATCCATTCATTCTAGGGAATAATTCACTTGTCTGACAAGGTGAGGGAGATAGTGGTAGAAATAGTAACAAGGACCAATTTAGATGAAGAGGTGATATGGATCTTACCTTGACCCTCTTTCTACTCCCACTATAATTTTTTAACCTTTATTATTTTCTCCCCTTCCCCTCAATATTAAGGAAATGAGGGGTGAGATATCACCCATTCCCTCTCAAAATACATGATAGGAGGAACTGTTGTTGGAGTGTCTTCTTCTAAGGGTGAGAGGGTCCTCAAAAAAGGATCCCTCTGGGAAAATGAACAAATGAATGATGTGATTCAAAATATTACAGGACTATTCTCACCCCTCATCCACCCACTACATTATATATATAATTACCTCCATTGGAAGTCACAAGGAATAGGTACGTGAGGGAACATGAAATTCATATCTGATTTGGGACCATAAGTAGTAATTGTACCCTTATTGACAAATTTTCATGTCATATGTCCGATTGTATTAATGAATAAACTTGTATAGGGGTTTCTATGTGTTCTACAAACCATGAGTGGTCATCCATTTTAGATCATGTGTCTCCTTTGATTGTGGAGTCAGATATGATGAAAAGAATGACTCCAAGGAATCATGAGCTAAATAAAGATTTAAAACTAACATATTCTATTGTTGGAATGGGAGTTGAGGGGGATGAAAATCTATCTTCATGGCCAAATAACCTCCCTCTAGATAGTGCATTTTTCGGGGGAATCATATATGGAGGTCCAAGATGATTTGAACTTAACTATTTCTCCCATCTCTGTCATGATCATTCATGTGATCTTGGTATATTTGAGTAAACTTATAGTGGTTATGGAGATGGATGAGCATACACCTACTGCACATTCATCCTTATCTTCTAAGAATCATATGAAAACTAAAGTTGTATCACTTTCAATTCCTGCATGTGGTGTGGTGGATGTTGATGCATTAAAAAATGAATGTGATTATTTAAAATTTTTGACTATATCATATTTCTTCTAACTAAGTATTTATTACTAGATAAATATTTTAGATTCCATGGTACAAATTTCTAATATCTAATCTATATCACATATTCAATAAACTGAGGTGTCCCTAGCTTAGACTACTACAGAGCCATCTCATGTAGAAAATGTTCACTTCTGACCATCCCTTATTGATCGGGTCCCATAGCATGTTCTTCAATATAAGATATATTTTCAATTACACAAGGATACCCTTGAAAATTTCCATGTTTACCAAAATATTTTCTGGAGGATCATGTAGAAATTGATTTCTCATACTCCACTAATATATCTTCCATAGAATTTTCCCCATATAAACCTCTTGTTTTATGTTATTGGATATGGGGTGTTTTAATATCATTCAATAAATGTAAAAGTGAAAGATATAGGTGGCATATGAGGGAAGGAGTATAGTGTAGTCTTAACTCACCACCAAAGAGTCCATGGACCAATTTTGTATGATTATATATAACCTGATTGGTGATGATTCTATGCAGAACAATAAAGTATCCCATTACCAATTCCATATAGAAAAATAGTTAACCTTAGTGGAATAGATACATCATTAATAGTCTTGTTTTTAGGATATGGATAATGAGGAGAAGAAACTGATATAATAGGTAGATAAAATTGGCCCAGATAAAATGGAGAGGTCAGAGGTGTTGTAGGAAAATAAAGAAGAAGAGGCCACATCATTTTTAGAGCAGCATAGAGTAGAAGAGGACTCTGACCATGTAATGATTCATCTCTATGAATCTATTGAGAAAATTTTATAAGAATATTTATTCTCTCATATGTGGATACTTCAAGTTTTGGATGTTCCTCTATCTCCGTGATATATTAAAGTCTCTTAATTCCATATTTATTGTTAAATTTTAACTGTAATATTGTAGTTGAATTATTTTAATGTTAGAATGTCCGCATATTAGGTTATTTGACTTTAAATAATGGGAATAGTAAAATGATATGAAATCTGGAAGTTTAGGGTCCTTCAGGACCAATTAATATTGATGTATTATGTCAAATATATTTAGGAAATTATTTTTTTTGAGTAATTATACCAAAATATGTTTATATTACATAAATATGAGACTCACTGTAACACCCGAGACATTTATGAGAAATATTTTGTTTTTATATAAATCATAAAAGGAATCTTTCACTACACACATCACTTTCTTGGATTGCTTTACATGAAATCGCGAGCTTCCTCGATAGCATGCGTCGTACGCAATACCGAGTTTCACTAAAAACGATATGCTATTAAAATATTATTAGAACTAGTCGTTATGAATAGTAATAACCAATTTTTGAAATTTTATAAATTTTCTTTTTCAAAATGGACTTCATTTTTGGATTCGGAATATCGAAATTATCCTAGGGTAAAATTTTGGTATTTTTCTGAAAAATTTCAATTTTTGATGAATAGTGAAACCACTAAGTTGTAGTTAAAAAAACGAATTTTTTTATAAAACATAATTTTACCACTTTTGTGAGTGAAATTTCAAAAATCTGAGAGACACAGTTGATTTCAGTAAGTAAAATGTGGTTCAATGAGATGAAAATAATTTTTGGTGAATAATAACTTTTTAATTTTATTTACCACGGTTAAAAGTAAATTGGGAAATTAAGGGTACAAATGATATTATTATTACCCTAACACATGTCCTAATTCTGTTGGACAAGTGTAATTAGACCAAAAACAACCTTAGGAATAAAATATGACCATTTCGGCCCACTTGGATTAGATTAGGACATTTATTATTAATTTATTTAAAGAAGGGTTAAAATAGTTAAAATCAAAGTTTAATAACTACATAATTTTTAATATAGGGTTATACATAAGATAAATTCGACTATAAATATTCATTAGAAAGCTAAAACGATTTCCTACATAATGATATTTTATTTTTAATTTTTAGAATTTAAATAAGTTAATTTATTTATGACACAAAGATGATGCAGTAATTGTCTTATTAATGAAATATTGACATAATTGATGTTATAAATAACCAAATAAATGTAATTTGAGACTTTTTATGAATTACAATAATTTTATAGGTTAATATGACATGTTTGTATTTATTTAATTAACTTTTTTTGAACAAATCATTCTGTTATGATTATCAAAAAAATCAATTACTAAATAGTTTCAAAATTGACATAAAATAGTTTTTAAAAAAAAACTATATTATTAATTGTTATTTTATTCCTAAAAATCTACGGATTGGCCAAATGACTTATATAAGGTTATATATATTAATAATAAACAACTTGGGGTTCTTCTGGATTCTTATTGTAAGTTTATTAACCTTATAGTATAAGAACACAAGAAGACACGAAGAAAGTAAAATTATTTAACTTACTGTTAAATCTAAATGATAAGGATAAAATAGGAACCTAAACTTGTCTAAATTATATTGGATGAGAGAAGTTCGACCCATACCGACCTTATCTTTGAAATAAATTAATTTGGAGCTATTTAAAACCGAATTTGGCTTTATAATAAAATAATATTTTTAGTTTTTCCAAAGAAGCCCCTCTCCTCCCTTATAAAAGGGCACCTCCTCCCCCTCTTCCTCACACCACTTTGAGCCTTCAAGCTCGGCCAACCCCGGGACATTTCTCCTATACACTTCCCTAGAGACATCCTTGTGGTCCTGGTCTTCTTCAAATACCAATTTTAGTGCCCTAAAAGGAGGTCTCAAAGAAGCGCTTTAAAGAAGAGGTAATGTCTGTTACCGATTCTTCCAACATTATTTCTTCTTCCACTTCTTCTTCTTTAGTTGTTTCATTATGAAGTAATAACATAAGTATCACTCATATACTGATATGTTATTATAAGTATGAAACAACCCTATTTCACCATCTATCCATCCTACGGAAAATGAAATCACCGCGCGTGCGTACGTATGGAATACTGTCTCCACGCCGTGGTGTAATCTATTTTCCACCACCACCTTACATGGATGGGTATAATGGTGAAAATAAACAACTATATATGATTATTGTAAAGTGGTATTGATTCTGAAATAGTATAGATACACTCCCATACAATTACATGATCATGGGAATGATATCATCACTCGTGCGTACGTACGGAATACCGTCTCCACGATGTGATGCGATTCGTTCTACATGATCTTCATTGCATAATGATTATATAAGTGAATTCAATGAATAAATATGATATAATGTACACTAATACCATTCTGGAAATGAGGTATCTATAACCTAAAGAGAAGAATAAAAATTTATTCGACAAAATACGCATAAGAACAAAAAGTAATAAACACCCGAATAACATGTAGCAATGAAATATTACCAATAAGAGGCTAAGAGTATGGAAATATATGATATTATAACAAAGATTATGATTCTGGAATAAGTCAATGACATTATTTAAATCATTATACATGAGGTTCAGACAATTACAAAGCAAATTTGACCTAAGGTAAGGGATAATTGTTCAAATCTCATTTTTATCCGAGATTGTTTATACTTCGGTATTTACTGGGGTGTATTTTATCATCCACATCCATGTTTCCTCAATATTTAATATTATTTCCATCCACGTACAATTGTTTAAATCCAATTTTACCCTTCGGTGAGTTTTTAGTAAAGGATTTGAAAGGAATCTTTTGTCATTTTTCGTACGAGGTACTTTTTTGACTTTTTCGACAAAAGTATGAGAAGAATGTTTTTTTAACTTATACGGCATGAATGGATTTTTAAAACATTATTTACAAGAAGCTTCTTTTAAAAGTTTTCAAGTTTATTTTTAATCAACTTCTTTTAGTTTAGAATTGTATGACATGTTAATAAATGTTTGTGATCTACAGTGATGCATCCAACAAGTGACTGGGGGGTGTTCTCGTGCAAAATTATATGGTGATATCTTATGCCTCACGAAAATTGAAAATCCATGAGCAAAATTAACCAACTCATGATTTGGAGTTAGTTGTGGTAATCTTTACATTAATGATTTGGAGGAATTATCTTTATGGTGAAAGGTGTGATATTTATACTGATAATAAAAGTTTAAATTTTATTTTCACACAAAAGGATCTGAATATGCACCAAAGAATATGGTTGGAGCTGATTAAGGATTACGACTGCTCAATTCATTACCACCCTGGGAATGCAAACAAGGTGGAAGATGCATTAAGTCGACAAGACTTTTCTAGATTATCCATGATGAGGATCACAAAAGATCCAATATTTATGGATTTACAAAGGATGGATCTTGGAATTGTAATGGAAGGGGAGAAATATTATCTTTCTCAAATGAATGTTCAACCATCAATACATGTGAAGATTAAAGAGGTACAAAAAATGATGTAGAGTTACAAAAGAAGGTGAGAAATGTTCTTGAATTCCACATTGATTGTGATGAAATAGTAAGGTTCAAGAATCCGGTTTCTATTCCTCCCATAACAGAATTAAATAAGGAGATACTGGATGAGGCTCATAGTTCTTCATTATCTATTCATCCTGGAAGCACAAAGATGTATAGAGACCTGAAAGAGTACTTCTGTTCGGATGGCCTGAAAAGAGATGTTGCTGAATATATATCTTGATGATTGGTTTGTCAAAAAGTTAAAGCTGAGAGACATAAGTATAAGGGGATGTTACAACCATTACTTATACCAGAATGGAATTGGGAAAACATCACTATGGACTTTTTCACTGGGCTTCCTAAAACATCCAAACGCAATAATGTTATCTGGGTTATAGTTGATTGTCTTACGAAGTAGGCACACTTCATTGCTATTAGAGAAGATTTCACTCTTGATCAGCTTGCCAGGATATATCTAAAATAAGTGGTAATATTGCATCGAGTACCACTTTCCATTATATCTGATCGGGATCCGAGGTTTACCTCAATGTTTTGGCGAAGTCTTCATCATACTCTAGATACAGAGTTGTGTTTCAGTATTGCTTATCATCCATAGACAGAAGGTCAGTCTGAGAGGACAGTTCAAACTCTAGAAGACATGTTGAGAGCTTGCTCTATGAATTTCAAAGGTGGTTGGGATCAACACCTACCTTTGGTAGAATTTTTCATATAATAATAGATTTCACTCCAGTATTCAGATGGCTCCTTATAAAGCTCTCTATGGAAAGTAATTCAAAACTCCAACTTAATGGGATGAAGTTGGGGAAAGAAATCTATTAGAACACAATCTTGTTGACGAGATGGTAGAAATTGTCCGATCTACTCGACAACACATAAGAGTAGCTCAAAGTCGACAAAAACGATATACCGATAACCAAATAAAATACCTAGAGTTTGAATTCGGTGATAAAGTGTTCTTACGAATATCTCCTTGGAAGAGAGTAATGAGATTTGGAAAGAAGGGAAAGATGATCCCTAGGTATATCGTTCCTTTTGAAATACAGGATTGTGTTGGAAAGGTAGCTTATCAATTGGTGCTTCCACCAAATCTCTCTCAAGTTGATGATGTGTTCCATGTATCTCTCCTAAGAAAGTATATATCCGATCTTTCAAATGTACTAAGATAAGAAGTTTTACCGCTGGAGAATGATCTTTCTTATGAAGAACAACTGATTGAGATTATGAATCATAGTGAAAATTTTCTACGGAACAAGAACACTCGCTTGGTAATAGTTTTATGGAGGAACCACTAATTAGAAGAAGCTACATGGGAGCTTGAGGATATGATGAGGGGGATGTATCCTGATATGTTTGTTACGAAGTGACGAATTTCGAGGGAGAAATTCATTTTAAGGGGGGTAGAATGTAACACCCTGATATTTTATGAAAAGTATATTTTATTTTATGTCTTATGTTATACTCTAAATCAAAAGAATCTTTCACTGCACACAACACTATCTTGGCTTGCGTTACATGCAATCACGACCTTCCTCGATAGTGTGTGTAGTACGCAATACCGGGTTTCACTAAACAACGATATATTGTTATAATATTATTATGGACTAGCCGTTATAAATAGAATAAACTAAAATTTTAATTTTATAACATTATTATTCATCTTACATATTTTCTAGAACATTGAATGAGAACAAAATAAATTTTTCAGGTAAAATAAGTATTTTTCAAAAAATGAAATTTTGTCTCCTTTTGTTGGCACACCCACTTTAAATCTTGTTTTTTACATGTTTATAATTTAAATTTGAAAAAATAAAATTCTTCCTTGGAATCAAGATATAAAAATTTAATTTGGGTAAATTTTTCATATTATTCTGATAACTTTCATATTTTAACGAATAGTAAAAACACTCTATATTTTAATTAAAAACAAATTTTTTCATCGCAATAATTTATATAGTTAGATTATTCTGTTATTTGGTATTAAAGTTTAATAAGAATATATTTTTACCATTTAATCCAATGTTGGTCATTGGAATTAATTTCACTTTGAATTCAGACATAAACAAGTGTCGATCTTTTGATATTTATTTTTTCTTAAAAACACGCTATTTGTTTTGATAATGGGAATCAATTTTAAAATTAATTAATGCCACTTCTATGTTTTTAATTTGGAAAAATAGGCATCACCTTTGAATTCAGAATATCAAATATAGCTTAGGCTGATTTTTGGTATTTTTTGAAAAACATCAATTTTTGATGAATAGTGAAACCACTTAGTGGTAGTTAAAAAATTGACTCTTTCATTTAAATGAAATTTTACCCCTTCTGTGAATTGAATTTCCAAAATACGATATCCATGTTCGTTATCAAGAAGTAAAATTTGGTTCAATAAGATGAAAATATTTTTTGGTGAATAGTAACTTTTGACTTTTATTTACCGCGGTCAAAGGTAAATAGGGTAATTCAAGGTTAAAAGAATATTATAATAATTAAAAATTAACTTAACACGTGTCCTAAACTTATTGGATGAGTACTGGCCGACCATGGGCATCCTTGGGTCGATTTTGGTACCCCATTGAGCCACTTGGTAGTGATAATGACAATTTGGATTAATTAATTTAATGTAAAGACAAAATTGACATTAACAAAAATCTTTTAGTAATTAATTTTTATAAGGGGTTATATAAATTATCATTTCAACTATAAATATTCATTGGAAAGCTAAAAATATTTCCTACATGATGGTATTTTTTTATAAATTTTATACATCAAATAAATTAAATTATTTATGACACAATATTGATGCAGTATTTACCTCTTTAATAAATGATTTAAATAAATAAGATTATAATGATTTAAATATTATCCAAAACATGTCCAATTCTAATTGGATGATTTTATTTCTACCATCAGTCATCTTATATTAATCTTTAATGATTTTTTGACCTTTTTAAATTGAAGATAATTTTATAATAAAATAATATTTTCACTCGTTCCAAAGGTGCCCCTCACCTCCCTTATAAAAGGGCACCTCCTCCCTCTCCTCTTTACACAACTTTGAGCCTTAAGGCTCGTCCAAACCTTGCCAATTACTCTTATAAACTCCCCTAGTAATATTCTATAGGTCCCAGTCTTCTTCAAAGACAAACATTAGTGCTCTAAGAGGAGGTTTTAAAGAGGCGTGTCAAAGAAGAGGTAATATCCAATACAGATTCTTTCAAATTTATTTCTTCTTCTACTTACTCTTCATTAGTTGTTTCATTATGAAGTAATAAAATCAGTATCACTCATATAGTTATATGTTATTATAAATATGAAACAACCCTATTTTACCTTCTATCCATCCTACGGAAAACAAAATCACCGCACGTGCGTATATACAGAATACCATCTCCACGCCATGGTGTAATCTATTTTCCCCCACCACCTTACTTGGATGAGTATAATGGTGTGAAGAATAACTATATATGATTATTGTAAATTTATATTGATTATAAAATAGTATACATACACTTCAATACAATTCCACGATCATGGGAACGATATCATTGGTCGTGTGTACGTACGACCAACCGTCTCCACGATATGATGCGACTAGTTATACATGATCTTCATTGAATGATGACTATATAAATGAATTGAATAAATAAATATGATATATATTACACTAATACCATTCTGGAGATGAGGTATCTATAACATAAAAAGAATAATAAGAATTTATTTGACAAAACATGCATAATAATATAAAGTAATGAACACCCGAATAACAAGTAGTAATGAAATATTACAAATAAGAAGATAAGAATATGACCATATATGATATAATAACAATTAATATGATTCTGTAATAATTCAATTACATTATTTAAATCATTTTACAGGAGGTTCAGATATGTACGAAGCAAATCGGACCTAAGGTAAGGGAAAATCTCACAATTTCATTTTTATCCGAGATTGTTTATATTTTGGTATTTACTGGGGTGTATTTATCATCCACATACTTGTTTCCTCAATATGTAATATGGTTTCTATCCTACTAAAAAAATTTAAATACAATATTACTCATTGGTGTGTTTTTAGTAAAAGATATGAAAGGAATATTTTGTTATTTTTAGTATGAGGTACTTTTTGACTTTTCAAGCCAAAGTACAGGAAAAATGTTTTTTAACTTATACGGCTTGAATGGATTTTATGATTTCATAGAAAATTATTTCCATGAATCTTCCTTTACAAGTTCTCAAGTTTATTTTTAATCAAATTCTTTTAGATTAAAATGGTATGACATGTTAAGAAAGGAAAATGTTTTTGAAGTAGAAATGATATTTTCCTCAAGGATGGTGTTCAAGCATTTTATCAAAATTATTTTCTATATAAGATAATATAGGGTTCTATTTAAATCCCTATTTTTACATTGATTTGATTATGTTATGATGGAATTAATTTTATGATGTTTTTTATCTTATATGGATTATGTTATGATGGAATGATGTTTAATAATCCCATTTTTATTACATGGGTTATGCAATGATTTATGATTTTGTGAAACACATAAGAATGGTTTCATTATGAGATGGGTGGGACCTATATCTACCTCCAATGCATTGGGTAAAGATTTATATCTCATGAGATAGACATGGATAAAATGGCTGGTTAATCTGGCTCAGTGATACAGGACTAAAAAGAGGAGTGAAATCGGTTCAGAAATAGACTTTGTCCTCTAGGATAGTCTTGGCAATGAGTCTTGACTACTAAAAAATGATTCTCTATGATTATGTGTGTATGCCACAAAGTTTCATGTTTTATGTTATGATTATTGGGATTACATTTCACTACTATGATTTATCCCATGTTATGATATTAGGATCTCTTTTGCAGGTTAAGATTTTCAAAATTATATGTTCTTATGAATATGATATTTCCTTTGTTTACCCTTACTAAGAATTTGAACTCAACCTTTTGTATGTTTTATTATCCCCAGGCCAGAAAAAAATGTATTAACTAGGATATTCCAAAAGGGACTCTAGATATGATGAAATAAACAGGAGACAATGAAGATGCTTTGTGAACCAGTTGTTTAGGTTTTCCACTTTCTAAAGACATTGTACCTATATGGTCATACCATGGTTTTGTTATATGTTGTAATAATTATGCTTCAATTCTGAATTATTAACAATGTATGTAAAGTATGGGTCGTTATACAAGCTATTACTAACCCCCCATAATTTATTAGAAAACAAAAGGCAATACAAACGAGAGAGGGGAGAGTCAAATGAACCACACCCAAAAAGAGAAAAATTCCATAGAGAAAGACATCCCCACCATCACCAAAGTTAGAAGTCAGAAGTAGTAAGGTATGGGTCACCATTAGCACCACATACAGAAGACGCATCTGCATCCACTGACTGTCACTCAAATTAACACTACTTGAAGAGTGCAGTGTACATTTCAAAAAGCCTTTGCTACTCCGTATTTGGCTACACCTTGGAGGAGTGATTGTTAGAATTCCCTCTCTTATTAGGGATCGTTTTCTTTGATCCTTAGAGTAGGATCTTGTATACACAGTCTTGGCTAGATTTGAGTAGTCCTTCCTCGGCTTCCTCTATGGTGGAGATGGGATGAACCCTTCAAAATTATTCTATTTCCCATGTGGACATGAACCCTCAATGAATTCCCTTTCCCTCATGATCTGAGCCATGTTAGAGTTCATTTGTCTATCATAATCATTACCAACCCCACAATGATCCAAAATGTGTGAGTCCAATCCATCCTAAAAGAGACCTTTCTTCCATGAAAACTACATTTTTTTATCTTGTAGAACCATATCCTGCAGGATTAGACATTTAGAGTTCCCAGCTAAAAAAACTCATTTACTATTCGAACTAGTTGTAGAACCTGTTATTCTATCTCAAGAAAAGATCCCAAGTCCATTCTGCTCTGGTCCAAAATCCGATTCGAAGTGTCACCCAGCTTCCCAACCACCTCCTCCTCACAAGAAAACTACGCAACATTTACTCCCTCATACACAACCGTGACAGACTGGTCTAGTTCCTCCACATGATCAGCATAAGGAAACTGAACTTGGATGACATGTTCCTTTACCTATATATCACAGGTAGGGATCTTTGAACCATCAGTAATATTCTTCCCTTTTTCACTCCCATCACCATCACTAAAGGCATGAGTCATAGGTAGATCATGTGATTCACTCTGCTCGTGACCATCACCGCTAGCCATAAGTACTTGCACAGTTGGATTCTCCCCTACAATCTAAACAGGATACCCATTATAATCAACATTTGCATAATTTCTAGCAGTATTATCCACATTAATAGAGTCACACAACTCCCCTTCACTAGCTAGCACAACAACACCAGAGACCAAGGCATCCTATAAACCCTTGATGATATGTGGGCAAAGAGGATGGGTGGTTAAGCTCATCAGAATCTTCTAGGGGAACTATTGCCTACATTGGGACTCTCTTATTGATTTTGAACATATTAAAGAATCCTTTATTAATTTCTTAACATCAAATAGGCATCCCTTGTGTGAATAATGAATTATTTAGAATGTGTTGATTTCAGAATCATTTAGATGTATCTGAGGTTATTTATCAGTGAAGACATTGGTTGTATCCAAGGTTCTCCACCGATGGTTTCCTTTTGTAAATGGATTAGATATTCTTATAAAACTAGTTATCAATTATTTTTATTTTAATCTACATATTTGGGCCCTTGGTAAATTAAAATCATTTGGAAAGATGGAAGTTGTTTTGATTGGGGGATTAGGCCTATGAGATGGGATTCCTATATATCCTTATGAAAGGAATCATAACCCTTGTAGTTTGGTGCCAGTTAAAGGGACACATCATACCTTTTAAGGCCATGTGATGGGGACCAAACCATGTAGTATAATGTTATTGTGAAAATAAGTCTAAGAGAAAGATTTCTTGTCAAAAGTTTGTGTGTGACTTACGTCGAAGAGGACCAAATGAACCTATAAGGTATGTATAATTTCTGTTGGGTCATAATATTATTTAGAATATGGTCTAATAAGGTGGATGATTAAAGATACCCAAAAATAATGTGGCCCTCTAGGTTGGATATGAATCTACTTAAGAGATAATCTAGAGAACATTTAGGTGACTTTGGGGGGTCGATTTTGGAGCTCAAGGAGGCCTCATATATATCCCATTTGGTTGGGAATCGAATCCATGTAGTTCGGTATGGTTGAGACTTATAATTAAATTAGTTTACAAAGAGTAGATTCATTGGTAATATGGTCCTTCAAAGGTAGAGGAATGGTTTCATGGACCATACCATATTGGATAGTTTCCATGGTTGAGTGTGGTTGGGGCTTACACTAAGTAGGAGGACCTTTGAATGAATAAAGAAGGAAGATTTAACAAAGGATTCTCTTCTGGGAAATATATATATGATCATGTAAATTTCATGATCATAACTACATCTAAGACCATGTGATTCATGTTTTGTGTAAGAAACAAGAGCAAGTAAAATATCTAGAAACCCACACAATCTTATTTTTCCATTAGTGGATGAGGTTAGGGATATAGGAGAGAGAAACAACACCAGTGTTTCCCTCTCCTATTGTTTTCATAACAAAGATAGTCACATCTGTCTACCCATATCACTACATCTATTCAGAAAACGATACAAGATTACAATATGAAGGATTACATACTACCAATTTTTTCATCCTCCCCTTTCAAATGATGGAAGAGTGGATGAGGGGAGTTTAACGAACAAAAGATATTTCTTATTGGAATGTGGAACCTATTGTGACCAAACCTAAGGATTGGATACTCATTACCATGGAAATGTATGATCAAGAATCTTACCAGGACCTAGACTATTGAGTAGGTTAGCAATAAGAACTCAATTGTCATGGTAATTTAAGATCAAGAGGGAATATTATTGGGACCTTCAGTTTGGTCATACATATCCATGGGATTTGTAAGGGGTATTGGATTGGTTGTTTAAGAAGGGTGTCATTTGATAATTATCCCTTCATAGGAGAGGGAGTGGTTGAAAGAGATATTTTTTTGTAAAATTTGTAAAGGGGATGAGACAAGGAAAACTTCTATGTGTAATGGAACCATGGCTGAAGAACTTTATCCCACAAATTATTTTTTATCTGGGCGGTGTCCCACAGAGTTCACATATATATTTCATTCAAGTAATAGTGGTCTGCAAAAGGGTTTTATATGTAAATGGATGATTGAAAAGGGCCTATTTTCTATGTGGACCACAACTATGCTATGTGGATTGATTCTAATGCCCTATTTTGATTTTTGATATGTAATTAATGATTACCTCCTGAAATCACATTATCTGATTTTCGTTATCTCTCAAACACCATATCAATCTTATAAAAAATACACTCTTGAAAATTCCAACACCCCATTTGATTATATGTGTATGGGTTATTATAGGGGTATGGATTTAATCGATCAACCTCCAACTATAAAGTTTTTTCATTTGTAGGTAGCCTCCTCACCCCATAAAGTTAGTTTTCATTTGCAAGGGCCTAAAGGGTAAAATATCACCCCACAAACGGATTTTCCTTTGTGGGGGAGGGGGCTGCTCTAAAGAGATTTCTATTTGGAGGTTTTCAAGAAAATATGAGTCACCATAAATAGTAATTTTTAGTTTTGCGGGATTGAAAATAATGACTTAGCCTACAACGTGATTTTGGTTTATGGGGGGCATTATGTGAATGCACTATATAGAGGTGCTATGTGGAGAAGCAACTCGCATAACAAGCCTTCAATGTGGAAGGTGGGTATCCTTTATGACTCATGGTAATTTACCATTTTAATCTCCATGAAATAGCTCAATTAAAATTGATCCATCCATTCCAAAATTAATAAATTCATTGTAATCTTCCCTGAAAACTTTTCCAGACCAAAAAAATAACCCTCATTAGAATGGGGATTGATCAGCCTGAAGAGGAGTCCATTCTAAGGAGAAAATCAGTCTATTTGAGTGATTTAAAAAATGTTTTGATGGGTACATATGGACTTAATAAAGGTCTCATTCCAAAAAAATTGTTAAAGTAGATTCATTTGTCTCTTTATTAAATCCACTTATTTTCGGTCAGCCATATATATCCCACATTCCATCCCTCATATCATAGAATTTTATTTTGTGAATGATCTCTTTTGATTAATGAAAAATATATTCCTCATAGATAAAATCATGATCATAAACTTTTATTTTATGAAAAATGATTAATCTCCTGTATAGTAGAATTATTTTTTCAAATGAGAAAAGTGGTTTACATAGTGGCTAAAGCATTTCACAGTTTCCATAGTAGATGAAGTACTTCAATGTTCTTGTAGTTATATGAAAGTTAGATGACTCTACTATGTTTTTCATTTACAGAACTTTTTTATATCCATCATTTCTTTTCGTAATTATGAAGAATATGGAAACTTCACATCCTTCTATTTATGATACCAATAAAAATAGGATCACCATGATTGAGAGAATTGAGAATAATTCAAAATAATACATTGTCTAACATCATCAATATTTAGCAGGAATTATGGGTTCTATACTTATGGGGTACCTTGTTTCTGATAGTCTACCCCATTATGGATTTGGGTTTCCATCAAATGTCCTTATTCCATCACCACACCCAAAAAATCAACCAATAGCTTGGATACTAAAATACAATAACACACCCAGATAAAATATATCATTAACGGGTAATTTTATCTTGGAGACTTACTTTTAAGGTATTTTTCTAAATTAAACCCATTTATGAATAGTGGAAATAGTTTGGGCACCAAAAATAGACATTCATTACTATTAATCAATTGTATGAAAATCCAAAACTGAATATTTAGTTATATTTTCATCAAAATGTGATCTTCATCCTAGGGGATCATTTATTCTACAAAGGGAATGTCCCTTTTAGGTTTATTAGATCTATGATGAGTTTAAGGATGAAATGAAGGTATTTGTACTATATGAGCTTTCCTGGGCATCACATAATTTTTCTCACTAAAATAGATCATCATTCCATATGTTCTCTACCGGTAGATCCTAAATACAAACAGATTCCCCTTGGTGTATGGTAACAATGGTATCAGTCTCTAGGATGTTAGGATGATCTCATATTATCCAATTATGGGTGACACGTGTGATGAGTTTCTAGATCCCTCTTTAGTATGGTATGACCCAAAGTGAACTCCTCTGTTTGTGAGGGAATTTCTCAAAATATCACATAATCATTAGGGGAATTCCATGCCCTAGCCTAGGCTAGATATTACTTTTTATGATTGGACTCTGGTCTTCTCCACACCAAATGGTCATGAGCCTCATTGTAAGAGGCAAAATATATATCCATCTCTTAGCAACTAGAGACATGTTGGTCTTTACTAGATAATGCTCGAGGAAGTTCATTTTAATCAATGAGTTGGAATGTTTCCCCCAATATTGAAAAATTTGTTTGATTTTAAACATAATTAGAGATGATTCTCAGTGATGGGATACTACTATATTTGAATCCAATACTATATTTAGATTCATAACTATTATGACGGAAACCCCACTAGTTGGGTGGAGGAAAATTAATCTTGAGGTCCCAGTAGTGGTGAAGATTAACCACTTATTGGGGTGAAAAACAAGGAAAAACCCAACCTACTAGATCATAGGAAGATTACATATTTTTGGGACAAGATAGAAGACCATATAGAAGGATATGATGTACATCTCATCTCGGCTCACCACTAAGACGGTGGCTTGACCAGTCGCCACATGACCTCAAGTGCATCTCCCCGTATGCCAAAGGTTGCCGACTAACAGTGAGGGTGTAACGGTAGTCAATGGGGAGACTATACCCTATTATCAGAGTTGTGAAATGATGTAACATAGTAAATAACAATCAAAATCATAATAAGTAATACCTAATAGACAAAGTAGCAGAAGATAGATTTCATAAAAGTGAACTAAAGTGGACAACGCTAGTTAATACAATAAGTGAATGCATGATAGGGTTTTGATACGTGATGGAAAGTAGTAAACATTAAAATATTATTTTCAATATAATACAATTTAGGAATCAAGTAAATAAAATGACTAAAATCTCAAAGGCATTCTCCATAAGCATCCTGAGCTCCAACTCAGTACTTTGCTCCTAACTCCCAGTTACAAGAAAACAACAACAAGAATGGTCCAAGGTCGTGCAAACAAGAATGTCTAACCATGTATCCTAGTGCAATGGAGGCATGAGTAGGGTGCAAGATATAAATCACAGTATGCTGGAACCACTGGGGTCTTGCCCAAACAAGACAGTGTAATATAAATTAAATAGGGTGTGAAAATGCATAAATAAAGCAGTGCATTATAAATAAATAACAATGTACCTGATTCAGCCCTTGGCTAGTGTCTAGACATGTAATCAATTCATTAATTGAGTATTACTAGTTTATTCATTAGTCACATGTGAGTAAGTCACCTACCAAGTCCTTGGAGTTTCCTCTAAGGTAAAACAAGGCTAAGTAATGACCGGGCCCGATGGGCTTTAACCATGGCACCTACTTGTCAATTCTAGAACCAAGGAGTGTATCCAAGGCATCCTATGATGGTATTTACTATTACATTATCATGGTAATAACAAAGGAAACAACCTCTTGAAAGTATAAGTAGTGAAGTTCCCAAGACGTAATATGGAAACCTCACAAAGATATTCAGTGATGGAGTTTGAGGGTTAAAACCAAGGTAACATAAATCTCAAGGAACACTAACCCAATATTATCTAAGTATGGATAAGGGGTAAGAGTGTAATAAAAGGATATTAATCCAAGGCATTCCATAGTAAGGCTCCTACTAAGTCTATGTAGGGAATCGTAGGTAAAATAGGGCTAAGAAAAGATTGGGTCCAAGAAGTGTATCCAAGGCACCTACTTGAAAATGCTGGATCCAAGGAGTGTATCCAAGGAATCCTATAGTACTACATAAGATATCCAACAGTATTATACCATGAATCCAAAGATAATACATGGAATGGTATCTAGTTGAGTCTGAACCATAGAAACTCGTCCTCAAATTTTTAATGGGGTACACGAGTGCTCATGGTTTTCTTCGATCAGAACCCATGACATGCTTGAGTATAACGGTTCCTATTTAATAATAAAGTCATGTAATGTTTCATTTTGTTCCAAACATTTCTATACATTAGTGTGGAAACGTTAAGTAGCATTGCAACCATTTATTTATTGGTTCAATAATTTCCTTTCATCAGTGTGGAAAGGTCAAGTAGCATTGCAACCATTTAGTAAAATCCATTAAGGCATTTTAAAAATTCAAGGTCCACACCGCAACCTTCCCTTAACATGGTAAGGGCTTCCATGGATGTGGAAAAAATTATTATCTCATGAACCCTGGTCCATCCATAGAATTCCTACATGGGAATCCATGTATATTCCAAGGTATGATAATAAAAACCCATTGAGTCCATCCATGACATTCCTACTTGGGAACCCACATGTCACCCAGGGTTTTATTAGCATTCAAAACATTTGAAAACAATCATGTAAATTTTCTTTGAGGGTCAATCATTAAGCATGAACCATTCATTTAACTCAACTAATTCCCTTTATCAAAAACATGTCAATTGAGTATATAAGGCTCCAGTTATCCATGAAAATGGGGCAATTAGCTACATGGGTAATTAAAATCTTAAACTGGACCAAACACTTAGATGGGGCTTTGGTCCTTTAATAACTTAAAAAGGGAAACTTAATGTTTCTAATTCCATTAGGGCCATGTCCTAAACATGATGTATCACAACATAACATCAATGCATAAGAATTATAAACATGACAAGTCAAGAAAGAAATGTCTAACCACTATATTTTACCTTTAAGGAAGTGCATCTCCTTTGGAGGGGTTTTATTATAAAAACATGATATTTCTTATCACACAAATCATTTAATACATTAAGAATTTAAACGGAACATCTTAGATTCCCATTTTAGAGGCATTAAATATAAGTAATTCACTGCATGGAATTAATTTCTAATAAAATTTAAGTGAAAAATTTATTAATGCATCTAAAAAATTTAAGACATAGAAAGGGACTCTACCTCAAGGTGGAACCAATCCATCCACATCGGCTCTTGTAGCTTTCTAAATCAAGAATAAAATACACTCACGACCATATACAACTATATATATTTGTGTATACCCTTAAACCATTTCTCTTATTGCTCGTGACATGAAGAAATACGCACATGGAGGATATACACCCATATATTTATACATACCTCTGTATATGTATGTGAGCCTTCCAACGGCACGGAAACTCCCTAAAAAACACTTATCATCAAGAAAAACCATAAGGTACTAAAAAGGGAGGTGTGAAACCAACCAATGGCATTAAATCCTTACCTAGAAACAAAATTGGTGGACCAAAATGAGGCAAAATCTTTCGCCTTCAGCGTCGGTTTATGGAACATAAACACTAGGGTCTCGAGAGACCATTCTCTCAACCTTAGAACAAGGGAAAACAAAAATCAAGATTAACCCTAAAAATATAGGGTTTTATCGAACCCCATGGGGAGATTCTTAGGCTAATTAAAATCCAATAGAAGGGAGAATAAGGGATATGGAACCTTAACCTAGAATTTCATAGAAGAAATCAGAAGAAACAGAGGACGAGAGTTGATCTGATAGAAGGTAGAAGGAGGGGGATCATGACCACAAAGAATGCAGAGAGCCCTATGGGATGGTGAATCAAAATGAGAGGGGTGAAGAAGAGTTAGTTTAGGTTTCAATTTCTTTTTAATTTAATTTAATTTAATTAAAATTATAAAATAGGGTATTGTGCATGGTTTAACCCGTACGATTTTCCAAACCATGCACAAACCATGTTGTGCCTACTTCCACTAAGAAACACCCCACATGTGATAGGAACACAGTTTAGGTAACCATTCGCAGCCCATGCGCAAAGCCACTTCCAGTTTTTAAACATGTCCACATGGTTACCTAAAGTGGGCCACACAATTTAGCAGACTGTACGCAAACTGTGTGACCTATAATATCTTTAAAAACATGAAGTTTTTCATGTCCAACACTCCCAAAACTTCTCGAGCCACTCAGGATACTACTCACACCTTTATCCAAGCCCAAAAACATCACTTAAGAGTGATCCAACTCTCAGAATTATGTCATGTTACTCAGTTCATAAAATGACTAGTTTAGTAAATAAAAACTTCAAAAACATCCGCATTTTAGTCTTGTTCAAAAACATGGGATTCTAAAATATACACACCTTAAAAACATCTCATCCCTGAGAAGACTTCAGGCATAAAGTAAACACCACCCAAACTACATGGTTTTTTATTTTTTCTTAAAACGGTTTCATTGCATTGCCAATGCCAAATAAACCTTATGAATTTCCAACACACTCTACACTTCATCATTTACAACCCAAGACAACGCTCAATGTTCAACTTTAACACAAAAAAAGAAGCTTACACGATCCCATTCAGATAAAGACCCGATCACACCATCATCTTGATAGACATTCGATCGATGGTGCTCACCACCATAGGTCTTAACTTAAGAAGGGGAAAATTCTACGTCATGGTACCTCTACCATTGGAATTGTCATACAAAACACAAATCTAAGTGTTCTTACGACACTGAAGGAAAGATTTTGTAAAAAGGAAAAAGCCTAATTATTATCAACCTAACAGAACTAGTCATGAAAGCTCTCTCATAAGATAATACTGACCATGAAACCACACTTGACTTTTCCTAAAAACATGCTTTAAAATGACCCATTACAAACATGAACATCAAATTAAAAGAATATATTGAGTCGAGCCATTTGGATGATGTATCTCGTAGAAGTCTGGGTTAGGTGGCCGGAGATATTAAAAATAAAGAGCTAGAGTCCATGAGTCTAAACAAGAAATTCATACATGGGAACCAAATAATGAGGCAAGACTTACTAGGCCTTAATGAGAACCATGCATAGCATGAAACACTAACAAAGATCATCCAGCAAGCTCAATGTCTTTTAAGATTTACCTTGGTGTAATACCGACACTTTCTTACTGCATTGAGAACAAAATCAAGATAAGGGACACGCTCGTATCTTAAGAAGAGTAAACTAAGAGGATTTAATATGGGGTTTCCAATTACACACACCCAAAAAATGAAAGATAAAATAGTCGAAACAGACCAAAGATGTACTTCCAAAAATGCACCGACATAAAAAACACCCGCAAGACATAAAGGCATTCAAGCAACCAACCATTTCCCAATGGTCCCCTTAGGTTTTGGTCTTTCTACATGGAAGGAAATATTTATTAGGGTCAGAACAACACTACCCACCTTAGGAGTGTCCTAGCTAAAAAGGAAGGAAACTTAACCGCTCATAAGTACGGTAGATTTACAATGATATCGGCGTGTCAAAACACCCGAGTCTTTCAAAAATAATTCCGAGTATTGAGATGAAACTGTTTATTTAACGCTCAATTGACACTACTTAGAGATGACCCGAGGCCATACTCCATAGTATAATAAGATTTATTACAGAGTCGTATTGCCTCATTCGACCATTTTCCTAGACTATGCCATACCAAGTGGTCCATTTCTAAGAATTAGAAAGGGTCAAATGACCTACAAAGCATCCAACCATGCCAGAGGAATGTCTAACTTGCTACAAATGAGCACTAACCGATGCTCGAGCCCATAAAAATGTCAAGAAATACATGAACACCCATTTGAAAAAGGGTGTCATTAGAAAATGAAATATGTAATTGGTACAACGACACTGAACAATACCAAAAGAGTGAGAAGGGTCACAGAACTAGAAATGAATTCAAGTTCTGAGGGCTCTAACTACCATGGGATATCCCCTTAGAAAGGAATGGTTCCAAACCTAACACTGGTTCATTTAAAATACAATTCACTAGGATCAAAATCCAATCATAAAGCCAATTCTACAGAAAGGAATGCCTACAGAAAGTACTTACGCTTACATTCCAAGGCAACTCAAGGGAAGTAAAAACTACCATTTACACAAGGGTTTTAAACAGTGGACACTGCTATAGGTTCCATTTTCAAGCCTCTTACATTTAATCACATTTAATCTATAATCATTAAAATATTTAATCAAAACATAATAGTACCATTTTCAAAACAAATCACAAGGTACTTGATTTTAACCAATGCCCTAAGGGAAAAACAAGAAAGTCTTATAAAAATCCCATGTAAAAACATTTCACATTACATGACAACCCATCATTTTCATGAATCTTATCAATACAAAATCCTTTTATGTGAAATAGGTGACCTACTAGGGGCCCATTTTAATCAACCTCGGTTCTCCATAAAGCAATCCATTAGAAAATGCACAATTATTAAAATTCTAAACACCCAAATGGGTTATCTCATAAAAACACTTCCCAACTAACCTACATGAGTATAGTTTCATTTTAAAAGCTAACCATTTGGATTTTAGATTAATAATAAACATCTATCACATTTATAAGCATTTCACAAAGCATCGTTTCATTTCATTTAATATGGGTTTCTTTTTCCCAATTCATGATGTGCCCATGCACTCCATGGATTGAAAATGGGCTCCCATTAATCGGTACCAATGTCAATTTAGAATTTAACATATTCAACATAATAGTAAAAATTATATGGGTGGCCACCTACCAATATGTAAAGTGCCTATGAAAATTATATTTTGGCATTTGGCTCCCTTTATTCTAAACCAACTTCACTTAATAATTGAATTTAGAATCCTTTTCGCAATGGTTTGATAACATGGGTTACCTTCTCCCAGCTATAAGTCGCCTATACACCTTACAAATGTAAAATGGATCCTGTCATAACCGAAACTAATAACATAGACCATGAAACCTTTTAAATATATTAATGTAAGCTAGCATGTCACGACAAGTAGCCAACACAGACCAATAAGCTAAAAACAAAGAGGCATGGAAATATAATCACAGGATCATGATATAACAAAATGTAAGCACAGAAGGCATGATAATGTATTACCTAAACATGTATAAATCTAAGCATGGAATATCAAAAAGACATCGAATCATACTTAGCAGGAAACCTACTAATGTAACTACATGCCATGACATATATGTATGGCATGTTAATTTCTATGTGCCTAAGCTGAAGCATGTAATACAACTTCATTTTCATATCAGGCCAAGGAAAGTTTCCAAAATTATAAAAATCATTAGAAGTTGAATGTACATCAAGTTACTCTAGGTGAAATCATATCAATTGTAATAGGAAAAACATACATAGCAATCCCAATATTGTCCACTTGGTTATTCCCCGTATGTGGGGTGATCAGTCCCAAGAACTACAATTTTACAAGTATAGACACATTCCTAGTCTCCTTTCTAAAAAACCAAAATCATATGACAAAAGGAAAAACCACATTTGATACCACTTTGTAACGTCTCAACCCATCTCACCAGTAAGACAGTGGTTGTACCAATCTCCACATGACATCAAGTGCACCTCCCTGTATGCTAGAGGCTGTCGACTAGCAGTGAGGGTATAATAATTGTCTGTGGGGCAACTATACCCTCTAATTAGAGTTGTGTAGTAGTATAATAGAGTAAATATCAATCAACAGTGGAAGCAATAATACATAATTGACAAAGTAGTGAAAGACAGATTTCATATAAGTGAACTAAGGTGGCCAATGCCAGTTTATAAAATAAGTGAATTCCAGAGAGGTTTTGATACATGATGGAAAGCAGTAAACAATACAACATGATTTTCAATACAATTAAATGTAGGACATAATTAAATAAAAGAACTAAAATCCCAAAGGTTATATCCATGAGCATCCTGAGCTCCGACTCAATCCTTTGATCCTAACTCCCAGTTACAAGAAAACAACAACAAGAAAGGTACAAGGCCCTGCAAATAGGAAAGTATACTCAAGTACCCCAATGCAATGGTGGCCTAAGTAGAGTGTGAGTTATAAATATCAGTAGGCTGGAACCACCAGTGTCTATCCCAAACCTGATAGTGTAATATAAATCTAATTGGATGTCAGCATGAAAAAATAAACTAAGTAGTACATTATTACTAAATAACAATGTACCTGCTTCATCCCTTGGCTAGTGTATGGACAAGTAATCAGTTCATTTATTGAGTATTTCCAGTTTATTCATAAGTCACATGTGTGTAAGTCACCTACCCAGTCCAAGGAGTTTCTAACAAGGTAAAACATAGCTATGTAATGACCGAGCTCGATGGGCTTTAACCATGGAACCTACTTGTCAATGATGGACCCAAAGAGTGTATCCAAGGCATCCTATGATGGTATTTATTATTAAATTACCAAGGTAATCACCAAGGAAACAACCTATTTTTAGTATATATAATGAAGGTCCCAAGCCGTAACAAGGCAACCTGACAAAGATATCCAGTGAGGGAGTTCCAGGGTAAAAACCACGGTAACAGAAATCTCATGGAATACTAACCTAGTAGTATCTGATTCTAGATAAGGTGTTAGAGTGTAATAAAAGGATCATAATCCATGTCATTCCATATTAAGGTGCCTACTGAGTCCAAGGAGTGCATCCAAGGTAAAACGGGGCTAAGTAAGTGCTGGGTTAAAGGAGTGTATCCAAGGCACCTACTTGTCAATGATGGATCTAAGGAGTCTATCCAAGGCATCATACAGTACTACATTGGGGAACCAACAATATTATACTAGGAATACAATGATATGACAAGGAATGAGATCTAGGAAAGTCTGAACCTCAGCAACCCGTCCTTTAATTTTGAATGGGGTACCCAATTTCTCATTGTATTCTTTAATCAGAACCCATGACAAGCTTCAGTCTGACAATTCTTATTTAATAAGGAATCCAGCTAATGTTTTATTTTGGTCCAATAATTGTCATCCATTAGTGTGGAAAGGCCAATTAGCATTGAAACAATTTATTTCGTAGTTTTATCCTTTCCTTCCATTATTGTGGAAAGGTCAAGTATAATTGCATCCATTTAAATAAATCCATTAAGGAATTTTCAAAAGTAAAGATCCACACCTCTACCATTCCTTAACATGGTAATGGTTTCCATGAACATTGAACCAATTATTATCTCATGAACCCAGGTCCTTCCATATAATTCCTACAAGGGAATCCATGTATCACCAATGGTATGAGTCTGAAAACCCATTGATTCCATCCATGGAATTTTTACTTTGGAACCCATGTGTCACCCAAGGTGTTATTAGCATTCATAACATTTGAATTTTTTTTCTAAATTCTCTTTGATGTTCAATCATTATGCATGAAAAATTCATTTAACTCAACTCATTACCTTTATAAAAAAATGTCAATTGCATTTATAAAGCTCCAAGTATCCAAGAAAAAGGGAAAATTACCTACATTGGTAATTCCAATCTAAAACTGGACTAAACACTTAGATGGTTTTTTGTTCCTTTAATCATTTAAAAAGGGAAACATAGATTTCTAACTCAAGCAGATAAACCACTCGCATTCATGGACAACTATATAAATTTGTGTATACCCTTAACCCATTGCTCGTATTCCCCACACCATGAAGAAATACACAAATAGAATATATACACCCATACATACATACATCCATATATATACATAACTCTGTTTATGTCCGTGAGATTTATGAAGGCACAAAAACTCACTACAACAACACCCTTCATCAACAAACACCATAAGGTACTAAAAAGATAGGTTTGAAACCAACAAATGGAATTAAAGACTTTCCCCAGAACAAAATCAGAGGACCAAAACGAGGCTAAATGTGTCTCCTTTGGTAGCGGTTTCCAAAACACAAACCCTAGGGTCCTGAGAGTCCTTTCCCTCGACCATAGAACAAGGGAAAACTAAAATCAAGATTAACACTAAAAAATAGGGTTCGGTTGAACCACATGGGGTGACGATTAGGCTGATTCGAAGTTGGGAAAAGGTAGGAGAAGGTAGAGAGAACCTTACCCTATAAAATCGGAGAATAAATCAGAAGAAATGGAGAATGAAAGTCGATTTGAGAGGAGGCTGAATGAGGGGGCTCATGTGCATGATAAAGGTGGCAAGCCCTATGGGCTGGTGCATCAAAATGAGAGAGGTGTGGGAGAGCTATTTTAGGTTGTAATTTTATTAATTTAAATTTAATTTAATTAAAATTCTAAAACAGGGTATCACACATGGTTTAACCTGCACATTTTTCAAAATCATGCACAGACCATATGGTGCTTACTATATCCAAGAAACACCCCTCATGGGATAGGTGCACAGTTTTGAAAAACGTTCACAAATCCCGCTGCACCTTTTTAAACATGGCTGCATGGTTACCTTTAGTGGGCCACATGATTTAGAAGATTCTGCGCAAACTGTTAACCCTTTTTTGTCTTCTAAAACATAAATTTTTTCGGGTCTGAATCTTCTAAAACTTATCAATCCACATAGGAGACCTCTCGGGCCTTCACTTAAGTCCAAAAATATGACTTAAGAGTTATCCAACTCTCGGAATTATGTTCCAAAGCTCAGTTCTAAAAATGGCTGGTTTAGTAAATGAAAAAGCTTAAAAAATTCCTCATTTTAGTTCGATTAAAAATCACGGGAATTTACATATGAGTTCATCAATAACTGGAAGATTCTTGATTCTTGATTCCTTCCATACATGCAGTACACATATGGTGTGAACCTGTTAGCTTAGGGAAAATGAGAAGTAATGTATCATCTCAACCATAAAAACCACTTTTCATATACCCCATATCCATCTCCCACTAGTATCTTAATAAATGACGCATCTAGAGATTACACTTGATTGTTGTATCTCATTCATCTAAGGGAAGGTGTTGTAGTTGACATAATCGATGGAAAACTGATTTGGGAGGGGTATTCACCCTATCAAATTGTGATTCAATTTCACAGCATCCATATGAGGTTCCCTCAATCGATTAATAGTGAAAATCACAAAAATTAATTAATGGTTCCTAGTAAAATTTGGATAATGATTATGAGGTAATGTACAAGCTCTAATATTGATCTCACACCTACCGATATTCATTCTGCACTTATTATGTCATACATCAAATCTTGGATTCGACCATACCCATATGTCAGTTGGAGAAATTGGTCCCTATCATTTTAGGTCAACCCTTTTCTGAGGCCAAGATGGATGAAGAGAAGTCAACTAATGTAGTGAGATTAGTAATGGGGTTTCTATATGGAACAATCAGATTTCTGAAATGTATGGGAATAGGTTGAGGATCTGGGAACCAGGTCCTCAAAATACTGGTTCATCCCCTATGGATAAATCTAACAAGATATATACTCAATCTTCCATCACTGTGAAAGATACATATCCCCTCACTTGGAGGGAATGGGACAAATGAAATTATTATATTCCCATTGATAGATATGGATCTTCCTTCAAGATAAAGCGAAATCTTTTGACTTGGTATGGTGGTATAACAACACCCGAAAGCATTTCATACAAGGGGCATCCTAATCTGATTAAGGCCTTCATTCGACACCACAAAAGTTCCATTAATTCACTTGATGGATATTTATATATTGGGTAGTTTAAATTATTTTTCCATTTGAAATAGATAGAGAGAATAATGGTAGTAGTTCACTAGGAGCTGATGAGGAAGACTCTCCAGCATCACCTGAACTTGGTGAGATCCCTTCTTCTACACAAATGGGGCCTTGGAAGCACCATGATCCAAGAAATGTAAAACCAGAGATTCCCAAAAAATAGGTGCGGTGACATGATCCCACCTCTCTTGAATTTTTGGAATCCTCAACACTATCAATCCCTATCATGGAACTATTTTCTGAATAATGGACAGAATGGGTCACTTAAAGAAAATTTTCTTCTAGTGACGATATTTAGGTAGTGATTTAGGTATAGGATATAGATATACATTGATATGGTCTAATCAGGATAACCATAAAAAGTTACCATGAAAATACTAAATAAGAAAGTTTCTATAGTAGAGAGATAGATTCCTCTATCCATTAATTATAGTGAATAATTCACTTGTCTGACAAGGTGAGGGAGATAGTGGTAGAAATAGTAACAAGGACCAATTTATATGAAGAGGTGATATGGATCTTACCTTGACCCTCTTTCTGCTCCCACTATAATTTTTTAACCTTTATTATTTTCTCCCCTTCCCCTCAATATTAAGGAAATGAGGGGTGAGCTATCACCCATTCCCTCTCAGAATACATGATAGGAAGAATTGTTGTTGGAGTGTCTTCTTCTAAGGGTGAGAGGGTCCTCAAAAAAGGATCCCACTGGGAAAATGAACATATGAATGATGTGATTCAAAATATTACAGGACTATTCTCACCCCTCAGCCACCCATTACATTATATATATAATTAAGTCCATTGGAAGTCACAAGGAATAGGTACATGAGGGAACATGAAATTCATATCTGATTTGGGACCATAAGTAGTAATTGTACCCTTATTGACAAATTTTCATGTCATATGTCCGATTGTATTAATGAATAAACTGGTATAGGGGTTTCTATGGGTTCCACAAACCATGAGTGGTCATCCATTTTAGATCATGTGTCTCCTTTGATTGTGGAGTCAGATATGATGAAAACAATGACTCCAAGGAATCATGAGATAAATAAAGATTTAAAACTAACATGTTCTATTGTTGGAATGGGAGTTGAGGGGGATGAAACTCTATCTTCATGGCCAAATAACCTCCCTCTAGATAGTGCATATTTTGGGGGAATCATAGATGGAGGTCCAAGATGATTTGAACTTAACTATTTATCCCATCTCTCTCATGATCATTCATGTGATCTCGGTATATTTGAGTGAACTTCTAGTGGTTATGGAGATGGATGATCATACACCTACTGCACATTCATCCTTATCTTCTAAGAATCATATGAAAACTAAAGTTGTATCACTATCAATTCCTGCATGTGGTGTGGTGGATGTTGATGCATTAAAAAATGAATGTGATTATTTAAACTTTTTGACTATATGATATTTCTTCTTACTAAGTATTTATTACTAGATAAATATTTTAGATTCCTTGGTATAAATTTCTAATATCTAATCTATATCACATTTTCAATAAACTGAGGTGTCCCTAGCTTAGACTACTACAAAGCCATCTCATGTGGAAAATGTTCACTTTTGACCATCCCTTATTGATCTGGTCCCATAGCATGTTCTTCAATATAAGATATATTTTCAATTAGAAAAGGATACCCTTGAAAATTTCCATGTTTACCAAAAGATTGTCTGTAGGATCATGTAGAAATTGATTTCTCATACTCCACTAATATATCTTCCATAGAATTTTCCCCATTTAAACCTCTTGTTTTATGTTATTGGATATGGGCTGTTTTAATATCATTCAATAAATGTAAAAGTGAAAGATATAGGTGGCATATGAGGGAAGGAGTATAGTGTAGTCTTAACTCACCACCAAAGAGTCCATGGACCAATTTTGTATGATTATATATAACCTGATTGGTGATGATTCTATGCAGAACAATATAGTATCCCATTACCAATTCCATGTAGAAAAATAGTTAACCTTAGTGGAATAGATACATCATGAATAGTCTTGTTTTTAGGATATGGATAATGAGGAGAAGAAACTGATATAATATGTAGATAAAATTGGCCCAGATAAAATGGAGAAATCAAAGGTGTTGTAGGAAAATACAGAAGAAGAGGCCACAACATTTTTAGAGCAGCATAGAGTAGAAGAGGACTCTGACCATGTAATGATTCATCTTTATGAATCTATTGAGAAAATTTTATAAGAATATTTTTTCTCTCATATGTGGATACTTCAAGTTTTGGATGCTCCTCTCTCTCCGTGATATATTAAAGTCTCTTAATTCCATATTTACTATTAAATTTTATCTGTAATATTGTAGTTGAATTATTTTAATGTTATAATGTCCGCATATTAGGTTATTTGACTTTAAATAATGGGAATAGTAAAATGATATGAAATCTGGAAGTTTAGGGTCTCTCAGCACCAATTAATATTGATGTATTATGTCAAATATATTTAGGAAATTATTTTTGTTGAGTAATTATACCAAAATATGTTTATATTACATAAATATGAGACTCACTGTAACACCCGAGACATTTATGAGAAATATTTTGTTTTTATATAAATCATAAAAGGAATCTTTCACTACACACATCACTTTCTTGGATTGCTTTACACGAAATCGCGAGCTTCCTCGATAGTCTGCGTCGTACGCAATACCGAGTTTCACTAAAAACGATATGCTATTAAAATATTATTAGAACTAGTCGTTATGAATAGTAATAACCAATTTTTGAAATTTTATAAATTTTATTTTTCAAAATGGACTTCATTTTTGGATTCGGAATATCGAAATTATCCTAGGGTGAAATTTTGGTATTTTTCTGAAAAATTTCAATTTTTGATGAATAGTGAAACCACTAAGTTGTAGTTAAAAAAACGAATTTTTTCATAAAACATAATTTTACCACTTTTGTGAGTGAAATTTCAAAAATCCGAGAGACACGGTTGATGTCAATAAGTAAAATGTGGTTCAATGAGATGAAAATAATTTTTGGTGAATAATAACTTTTTACTTTTATTTACCACTGTTAAAAGTAAATAGGGTAATTAAGGGTAAAAATGATATTATTATTACCCTAACACATGTCATAATTCTATTGGATAAGTTTAATTAGACCAAAAACAACCTTAGGAATAAAATATGACCATTTCGGCCCACTTGGATTAGATTAGGACATTTATTATTAATTTATTTAAAGAAGGGTTAAAATACTTAAAATCAAAGTTTAATAACTAAATAATTTTTAATATAGGGTTATACATAAGATAAATTAGACTATAAATATTAATTAGAAATATAAAAAGATTTCCTACATAATGATATTTTATTTTTAATTTTTAGAATTTTCATAAGTTAATTTATTTATGACACAAAGATGATGTAGTAATTGTCTTATTAATGAAATATTGACATAATTGATGTTATAAATACCCAAATAAATGTAATTTGAGACTTTTTATGAATTACACTAATTTTATAGGTTAATATGACATGTTAGTATTTATTTAATTAACTTTTTTGAACTAATCATTATGTTATGATTTTCAAAAAAATCAATTACTAAATAGTGTCAAAGTTGACATAAAATAGTTTTTAAAACAAAAACTATATTATTAATTGTTATTTTATTCCTAAAAATCTAAGGATTGGCAAAATGACTTAGGTAAGGTTATATATATTAATAATAAAAAACTTGGGGTTCTTCTGGATTCTTATAGTAAGTTTATTAACCTTATAGTATAAGAACACAAGAAGACACAGTAAAAGTAAAATTATTTAACTTACTGTTAAATCTAAATAATAAGGATAAAATAGTAACCTAAACTTGTCTAAATTATATTTTATGAGAGTATTTCGACCCATACCCACCTTATCTTCGAAATAAATCAATTTGGAACTATTTAAAACCGAATTTGTCTTTATAATAAAATAATATTTTTAGTTTTTCCAAAGAAGCCTCTCTCCTCCCTTATAAAAGGGCACCTCCTCCCCCTCTTCCTCACACCACTTTGAGCCTTCAAGCTCGGCCAAACCCTGAAAATTTTTCCTCTCCACTTCCCTAGATACATTCTAGAGGTCCTGGTCTTCTTCAAAGACCAATTTTAGTGCCCTAAAAGGAGGTCTCAAAGAAGCGCTTTAAAGAAGAGGTAATGTCTGTTACCGATTCTTCCAACATTATTTCTTCTTCCAATTCCTCTTTTTAGTTGTTTCATTATGAAGTAATAACATCGGTATCACTCATATACTGATATGTTATTATAATTATGAAACAACCCTATTTCACCATCTATCAATCCTACGGAAAACGAAATCACCGCGCGTGCGTAGCTACGGAATACTGTCTCCACGCCATGGTGTAATCTATTTTCCACCACCACCTTACATGGATGGGTATAATGGTGAAAAAAACAACTATATATGATTATTGTAAAGTGGTATTGATTCTGAAATAGTATACATACACTCCAATACAATTTCACGATCATGGGAACGATATCATCACTCGTGCGTACGTAAGGAATACCATCTCCACGATGTGATACGATTCATTCTACATGATCTTCATTGCATAATGATTATATAAGTGAATTAAATGAATAAATATGATATATAGTACACTAATATCATTCTGGAAATGAGGTATCTATAACCTAAAGAGAAGAATAAAATTTTATTCGACAAAATACGCAGAAGAACAAAAAGTAATAAACACCCAAATAACATGTAGGAATGAAATATTACCAATAAGAGGCTAAGAGTATGGACATATATGATATTATAACAAAGATTATGATTCTGGAATAAGTAAATGACATTATTTAAATCATTATACATGAGGTTCAGACACATACAAAGAAAATTCGACCTAAGGTAAGGGATAATTGTTCAAATCTCATTTTTATCCGAGATTGTTTATACTTTGGTATTTACTGGGGTGTATTTTATCATCCACATCCATGTTTCCTCAATATGTAATATTATTTCCATCCACCTACAATTGTTTAAATCCAATTTTACCCTTCGGTGAATTTTTTGTAAAGGATTTGAAAAGAATCTTTTGTCGTTTTTCATACGAGGTACCTTTTTCACTTTTCCGACAAAAGTACGAGAAGAATGTTTTTTTTAACTTATACGGCATGAATGGATTTTTAAAAACATTATTTACAAGAAGATTATTTTAAAAGTTTTCAAGTTTATTTTTAATCAACTTCTTTTAGTTTAGAATTGTATGACATGTTAAGAAAGGGTTGTGATCTACAGTGATGCATCCAACAAGTGACTGGGGTGTGTTCTCGTGCAAAATTATATGGTGATATCTTATTCCTCACGACATTTGAAAATCCATGAGCAAAATTTCCCAACTCATGATTTGGAGTTAGCTGCGGTAATCTTTACATTAATGATTTGGAGGAATTATCTTTATGGTGAAAGGTGTGATATTTATACTGATCATAAAAGTTTAAATTTTATTTTCACACAAAAGGAACTGAATATATACCAAAGAATATGGTTGGAGCTGATTAAGGATTACGACTGATCAATTCATTACCACCATGGGAATGCAAACAAGGTGGCAGATGCATTAGGTCGAAAAATAATTTTCTAGATTATCCATGATGAGGATCACAAAATATCCAATATTTATGGATTTACAAAGGATAGATCTTGGAATTGTAATGGAAGGGGAGAAATATTATCTTTCTCAAATGAATGTTCAACCATCAATACACGTGAAGATTAAAGAGGTACAGAAAAAAGATGTAGAGTTACAAAAGAAGGTGAGAAATGTTCTTGAATTCCACATTGATTGTGATGAAATAGTAAGGTTCAAGAATCCGGTTTGTATTCCTCCCATAACAGAATTAAATAAGGAGATACTGGATAAGGCTCATAGTTCTTCATTATCTATTCATCCTGGAAGCACAAAGATGTATAGGGACCTGAAAGAGTACTTCTGTTGGGATGGCATGAAAAGAGATATTGCTGAATATATATCTTGATGATTGGTTTGTCAAAAAGTTAATGCTGAGAGACAGAAGTCTAAGGGGATGTTACAACCATTACCTATACCAGAATGGAAATGGGAAAACATCACTATGGACTTTGTCACTGGACTTCCTAAAACATCCAAACGCAATAATGTTATCTGGGTTATAGTTGATTGTCTTACGAAGTCGGCATACTTAATTGCTATTAGAGAAGATTTCACTCTTGATCAGCTTGCAAGGATATATCTAAAATAAGTGGTAATATTGCATCGAGTACCACTTTCCATTATATCTGATCGGGATCCGAGGTTTACCTCAAAGTTTGGGCGAAGTCTTCATCATACTCTGGATACAGAGTTGAGTTTCAGCATTTCTTATCATCCTTAGACAGACTGTCAGTCTGAGAGGACAATTCAAACTCTAGAAGACATGTTGAGAGCTTGCTCTATGAATTTCAAAGGTGGTTGGGATCAACACCTACCTTTGGTGGAATTTTTCATATAATAATAGCTTTCACTCCAGTATTTAGATGGCTCCTTATGAAGCTCTCTATAGAAAGTAATTCAAAACTCCAACTTAATGGGATGAAGTTGGGGAAAGAAATCTATTAGAACCCAATCTTGTTGACGAGATGGTAGAAATTGTCCGATCTACTCAACAACACATAAGAGTAGCTCAAAGTCGACAAAAAAGATATACCGATAACCAAATAAAAGACCTAGAGTTTGAATTTGGTGATAAAGTGTTCTTACGAATATCTCCTTGGAAGAGAGTAATGAGATTTGGAAAGAAGGGAAAGCTGATCCCTAGGTATATCGTTCCTTTTGAAATATCGGATCGTGTTGGAAAGGTAGCTTATCAATTGGTGCTTCCACCAAATCTCTCTCAAGTTGATGATGTGTTCCATGTATCTCTCCTAAGAAAGTATATACCAGATCTTTCACATGTACTAAGATAAGAAGTTTTACCGCTGGAGAATGATCTTTCTTATTAAGAACAACTGATTGAGATTCTAAATCATAGTGAAATATTTCTTCGGAACATGACCACTCGCTTGGTAAAAGTTTTATGGAGGAACCACTAATTAGGAGAAGCTACATGGGAGCTTGAGTATATGATGAGGGGGATGTATCCTGATATGTTTGTTACAAAGTGACGAATTTCGAGGGAGACATTCATTTTAAGGGGGGTAGAATGTAACACCCTGATATTTTATGAAAAGTATATTTTATTTTATGTCTTATGTTATACGCTAAATCAAAAGAATCTTTCACTGCACACAACACTAGCTTGGCTTGCGTTACATGCAATCACGACCTTCCTCGATAGCGTGTGTAGTACGCAATACCGGGTTTCACTAAACAATGATATATTGTTATAATATTATTATGGACTAGCCTTTATAAATAGAATAAACTAAAATTTTAATTTTATAACATTATTATTCTTCTTACATATTTTCCAGAACATTGTATGAGAAAAAAATAAATTTTTCGGGTAAAATAAGTATTTTTCAAAAAATGAAATTTTGTCTCCTTTTGTTGGAACACCCACTTTAAATCTAGTTTTTGACATGTTTATAATTTAAATTTGACAAAATAAAATTCTTACTTGGAATCAAGATATAAAAATTTAATTTGGGTAAATTTTTCATATTATTCTGACAACTTTCATATTTTAACGAATAGTAAAAACACGCTATATTTTAATTAAAAAAAACTTTTCTAATTGCAATAATTTATATAGTTAGATTATTTTGTTATTTGGTATTAAAGTGTAATAATAATATATTTTTACCATTTAATCCAATGTTGGTCATTGGAATTAATTTCACATTGAATTCAGACATAAACAAGTGTCGATCTTTTGATATTTATTGTTTCTTAAAAACACGCTATTTGTTTTGATAACGGGAATCAATTTTAAAATTAATTAAGGCCACTTATATGTTTTGAATTTGGAAAAATAGGTATCACCTTTGAATTTGGAATATCAAATATAGCTTAGGCTGAGTTTTTGGTATTTTTATAAAAAACATCAATTTTTGATGAATAGTGAAACCACTTAGTGGTAGTTAAAAATTTGACTCTTTCATTTAAATGAAATTTTACCCCTTCTGTGAATTGAATTTCAAAAATACGACATCCATGGTCATTATCAAGAAGTAAAATGTGGTTCAATAAGATGAAAATAATTTTTGGTGAATAGTAACTTTTGACTTTTATTTACCGCAGTCAAAGGTAAATAGGGTAATTCAAGGTTAAAAGAATATTATAATAATTAAAAATTACCTTAACACTTGTCCTAAACTTATTTGATGAGTACTGACCGACCATGGGCATCCTTGGGTCGATTTTGGGACCCCATTCAGCCACTTGGTAGTGATAATGGCAATTTGGATTAATTAATTTAATGTAAAGACAAAATTGACATTAACAAAAATATTTTAGTAATTAATTTTTATAAGGGTTTATATAAATTATATTTTCAACTATAAATATTCATTGGAAAGATAAAAATATTTCCTACATGATGGTATTTTTTTTATAAGTTTTAGACATCAAATAAATTAAATTATTTATGACACAATATTGATGCAGTATTTACCTCGTTAATAAATGATTTAAATAAATAAGATTATAATGATTTAAATATTATCCAAAACACGTCCAATTCTAATTGGATGATTTTATTTCGACCATCAGTCATCTTATATTAATCATTAATGATTTTTTGACCTTTTTAAACTGATGATAATTTTATAATAAAATAATATTTTCACTCGCTCCAAAGGTACCCCTCTCCTCCCTTATAAAAGGGCACCTCCTCCCTCTCCTCTTTACACAACTTTGAGCCTTAAGGCTCATCCAAACTTTGCCCATTACTCTCCTCAACTCCCCTAGTAATATTCTATAGGTCCCAGTCTTCTTCAAAGACAAACATTAGTGCCTTAAGAGGAGGTTTTAAAGAGGCGTGTCAAAGAAGAGGTAATATCCGTTACAGATTCTTTCAAATTTATTTCTTCTTCTACTTACTCTTCATTAGTTGTTTCATTATGAAGTAATAACATCAGTATCAATCATATAGCTATATGTTATTATAAATATGAAACACCCCTATTTTACCTTCTATCCATCCTACGGAAGACGAAATCACCGCACGTGCGTACATACAGAATACCGTCTCCACGCCATGGTGTAATCTGTTTTCCCCCACCACCTTACTTGGATGAGTATAATGGTGTGAAGAATAACTATATATGATTATTTTAAATTGATATTGATTATAAAATAGTATACATACACTTCAATACAATTCCACGATCATGGGAACGATATCATTGGTCGTGTGTACGTACGACCAACCGTCTCCACGATATGATGCGACTAGTTATACATGATCTTCATTGAATGATGATTATATAAATGAATTGAATAAATAAATATGATATATATTACACTAATACCATTCTGGAAATGAGGTATCTATAACATAAAAATTATAATAAGAATTTATTCGACAAAACATGCATAAGAACATAAAGTAATGAACACCCGAATAACAAGTAGTAATGAAATATTACAAATAAGAAGATAATAATATGACCATATATGATATAATAACAATTAATATGATTCTGTAATAAGTCAATGACCTTATTTAAATCATTATACAGGAGGTTCAGATACATACGAAGCAAATCGGACCTAAGGTAAGGGAAAATCTCACAATCTCATTTTTATCCGAGATTGTTTATATTTTGGTATTTACTGGGGTGTATTTATCATCCACATCCATGTTTCCTCAATATGTAATATGGTTTATATCCTACTAAAAAAATTTAAATCCAATATTACTCATTGGTGTGTTTTTAGTAAAAGATATGAAAGGAATATTTTGTCGTTTTTAGTACGAGGTACTTTTTGACTTTTCCGGCCAAAGTACAGGAAAATTTTTTTTAACTTATACGGCTTGAATGGATTTTATGATTTCATAGAAAATTATTTCCATGAATCTTCCTTTACAAGTTCTCAACTTTATTTTTAATCAACTTCTTTTAGTTTAAAATTGTATGACATGTTAAGAAAGGAAAAAATGTTTTTTAAGTAGAAATGATATTTTCCTCAAGGATGGTGTTCAAGTTTTTTATCAAAATTATTTTCCCTATAAGATAATATAGGGTTCTATTTATATCACTATTTTTACATTGATTTGATTATGTTATGATGGAATTAATTTTATGATGTTTTTTATCTTATATGGATTATGTTATGATGGCATGATGTTTAAGAATCCCATTTTTATTATATGGGTTATGCAATGATTTATGATTTTGTGGCACACATAATAATGGTTCCATTATGAGATGGGTGGGACCTATATCTCCCTCCAATGTATTGGGTAAATATTTATATCTCATGAGATAGACATGGAAAAAGTGGCAGGTTAATCTAGTTCAGTGATACAAGACTGAAAACAGGAGTGAAATCGGTTAAGAAATGGACTTTGTCCTCTAGGATAGTCTTGGCAATGAGTCTTGACTACTAAAAAATAATTCTCTATGATTAAGTGTGTATGCCAAAAAGTTTCATGTTTTATGTTATGATTATTGGGATTAAATTTCACTACTATGATTTATCCCATGTTATGATATTATGATATCTTTTGTAGGTTAAGATTTTCAAAATTATATGTTCTTATGAATATGATATTTCCTTTGCTTACCCTTACCAAGCATTTGAACTCACCCTTTTGTATGTTTTTTTATCCCCAGGCCAGGAAAAAATGTATAAAGTAGGATATTCCGAAAGGGACTCTAGATATGATGAAATAAACGGGAGACAATGAAGATTCTTTGTGAACAAGTTGTTTATGTTTTCTAGTTTCTAAAGACATTGTACCTATACGGTCATACGCTGGTTTTGTTATATGTTGTAATAATTATGCTTCAATTCTGAATTAATAACAATTTATGTAAAGTATGGGTCGTTATACAGGCTATTACTGACCCCCCAAAATTTATTAGAAAACAAAAGGCAATACAAACACAAGAGGGGAGAGTCAAATGAACCACACCCAAAAATATAAAAATGCCATAGAGAAAGACATCCCAACCATCACCAAAGTTATAAGTCAGAAGTAGTAATGTATGGGTCACCATTAGCACCATATACAGATGACGCATCTGCATCCACTGACTGTCACACAGATTAACACTGCTTGAAGAGTGCAATGTACATTTCAAAAAGCTTTTGCTACTCCGTATTTGGCTACACCTTGGAGGAGTGATTGTTAGAATTCCCTCTCTTATTAGGGACAATTTTCTTTGATCCTTAGAGGAGGCTCTAGTATACACAGTCTTGGTCAGATTTGAGTAGTCCTTCCTCAGCTTCCTCTATGGGGGAGATGGGATGAACCCTTCAAAATTATTCTATTTCCCATGTGGACATGAACCCTCAATGAATTCCCTTTACCTCGTGATCTGAGCCATGTTAGAGTTCATTTGTCTATCATCATCAGTACCAACCCCACAATGATCTAAAATGTGTGAGTCCAATCCATCCTAAAAGAGACCTTTCTTCCATGAAAACTACATCATTTTTTAATCTTGTAGATCCAGGTCCCGCAGTATTAGACATTTAGAGTTCCCAGCTAAAAAAAAACTCATTTACCATTCGAAATAGTTGCAGAACCTATTATTCTATCTCAAGACAAGATCTTGGGTCCATTCTTCTCTGGTCCAAAATCTGATTCAAAGTGTCACCCAGCTTCCCAACCACCTCCTCCTCACAAGAAAAATACGCAGCATTTACTCCCTCATACACAACCGTGACAGACTGGTCTAGTTCCTCCACATGATCAGCATACGGAAACTGAACTTGAATGACATGTTCCTTTACCTATATATCACAGGTAGGGATCTGTGAACCATCAGTAATATTCTGCCCTTTTTCACTCCCATCACCATCACTAAAGGCATGAGTCATAGGTAGATCATGTGATTCACTCTGCTCATGACCATCACCGCTAGCCATAAGTACTTGCACAGTTGGATTCTCCACTACAATCTAAACAGGATGCCCATTATAATCAACATTTTCATAATTTCAAGCAGCATTATCCACATTAATAGAGTCACACAACTCTCCTTCACTAGCTAGCACAACAACACCAGAGACTAAGGCATCCTACAAACCCTTGATGATATGTGGGCAAAGAGGATGGGTGGTTAAGCTCATCAGACTCTTCTAGGGGAACTATTGCCTACTTTGGGACTCTCTTATTGATTTTTAACATATTAAAGAATCCTTTATTAATTCTTTAACATCAAATAGGCATCCCTCGTGTGATTAATGAATTATTTGGAATGTATTGATTTCAGAATCATTTAGATGTATCTGAGGTTATTTATCATTGAAGACATTGGTTGTATCCAAGGTTCTCCATCGATGGTTTCCTTTTGTAAATGGATTAGACATTCTTATAAAATTAGTTATAAATTATTTTTATTTTAATCTACATATTTGGGCCCTTGGTAAATTAAAATCATTTGGAAAGATGGAAGTTGTTTTGATTGGGGGATTAGGCCCATGAGATGGGATTCCTATATATCCTTATGAAAGGAATCATAACCCTTGTAGTTTGGTGCCAGTTAAAGGGACACATCATACCTTTTAAGGCCATGTGATGGGGACCAAACCATGTAGTATAATGTTATTTTGAAAATATGTCTAAGAGAAATATTTCTTGTCAAAAGTTCGTGTGGGACTTACGTCGAAGAGGACCAAATGAACCTATAAGGGATGTAGACTTCCTGTTGGGTCATAATATTATTTAGAATATGGTCTAATAAGGTGGCTGATTAAAGAGACCCGAAAGTAATGTGGCCCTCTAGGTTGGATATGAATCTACTTAAGAGATAATCTAGAGAACATTTAGGTGACTTTGGGGGGTCGATTTTGGACCTCAAGGAGGCCTCATATATATCCCATTTGGTTGGAAATCGAATCCATGTAGTTCGGTATGGTTGAGACTTATAATTCAATTAGTTTACAAAGAGTAGATTCATTGGTAATATGGTCCTTCAAAGGTAGAGGAATGGTTTCATGGACCATACCATATTGGATAGTTTCCATGGTTGAGTGTGGTTGGGGCTTACACTAAGTAGGAGGACCTTTGAATGAATAAGGAATGAAGATTTAATAAAGGATTCTCTTCTGGGAAATATATATGATCATGTAAATGTCATGATCATAACTACATCTAAGACCATGTGAATCATGTTTGGTGTAAGAAACAAGAGGAAGTAAAATATCTAGAAACCCACAAAATCTTATTTTTCCATTAGTGGATGAGGTTAGGGATATAGGAAAGAGAAACAACACCAGTGTTTCCCTCTCCTATTGTTTTCATAACATAGATAGTCACATATGTCTACCCATATCACTACATCTATTCAGAAAATGATACAAGATTACAATATGAAGGATTTCATACTACCAATTTTTTCATCCTCCCATTTCAAATGATGGAAGAGTGGATGAGGGGAGTATAACGAACAAATGATATTTCTGCTTGGAATGTGGAACCTATTGCGACCAGACCTAAGGATTGGATACTCATTACCATGGAAATGTATGATCAATAATATTACCAGGACCAAGACTATTGAGTAGGTTAGCAATAAAAACTCAATTGTCATGGTAATTTAAGATCAAGAGGGAATATTATTGGGCCCTTCAGTTTGGTCATACATATCCATGGGATTTGTAAGGGGTATTGGATTGGTTGTTTACGAAGGGAGTCATTTGATAATTATCCCTTCATAGGAGAGGGAGTGGTTGAAAGAGATGTTTTTTTGGAAAATTTGTAAAGGGGATGAGACAAGGAAAAATTCTGTGTGTAAGGGAACCATGGCTGAAGAACATTATCCCAAAAATTATTTTTTATCTGGGCGGTGTCCCACAAAGTTCACATATATATTTCATTCAAGTAATAGTGGTCTGCAAAAGGGTTTTATATGTAAATGGATTATTGAAAAGGGCATATTTTCTATGTGGACCACAACTATGCTATGTGGATTGATTCTAATGCCATATTTTGATTTTTGATATGTAATTAATGATTACCTCCTGAAATCACTTTATCTGATTTTCTTTATCTCTCAAACACCATATCAATCTTATAAAAATACACTCTTGAAAATTCCACCACCCCATTTGAGTATATGTGTAGGGGTTATTATAGGGGTATGGATTTAATCGATCAACCTCCAACTATAAAGTTTTTTCATTTGTAGGTAGCCTCCTCACCCCATAAAGTTAGTTTTCATTTGCGAGGGCCTAAAGGGTAAAATATCACCCCACAAACGGATTTTCCTTTGTGGGGGGGGGGGGGCTGCTCTAAAGAGATTTATATTTGGAGGGGTTCAAGAAAAGATGAGTCACCCTAAATAGTAATTTTTAGTTTTGCGGGATTGAAAATAATGACTTACCCTACAACGTGATTTTGGTTTATGGGGGGCATTATGTGAATGCACTATATAGAGGTGCTATGTGGAGAAGAAACTTGCATAACAAGCCTTCAATGTGGAAGGTGGGTATCCTTTATAACTCATGGTAATTTACCATTTTAATCTCCATGAAATAGCTCAATTAAAATTGATCCATCCATTCCAAAATTAATAAATTCATTGTAATCTTCCCTGAAAACTTTTCCAGACCAAAAAAATCACCCCTCATTAGAATGGGGACTGATCAGCATGAAGAGGAGTCCATTCTAAGGAGGAAATCAGTCTATTTGAGTGATTTGAAAAATGTTTTGATGGGTACATATGGACTTAATGAAGGTCTCATTCCTAAAAAAATTGTTACAGTAGATTCATTTGTCTCTTTATTAAATCCACTTCTTTTCGGTCAGCCATATATATCCCACATTCCATCCCTCATATCATAGAATTTTATTTTGTGAATGATCTATTTCTATTAATAAAAAATATATTCCTCATAGATAAAATCACGATCATAAACTTTTATTTTATGAAAAATGATTAATCTCCTTTATATTAGAATTATTTTTTCAAACGAGAAAAGTGGTTTACATAGTGGGTAAAGCATTTCACAGTTTGCATAGTAGATGAAGTACTTCATTGTTCGTGTAGTGATATGAAAGTTAGATGACTCTACAATGTTTTTCATTTGTAGAACTTTTTTATATCCATCATTTATTTTCGTAATTCAGATGAATATGGAAACATCACATGCTTCTATTTATGATACCAATAAAAATAGGATCACCATGATTGAGAGAATTGAGAATAATTCAAAATAATACATTGTCTAACATCATCAATATTTAGCAGGAATTATGGGTTCTATACTTCTGGGGTACCTTGTTTCTAATAGTCTACCCATTATAGATTTGGGTTTCCATTAGATGTCCTTATTTCATCACCACACCCAAAAATCAACCAATAGCTTGGATACTAAAATACAATAACACACCCAGATAAAATATATCATTAAAGGGTAATTTTATCTCAGAGACTTAATTTTAAGGGATTTTTCTAAATTAAACCCATTTATCAATAGTGGAAATAGTGTGGGCACCAAAAATAGACATTCATTACTATTAATCCATTGTATGAAAATCCAGAACTGAATATTTAGTTATATTTTCATCAAAATGTGATCTTTATCCTAGGGGATCATTTATTCTACAAAGGGGATTTACCTTTTAGGTTTATTAGAGATATGATGAGTTTAAGGATGAAATGAAGGTATTCGTACTATATGAGCTTTCCTGGGCATCACATAATTTTTCTCACTAAAATAGATCATCATTCCATATGTTCTCTACCGGTAGATCCTAAATACAAACAGATTCCCCTTGGTGTATGGTAACATTGGTATCAGTCTCTAGGATGTTAGGATGATCTCATATGATCCAATTATGGGTGACACGTGTGATGAGTTTCTAGCTCCCTCTTTAGTATGGTATGACCCAAAGTGAACTCCTCTGTTTGTGAGGGAATTTCTCAAAATATCACATAATCATTAGTGGAATTCCATGCCCTAGCCTAGGCTAGATATTACTTTTTATTATTGGACTCCGGTCTTCTCCACACCAAATGGTGATGAGCCTCATTCTAAGAGGCAAAATATATATCCATCTCTTAGCAACTAGAGACATGTTGGTCTTTACTAGATAATGCTCGAGGAAGTTCATTTTAATCAATGATTTGGAATGTTTCCCCCAATATTGACCAATTTGTATGATTTTAAACCTAATTAGAGATGATTCTCAGTGATGGGATACTACTATTATTTGAATCCAATACTATATTTAGATTCATAACTATTATGATGGAAACCCCACTAGTTGTGTGGAGGAAAATTAATCTTGAGGTCCCAATAGTGGTGAATATTAACCACTTATTGGGGTGAAAAACAAGGAAAGAACCACCCTACTAGATCATAGGAAGATTACATATTTTTGGACAAGATAGAAGACCATATAGGAGGATACGATGTAACGTCTCAACTCAGCTCACCACTAAGACGGTGGCTTGACCAGTCGCCCCATGACCTCAAGTGCACCTCCCCGTATGCCAAAGGTTTCCGACTAACAGTGAGGGTGTAACGATAGTCAATGGGGAGACTATACCCTATTATCAGATTTGTGAAATGATGTAACATAGTAAATAACAATCAAAATCATAATAAGTAATACATAATTGACAAAGTAGCAGAAGATAGATTTCATAAAAGTGAACTAAAGTGGACAACGCCAGTTAATACAATAAGTGAATGCATGATAGGGTTTTGATACATGATGGAAAGTAGTAAACATTACAACATTATTTTCAATATAATACAATTTAGGAATCAAGTAAATAAAAGGACTAAAATCTCAAAGGCATTCTCCATAAGCATCCTGAGCTCCAACTCAATCCTTTGCTCCTAACTCCTGGTTACAAGAAAACAACAACAAGAATGGTCCAAGGTTGTGTGAAAAGGAATGTCTAACCATGTATCCTTGTAAAATGGAGTCCTGAGTAGGGTGCAAGATATAAATCACAGTATGCTGGAACCACTGGGGTCTTTCCCAAACAAGACAGTGTAATATAAATTAAATAGGGTGTGAAAATGCATAAATAAAGTAAGCAGTGCATTATAAATAAATAACAATGTACCTGATTGAGCCCTTGGCTGGTGTCTAGACATGTAATCAATTCATTAATTGAGTATTACTAGTTTATTCATAAGTCACATGTGAGTAAGTCACCTACCAAGTCCTTGGAGTTTCCTCTAAGGTAAAACAGGGCTAAATAATGACTGGGTCCGATGGGCTTTAACCATGGCACCTACTTGTCAATTCTAGAACCAAGGGGTGTATCCAAGGCATCCTATGATGGTATTTACTATTACATTATCATGGTAATAACAAAGGAAACAACCACTTGAAAGTATAAGCAGTGAAGTTCCCAAGACGTTACATGGCAACCTCACAAAGATATTCAATGATGGAGTTCGAGGGTTAAAACCAAGGTAACATAAATCTCAAGGAATGCTAACCCAATATTATCTAAGTATGGCTAAGGGGTAAGAGTGTAATAAAAGGAGATTAGTCCGAGGAATTCCATACTAAGGATCCTACTAAGTCTAAGGAGTGAATCGTAGGTAAAATAGGGCAAAGCAAAGATTGGGTCCAAGAAGGGTATCCAAGGCACCTACTTGACAATGCTGGATCCAAGGAGTGTATCCAAGGAATCCTATAGTAATACATAAGAGATCCAACAGTATTATACTAGGAATACAAAGATAATACAAGGAATGGTATCTAGTTGAGTCTGAACCATAGAAACTTGTCCTCAAATTTTGAATGGGGTACACGAGTGCTCATGGTTTTCTTCGATTAGAACCCATGACATGGTCGAGTGTAACTATTCCTATTTAATAATAAAGTCATGTAATGTTTCATTTTGTTCCAAAACATTCTATCCATTAGTGTGGAAAGGTTAAGTAGCATTGCAACCATTTATTTATTGGTTCAATAATTTCCTTTCATCAGTGTGGAAAGGTCAAGTAGCATTGCAACCATTTAGTAAAATCCATTAAGGAATTTTAAAAATTCAAGGTCCACACCGCTACCTTCCCTTAACATGGTAAGGGCTTCCATGGATGTGGAAAAAATTATTATCTCATGAACCCTGGTCCATCCATATAATTCCTACATGGGAATCTATGTATATTCCAAGGTATGATAATAAAAACCCATTGAGTCCATCCACGACATTCCTACTTGGGAACCCACATGTCACCCAGGGTTTTATTAGCATTCAAAACATTTGAAAAAAATCATGTAAATTTTCTTTGAGGTTCAATCATTAAGCATGAACCATTCAATTAACTAAACTAATTCCCTTTATCAAAAACATGTCAATTGAGTTTATAAGGCTTCACTTATCCATGAAAATGGGACAATTAGCAACATGGGTAATTAAAATATTAAACTGGACCAAACACTTAGATGGGGCTTTGGTCCTTTAATAACTTAAAAATGGAAACTTAATGTTTCTAATTCCAATAGGTCCATGTCCTAAACATGATGTATCACAACATAACATCAATGCATAAGAATTATAAACATGACAAGTCAAGAAAGAAATGTCTAACCACTACATTTTACTATTAAGGAAGTGCATCTCCTTTGGAGGGGTTTTATTATAAAAACATGATATTTCTTATCACACAAATCATTTAATACATTAATAATTTTAAACGGAACATCTTAGATTCACATTTTAGAGGCATTAAATATAAGTAATTCACTGCATGGAATTAATTTCTAATAAAAGTTAAGTAAAAAATTTATTAATGCATTTAAAAAATTTAAGACATAGAAAGGGACTCTACCTCAAGGTGGAACCAAGCCATCCACATCGGCTCTTGTAGCTTTCTAACACAAGCATAAAATACACTCACGACCATATACAACTATATATATTTGTGTATACCCTTAAACCATTTCTCTTATTGCCCGTGCCATGAAGAAATATGCACATGGAGGATATACACCCATATATATATACATACCTCTGTATATGTCTGTGAGCCTTCCGATGGCACGGAAACTCCCTAAAAAAACACTTATCATCAAGAAACACCATAAGGTACTAAAAAGGGAGGTGTGAAACCAACCAATGGCATTAAATCCTTACCTAGAAACAAAATTGGTGGACCAAAATCAGGCAAAATATTTCGCCTTCAGCGTCGGTTTATGGAACATAAACACTAGGGTCTCGAGAGACCTTTCGCTCAACCTTAGAACAAGGGAAAACAAAAATCAAGATTAACCCTAAAAATATAGGGTTAGATCGAACCCCATGGGAAGATTCTTAGGCTAATTAAAAGCCAATAAAAGGGAGAATAAGGGATATGTAACCTTAACCTATAATGTCATAGAAGAAATCAAAAGATACAGAGGACGAGAGTTGATCTGATAGGAGGTAGAAGGAGGGCGATCATGCCCACAAAGAATACAGAGAGCCTTATGGGATGGTGAATCGAAATGAGAGGGGTGAAGAAGAGTTAGTTTAGGTTTTAATTTCTTTTTAATTTAATTTAATTTAATTAATATTATAAAATAGGTTATTGTTCATGGTTTAACCCGCACGATTTTCCAAACCATGCACAAACCATGTCGTGACTACTTCCACCAAGAAACACCCAACATGTGCTAGGAACATAGTTTAGGTAACCATTCGCAGCCCATGCGAAAATCCACTGCCCCTTTTTACACATCTCCACATGGTTACCTAAAGTGGGCCACACAATTTAGCAGACCATACGCAAACTGTGTGCCCTATAATATCTTTAAAAACTTGAAGTTTTTCATGTCTGACACTCCCAAAACTTCTCAAGACACTCAGGATACTACTCACGCCTTTAACCAAGGAAAAAACATCACTTAAGAGTGATCCAACTCTCAGAATTAAGTTCTGTTACTCAGTTCAAAAAATGACTAGTTTAGTAAATAAAAAACTTTAAAAACATCCGCATTTTAGTCTTGTTCAAAAACATGGGATTATAAAATATACACACCTTAAAAACATCTCATCCCTGAGAAGACTTCAGGCATAAAGTAAACACCACCCAAACTACCAGGTTTTTGATTTTTTCTTAAAACGGTTTCATTGCATTGCCAATTCCAAATAAACCTTATGAATTTCCAACACACTTTACACTTCATCATTTACAACCCAAGACAACGCTCAATGTTCAAATTTAACACAAAAAATAAGCTTACATGATCCCATTCAGATAAAGACCTGATCACACCATCATCTTGGTAGACATTAGATCGATGGTGCTCACAGCCATAGGTCTTAACTTAAGAAGGGGAAAATTCTATGTCATGGTACCTCTACCATTGGAATTTTTCATAAAAAACACAAATCTAAGTGTTCTTACGACACTGAAGGAAATCTTTTACAAAAAGGAAAAATCCTAATTATTATCAACCTAACAGAACTAGTCATGAAAGCTCTCTCATAAGATAATACTGACCATGAAACCACACTTGACTTTTCCTAAAAACATGCTTTAAAATGACCCATTACAAACATGAACATCAAATTAAAAGAATATAATGAGTTGAGCAATTTGGATGATTTATCTCGTAGAATTCTGGATTAGGTGGCCGGAGATATTAAAAATAAAGAGCTAGAGTCCATGAGTCTAAACAAGACATTCCTACAGGGGAACCAAAGAATGAGGCAAGACTTACTAGGCCTTAAGGAGAACCACTCATAGCATGAAACACTAACAAAGATCATCCAGAAAGCTCAATGTCTTTTAAGATTTACCGTGGTGTAATACCGACACTCTCTTACTGCATTGAGAACAAAATCAAGATAAGGGACATGCTCGTATCTTAAGAAGAGTAAACTAAGAGGATTTAATATGGGGTTTCCAATTACACACACCCAAAAAATGAAAGATAAATCAGTCGAACCCGACCAAAGATGTACTTCTGAAAATGCACCGACATAAACAACACCAGCAAGACATAAAGGCATTCAAGAAACCAACCATTTCCCAATGGTCCCCTTAGGTTTTGTTCTTTATACATGGAAGGAAACATTTATTAGGTTCATAACAACACTACCCACCATAGGAGTGTCCTAGCTAAAAAGGAAGGAAACTTAACCGCTCATAAGTACGATAGATTTACAATGAGATTGGCGTGTCAAAACACCTGAGTCTTTCGAAAATAATTCCGTGTATTGAGATGAAATTGTTTCTTTAACGCTCCATTCACACTACTTAGAGATGACCCGAGGCCATAATCAATAGTATAAGAAGATTTATTACAGAGTCGTATTGCCTCATTCGACCATTTTCCTAGACTATGCCATACCAAGTGGTCCATTGCTAAGAATTAGAAAGGGTCAAATGACCTACAAAGCATCCAACCATGCCAGAGGAATGTCTAACCTGCTATAAATGAGCACTAACTGATGCTCGAGCCCATAAAAATGTCAAGAAATACATGAACACCCATCTGAAAAAGGGTGTCATTATAAAATGAAATATGTAATTGGGACATCGACACAGAACAATACCAAAAGAGTGAGAAGGGTCACGGAACTAGAAATGAATTCAAGTTCTGAGGGCTCTAACTACCATGGGATATCCCCTTACAAAGGAAAGGTTCCAACCCTAACACTGGTTCATTTAAAATACAATTCACTTGGATCAAAATACAATCATAAAGACAATGCTATGGAAAGGAACACCTACAGAAAGTACTTACGCTTACATTCCAAGGAAACTCAAGAGAAGTAAAAACTACCATTTACACAAGGGTTTTAAACAGTGGACACTGCTATTGGTTCCATTTTCAAGCCCCTTACATTTAATCACATTTAATCTATAATCATTAAAATATTTAATCAAAACATAAAAGTACCATTTTCAAAACAAATCACAAGGTACTTGATTTTAACCAATGCCCTAAGGGAAAAACAAGAAAGTCTTATAAAAATCCCATGTAAAAACATTTCACATTACATGACAACCCATCATTTTCAGGAATCTTATCAATAAAAAATCCTTTTAAGTGAAATAGGTGACCTACTAGGGTCCCATTTTAATCAAACTAGGTTCTCCATAAAGAAATCCAATAGAAAATGCACAATTATTAAAATTCTAAACACCCAAATGGGTTATCTCATAAAAACACTCCCCAACTAACCTACATGGGTATAGTTTCATTTTAAAAGATAACCATTCAGATTTTAGATTAATACTAAACATCTATCACATTTATAAGCATTTCACAAAGCATTGTTTCATTTCATTTAATATGGGTATCTTTTTCCCAATTCATGATGTGCCCATGCACTCCATGGATTGAAAATGGGTTCTCATTAATCGGTACCAATGTCAATTCAGAATTTAACATAATCAACAAAATAGTAAAAATTATATGGGTGGCCACCTACCAATATGTAAAGTGCCTATGAAAATTATATTTTGGCATTTGGCTCCCTTTATTCTAAACCAACTTCACTTAATAATTGAATTTAAAATCCTTTTCACAATGGTTCGATAACATGGGTTACCTTCTCCCAGCTATAAGTCACCTATACACCTTACAAATGTAAACTGGATCCTATCATAACCGCAACTAATAACTTAGACCATGAAACCATTTAAATATATTAAAGTAAGCTAGCATGTCATGACAAGTAGCCAACACAGACCAATAAGATAAAAACAAAGAAGCATGGAAATATAATCACAGGAGCATGATATAAGAAAATGTAAGCACATAAGGCATGATAAGGTATTACCTAAACATGTATAAATCTAAGCATGGAATATCAAAAAGCCATCGAATCATACTTAGCAGGAAACCTACTAATGTAACTACATGGCATGACATATATGTATGGCATGTTAATTTCTATGTGCCTAAGATAATGCATGTAATACAACTTCATTTTCATATCAGGCCAAGGAAATTTTCAAAAATTATAAAAATAATTATAAGTTGAATGTACATCAAGTACCTCTAGGTGAAATCATTTCAATTGTAATAGGGAACAACATACAAAGCAATCCCAACATTTTCCACTTGGTTATTCCCCATACGTGGGGTGATCAGTCCCAAGAACTACTATTTTACAAGTATAGACACATTCCTAGTCTCCTTTCTACAAAACCAAAATCATATGACAAAAGTAAAAACCACCTTTGATACCACTTTGTAACGTCTCAACCCATCTCACCAGTAAGACGGTGGTTGTACCAATCGCCACATGACATCAAGTGAGCCTCCCTGTATGCCAGAGGCTGTCGACTAGCTGTGAGGGTATAATAATAGTCTTTGGGGCAACTATACCCTCTCATTAGAGTTGTGTAGTAGTATAATAGAGTAAATATCAATCAAAAGTGGAAGCAATAATACATAATTGACAAAGTAGTGAAAGACAGATTTCATATAAGTGAACTAAGGAGGCCAATTCCAGTTTATAAAATAAGTGAATTCCAGAGAGGTTTTGATACATGATGGAAAGAAGTAAACAATACAACATGATTTTCAATACAATTAAATGTAGGACTCGATTAAATAAAAGAACTAAAATCCAAAAGGTTATATCCATGAGCATCCTGAGCTCCGACTCAATCCATTGATCATAACTCCCAGTTACAAGAAAATAACAACAAGAAAGGTACAAGGCCCTGCAAACAGGAAAGTATACTCAAGTACCCCAGTGCAATTGTGGCCTATGTAGAGTGTGAGTTATAAATATCAGTAGGCCGGCACCACCGGTTTCTATCCCAAACATGATAGTGTAATATAAATATAATTAGTTGTCAGCATGAAAAAATAAACTAAGCAGTACATTATTACTAAATAACAAAGTACCTGCTTCATCCTTTGGCTAGTGTATGGACAAGTAATCAGTTCATTAATTGAGTATTTCTAGTTTATTCATAAGTCACATGTGAGTAAGTCACCTACCTAGTCCAAGGAGTTTCTAACAAGGTAAAACACAGCTATGTAATGACCGAGCTCGATGGGCTTTAACCATGGAACCTACTTGTCAATGATGGACCCAAAGAGTGTATGCAAGGCATCCTATGATGGTATTTATTATTAAATTACGAAGGTATTCACCAAGGAAACAACCTATTTGTAGTATATATAATGAAGGTCCCAAGACATAACAAGGCAACCTGACAAATATATCCAGTGAGGGAGTTCTAGGGTAAAAACCACGGTAACAGAAATCTCATGGAATACTAACCTAGAAGTATCTAATTCTAGATAAGGTGTTAGAGTGTAATACAAGGATCATAATCCATGTCATTCCATAATAAGTTGCCTACCTAGTCCAAGGAGTGCATCCAAGGTAAAACGAGGCTATGTAAGTACTGGGTTGAAGGAGTGTATCCAAGGCACCTACTTGTCAATGATAGATCTAAGGAGTCTATCCAAGGCATCCTACAGTACTACATAGGGGAACCAACAATATTATACTGGGAATCCAATGATATGACAAGGAATGAGATCTAGGAAAGTCTGAACCTTAGCAACCCGTCCTTTAATTTTGAATGGGGTACCCAATTTCTCACTGTATTCTTTAATCAGAACCCATGACAAGCTTCAGTCTGACAATTCTTATTTAATAAGGAATCCAGCTAATGTTTCATTTTGGTCCAATAATTGTCATCCATTAGTGTGGAAAGGCCAATTAGCATTGAAACAATTTATTTCGTAGTTTTATCCTTTCCTTCCATTAGTGTGGAAAGGTAAAGTAGAATTGCATCCATTTAATAAAATCCATTAATGAATTTTCAAAAGTAATGGTCCACACCTCTACCTTCCATTAACATGGTAAGGGTTTCCATGAACATTGAACCAATTATTATCTCATGAACCCAGGTCCTTCCATATAATTCCTACATGGGAATCCATGTATCACCAATGGTATGAGTCTGAAAACCCATTGAGTCCATCCATGGAATTCCTACTTTGGAACCCATGTGTCACCCAAGGTGTTATTGGCATTCATAACATTTGAATTTTTTTTCTAAATTCTCTTTAATGTTCAATCATTATGCATGAAAAATTCATTTAACTCAACTCATTACCTTTATAAAAAAATGTCAATTGCATTTATAAAGCTCCAAGTATCCAAGAAAAAGGGAAAATTACCTACATTTGTAATTCCAATCTAAAACTGGACTAAACACTTAGATGGTTTTTTGGTCCTTTAATCATTTAAAAAGGGAAACATAGATTTCTAACTCAAGCAGATAAACCACTCGCATTCATGGACAACAATATAAATTTGTGTATACCCTTAACCCATTTCTCGTATTCCCCACACCATGAGGAAATACACACATAGAGTATATAAGCCCATACATACATACATACATATATATACATAACTCTGTTTATGTCCGTGAGATTTATGAAGGCACGAAAACTCACTACAACAACACCCTTCATCAACAAACACCATAAGGTACTAAAAAGGGAGGTGTGAAACCAACCAATGGAATTAAAGACTTTCCTCAGAACAAAATCAGAGGACCAAAACGAGGATAAATGTGTCTCCTTTGGTTGCGGTTGCCAAAACACAAACCCTAGGGTCCTGAGAGTCCTTTCCCTCGACCATAGAACAAGGGAAAACTAAAATCAAGATTAACACTAAAAAATAGGGTTCGGCTGAACCACATGGGGTGACGATTAGGCTGATTCGAAGCTGGGAAAAGGTAGGAGAAGGTAGAGAGAACATTACCCTATAAAATCGTAGATTAAATCTGAAGAAATGGAGAATGAAAGTCGATTCGAGAGGAGGCTGAATGAGGGGGCTCATGCGCATGATAAAGGGGGAGAGCCCTATGGGCTGGTGCATCAAAATGAGAGAGGTGTGGGAGAGCTATTTTAGGTTTTAATTTTATTAATTTAAATTTAATTTAATTAAAATTCTAAAACAGGGCATCACACATGGTTTAACCTGCACATTTTTCAATATCATGCACAAACCATGTGGTGATTACTACCTCCAAGAAACACCCCTCATGGGATAGGTGCACAGTTTTGAAAAACGTTCACAAATCCACTACACCTTTTTAAACATGGCTGCATGGTTACCTTTAGTGGGCCACATGATTTAGAAGATTCTGCGAAAACTGTGAACCCTTTTTTGTCTTCTAAAACATAAATTTTTTTCGGGTCTAAATCTTCTAAAACTTATCGATCCACATAGGAGACCTCTCGGGCCTTCACCTAAGTCCAAAAGCATAACTTAAGAGTTATCCAACTCTCGGAATTATGTTCCAAATCTCAGTTATAAAAATGGATGGTTTAGTAAATGAAAAAGCTTAAAAAATTCCTCATTTTAGTTCGATTAAAAAACACGGGAATTTACATATGAGTTCATCAATAACTAGAAGATTCTTGATTCTTGATTCCTTCAATACATGCACTACACATGTGGTGTAAACCTGTTAGCTTAGGGACAATGAGAAGTAATGTATCATCTCAACCATCAAAACCACTTTTCATATACCCCATATCCATCTCCCACTAGTATCTTAATAAATGACGCATCTAGAGATTGCACTTGATTGTTTTATCTCATTCATCTAAGGGAAGGTGTTGTAGTTGACATAATCGATGGAAAAATTATTTGGGAGGGGTATTCACCCTATCAAATTGTGATTCAATTTCACAGCATCCATATGTGGTTCCCTCAATCGATTAATAGTGAAAATCACAAAAATTAATTAATGGTTCCTAGTAAAATTTGGATAATGATTATGAGGTAATGTATAAGCTCTAATATTGATCTCACACCTACCGATATTCATTCTGAACTTATTATGTCATACATCAAATCTTGGATTCGACCATACCCATATGTCAGTTGGAGAAATTGGTCCCTATCATTTTAGGTCAACCCTTTTCTGAGGCCAAGATGGATGAAGAGAAGTCAACTAATGTAGTGAGATTAGTAAAGGGGTTTCTATATGGAACAATCAGATTTCTGAAATGTATGGGAATAGGTTGAGGATTTGGGAACCAGGTCCTTAAAATACTGGTTTATCCCCTATGGAAAAATCTAACAAGCTATATACTCAATCTTCCATCACTGTGAAAGATACATATCCCCTCACTTAGAGGGAATGGGACACATGAAATTATTATATTCCCATTGATAGATATGGATCTTCCTTCAAGATAAAGCGAAATCTTTTGACTTGGTATGGTGGTATAACAACACCCGGAAGAATTTCATACAAGGGGCATCCTAATATAATTAAGACCTTCATTCAACACCTCAAAAGTTCCATTAATTCACTTGATGGATATTTATAGATTGGGTAGTTTAAATTATTTTTCCATTTGAAATAGATAGAGAGGATAATGGTAGTAGTTCACTAGGAGCAGATGAGGAAGACTCTCCAGCATCACCTGAACTCAGTGAGACACCTTCTTCTACAAAAATGGGGCCTTGGAAGCACCACGATCCAAGAAAAGTAAAACCATAGATTCCCATAAAATAGGTTTGGTGACTTGATCCCACCTCTCTTGAATTTTTGGAATCTTCAACACTATCAATCCCTATCATGGAACTATTTTCTGAATAATGGAAAGAATGGGTCACTTAAAGAAAATTTTCTTCTAGTGACAATATTTAGGTAGTGATTTAGGTATAGGATATTGATATACATTGATATGGGCTAATCACGATAACCAAAAAAAATTACCATGAAAATACTAAATATGAAAGTTCCTATAATAGAGAGATAGATTCCTCTATCCATTCATTCTAGGGAATAATTCACTTGTCTGACAAGGTGAGGGAGATAGTGGTAGAAATAGTAACAAGGACCAATTTAGATGAAGAGGTGATATGGATCTTACCTTGACCCTCTTTCTGCTCCCACTATAATTTTTTACCCTTAATTATTTTCTCCCCATCCCCACAATATTAAGGAAATGAGGGGTGAGCTATCACCCATTCCCTCTCAGAATACATGATAGGAGGAACTGTTGTTGGAGTGTCTTCTTCTAAGGGTGAGAGGGTCCTCAAAAAAGGATCCATCTGGGAAAATGAACATATGAATGATGTGATTCAAAATATTAAAGGACTATTATCACCCCTCATCCACCCACTACATTATATATATAATTACCTCCATTGGAAGTCACAAGGAATAGGTACGTGAGGGAATATGAAATTCATATCTGATTTGGGACCATAAGTTGTAATTGTACCCTTATTGACAAATTTTCATGTCATATGTCTGATTGTATTAATGAATAAACTGGTATAGGGGTTTCTATGGGTTCTACAAACCATGAGTGGTCATCCATTTTAGATCATGTGTCTCCTTTGATTGTGGAGTCAGATATGATGAATACAATGAATCCAAGGAATCATGAGCTAAATAAAGATTTAAAACTAACATATTCTATTGTTGGAATGGGAGTTGAGGGGGATGAAACTCTATCTTCGTGGCCAAATAACCTCCCTCTAGATATTGCATTTTTGGGGGGAATCATAGATGGAGGTCCAAGATGATTTGAACTTAACTATTTCTCCCATCTCTCTCATGATCATTCATGTGATCTCGGTATATTTGAGTGAACTTATAGTGGTTATGGAGATGGATGAGCATACACCTACTGCACACTCATCCTTATCTTCTAAGAATCATATGAAAACTAAAGTTGTATCACTTTCAATTCCTGCATGTGGTGTGGTGGATGTTGATGCATTAAAAAATGAATGTGATTATTTAAACTTTTTGACTATATCATATTTCTTATAACTAAGTATTTATTACTAGATAAATATTTTAGATTCCTTGGTACAAATTTCTAATATCTAATCTATATCACATATTCAATAAACTGAGGTGTCCCTATCTTAGACTAATACAGAGCCATCTCATGTGGAAAATGATCACTTCTGACCATCCCTTATTGATCTGGTCCCATAGCATGTTCTTCAATATAAGATATATTTTCAATTAGACAAGGATACCCTTGAAAATTTCCATGTTTACCAAAAGATTGTCTGGAGGATCATGTAGAAATTGATTTCTCATACTCCACTAATATATATTCCATAGAATTTTCCCCATATAAACCTCTTGTTTTATGTTATTGGATATGGGGTGTTTTAATATCATTCAATAAATGTAAAAGTGAAAGATATAGGTGGCATATGAGGGAAGGAGTATAGTGTAGTCTTAACTCACCACCAAAGAGTCCATGGACCAATTTTGTATGATTATATATAACCTGATTGGTGATGATTCTATGCAGAACAATATAGTATCCCATTACCAATTCCATGTAGAAAAATAGTTAACCTTAGTGGAATAGATACATCATGAATAGTCTTGTTTTTAGGATATGGATAATTAGGAGAAGAAACTGATATAATAGGTTGATAAAATTGGCCTAGATAAAATGGAGAGGTCAGAGGTGTTGTAGGAAAATACAGAAGAAGAGGCCACAACATTTTTAGAGCAGCATAGAGTAGAAGAGGACTCTGACCATGTAATGATTCATCTCTATGAATCTATTGAGAAAATTTTATAAGAATATTTATTCTCTCATATGTGGATACTTCTAGTTTTGGATGTTCCTCTATCTCTGTGATATATTAAAGTCTCTTAATTCCATATTTACTGTTAAATTTTAACTATAATATTGTAGTTGAATTATTTTAATGTTAGAATGTCCGCATATTAGGTTATTTGACTTTAAATAATGGGAATAGTAAAATGATATAAAATCTGGAAGTTTAGGGTCTCTCAGGACCAATTAATACTGATGTATTATGTCAAATATATTTAGGAAATTATGTTTTTTGAGTAATTATACCAAAATATGTTTATATTACATAAATATGAGACTCACTGTAACACCCGAGACTTTTATGAGAAGTATTTTGTTTTTATATAAATCATCAAAGGAATCATTCACTACACACATCACTTTCTTGGATTGCTTTACACGAAATCGCGACCTTCCTCGATAGCTTGCGTCGTACGCAATACCGAGTTTCACTAAACAATGATATGCTATTAAAATATCATTAGAACAAGTTGTTATGAATAGTAATAACCAATTTTTGAAATTTTATAAATTTTATTTTTAAAAATGTACTTCATTTTTGGATTTGGAATATCGAAATTATCCTAGGGTGAAATTATGATATTTTTCTGAAAAATTTCAATTTTTGATGAATAGTGAAACCACTAAGTGGTAGTTAAAAAATGAATTTTTTCATAAAACATAATTTTACCACTTTTGTGAGTAAAATTTCAAAAATCCAAGAGACACGGTTGATGTCAGTAAGTAAAATGTGGTTCAATGAGATGAAAATAATTTTTGGTGAATAATAACTTTTTACTTTTATTTACCACGGTTAAAAGTAAATAGGGTAATTAAGGGTAAAAATGATATTATTATTACCCTAAAACATGTCCTAATTCTATTGGATAAGTGTAATTAGACCAAAAAAAACGTTAGGAATAAAATATGAACATTTAGGCCCACTTGGATTAGATTAGGAAAATTATTATTAATTTATTTAAAGAAGGGTTAAAATAGTTAAAATCAAAGTTTAATAACTAAATAATTTTTAATATTGGGTTATATATAAGATAAATTCGACTATAAATATTAATTAGAAAGATAAAAAGATTTCCTACATAATGATATTTTATTTTTAATTTTTAGAATTTAAATAAGTTAATTTATTTATGACATAATGATGATGCAGTAATTGTCTTATTAATGAAATATTGACATAATTGATGTTATAAATACCCAAATAAATGTAATTTGAGACTTTTTATAAATTCCACTAATTTTATAGGTTAATATGACATGTTAGTATTTATTTAATTAACGTTTTTCGAACTAATCATTCTGTTATGATTTTCAAAAAAAAAACAATTACTAAATAGTGTCAAAATTGACATAAAATGGTTTTTAAAACAAAAACAATATTATTAATTGTTATTTTATTCCTAAAAATCTAAGGATTGGAAAAATGACTTAGATAAGGTTATATATATTAATAATAAACAACTTGGGGTTCCTATGGATTCTTATAGTATGTTTATTAACCTTATAGTATAAGAACACAAGAAGACACGATAAAAGTAAAATTATTTAACTTACTGTTAAATCTAAATGATAAGGATAAAATAGGAACATAAACTTGTCTAAATTATATTGGATGAGAGTATTTTGACCCATACCCACATTAGCTTTTAAATAAATCAATTTGGAGCTATTTAAAATCGAATTTGGCTTTATAATAAAATAATATTTTTAGTTTTTCCAAAGAAGCCTCTCTCCTCCCTTATAAAAGGGCACCTCCTCCCCCTCTTCCTCACACCACTTTGAGCCTTCAAGCTCGGCCAACCCTTGCCAATTTCTCCTCTCCACTTCCCTAGAGACATCCTAGAGGTCCTGGTCTTCTTCAAATACCAATTTTAGTGCCCTAAAAGGAGGTCTCAAAGAAGCGCTTTAAAGAAGAGGTAATGTTTGTTACCGATTCTTCCAACATTATTTCTTCTTCCAGTTATTCTTCCTTAGTTGTTTCATTATGAAGTAATAACATCAGTATCACTCATATAAGGATATGTTATTATAAGTATAAAACAACCCTATTTCACCATATATCAATCCTACAGAAAACAAAATCACCGCGCGTGCGTACGTACGAAATACTGTCTCCACGCCGTGGTGTAATCTATTTTCAACCACCACCTTACATGGATGGGTATAATGGTGAAAATAAACGACTATATATGATTATTGTAAAGTGTTATTGATTCTAAAATAGTATACATACACTCCAATACAATTACACGATCATGGGAACGATATCATCACTCGTGCGTACGTACGGAATACCGTCTCCACGATGTGATGCGATTCGTTCTACATTATCTTCATTGCATAATGATTATATAAGTGAATTCAAAGAATAAATATGATATATAGTACACTCATATCATTCTGGAAATGAGGTATCTATAACCTAAATAGAAGAATAAAAACTTATTCGAAAAAATACGCATAAGAACAAAAAGTAATAAACACCCGAATAACATGTAACAATGAAATATTACCAATAAGAGGCTAAGAGTATGGACATATATGATATTATAACAAATATTATGATTCTGGAATAAGTCAATGACATTATTTAAATCAATATACATGAGGTTCAGACACTTACAAAGCAAATTCGACCTAAGGTAAGGGATAATTGTTCAAATCTCATTTTTATCCAAGAATGTTTATACTTTGGTATTTACTGGGGTGTATTTTATCATCCACATCCATGTTTACTCAATATGTAATATTATTTCCATCCACCTACAATTGTTTAAATCTAATTTTACCCTTCGGTGAGTTTTTAGTAGAGGATTTAAAATGAATCTTCTGTCGTTTTTCGTACGAGGTACTTTTTTGACTTTTTCGACAAAAGTATGAGAAGAATGTTTTTTTAACTTATACGGCATGAATGGATTTTTAAAACATTATTTAAAAGAAGATTCTTTTAAAAGTTTTCAAGTTTATTTTTAATCAACTTCTTTTTGTTTAGAATTGTATGACCTGTTAAGAAAGGTTTGTGATCTACAATGATGCATCCAACAAGTGACTGGGGTGTGTTCTCGTGCAAAATTATATGGTGATATATTATGCCTCACGACAGTTGAAAATCCATGAGAAAAATTACCCAACTCATGATTTGTAGTTAGATGCGGTAATCTTTATATTATTGATTTGGAGGAATTATCTTTATGGTGAAAGGTGTGATATTTATACTGATCATAAAAGTTTAAATTTTATTTTCACACAAAAGGAACTGAATATGCACCAAAGAATATGGTTGTAGCTGATTAAGGATTACGACTACTCAATTCATTACCACCCTGGGAATGCAAACAAGGTGGCAGATGAATTAAGTCGACACGACTTTTCTAGATTATCCATGATGAGGATCACAAAAGATCCAATATTTATGGATTTACAAAGGATGGATCTTGGAATTTTAATAGAAGGGGAGAAATATTATCTTTCTCAAATGAATGTTCAACCATAAATACATGTGAAGATTAAAGAGGTACAGAAAAAAGATGTAGAGTTACAAAAGAAGGTGAGAAATGTTCTTGAATTCCACATTGATTGTGATGAAATAGTAAGGTTCAAGAATCCGGTTTGTATTCCTCCCATAATAGAATTAAATAAGGAGATACTGGATGAGGCTCATAGTTCTTCATTATCTATTCATCCTGGAAGAAAAAAGATGTATAGGGACCTGAAAGAGTACTTCTGTTGGGATGGCATGAAAAGAGATGTTGCTGAATATATATCTTGATGATTGGTTTGTCAAAAAGTTAAAGCTGAGAGACAGAAGTCTAAGGGGGTGTTACAACCATTACCTATACCAGAATGGAAATGGGAAAACATCACTATGGACTTTGTCACTGGACTTCCTAAAACATCCAAACGCAATAATGTTATCTGGGTTATAGTTGATTTTCTTACGAAGTCGGCACACTTCATTGCTATTAGAGAAGATTTCACTCTTGATCATCTTTCCAGGATATATGTAAAATAAGTGGTAATATTGCATCGAGTACCACTTTCCATTATATCTGATCAGGATCCGAGGTTTACCTCAAAGTTTTGGCGAAGTCTTCATCGTACTCTCGAAACAGAGTTGAGTTTCAGCATTGCTTATCATCCTTAGACAGATGGTCAGTCTGAGAGGACAATTAAAACTCTAGAAGACATGTTGAGAGCTTGCTCTATGAATTTCAAAGGTGGTTGGGATCAACACCTACCTTTGGTGGAATTTTTCATATAATTATAGCTTTCACTCCAGTATTCAGATGGCTCCTTATGAAGCTCTCTTTGGAAAGTAATTCAAAACTCCAACTTAATGGGATGAAGTTGGGGAAAGAAATCTCTTAGAACCCAATCTTGCTGACGAGATGGTAGAAATTGTCCGATCTACTCAACAACACATAAGAGTAGCTCAAAGTCGACAAAAAAGATATACCGATAACCAAAGAAAAGACCTAGAGTTTGAATTCAGTGATAAAGTGATCTTACGAATATCTCCTTGGAATAGAGTAATGAGATTTGGAAAGAAGGGAAAGATGATCCCTAGGTATATCGTTCCTTTCGAAATACCGGATTGTGTTGGAAAGGTAGCTTGTTAATTGGTGCTTCCAACAAATATCTCTCAAGTTGATGATGTGTTCCATGTATCTCTCCTAAGAAAGTATATACCTGATCTTTCACATGTACTAAGCTAAGAAGTTTTACCACTGGAGAATGATATTTCTTATGAAGAACAACTGATTGAGATTCTGAATCATAGTGAAGAATTTCTACGGAACAAGACCACTCGCTTGGTAAAAGTTTTATGGAGGAACCACTAATTAGAAGAAGCTACATGGGAGCTTGAGGATATGATGAGGGGGATGTATCCTGATATGTTTGTTACGAAGTGACGAATTACGAGGAGAAATTCATTTTAAGGGGGGTAGAATGTAACACCCTGATATTTTATGAAAAGTATATTTTATTTTATGTGTTATGTTATACTCAAAATCAAAATAATCTTTCACTACACACAACACTAGCTTGGCTTGCGTTACATGCAATCACGACCTTCCTCGATAGCGTGTGTAGTACACAATACCGGGTTTCACTAAACAATGATATATTGTTATAATATTATTATGGACTAGCCGTTATAAATAGAATAAACTAAAATTTTAATTTTATAACATTATTATTCATCTTACATATTTTCTAGAACATTGTATGAGAACAAAATAAATTTTTCGGGTAAAATAAATATTTTTCAAAAAATAAAATTTTGTCTCCTTTTGTTGGCACACCCACTTTAAATATAGTTTTTGACATGTTTATAATTTAAATTTGACAAAATAAAATTCTTCCTTGAAATCAAGATATAAAAATTTAATTTGGGTAAATTTTTCATATTATTCTGATAACTTTCATATTTTAACGAATAGTAAAAACAAGCTATATTTTAATTAAAAACAACATTTTTCATCGCAATAATTTATATAGTCAGATTATTTTCTTATTTGGTATTAAAGTGTAATAAGAATATATTTTTACCATTTAATCTAATGTTGGTCATTGGAATTAATTTCACTTTTAATTCGGACATAAACAAGTGTCGATCTTTTGATATTTATTGTTTCTTAAAAACACGCTATTTGTTTTAATAACGGGAATCAATTTTAAAATTAATAATGCCACTTCTATGTTTTGAATTTGGAAAAATAGGCATCACCTTTGAATTCGGAATATCAAATATAGCTTAGGCTGAGTTTTTGGTATTTTTTTGAAAAACATCAATTTTTGATGAATAGTGATACCACTTAGTGGTAGTTAAAAAATTGACTCATTCATTTAAATGAAATTTTACCCCTTCTGTGAATTGAATTTCAAAAATACGACATCCATGGTTGTTATCAAGAAGTAAAATGTGGTTCAATAAGATGAAAATAATTTTTGATGAATAGTAACTTTTGACTTTTATTTACCACGGTCAAAGGTAAATAGGGTAATTCAAGGGTAAAAGAATATTATAATAATTAAAAATTAACTTAACACTTGTCCTAAACTTATTGGATGAGTACTGGCTGACCATGGGCATCCTTGGGTCGATTTTGGGACCCCATTGAACCACTTGGTAGTGATAATGACAATTTGGATTAATTAATTTAATGTAATGACAAAATTGACATTAACAAAAAAATTTAGTAATTAATTTTTATAAGGGGTTATATAAATTATCTATTCAAATATAAATATTCATTGGAAAGATAAAAATATTTCCTACATGATGGTATTTTTTTATAAATTTTATACATCAAATAAATTAAATTATTTCTGACACAATATTGATGAAGTATTTACCTCATTAATAAATGATTTAAATAAATAAGATTATAATGATTTAAATATTATCCAAAACATGTCCAATTCTAATTTGATGATTTTATTTCGACCATCAGTCATCTTATATTAATCTTAAATTATTTTTTGACCTTTTTAAACTGAAGATAATTTTATAATAAAATAATATTTTCACTCGTTCCAAAGGTGCCCCTCTCCTTCCTTATAAAAAGGCACCTCCTCCATCTCCTCTTTACACAACTTTGAGCCTTAAGGCTCGTCCAAACCTTTCCCATTACTCTTCTCAACTCCCCTAGTAATATTCTATAGCTCTCAGTCTTCTTCAAAGACAAACATTAGTGCCCTAAGAGGAGGTTTTAAAGAGGCGTGTCAAAGAAGAAGTAATATCCGTTACAGATTCTTTCAAATTTATTTCTTCTTCTACTTACTCTTAATTAGTTGTTTCATTATGAAGTAATAAAATCAGTATCACTCATATAGTTATATGTTATTATAAATATGAAACAACCATATTTTACCTTCTATCCATCCTACGGAAAACGAAATCACCGCACGTGCGTACATACAGAATACCGTCTCCACGCCATGGTGTAATCTGTTTTCCCCCACCACCTTACTTGGATGAGTATAATGGTGTGAAGAATAACTATATATGATTATTGTAAATTGATATTGATTATAAAATAGTATACATACACTTCAATACAATTCCACGATCATGGGAACGATATCATTGGTCGTGTGTACGTACGACCAACCGTCTCCACGATATGATGCGACTAGTTATACATGATCTTCATTGAATGATGATTATATAAATGAATTGAATAAATAAATATGATATATATTACACTAATACCATTCTGTAAATGAGTTATCTATAACATAAATAGAATAATAAGAATTTATTCGACAAAACATGCATAAGAACATAAAGTAATGAACACCCGAATAACAAGTAGTAATGAAATATTACAAATAAGAAGATAAGAATATGACCATATATGATACAATAACAATTAATATGATTCTATAATAAGTCAATGACATTATTTAAATCATTATACATGAGTTTCAGATACGTACGAAGAAAATCAGACCTAAGGTAAGGGAAAATCTCACAATCTCATTTTTATCCGAGATTGTTTATATTTTGTTTTTTACTGGGGTGTATTTATCATCCACATACATGTTTCCTCAATATGTAATATGGTTTCTATCCAACTAAAAAAATATAAATCCAATATTACTCATTGGTGTGTTTGTAGTAAAAGATATGAAAGGAATATTTTGTCGTTTTTAGTACGAGGTACTTTTTGACTTTTCCGGCCAAAGTACAGGAAAAATGTTTTTAACTTATACGGCTTGAATGGATTTTATGATTTCATAGAAAATTATTTCCATGAATCTTCCTTTACAAGTTCTCAACTTTATTTTTGATCAACTTCTTTTAGTTTAAAATTGTATGACATGTTAAGAAAGGAAAAATGTTTTTGAAGTAGAAATGATATTTTCCTCAAGGATGGTGTTCAAGCGTTTTATCAAAATTATTTTCCATATAAGATAATATAGGTTTCTATTTATATCCCTATTTTTACATTTATTTGATTATGTTATGATGGAATTAATTTTATGATGTTTTTTTATCTTATATAGATTATGTTATGATGGCATGATGTTTAAGAATCCCATTTTTATTATATGGGTTATGCAATGATTTATGATTTTGTGGCACACATAAGAATGGTTTCATTATGAGATGGGTGGGACTTATATCTCCCTCCAATGCATTGGGTAAAGATTTATATCTCATGATATAGACATGGATAAAATGGCAGGTTAATCTGGTTCAGTGATAGAGGACTGAAAAGAGGAGTGAAATCGGTTCAGAAATGGACTTTGTCCTCTAGGATAGTCTTGGAAATGAGTCTTGACTAGTAAAAAATTATTCTCTATGATTATGTGTGTATGCCACAAAGTTTCATGTTTTATGTTATGATTATTGGGATTACATTTCACTACTATGATTTATCCAATGTTATGATATTATGATCTCTTTTGCAGGTTAAGATTTTCAAAATTATATGTTCTTATGAATATGATATTTCCTTTGTTTACCCTTACTAAGAATTTGAACTCACCCTTTTGTATGTTTTATTATCCCCAGGCCAGGAAAAAATGTATTAAGTAGGATATTCCAAAAGGGACTCTAGATATGATGAAATAAACTGGAGACAATGAAGATGGTTTGTGAACCAGTTGTTTATGTTTTCCAGTTTCTAAAGACATTGTACCTATACGGTCATACCGTGGTTTTGTTATATGTTGTAATAATTATGCTTCAATTATGAATTAATAATAATGTATGTAAAGTATGGGTCATTATACAGGCTATTACTGACCCCCTAAAATTTATTAGAAAACAAAAGGCAATACAAACACGAGAGGGGAGTGTCAAATGAACCACACCCAAAAAGAGAAAAATGCCATAGAGAAAGACATCCCAACTATCACCAAAGTTAGAAGTCAGAAGTAGTAATGTATGGGTCACCATTAGCACCATATACAGAAGACGCATCTGCATCCACTGACTGTCACTCAGATTAACACTGCTTGAAGAGTGCAGTGTACATTTCAAAAAGCCTTTGCTGCTCCGTATTTGGCTACACCTTGGAGGAGTGATTGTTAGAATTACCTCTCTTTTTAGGGATAGTTTTCTTTGATCCTTAGAGGAGGCTCTAGTATACGCAGTCTTGGTCAGATTTGAGTAGTCCTTCCTCGGCTTCCTCTATGGGGGAGATGGGATAAACCCTTCAAAATTATTCTACTTCCCATGTGGACATGAACCCTCAATGAATTACCTTTCCCTCATGATCTGAGCCATGTTAGAGTTCATTTGTCTATCATCATGAGTAACAACCCCACAATGATCCCAAATGTGTGAGTCCAATCCATCCTGAAAGAGACCATTCTTCCATGAAAAATACATCATTTTTTTATCTTGTGGAACCATATCCCGCAGGATTAGACATTTAGAGTTCCCAGCTAAAAAAAACTCATTTACCATTCGAACTAGTTTCAGAACCTGTTATTATATCTCAAGACAAGATCCCAGGTCCATTCTTCTCTGGTCCAAAATCTGATTCGAAGTGTCACCTAGCCTCCCAACCACCTCCTCCTCACAAGAAAACTACACAACATTTACTCCCTCATACACAACCGTGACAGACTGGTCTAGTTCCTCCACATGATCAGCATAAGGAAACTGAACTTGGATGACATGTTCCTTTACATATATATCATAGGTAGGGATCTGTGAACCATCAGTAATATTCTGCCCTTTTTCACTCCCATCACCATCACTAATGGCATGAGTCATAGGTAGATCATGTGATTCACTCTGCTCGTGACCATCACCGCTAGCCATAAGTACATGCACAGTTGGATTCTCCACTAAAATCTAAATAGGATACCCATTATAATCAACATTTGAATAATTTCTAGCATCATTATCCACATTAATAGAGTCACACAACTCCCCTTCACTAGCTAGCACAACAACACAAGAGACCAAGGCATCCTACAAACCCTTGATGATATGTGGGCAAAGAGGATGGGTGGTTAAGCTCATCAGACTCTTCTAGGGGAACTATTGCCTACTTTGGGAATCTCTTATTGATTTTGAACATATTAAAGAATCCTTTATTAATTCTTTAACATCAAATAGGCATCCCTTGTGTGAATAATGAATTATTTGGAATGTGTTGATTTCAGAATCATTTAGATGTATCTGAGGTTATTTATCAGTGAAGACATTGGTTGTATCCAAGGTTCTCCATTGATGGTTTCCTTTTGTAAATGGATTATAGATTCTTATAAAATTAGTTATCAATTATTTTTATTTTAAGCTACATATTTGGGCCCTTGGTAAATTAAAATCATTTGGAAAGATGGAAGTTGTTTTGATTGGGGGATTAGGCCCATGAGATGGGATTCCTATATATCCTTATGAAAGGAATCATAACCCTTGTAGTTTGGTGCCACTTAAAGGGACACATCATACCTTTTAAGGCCTTGTGATGGGGACCAAACCATGTAGTATAATGTTATTTTGAAAATATGTCTAAGAGAAAGATTTCTTGTCAAAATTTCGTGTGGGACTTATGTCGAAGAGGACCAAATGAACCTATAAGGGATGTAGACTTCCTGTTGGGTTATAATATTATTTAGAATATGGTCTAATAAGGTGGCTGATTAAAGAGACCCGAAAGTAATGTGGCCCTCTAGGTTGGATATGAATCTACTTAATTGATAATCTAGAGAACATTTAGGTGACTTTGGGGGGACAATTTTGGACCTCAAGGAGGCCTCATATATATCCCATTTGGTTGGGAATCGAATCCTTGTAGTTCGGTATGGTTGAGACTTATAATTCAATTAGTTTACAAAGATTAGATTCATTGGTAATATGGTCCTTCAAAGGTAGAGGAATGGTTTCATGGACCATACCATATTGCATAGTTTCCATGGTTGAGTGTGGTTGGGGCTTACACTAAGTAGGAGGACGTTTGAATGAATAAGGAAGGAAGATTTAATAAAGGATTCTCTTCTGGGAAATATATATGATCATGTTAATTTCATGATCATAACTACATCTAATACTATGTGAATCATGTTTGGTGTAAGAAACAAGAGGAATTAAAATATCTAGAAACCCACACAATCTTATTTTTCCATTAGTGGATGAGGTTAGGGATATAGGAGAGAGAAACAACACCAGTGTTTCCCTCTCCTATTATTTTCATAACAAAGATAGTCACATCTGTCTACCCATATCACTACATCTATTCAGAAAACGATACAAGATTACAATATGAAGGATTCCATACTACCAATTTTTCATCCTCCCCTTTCAAATGATGGAAGAGTGGATGAGGGGAGTATAACGAACAAATGATATTTCTTCTTGGAATGTGGAACCTATTGCGACTAGACCTAAGGATTGGATACTCATTACCAAGGAAATGTATGATCAAGAATATTACCAGGACCTAGACTATTGAGTAGGTTAGCAATAAGATCTCAATTGTCATGGTAATTTAAGATCAAGAGGGAATATTATTGGGAACTTCAGTTTGGTCATACATATCCATGGGATTTGTAAGGGGTATTGGATTAGTTGTTTACGAAGGGAGTCATTTGATAATTATCCCTTCATAGGAGAGGGAGTGGTTGAAAGAGATGTTTTTTTGGAAAATTTGTAAAGGGGATGAGACAAGGAAAAATTCTATGTGTAAGGGAACCATGGCTGAAGAACTTTATCCCACAAATTATTTTTTATCTGGACGGTGTCCCACAAAGTTCACATATATATTTCATTCAAGTAATAGTGGTCTGCAAAAGGGTTTTATATGTAAATGGATGATTGAAAAGGGTCTATTTTCTATGTGGACCACAACTATGCTATGTGGATTGATTCTAATGCCCTATTTTGATTTTTGATATGTAATTAATGATTACCTCCTGAAATCACCTTATCTGATTTTCTTTATCTCTCAAACACCATATCAATCTTATAAAAAATACACTCTTGAAAATTCCACCACCCCATTTGAGTATATGTGTAGGGGTTATTATAGGGGTATGGATTTAATTGATCAACCTCCAACTATAAAGTTTTTTCATTTGTAGGTAGCCTCCTCACCCCATAAAGTTATTTTTCATTTGCGAGGGCCTAAAGGGTAAAATATCACCCCACAAACGGATTTTACTTTGTGGGGGGGGGGGGGGGCTGCTCTAAAGAGATTTCTATTTGGAGTTGTTCAAGAAAAGATGAGTCACCCTAAATAGTAATTTTTAGTTTTGCGGGATTGAAAATAATGACTTACCCTACAATGTGATTTTGGTTTATTGGGGGCATTATGTGAATGCGCTATATAGAGGTGCTATGTGGAGAAGCAACTCACATAACAAGCCTTCAATGTGGAAGGTGGGTATCCTTTATGACTCATGGTAATTTACCATTTTAATCTCCATGAAATAGCTCAATTAAAATTTATCCATCCATTCCAAAATTAATAAATTCATTAGAATCTTCCCTGAAAACTTTTCCAGACCAAAAAAATCACCCCTCATTAGGATGGGGACTGATCAGCATGAAGAGGAGTCCATTCTAAGGAGGAAATCAGTCTATTTGATTGATTTGAAAAATGATTTGATGGGTACATATGGACTTAATGAAGGTCTCATTCCTAAAAACAATTTTACAGTAGATTCATTTGTCTCTTTATTAAATCCACTTCTTTTTGGTCAGCCATATATATCCCACATTCCATCCCTTATATCATAGAATTTTATTTTGTGAATGATCTCTTTCAATTAATGAAAAATATATTCCTCATAGATAAAATCACGATCATAAACTTTTATTTTATGAAAAATGATTAATCTCCTTTATAGTAGAATTATTTTTTCAAACGAGAAAAGTGGTTTACATAGTGGGTAAAGCATTTCATAGTTTGCATAGTCGATGAAGTACTTCATTGATCGTGTAGTGATATGAAAGTTAGATGACTCTACAATGTTTTTCATATGTAGAACTTTTTTATATCCATCATTACTTTTCGTAATTTTGAAGAATATTGAAACTTCACATGCTTCTATTTATGATACCAATAAAAATAGGATCACCATGATTGAGAGAATTGAGAATAATTCAAAATAATACATTGTCTAACATCATCAATATTTAGCAGGAATTATGGGTTCTATACCTCTGGGTTACCTTTTTTCTGATAGTCTACCCAATTATGGATTTGGGTTTCCATCAGATGTCCTTATTCCATCACCACACCCAAAAAATCAACCAATTGCTTGGATACTAAAATACAATTACACACCCAGATAAAATATATCATTAAAGGGTAATTTTATCTCGGAGACTTACTTTTAAGGGATTTTTCTAAATTAAACCCATTTATCAATAGTGGAAATAGTTTGGGCACCAAAAATATACATTCATTACTATTAATCCATTGTATGAAAATCCAAAACTGAATATTTAGTTATATTTTTATCAAAATGTGATCTTCATCCTAGGGGATCATTTATTCTACAAAGGGGATGTCCCTTTTAGGTTTATTAGAGCTATGATGAGTTTAAGGATGAAATGAAGGTATTCGTACTATATGAGCTTTCCTGGGCATCACATAATTTTTCTCACTAAAATAGATCATCATTCCATATGTTATCTCCTGGTAGATCCTAAATACAAACAGATTCCCCTTGGTGTATGGTAACATTGGTATCATTCTCTAGGATGTTAGGATGATCTCATATGATCCAATTATGGGTGACACGTGTGATGAGTTTCTAGCTCCCTCTTTATTATGGTATGACCCAAAGTGAACTCCTCTGTTTGTGAGGTAATTTCTCAAAATATCACATAATCATTAGGGGAATTCCATGCCCTAGCCTAGGCTAGATATTACTTTTTATGATTGGACGCTGGTCTTCTCCACACCAAATGGTCATGAGCCTCATTCTAAGAGGAAAAATATATATCCATCTCTTAGCAACCAGAGACATGTTGGTCTTTACTAGATAATGCTCGATGAAGTTCATTTTAATCAATGAGTTGGAATGTTTCCCCCAATATTGACCAATTTGTTTTATTTTAAACCTAATTAGAGATGATTCTCAGTGATGGGATACTACTATTATTTGAATCCAATTCTATATTTAGATTCATAACTATTATGATGGAAACCCCACTAGTTGTGTGGAGGAAAATTAATCTTGAGGTCCCAGTAGTGCTGAAGATTAACCACTTAATGGGGTGAAAAACAAGGAAAAAACCACCCTACTAGATCATAGGAATATTACATATTTTTGGGACAAGATATAAGACCATATAGGAGGATACGATGTAACGTCTCAGCTTGGCTCACCACTAAGACGGTGGCTTGACCAGTCGCCACATGACCTCAAGTGCACCTCCCCGTATGCCAAAGGTTGCCGACTAACAGTGAGGGTGTAACGATAGTCAATGGGGAGACTATACCCTATTATCAGAGTTGTGAAATGATGAAACATAGTAAATAACAATCAAAATCATAATAAGTAATACATAATTGACAAAGTAGCAGAAGATAGATTTCATAAAAGTGAACTAAAGTGGACAACGCCAGTTAATACAATAAGTGAATGCATGATAGGGTTTTGATACGTGATGGAAAGTAGTAAACATTACAACATTATTTTCAATATAATACAATTTAGGAATCAAGTAAATAAAAGGACTAAAATCTCAAAGGCATTCTCCATAAGCATCCTGAGCTCCAACTCATTCCTTTGCTCCTAACTCCCGGTTACAAGCAAACAACAACAAGAATGGTCCAAGGTCGTGCGATAAAGAATGTCTAACCATGTATCCTAGTGCAATGGAGTCCTGATTAGGGTGCAAGATATAAATCACAGTATTCTAGAACCACTGGGGTCTTGCCCAAACAAGATAGTGTAATATAAATTAAATAGGGTGTGAAAATGCATAAATAAAGTAAGCAGTGCATTATAACTAAATATCAATGTACCTGATTCAGCCCTTGGCTGGTGTCTAGACATGTAATCAATTCATTAATTGAGTATTACTAGTTTATTCATAAGTCACATGTGAGTAAGTCACCTACCAAGTCCTTGGAGTTTCCTCTATGGTAAAACATGGCTAAGTAATGGTCGGGCCCGATGGGCTTTAACCATGGCACCTACTTGTCAATTCTAGAACCAAGGAGTGTATCCAAGGCATCATATAATGGTATTTACTATTAAATTATCATGGTACTAACAATGGAAACAACCTCTTGAAAGTATAAGTAGTGAAGTTCCCAAGACGTAACATGGCAACCTCACAAAGATATTCGGTGATGGAGTTCGAGGGATAAAACCAAGGTAACATAAATCTCAAGGAACGCTAACCCAATATTATCTAAGTATGGCTAAGGGGTAAGAGTGTAATAAAAGTAGATTAATCCAAGGAATTCCATAGTAAGGCTCCTACTAAGTCTAAGGAGTGAATCGTAGGTAAAATAGGGATAAGCAAATATTGGGTCCAAGAAGTGTATCCCAGGCACCTACTTGACAATGCTGGATCCAAGGAGTGTATCCAAGGAATCCTATAGTACTACATAAGAGATCCAATAGTATTATACCAAGAATATAAAGATAATACAAGGAATGTTATCTAGTTGAGTCATAACCATAGAAACTCATCCTCAAATTTGGAATGGGGTACATGAGTACTCATGGTTTTCTTCGATCAGAACCCATGACATGCTCGAGTATAACTGTTCCTATTTAATAATAAAGTCATGTAATGTTTCATTTTGTTCCAAACCTTTCTATCCATTAGTGTGGAATGGTTAAGTAGCATTGCAACCATTTATTTATTGGTTCAATAATTTCTTTTCATTTGTGTGGAAAGGTCAAGTAGCATTACAACCATTTGTTAAAATCCATTAAGGCATTTTAAAAATTCAAGGTCCACACCGCTACCTTCCCTTAATATGGTAAGGGCTTCCATGGATGTGGAAAAAATTATTATCGCATGTACCCAGGTCCATCCATAGAATTCCTACATGGGAATCCATGTATATTCTAAGGTATGATAATAAAAACCCATTGAGTCCATCCACGACATTCCTACTTGGGAACCCACATGTCACCCAAGGTTTTATTAGCATTCAAAACATTTGAAAACAATCATGTAAATTTTATTTGAGGGTCAATCATTAAGCATGAACCATTCATTTAACTCAACTGATTCCCTTTATAAAAAACATGTCAATTGAGTTTATAAGGCTCTAGTTATCCATGAAAATGGGGTAATTAGCTACATGGGTAATTAAAATCTTAAACTGGACCAAACACATAGATGGGGCTTTGGTCCTTTAATAACTTAAAAAGGGAAACTTAATGTTTCTAATTCCATTAGGTCCATGTCCTAAACATGATGTATCACAACATAACATCAATGCATAAGAATTATAAACACGACAAGTCAAGAAAGAAATGTCTAACTACTACATTTTACCTTTAAGGAAGTGAATCTCCTTTAGAGGGGTTTTATTATAAAAACATGATATTTATTATCACACAAATCATTTACTATATTAAGAATTTTAAACGGAACATCTTAGATTCACATTTTAGAGGCATTAAATATAAGTAATTCACTGCATGGAATTAATTTCTAATAAAAGTTAAGTAAAAAAAATTTTAATGCATCTAAAAAATTTAAGACATAGAAAGGGACTCTACCTCAAGGTGGAACCAAGCCATCCACATCGGCTCTTGTAGCTTTCTAACTCAAGCATAAAATACACTCATGACCATATACTACTATATATATTTGTGTATACCCTTAAACCATTTCTCTTATTGCCCGTGCCATGAAGAAATATGCACATGGAGGATATACACCCATATATATATACATACCTCTGTATATGTCTGTGAGCCTTCTGATGGCACGGAAACTCCCTACAAAAACACTTATCATCAAGAAACACCATAAGGTACTAAAAAGGGAGGTGTGAAACCAACCAATGGCATTAAATCCTTACCTAGAAACAAAATTGGTGGACCAAAATGAGGCAAAATCATTCGCCTTTAGCGTCGGTTTATGGAATATAAACACTAGGGTCTCGAGAGACCTTTCGCTCAACCTTAGAACAAGGGAAAAAATCAAGATTAACCCTAAAAATATAGGGTTTGATCGAACCCCATGGGAAGATTCTTAGCCTAATTAAAATCCAATAAAAGGGAGAATAAGGGATATGTAACCTTAACCTAGAATGTCATAGAAGAAATCTGAAGAAACAGAGGACAAGAGTTGATTTGATAGGAGGTAGAAGGAGGGGGATCATGCCCACAAAGAATGCAGAGAGCCCTATGGGATGGTGAATCAAAATGAGAGGGGTGAAGAAGAGTTAGTTTAGGTTTTAATTTCTTTTTAATTTAATTTAATTTAATTAAAATTATAAAATAGGGTATTGTGCATGGTTTAACCCGCACGATTTTCCAAACCATGCACAAACCATGTCGTGCCTACTTCCACCAAGAAACACCCCACATGTGCTAGGAGCACAGTTTAGGTAAACATTCGCAGCCCATGCGCAAAGCCACTGCGCCTTTTTAAACATGTCCACATGGTTACCTAAAGTGGGCCAAATAATTTAGCAGACCGTACGCAAACTGTGTGCCCTATAATATCTTTAAAAACTTGAAGTTTTTCATGTCCGACACTCCCAAAACTTCTCGAGCCACTCAGGATACTACTCAGACCTTTATCCAAGCCCAAAAACATCACTTAAGAGTGATCCAACTCTCAGAATTAAGTTCTGTTACTCAGTTCAAAAAATGACTAGTTTAGTAAATAAAAAACTTCAAAAACATCCGCATTTTAGTCTTGTTCAAAAACATGGGATTCTAAAATATACACACCTTAAAAACATCTCATCCCTGAGAAGACTTCAGGCATAAAGTAAACACCACCCAAACTACAAGGTTTTTTACTTTTTCTTAAAACGGTTTCATTGCATTACCAATGCCAAAAAAACCTTATGAATTTCCAACACACTCTACACTTCATCATTTACAACTCAAGACAACACTCAATGTTCAGCTTTAACACAAAAAAGAAGCTTACATGATCCCATTCATATAAAGACCCGATCAAACCATCATCTTGATAGACATTCGATCGATGGTGCTCACCACCATAGGTCTTAACTTAAGAAGGAGAAAATTCTATGTCATGGTACCTCTACCATTGGAATTGTCATAAAAAACACAAATCTAAGTGTTCTTACGACACTGAAGGAAAGATTTTGTAAAAAGGAAAAAGCCTAATTATTATCAACCTAACAGAACAAGTCATGAAAGCTCTCTCATAAGATAATACTGACCATGAAACCACACTTGAATTTTCCTAAAAACATGCTTTAAAATGACCCATTAAAAACATGAACATCAAATTAAAAGAATATAATGAGTCGAGCCATTTGGATGATGTATCTCGTAGAAGTCTGGCTTAGGTGGCCGGAGATATTAAAAATGAAGAGCTAGAGTCCATGAGTCTAAAAAAGACATTCCTACATGGGAACCAAAGAATGAGGCAAGACTTACTAGGCCTTAAGGAGAACCACGCATAGCATGAAACACTAACAAAGATCATCCAGCAAGCTCAATGTCTTTTAATATTTACCGTGTTATAATACCGACACTTTCTTACTGCATTGAGAACAAAATCAAGATAAGGGACATGCTCGTATCTTAAGAAGAGTAAACTAAGAGGATTTAGTATGGGGTTTCCAATTACACACACCCAAAAAATGAAAGATAAAACAGTCGAACCAGACCAAAGATGTACTTCCGAAAATGCACCGACATAAACAACACCAGCAAGACATAAAGGCATTCAAGAAACCAAACATTTCCCAATGGTTCCCTTAGGTTTTGTTCTTTCTACATGGAAGGAAACATTTATTAGGTTCAGAACAACACTACCCACCTTAGGAGTGTCCTAGCTAAAAAGGAAGGAAACTTAACCACTCATAAGTACAATAGATTTACAATGAGATCGGCGTGTCAAAACACATAAGTCTTTCAAAAATAATTCCGAGTATTGAGATGAAACTGTTTCTTTAACGCTCAATTCACACTACTTAGAGATGACCCGAGGCCATACTCAATAGTATAAGAACATTTATTACAGTGTCGTATTTCCTCATTCGACCATTTTCCTAGACTATGCCATACCAAGTGGTCCATTGCTAAGAATTAGAAAGGGTCAAATGACCTACAAAGCATCCAACCATGCCAGAGGAATGTCTAATCTGCTACAAATGAGCACTAACTGATGCTCGATCCCATAAAAATGTCAAGAAATACATGAAGAACCATCTGAAAAAGGGTGTCATTAGAAAATGAAATATGTAATTGGGACAACGACACTGAACAATACCAAAAGAGTGAGAAGGGTCACGGAACTAGAAATGAATTCAAGTTCTGAGGGCTCTAACTACCATGGGATATCCCCTTACAAAGGAAATGTTCCAACCCTAACACTAGTTCATTTAAAATACAATTCACTAGGATCAAAATACAATCATAAAGCCAATGCTACAGAAAGGAACGCCTACAGAAAGTACTTACACTTACATTCCAAGGCAACTCAAGAGAAGTAAAAACTAGCATTTACACAAGGGTTTTAAACAGTGGACACTGCTATAGGTTCCATTTTCAAGCCTCTTACATTTAATCACATTTAATCTATAATCATTAAAATATTAAATCAAAACATAAAAGTAACATTTTCAAAACAAATCACAAGGTACTTGATTTTAACCAATGCCCTAAGGGAAAAACAACAAAGTCTTATAAAAATCCCATGTAAAAACATTTCACATTACATGACAACCCATCATTTTCAGGAATCTTATCAATACAAAATCCTTTTAAGTGAAATAGGTGACCTATTAGGGTCCCATTTTAATCAACATAGGTTCTCCATAAATCAATCCAATAGAAAATGCACAATTATTAAAATTCTAAACACCCAAATCGGTTATCTCATAAAAACACTCCCCAACTAACCTACATGGGTATAGTTTCATCTTAAAAGCTAACCATTCTGATTTTAGATTAATACTAAACATCTATCACATTTATAATCATTTCACAAAGCATCGTTTCATTTCATTTAATATGGGTTTCTTTTTCCCAATTCATGATATGCCCATGCACTCCATGGATTGAAAATAGGCTCTCATTAATCGGTACTAATGTCAATTCAGAATTTAACATAATCAACATAATAGTAAAAATTATATGGGTGGAACCTACCAATATGTAAAGTGCCTATGAAAATTATATTTTGGCATTTGGCTCCCTTTAGTCTAAACCAACTTCACTTAATAATTGAATTTAAAATCCTTTTCATATTGGTTCAATAACATGGGTTACCTTCTCCCAGCTATAAGTCGCTTATACAACTTACAAATGTAAACTGGATCCTGTCATAATCGCAACTAATAACTTAGACCATGAAAGCATTTAAATATATTAAAGTAAGCTAGCATGTCACGACAAGTTGCCAACAGAGACCAATAATCTAAAAACAAAGAAGCATGGAAATATAATCACAGGAGCATGATATAACAAAATGTAAGCACAGAAGGCATGATAATGTATAACCAAAACATGTATAAATCTAATCATGGAATATCAAAAAGCCATTGAATCATACTTAGCAGGAAACCTACTAATGTAACTACATGGCATGACATATATGTATGGCATGTTAATTTCTATGTGCCTAAGATGATGCATGTAATACAACTTCATTTCCATAGCAGGCCAAGGAATGTTTCCAAAATTATAAAAATCATTAGAAGTTGAATGTACATCAAGTTACTCTAGGTGAAATCATATCAATTGTAATAGGGAACAACATACATAGCAATCCCAACATTGTCCACTTGGTCATTCCCCGCACGTGGGGTGATCAGTCCCAAGAACTACTATTATACAAGTATAGACACATTCCTAGTCTCCTTTATACAAAACCAAAATCATATGACAAATGGAAAAACCACCTTTGATACCACTTTGTAACGTCTCAACCCATCTCACCAGTAAGACGGTGGTTGTACCAATCGCCACATGACATCAAGTGCGCCTCCCTGTACGCCAGAGGCTGTCGACTAGTAGCGAGGGTATAATAATAGTCTGTGGGGCAACTATACCCTCTCATTAGAGTTTTGTAGTAGTATAATAGAGTAAATATCAATCAACAGTGGAAGCAATAATACATAATTTACAAAGTAGTGAAAGACAGATTTCATATAAGTGAACTAAGGTGGCCAATGCCAGTTTATAAAATAAGTGAATTCCAGAAAGGTTTTGGTACATGATGGAATGTAGTAAACAATAAAAAATTATTTTCAATACAACTAAATGTAGGACTCAATTAAATAAAAGAACTAAAATCCCAAAGGTTATATCCATGAGCATCCTGAGCTCCGACTCAATCCTTTGATCATAACTCCCAGTTACAAAAAAACAACAATAAGAAAGGTACAAGGCCCTGCAAACAGGAAAGTATACTCAAGTACCCTAGTGCAATGGTGGCCTAAGTAGAGTGTGAGTTATAAATATCAGTAGGTCGGCACCACCGGTGTCTATCCCAAACCTGATAGTGTAATATAAATCTAATTGGATGTCAGCATGAAAAAATAAACTAAGCAGTACATTATTACTAAATAACAAAGTACATGCTTCATCCCTTGGCCAGTGTATGGACAAGTAATCAGTTCATTAATTGAGTATTTCTAGTTTATTCATAAGTCACATGTGATTAAGTCACCTACCTAGTCGAAGGAGTTTCTAACAAGGTAAAACACAGCTATGTAATGACCAAGATCGATGGGCTTTAACCATGGAACCTACTTGTCAATGATGGACCCAAAGAGTGTATCCAAGGCATCCTATGATGGTATTTATTTTTAAATTACCAAGGTATTCACCAAGGAAACAACCTATTTTTAGTATATATAATGAAGGCCCCAAGATGTAACAAGGCAACCTGACAAAGATATCCAGTGAGGAAGTTCCAAGGTAAAAACCACAGTAACAGAAATCTCATGGAATACTAACCTAGTAGTATCTGATTCTAGATAAGGTGTTAGAGTGTAATACAAGGATCATAATCCCTGTGATTCCATAATAAGGTGCCTACCGAGTCCAAGGAGTGCATCCAAGGTAAAATGGGGCTAAGTAAGTACTGGGTTAAAGGAGTGTATCCAAGGCACCTACTTGTCAATGATGGATCTAAGGAGTCTATTCAAGGCATCCTACAGTACTACATAGGGGAACCAACAATATTATACTGGGAATCCAATGATATGACAAGGAATGAGATCTAGGAAAGACTGAACCGTAGCAACCCATCCTTTAATTTTGAATGGGGTACCCAATTTCTCATTGTATTCTTTAATCAGAACCCATGACAAGCTTCAGTCTGACAATTCTTATTTAATAAGGAATCCAGCTAATGTTTCATTTTGGTCCAATAATTTTCATCCATTAGTGTGGAAAGGCCAATTAGCATTGAAACAATTTATTTCGTAGTTTTAGCCTTTCCTTCCATTAGTGTGGAAAGGTCAAGTAGAATTTCATCCATTTAATAAAATCCATTAAGGAATTTTCAAAATTAAAGGTCCACACCTCTACCTTCCCTTAACATGGTAAGGGTTTCCATGAACATTGAACCAATTATTATCTCATGAACCCAGGTCCTTCCATATAATTCTTACATGGGAATCCATGTATCACCAATGGTATGATTCTGAAAACCCATTGAGTCCATCCATGTAATTCCTACTTCGGAACCCCTGTGTCACCCAAGGTGTTATTAGCAATCATAAAATTTAAATTTTTTTTTCGAAATTCTCTTTGATGTTCAATCATTATGCATGAAAAATTCATTTAACTCAACTCATTACCTTTATAAAAAATGTCAATTGAATTCATAAAGCTCCAAGTATCCAAGAAAAAGGGAAAATTACCTACATTGGTAATTCCAATCTAAAACTGGACTAAACACTTAGATGGTTTTTTGGTCCTTTAATCATTTAAAAAGGGAAACATAGATTTCTAACTCAATCAGATAAACCACTCGCATTCATGGACAACTATATAAATTTGTGTATACCCTTAACCCATTGCACGTATTCCCCACACAATGAGGAAATACACACATAGAGGATAAACACCCATACATACATACATACATATATATACATAACTCTGTTTATGTACGTGAGATTTATGAAGGCATGAAAACTCACTACAACAACACCCTTCATCAACAAACACCATAAGGTACTAAAAAGGGAGGTGTGAAACCAACAAATGGAATTAAAGACTTTCCTCAGAACAAAATCAGAGGACCAAAAAGAGGCTAAATGTGTCTCCTTTGGTAGAGGTTGCCAAAACACAAACCCTAGGGTCCTGAGAGTCCTTTCCCTCGACCATAGAACAAGGGAAAACTGAAATCAAGATTAACACTAAAAAATAGGGTTCAGCTGAACCACATGGGGTGACGATTAGGCTGATTCGAAGCAGGGAAAAGGTAGGAGAAGGTAGAGAGAACCTTACCCTATAAAATCGAAGAATAAATCAGAAGAAATGGAGAATGAAAGTCGATTTGAGAGGAGGCTGAATGAGGGGGCTCATGTGCATGATAAAGGGGGAGAGCCCGACGGGATGGTGCATCAAAATGAGAGAGGTGTGGGAGATCTATTTTAGGTTTTAATTTTATTAATTTAAATTTAATTTAATTAAAATTCTAAAACAGGGTATCACACATGGTTTAACCTGCACATTTTTAAAAATCATGCACAAACCATGTGGTGCTTACTACCTCCATGAAACACCCATAATGGGATAGGTGCACAGTTTTGAAAAACGTTCACAAATCCACTTCACCTTTTTAAACATGGCTGCATGGTTACCTTTAGTGGGCCACATGATTTAGAAGATTCTGCACAAACTGTGAACCCTTTTTTGTCTTCTAAAACATAAATTTTTTTGGGTCTTAATCTTCTAAAACTTATCGATCCACGTAGGAGACCTCTCGGGCCTTCACCTAAGTCCAAAAAACATGACTTAAGAGTTATCCAACTCTCGGAATTATGTTCCAAAGCTCAGTTCTAAAAATGGATGGTTTAGTAAATGAAAAACCTTAAAAATTCCTCATTATAGTTCGATTAAAAAACCCGGGAATTTACATATGAGTTCATCAATAACTAGAAGATTCTTTATTCTTTATTCCTTCCATACATGCACTACACATGTGGTGTGAACCTGTTAGCTTAGGGATAATGAGAAGTAATGTATCATCTCAACCATCAAAACCACTTTTCATATACCCCATATCCATCTCCCACTAGTATCTTAATAAATGACGCATCTAGAGATTACACTTGATTGTTGTATCTCATTCATCTAAGGGAAGGTGTTGTAGTTGACATAATCGATGGAAAACTGATTTGGGAGGGGTATTCACCCTATCAAATTGTGATTCAATTTCACAGCATCCATATGAGGTTCCCTCAATCGATTAATAGTGAAAATCACAAAAATTAATTGATGTTTCCTAGTAAAATTTGGATAATGATTATCAGGTAATGTATAGGCTCTAATATTGATCTCACACCTACCGATATTCATTCTGCACTTGTTATGTCATACATAAAATCTTGGATTCGACCATACCCATATGTCAGTTGGAGAAATTGGTCCCTATCATTTTAGGTCAACCCTTGTCTGAGGCCAAGATGGATGAAGAGAAGTCAACTAATGTAGTGAGATTAGTAAAGGGGTTTCTATATGGAACAATCAGATTTCTGAAATGTATGGGAATAGGTTGTAGATCTGGGAACTAGGTCCTCAAAATACTGGTTCATCCCCTATGGAAAAATCTACCAAGATATATACTCAATCTTCTATCACTGTGAAAGCTACATATCCCCTCACTTGGAGGGAATGGAACACATGAAATTACTATATTCCCATTGATAGATATGGATCTTCCTTCATGATAAAGCGAAATCTTTTGACTTGGTATGGTGGTATAACAACTCCCGAAAGCATTTCATACAAGGGACATCCTAATCTGATTAAGGCCTTCATTCGACACCTCAAAAGTTCCATTAATTCACTTGATGGATATTTATAGATTGGGTAGTTTAAATTATTTTTCCATTTGAAATAGATAGAGAGGATAATGGTAGTAGTTCACTTGGAGCTGATGAGGAAGACTCTCCAGCATCACCAGAACTTGGTGAGATCCCTTATTCTACACAAATGGGGCCTTGGAAGCACCATGATCCAAGAAAAGTAAAACCAGAGATTCCCATAAAATAGGTGTGGTGACTTGATCCCACCTCTCTTGAATTTTTGGAATCCTCAACACTATCAATCCCTATCATGGAACTATTTTCTGAATAATGGAAAGAATGGGCCACTTAAAGAAAATTTTCTTCTAGTGACGATATTTAGGTAGTGATTTAGGTATAGGATATAGATATACATTGATATGGGCTAATCACGATAACCAAAAGAAATTACCATGAAAATACTAAATAAGAAAGTTCCTATAATAGAGAGATAGATTCCTCTATCCATTCATTCTAGGGAATAATTCACTTGTCTGACAAGGTGAGGGAGATAGTGGTAGAAATAGTAAAAAGGACCAATTTAGATAAAGAGGTGATATGGATCTTACCTTGACCCTCTTTCTACTCCCACTATAATTTTTTAACCTTTATTATTTTATCCCCTTCCCCTCAATATTAAGGAAATGAGGGGTGAGATATCACTCATTCCCTCTCAGAATACATGATAGGAGGAATTGTTGTTGGAGTGTCTTCTTCTAAGGGTGAGAGGGTCGTCAAAAAAGGATCCCTCTGGGAAAATGAACATATGAATGATGTGATTCAAAATATTACAGGACTATTCTCACCCCTCATCCACCCACTACATTATATATATAATTACCTCCATTAGAAGTCACAAAAAATAGGTACGTGAGGGAACATGAAATTCATATCTGATTTGGGAACATAAGTAGTAATTGTACCCTTATTGACAAATTTTCATGTCATATGTCCGATTGTATTAATGAATAAACTGATATAGGGGTTTCTATGGGTTCTACAAACCATGAGTGGTCATCCATTTTAGATCATGTGTATCTTTTGATTGTGGAGTCAGATATGATAAAACAATGACTCCAAGGAATCATGAGCTAAATAATGATTTAAAATTAACATATTCTATTGTTGGAATGGGAGTTTAGGGGTATGAAACTCTATCTTCATGGTCAAATAACCTCCCTCTAGATAGTGCATTTTTGGGGGGAATCATAGATGGAGGTCCAAGATGATTTGAACTTAACTATTTCTCCCATCTCTCTCATGATCATTCATGTGATCTCGGTATATTTGATTGAACTTCTAGTGGTTATGGAGATGGATGAGCATACACCTACTGCACATTCATCCTTATCTTCTAAGAATCATATGAAAACTAATGTTGTATCACTTTCAATTCATGCATGTGGTGTGGTGGATGTTGATGCATTAAAAAATGAATGTGATTATTTAAACTTTTTGACTATATAATATTTCTTCTAGGTATTTATTACTAGATAAATATTTTAGATTCCTTGGTACAAATTTCTAATATCTAATCTATATCACATATTCAATAAACTGAGGTGTCCCTAGCTTAGACTACTACAGAGCCATCTCATGTGGAAAATGTTCACTTCTGACCATCCCTTATTGATCTGGTCCCATAGCATGTTCTTCAATATAAGATATATTTTCAATTAGACAAGGATACCCTTGAAAATTTCCATATTTACCAAAATATTGTTTGGAGGATCATGTAGAAATTGATTTCTCATACTCCATTAATATATCATACATAGAATTTTCCCCATATAAACCTCTTGTTTTATGTTATTGGATATGGGGTGTTTTAATATCATTAAATAAATGTAAAAGTGAAAGATATAGGTGGCATATGAGGGAAGGAGTATAGTGTAGTCTTAACTCACCACCAAAGAGTCCATGGACCAATTTTGTATGATTATATATAACCTGATTGGTGATGATTCTATGCAGAACAATATAGTAGCCCATTACCAATTCCATGTAGAAAATAGTTAACCTTAGTGGAATAGATACATCATGAATAGTCTTGTTTTTAGGATATGGATAATGAGGAGAAGAAACCGATATTAGAGGTAGATAAAATTGGCCCAGATAAAATGGAGAGGTCAGAGGTGTTGTAGGAAAATACAGAAGAAGAGGCCACAACATTTTCAGAGCAGCATAGAGTAGAAGAGGACTCTGACCATGTAATGATTCATCTCTATGAATCTATTGAGAAAATTTTATAAGAATATTTATTCTCTCATATGTGGATAGTTTTAGTTTTGGATGTTCCTCTATCTCCGTGATATATTAAAGTCTCTTAATTCCATATTTACTGTTAAATTTTAACTGTAATATTGTAGTTGAATTATTTTAATGTTAGAATGTCCGCATATTAAGTTATTTGACTTTAAATAATGGGAATAGTAAAATGATATGAAATTTGGAATTTTAGGGTCTCTCAGGACCAATTAATACTGATGTATTATGTCAAATGTATTTAGGAAATTATTTTTTTTGAGTAATTATACCAAAATATGTTTATATTACATAAATATGAGACTCACTGTAACACCTGAGACTTTTATGAGAAATATTTTGTTTTTATATAAATCATCAAAGGAATCTTTCACTACACACATCACTTTCTTGGATTGCTTTACCCGAAATTGTTACCTTCCTCGATAGCCTGCGTCGTACGCAATACTGAGTTTCACTAAACAACGATATGATATTAAAATATTTTTAGAACTAGTCGTTACGAATAGTAATAACCAATTTTTGAAAATTTATAAATTTTATTTTTCAAAATGGACTTCATTTTTGGATTCTGAATATCGAAATTATCCTAGGGTGAAATTTTCGTATTTTTCTGAAAACTTTCAATTTTTGATGAATAGTGAAACCACTAAGTGGTAGTTAAAAAACTGAATTTTTTCATAAAACATAATTTTAACACTTCTGTGAGTGAAATTTCAAAAATCACAGAGACACGGTTGATGTCAGTAAGTAAAATTTGTTTCAATGAGATGAAAATAAATTTTGGTGAATAATAACTTTTTACTTTTATTTACCATGGTTAAAAGTAAATAGGGTAATTATGGGTAAAAATGATATTATTATTACCCTAACACATGTACTAATTCTATTGGATAAGTGTAATTAGACCAAAAACAACCTTAGGAATACAATATGACCATTTCGGCCCACTTGGATTAGATGAGGACATTTGTTATTAATTTATTTAAAGAAGGGTTAAAATAGTTAAAATCAAAGTTTAATAACAAAATAATTTTTAATATAGGGTTATACATAAGATAAATTCGAATATAAATATTCCTAGAAAGATAAAAAGATTTCCTACATAATGATATTTTATTTTTAATTTTTAGAATTTAAATAAGTTAATTTATTTATGACACAAAGATGATGCAGTAATTGTCTTATTAATGAAATATTGACATAATTGATGTTATAAATACCCAAATAAATGTAATTTGAGACTTTTTATGAATTCCACTAATTTTATAGGTTAATATGCCATGTTATTATTTATTTAATTAACTTTATTCTAACTAATCATTCTGTTATAATTTTCAAAAAAATCAATTACTAAATAGTGTCAAAATTGACATAAAATAGTTTTTTAAAAAAAAACTATATTATTAATTGTTATTTTATTCCTAAAAATCTATGTATTAGCCAAATGACTTAGATAAGGTTATATATATTAATAATAAACAACTTGGGGTTCGTCTGGATTCTTATAGTAAGTTTATTAACCTTATAGTATAAGAACACAAGAAGACATGGTAAAAGTAAAATTATTTAACTTACTGTTAAATCTAAATTATAAGGATAAAATAGGAAACTAAACTTGTCTAAATTATATTTGATGAGATTATTTCGACCCATACCCACCTTATATTCGAAATAAATCAATTTGGAGCTATTTAAAACCGAATTTGGCTTTATAATAAAATAATATTTTTAGTTTTTCCAAAGAAGCCCCTCTCCTCCCTTATAAAAGGGCACCACCTCCCCCTCTTCCTCACACAACTTTTAGCCTTCAAGCTCGGCCAACCCCATCCAATTTATCCTCTCCACTTCCTTAGAGACATACTAGAGGTTCTGGTCTTCTTCAAAGACAAATTTTTGTGCCCTAAAAGGAGGTCTCAAAGAAGCGCTTTAAAGAAGAGGTAATGTCTGTTACCGATTCTTCCAACATTATTTCTTCTTCCACTTATTCTTCTTTAGTTGTTTCATTTTGAATTAATAACATCAGTATCAATCATATAATTATATGTTATTATAAGTATGAAACAACCCTATTTCACCATCTATCCATCCTACGGAAAATGAAATCACCGCCCGTGCGTATGTACGGAATACTGTCTCCACGCCGTGGTGTAATCTATTTTCCACCACCACCTTACATGGATGGGTATAATGGTACAAATAAACAACTATATATGATTTTTTTAAAGTGGTATTGATTCTTAAATAGTATACATACCCTCCAATAAAATTACACGATCATGGGAATGATATCATCACTCGTGCATACGTACGGAATACCGTCTCCACGATGTGATGCGATTCGTTCTACATGATCTTCATTGCATAATGATTATATAAGTGAATTGAATGAATAAATATGATATATAGTACACTAATACCATTCTTGAAATGAGGTATCTATAACCTAAAGAGAAGAATAAAAATTTATTCGACAAAATACGCATAAGAACAAAAAGTAATAAACACCCGAATAACATGTAGCAATGAAATATTACTAATAAGAGGCTAAGAGTATGGACATATATGATATTATAACAAAGATTATGAATCTGGAATAATTCAATGACATTATTTAAATCATTATACATGAGGTTCAGACACTTACAAAGCAAATTCGACCTAAGGTAAGGGATAATTGTTCAAATCTAATTTTTATCCGAGATTGTTTATACTTTGGTATTTACTGGGGTGTATTTTATCATCCACATCCATGTTTACTCAATATGTAATATTATTTCCATCCACCTACAATTTTTTAAATCCAATTTTACCCTTGGTGAGTTTTTAGTAAAGGATATGAAAGGAATCTTTTGTCGTTTTTCGTACGAGGTACTTTTTTGACTTTTCCGACAAAAGTACGAGAATAATGTTTTTTTAACTTATATGGCATGAATGGATTTTTAAAACATTATTTCCAAGAAGATTATTTTAAAAGTTTTCAAGTTTATTTTTAATCAACTTCTTTTAGTTTAGAATTGTATAACATGTTAAGAAAGGAAAAGTGTTTTTGAAGTAGAAAAGATATTTTCCTCAAGAATGGAGTTCAAGTGTTTTATCAAAATTATTTTTCATCTAAGATAATAAAGGGTTCTATTTCTATCCTTATTATTACATTGATTTGATTATGTTGTGATGGAATTATATTTATGAAATCCTTTATCTTATATGAATTGTTTTATGATGTCACGATGTTTAAGATTCACATTTTTATTACATGGGTTATGCAATGAAGTATGATTTATGATTTTGTGGAACACATAAGAATGGTATCATTATGAGATGGGTGGGACCTATATCTCCCTCCAATGCATTGGGTAAAGATTTTATATCTTGTGAGATAGACATGGCTGGAACGGCAGGTTAAACCGGTTCAGTGAAACAAGACTGAAACGAGGAATGAACTCGGTTCATAAATGGACTTTGTCCACTAAGATAGTCTTGGAAATGAGTCTTGACTAATAAGAAATGATTATCTATGATTATGTGAGTATGCCACAAATTTTCATGTTTTATGTTATGATTATTGGGATTACATTTCACTACTATGATTTATCCCATGTTGTGAAATTATGATTTCTTTTGCAGGTTAAGATTTCCAAAAGTTATGTTCTTATGTATGTGATGTGATTGATATTTATTTTGTTTACCCTTAATGAGAATTTGAGCTCACCCTTTTGTATTTTTTATTTCCCCAGGTTAGGAAGAAGGTTATTAAGTAGGATATTCCAAAAAGGGACTCTAGATATGATGAAATAAATGGGAGGCAAAGTAGATGCTTTATAAACCAGTTGTTTATGTTTCGTAGTTTCTAAAGACTCTATACCTATACGGTCCTTTCCTGGTTTTTTTATATGTTGTAATAAGTGTGCTTCAATTCTGAAGTAATAACAATGTATGTAAAGTATGGGTCGTTATAGTTGGTATCAGAGGAAAGGTATAGTAAACCTTTGGAAACTAGGATGTGAAAGCCTTAGTAAGAACCCTAAGGATAAGTCTAAGAATAGAACACAATAGTAGTGTTTTAGAAATGGCCATGAATAACCTAGGATAAGACCTTAAGTGTGAAATTTTATTCTTGATTATGTGATTTTCATATTATAATTACTGTTTCTCACACTATTCTTCTTGGTTTTAGTCAATGGCTAGAACCCGAAGGAACCGTGTTAATGCGGAATGTGATGGGCAATGCAATGATTGTCCCCCTAAGCAACCAAACGTTATGGGAGCTAGAATGAAAAATCTTGTAGCCATGCTCACACAACTTTCTCATGCTATGAATAATGCAGGACTTCCAAATGAGAAAAGGAAGGAGCAACATTCTGTTGAATCCTTCATGAGGTAGCGTCCACCTTCATTCAGTGGGTCTACTGATCCATTAGTTGCTAAACAATGGATTAGTACTACTAAAAAGATATTTTCAGTTCTTCAATGTCATGAACATGATAAATTCATCTTATCAGTGTATCGTTTGGAAGGTGAGGCTAATCAATGGTGTAATCTTATTAAGAATACGAGGAAAAGGAATGAAATTGAGTCCATGGAATGGGAGGAGTTCAAGAACTTATTTTTTAATAAGTACTTCCCTCGTATTCTCCGAACAAAGATGGAGAAAGAGTTTCTTGAACTGAAGAAAAATGATGATGAATTTGTGGTACCGATGAAGCAAATTTTACAAGACTTGCAAGGTACGCTTCTGGTATTATTATCCAACCTGAGAGTAAGATCGATCGATTCTTTAGTGGCTTGAAACCAAGTCTTCAAAGGGCGTTAGCCATAAGGGACTTCACTAGCTATGAGGAAATCGTTCGATGTGCTCTCAAAGTCGAGATGGAGATTGGAGTAACCCATCAGTCATATGGGCTTGATAAGAAGAGGAAAACGGAATTCAAAGGAAAATCAAAAGAGCACATTGAAAAGAAGATGAGCTTTCCCTTATGCTCAAAGTGTGGAAAGAAACATGGAGGGAGTTGTCTTAGAGGGACAAGTAAATGTTTCAAATGAGGAAAGGAAGGTCATAGGGAATTTGAATGCCACAATGATGGGAAGAAGATGTCTAATGATGAAAACAAAAGAAGGGATACACAGAATTAACCTACTACACTTCACTGTTTCAAGTGTAAGGAGATGGGGCATTATGCCAATCAATGCCCAAATCCAAGGGTTGATGATGATGGTGGACGCCAACAAACTCTTAAGGCCAAAGACAAAGGAAAGTCACATGAAATTTCTATCAGCGATGTGGAGTACGATAACGAAGTAGTGAAAGGTACACTTACCATCCAATCTAAAGTAGAAAATGTTTTATTTGATTCTGGATCCACCCAATCCTTTATTTCTGACGAATTTTCTAAGGATATCACCGTATTACCTCAACAATTAGAAGTTGAGTTAGCTGTGACAACCCCTAATGGCACAACGGTCGCATCAAAAGTTTATAATTCTTCTACGATTGAAGTTTGTGGGAAAGTGATTCCTGCAAATATTGTGATCCTTACTATAGTGGAATTTGATGTAATTCTTGGTATGGATTGACTTTCTTTATATGGAGCTCATATCAATTTCCAAAGAAGGGAAGTCACATTTCATATTCCAGATCAATCTATGATCATCTATCGATGCACGGATGAACATAACCTTCCAGTGAAAATTTCTTCCATATTATGGGTCTTGATTCCACTAAATGAAGGTTATTTATCTCAAATGGTTGGTGAGAAACTCAAGATTAAGAATATTCCCATTGTACGGGAGTTTGACGATGTCTTTCCGGAAGAATTTCCGGGTCTTCCACCAAATCTTGAAGTTGAGTTTTCAGTAGAACTCGTACCGGGTGCTTTAACTATTTCAAAGACACCTTATAGAATGGCCCCAATTGAGTTGTAAGAATTGAAGAGGCAACTCCAAGAGAATCTTGATAAGGGATTCATATGACCTAGTGTGTCACCTTGGGGAGCACCTGTTCTGTTTGTTAAGAAGAAAGATGGATCAATGAGACTCTGCATTGATTATCGAGAACTTAAAAATATCACTATCAAGAAAAAATATCCTCTCCCACGCATTGATGACTTATTTGACCAACTACAAGGAGCTCAATACTTTTCCAAGATTGATCTTCATTCAGGGTATCATCAATTAAGGGTCACAAGGGAGGATATACCAAAGATGACTTTCCGTACAAGGTATGGACACTATGAATTTATAGTGATGCCATTTGGTCTTACTAATGCCCCTGCTATCTTCATGGATCTGATGAATAGAGTCTTTAGAGACTATCTTGATCAGTTTGTGGTAGTCTTTATAGGTGATATTCTTATCTATTCAAAGAGAAAGGAAGAAAATAAAGATCACTTTGGAATTATATTGAAGTCCCTGAGAAAAGAGAAGCTTTATGCCAAATTTACCACGTGTGAATTTTGGCTTCAAAAAGTTTCATTTTTGGGTCACATAATCTCAAAAGAGGGGATATCTGTAGATCCAGCAAAAACAGAGGTTATCGAAAGATGGTCGAGACCAACAACAGTAAATGAGATCCGAAGTTTTCTTTGTTTGGCTGGATATTATCGACATTTTGTGAACGATTTTTCACGATTATCTAATCCACTAACCAAGTTGACTCAGAAAGGAGTTAAGTTTGTTTGGATGGAGGAATGTGAAGAGAATTTCAAGGAGTTGAAAAGAAGGTTATCCAGTGCACATGTGCTCACACTGCCTTGTAGTGGAGAAAGGTTTGTGATCTACAGTGATGCATCCAAGAAGGGATTGGGATGTGTTCTTATGCACAATGATATGGTGATAGCTTATGCCTCACGACAGTTGAAAATCCATGAGAAAAATTACCCAACTCATGATTTGGAGTTAGCTGTAGTAATATTTGCATTAAAGATTAGGAGTAATTATATTTATGGAGAAAGGTGTGACATTTATAATGATCATAAAAGTTTAAAATATATTTTCACACAAAAGGAGCTGAATATTCGCCAAAGAAGATGGTTGGAGCTGATTAAGGATTACGACTGCTCAATCCATTACCACCCTGGGAAAGCAAACAAGGTGGCAGATGCATTAAGTCGACAAGACCATGCCAGTTTATCCATGATGAGGATCACAAAAGATCCAATATTTATGGATTTACAAAGGATGAATCTTTGAATTATAATGGAAGGGGAAAAATCTTATCTTTCTCAAATGAATGTTCAACCATCTATACATGCGAAGATTAAAGAGGCACAGAAAGAAGATGTCAAGTTACAAAAGAAGGTGAGAGATGTTCCTGAATTCAACCTTGATTGTGATGGGATAATAAAGTTTAGGAATCGGGTTTGTGTTCCTCCCATCCCCGAATTAAAGAAGGAGCTGCTGGATGAGGCTTATTGTTCTTCATTCTCTATTCTTCCTGGAAGCACGAAGATGTATAGGGACCTGAAAGAGTACTTCTACTTGGATGGCATGAAAAGAGTTGTTGCTGAATATGTCTCTCGATGCTTGGTTTGTCCACAAGTTAAAGATGAGAGATAGAAGTCTAAGGGGATGTTACAACCATTACCCATACCTGAATGGAAATGGGAAAACATCACTATGGACTTTGTCACCGGACTTCCTAAAACATCCAAAGGCAATAATGCTATCTGGGTCATAGTTGATCGTCTTACAAAGTCTGCACACTTCATCGCTATTAGAGAGGATTTCTCTCTGGATCAGCTTTCCAGGATATATGTGAAAGAAGTGGTAAGATTTCATGGAGTACCACTTTCTATTATATCTGATCGGGATCTGATTTTTACCTCAATGTTCTGGCGAAGTTTTCAGCATACTCTGGATATAGAGTTGAGTTTCAGCACTGCTTATCATCCTCAGACAGACGGTCAGTCTGAGAGAACAATTCAAACTCCAAAAGATATGTTGAGAGCCTACTCTATAGATTTCAAAGGTGGTTGGGATCAACACCTACCTTTTGTGGAATTTTTTTATAATAATAGCTTTCACTCCAGTATTCAAATGGCTCCTTATGAAGCTCTCTATGGAAAGAAATGCAGGACTCCAACTTTCTGGGATGAAGTTTAGGAAAGAAAGCTATTAGGACCTGATCTCATTGATGAAATGGAAGAAAAGGTCAGATCTATTCAACAATACATAAGAGCCGCTCAGAGTCGACAGAAAAGTTATGCCGACAACTGAAGAAAAGACCTAGAGTTTGAAGTGGGTGATAAAGTGTTTTTACGAATATCTCCCTGGAAGAGGGTCATGAGATTTGGAAAGAAGGGGAAGTTGAGCCCCAGATATATCGGTCCTTTCGAAATACTGGATCATGTTGGGAAGGAAGATTACCGATTGTCACTTCCACTGAATCTCTCTCAAGTTCACGATGTGTTCCATGTATCTCTCCTGAGAAAGTACATACCTGATCCTTCACATGTACTCAGCTCAGAGGTTGTACCGATGGAGAAAGATCTTTCTTATGAAGAATAGTCGATAGAGATTCTAGATCGTTGCGAAAAATTCCTACGAAACAAGACCACTCGATTGGTGAAAGTTTTATGGAGGAACCACCAATTAGAAGAAGCTACATGGGAGCTTGAGGATATGATGAGGGAGAGGTATCCTCATCTGTTTGTTACAAAGTGACGAATTTCGAGGGCGAAATTCATTTTAAGAGGGGTAGAATATAACACCCGAGACTTTTATGAGAAATATTTTGTTTTTATATAAATCATAAAATGAATCTTTCACTACACACATCACTTTCTTGGCTTGCTTTACACGAAATCGCGACCTTCCTCGATAGCTTGCATCCTACGCAATACCAAGTTTCACTCAACAACGATATGATATTAAAATATTATTAAAATTAGCCGTTATGAATAGTAATAACCACTTTTTGAAATTTTATAAATTTTATTTTTCAAAATGGACTTCATTTTTGGATTCTGAATATCGAAATTAGCCTAGGGTGAAATTTTGGTATTTTTCTGAAAACTTTCAATTTTTGATGAATAGTGAAACCAATAAGTGGTAGTTAAAAAACTGAATTGTTTCATAAGACATAATTTTACCGCTTCTGTGAGTGAAATTTCAAAAATCCTAGAGACACGGTTGATGTCAGTAATTAAAATGTGGTTCAATGAGATGAAAATAATTTTTGGTGAATAGTAACTTTTTTACTTTTATTTACCACGGTTAAAAGTAAATAGGGTAATTCAGGGTAAAAATGATATTATTATTACCCTAACACATGTCTTAATTCTATTGTATAAGTGTAATTCGACGAAAAATAACCTTAGGAATAAAATATGTCCATTTAGGCCCACTTGGATTAGATTAGGACATTTATTATTAATTTATTTAAAGAAGGGTTAAAATAGTTAAAATCAAAGTTTAATAACTAAAGCATTTTTAATATAGGGTTATACATAAGCTAAATTCGACTATAAATATTAATTAGAAAGATAAATGGATTTACTACATAATTATATTTTATTTTTAATTTTTAGACTTTAAATACGTTAATTTATTTATGACAGAAAGATGATGCAGTAATTGTCTTATTAATGAAATATTGACAAAATTAATGTTATAAATACCAAAATAAATGTAATTTTAGACTTTTTATGAATTAAAAAAATTTTCTAGGTTAATATGACATGTTATTATTGATTTAATTAACCTTTTTATAACTAATAATTCTGTTATGATTTTCACAAAAATCAATTACTAAATAGTGTTAAAATTGACATAAAATAGTTTTTAAAACAAATACTATATTATTAATTGTTATTTTATTCCTAAAAATCTAAGGTTCATCCAAAGGACTTATATAAGGTTATATATATTAATAATAAACAACTTGGGGTTCGTTTGGCTTCTTATAGTAAGTTTATTAACCTTATAGTATAAGAACACAAGAAGACACAGTAAAAGTAAAATTATTTAACTTACTGTTAAATCTAAATGATAAGGATACAATAGGAACCTAAACTTGTCTAAATTCTATTTGATGAGAGTATTTCGACCCATCCCCACCTTATCTTCGAAATAAATCAATTTTGAGCTATTTAAAACCGAATTTTTCTTTATAATAAAATAATATTTTTAGTTTTTCCAAAGGAGCCCCTCTCCTCCCTTATAAAAGGGAACCTCCTCCCCCTCTTCCTCACACCTCTTTGAGCCTACATTCTCGGCCAACCCCTGCCAATTTATCCTCTCCACTTCCATAGAGACATCCTAGAGGTCTTTTTCTTCTTTAAAGACCAATTTTAGTGCCCTAAAAAGAGGTCTCAAAGAAGCGCTTTAAAGAAGAGGTAATGTCCGTTACCGATTCTTCCAACTTTATTTCTTCTTCCACTTCTTCTTCTTTAGTTGTTTCATTATTAAGTAATAACATCAGTATCAATAATATACTGATATGTTATTATAAGTATGAAACAACCCTATTTCACCATCTATCCATCCTACGGAAAATGAAATCACCGCGCGTGCGTACGTACGGAATACTGTCTCCACGACGTGGTGTAATCTATTTTCTACCACCACCTTACATGGATGGGTATAATGGTGCAAATAAACAACTATATATGATTATTGTAAAGTGGTATTGATTCTGAAATAGTATACATACACTCCAATACAATTACACGATCATGGTAACGATATCATCGCTCGTGCGTACGTAGAGAATACCGTCTCCACGATGTGATGCTATTTGTTCTACATGATCTTCATTGCATAATGATTATATAAATGAATTGAATGAATAAATATGATATATAGTACACTAATACCATTCTGTAAATGATGTATCTATAACCCAAAGAGTGGAATAAGAATTTATTCGACAAAACACGCATAAGAACAAAAAGTAATAAACACCTGAATAACATGTAGCAATGAAATATTACTAATAAGAGGCTAGGATTATGGACATATATGATATTATAACAATGATTATGATTCTGGAATAAGTCAATGATATTATTTAAATCATTATACATGAGTTTTGGACACTTACAAAGCAAATATGACCTAAGGTAAGGGATAATTGTGAAAATATCATTTTTATCCGAGATTGTTTATACTTTGGTATTTACTGGGGTGTATTTTATCATCCACATCCATTTTTCCTCATTATGTAATATTATTTCCATCCACCTAAAATTTTTTAAATCTAATTTTACCCTTCGGTGAGTTTTTAGTAAAGGATGTGAAAGGAATATTTTGTCGTTTTTCGTACGAGGTACTTTTTGACTTTTCCGAAAAAAAGTATGAGAAGAATGTTTTTTTAACTTATGCGGCATGAATGGATTTTTAAAACATTATTTCCAAGAAGCTTCCTTTAAAAGGTTCAAGTTTATTTTTAATCACCTTCTTTTAGTTTAGAATTGTATGACATGTTAAGAACAGAAAAGTGTTTTTGAAGTAGAAAGGATATTTTCCTCAAGAATGGAGTTCAAGTGTTTTATCAAAATTATTTTCCATCTAAGATAATAAAGGGTTTTGTTTCTATCCCTATTATTATATTGATTTGATTATGTTGTGATGGAATTATATTTATGAATTCCTTTATCATATATGAATTGTTTTATGATGTCACGATGTTTAAGATTCCCATTTTTATTACATGGGTTATGCAATGATGTATGATTTATGATTTTGTGGCACACATAAGAATGGTATCATTATAAGATGGGTGGGACCTATATATCCCTCCAATTCATTGGGTAAAGATTTTATATCTCATGAGATAGACATGGCTGGAACGGCAGGTTAAACTAGTTCAGTGAAACGGGACTAAAACGAGGAATGAACTCGGTTTATAAATGGAATTTGTCCACTAAGATAGTCTTGGAAATGAGTCTTGACTAATAAGAAATGATTGTCTATGATTATGGGAGTATTCCACAAAGTTTCATGTTTTAAGTTATGATTATTGTGATTACATTTCACTACTATGATTTATCCCATGTTATGAAATTATGATTTCTTTTGCAGGTTAAGATTTCCAAAAGTTATGTTCTTATGTATGTGATATGATTGATATTTCTTTTTTTACCCTTACTGAGCATTTGATCTCACCCTTTTGTATGTTTTATTTCCCCAGGTCAGGAATAAGTTTATTAAGTTGGATATTCCAAAAAGGGACTCTAGATATGATGAAATAAATGGGAGGGAAAGTAGATGCTTTATGAACTAGTTGTTTATGTTTCCCAGTTTCTAAAGACTTTATACCTATACGGTCTTTTCTTAGTTTTGTTATATGTTGTAATAAGTGTGCTTCAATTACGAAGTAATAAAAATGTATGTAAATTATGGGTCGTTATACTCACTATATATATTTGACTCATGTGTAGGGGATGTGAATTTTTTACTACTACCATGTGTCTATAAATTGAGTAGAATGTTTTAAAACCTTATGTATAGATCAAACTTATACACGAGAAATAAGGTATCAATATTCTGAGGCACAAATGGTTTATGTTCCAAAGAGTTATACATGCATCAAGAAATCATGTATGAAATAAATAAGTCACAATAAATGTGACACTGGGTAAAGTTTCCTGGTAATAAAAAATAATCTACAGGTCCTCTAAACTCACATGAGTCATGATCTATGTTGGAAAAAAGAGGAAAATTGGGAAATAATTGAGATCTGTATAAGATATCATGAAATGGAACATGTGGTGAAATTTTTGCCTCAATATAGTTTCATGTAGTAACATGATTGATATCAATGAAAAATAATCATTATTCAGGACATCCATGACCACTGAATCATTGAGAAAAAATAAGAGCCCTATATAGATAAAACTCTTATACAGGGGAAGAGAAATTTCAAACTTCATTCTAGTATGGGACTTGAATAATGTGAATATCTAAATCAATTACCTTGTATCTTTTCATAGATCTAGTTCTCATGTAGGTTATAGGTCATCTAGAATTGACCAACTGTCACACAGTTTAATGTCATGCTATAAGGACATTGGAGTTCCATAGTATAAGTTCACCTGGTGAGGAACTACCTTATAGTTTAATGTATTATATTTTATAAAAGTATCATACATTATAATTTCAATGCTAAAAGGAAATTATACACGAAATTTAACATCATTTTGTGGTAAAAATGATATTTTTCTCTTAAGGCCACATGACCTTGACCAAAAGACTGATGATTTTTCATTATATAGTGATATGACTGTGAATGTTTTATCATCCTTCAAGAAATAATATGGGAATTTTTAATCTTTAATATTGGTATTTCCAAATAAGAAAAGTGACATGGAACAGGTATCCAATTAATTACTATAGACCACATTCAAAAATTTGTTTTTAGCATAAAATATTTAGGGGTGTATGAGGATAGAAGAGGTCTCCCATGAGAATGAATATTCCATTGGTTGGTAGACCTTTTAAGTTCTTCTTATACAGAGAGAAAATGGGGAATGTTTTGAATAGTCAAAACAACAGTTGCCTTTGGAAACTGACATTATTTACTGATGGAAATGGGAAAATTATATAGATTTGGATTTTACTAGATAATTAATTTGATTTGTGTAAATAATCGGATCATGTATGGAAGGAATTATTCATATTAAAACCAATCTAGAATGGGGGAAAAGTTTTCTATGTAGGTATGACCCATACATAGGGAGAGGATTAATTTTTGGGATATATATTCCTGAGATATTGGTTCTAGGTGTAACTATATATCTCATTAAAGAAAGAATCAATCCATGCGTAGTTCTAGAAAATAGAAAGGAATGACCTTAGACCATGTTTAAGAATCATTTTCTAGAAAAAATACACTCTACACTAAATCAAATTTTCACGTGGGGAGGAGGAAATATTTTTTAAATACGGGTATACAAGTAGGGCGAGAACACATATTGGACCCTCCTATGCAGATCTGGTTTATACATATAAAAAGATCAAATTTTTATATTGTGGATAGAGTAGGATGTAAGATATTAGTATCACTATGTATCTCAGAAGGGTTATAATCAATCGCTATGTAGTTCTTGATAACCTAGGGTGGTGGGATACCAACCCCTATCATAGTTTTCCTCTTATGAGAGGACCATATATATTAGGTAAGGGATGTCAACCAATGTAATTCAATGTTATGAATTAAGGAAGTTTGGTGTTCCTTTTAGGGTTATCCATCCAATACCATGTAACATTGACATGAACTGATACACCATGATTATGTGGGGAAACCATTTACCAAAAATATTAATCCCACATGATCTATTCTTGGTTTGAGAAATAAGGAAAGGAAAGGGTTTCATTAATAACATTGAGGTGATTAAAAAATTATATTTTTTTGTATCATATAGTTCATGAGACAAGATATATGATCAAAGAATCATTACAAATCTCATTCATGTTAGAATCAAGTTGTATAGAGTTTTGGGTAACGGTATAGTTTAGTGAAATGTGGTGAGGAAAATAGCCATGTAGTTTAATTTCATGTAGTAAAGATGAAAGTGAATCAAAATGAAATGAAATAAATGTTATGGAAGTCACAATCCTATATATTTGGGTGTTAATATATACCCTCTAAAGGAAGGATTAAAGACACATGTAATTATTAGAAAAACTTGTGCAGTATAGTTTCATGTGTTAAGGATGAAGGTTACTGAATATCTTGGAAACAGTGAGTGATATAGGGAATATTGGGTCAGGAATGTTTCATTATGATTTGTAAATGAGGAAGGAAATTTCAAACCAACATCTGGGGAGTTATTTTACATAGAGAGGTGATATGGGACAAGTACACATGGATTAAACATAGACAATGTTTGAGAAATATTTTTCATAATGAATTTTCTATAGTGTATAGAGATAGAAGAGGTATCTATTAGGGATAAATATTTCGTTGGTTGGTAATACTTTTAATGGAGTATTATGAATTTCCAGACAATGGAATGTTATCCATAGTAAAAAAATGTTTTCTTCAGGTTATTGACATTCTTTACCAATGGATAAAGAAAGGATATAGAGATCTAAGTTTCCCCTTGATAAAGAGTATGATATATGGATGGAATATATCAAATTATAAATAAAGAATTTGAACCATCATATGATATATTGTGTGGAGTTCCCAAAAAATATGAATCATATATAGGGAAGATGATATTTTTGTTTCCATGATGTGATCCTGAATGAGGGAACATAATTAAGATATCCTGTATAAATATTTGTTTATATGCATGATATGGGGGTATTTTATTATTTGGTAGTTGTGCCTAGTGAATTGTATATGATAATCACTACGTATCTCGTTTATGTGATAATAAATACACACATAGTTCATTAATAAATGCTAATTGTGCAGGTCTAACCTATACATAGGGAGGGGTGATATTTTTATATTTTAGCTGGACCCAATATTGAATATTCAAGAGTCACTTCATATCTTGTGATATCAAGAATCAATACACACATAATTCTTTAATGTAGGGGTGGTATAAGACCAATCCTAGAATTATGATCATCTCATGCATGAATCAAAATGATATGTAGTTATATGTTATTCACTAAGGACAACAACCATGAAATTTTACATCATGTGGAAAGGACATTGTTATACAGTGTAATATATTTTGACTAGGATGTTTTGGTTTGTACCTTTCTGGGTTGTTCAACAAGGACCAATGGTTGTGGAAAGATGTATTTTTAGATTAGTAAGAAACAAACCTAACGTGAAGAGAGGCCTCAAAGGACAATGGTAGGTAAAAAACGTCTTATGGAGGGGGTAAATTGTTTGATGGGCCTAGGATAGAAGATCTCAAATCCCACCCATGTATTTTATGGGAATGAGTTGTGTTCAAAACTTTTTATGGATGTTTTCAATGAAAAAATTCAAAAAATAATCCCATGGAAACTGAAAATGTACGGAGTAAGTTCGGTCATTCCATCTAGAAATAATGTCTAAGAATCTATCATTTTTTTCACTATCTACAGTTTGATAAGTTGAGGAATATTTTCAATCAAATCATTGATCTAAACTATTAAATAAATTTATTATTAAGGTCTTCCCATCCATTGATCGTCCCTACAGGTATACTAGTATACCAAACTAATGATGGTTTTTGAAAGGTATGAAGAAATCATTGGACTTTAGTGTCTTATTTTGGAAAAAAAATTCTCATAATGGGGCCATATTGAGACACATAATGTGTAAAATGATGTTTTAGATCCCCTGAACCATCAAACATAGGAAACATAGGATTTCAAAAATTAGGTTGTGAAAGAGTTGCAGCTACCCACTTAGGGTAAGGTTTTCTTTTCAGTAGCACTTGTGCAGATTGTCCCTCCATATCATTCAACTCTGATAACAACAATTAAATAGTGTCAAAAATTATTATGGGAATAGCAACCATAGTAAGGATTGGATAATGGGGAACAATAGGCTAAAAAATGTGTTTGTTCTATATGCACTTATGCTTGAGCTGGCTGATTATAACTTGAATGACCTTGGTCTATTTAACTATCTAATAAAGGGAAATCTTAGTACCCAGATTTCATTGGTTTTAAATAGATTGGTTTCCTTGATCTTGTATTTAGTGGAAATTTTGAATATATTTTCCCCGGAATGACAACCTCTTCTTACTGAGGAACATTAGCTAGAAGATTGAAATGAGGTTTTATTGGAAGAACATACTCATTGGGAATATAACCCCTAAGTAGTTTAACATTAATCCACTTCAATTATCCCATTTGTATTTCATACCAATCCAGACTCTCCTCGATTGTGAGGGTTTAGACACCTTTGGGTAATAAGTGAGATTAAAAGCAATCCTTACCCCTCTCTTTAGTTAGTTCCCATCAAGGAGGAGGTAATAAATAATTCATATGAATTCCTAAAATTTGGTTAATCATTTTATTTTTGGTATGCACACATTCTATAGCTATTTCAGTGTAAACATTATTTTTAAAAGATATATACTCCTCATTATATCCCACATTGGCTAGATGTTCTACAGTATTATCAAAATTGGTGATGATTTTTACTGATGAAAAATGAATTATGAGAATTTCAGCAGTCTCAGAATAGTGGGAGAGATGGTTTCTTCTAGAGCATCTACCAAAATATATGTGATTTATAAGAGATGTTTTGATCTTAATGGAACATTTTTGTTTGTGGACATAAAGGTATCACATCATTTATTTTAGAGATCTATTTAGAGCTATCTGGTGAAGGGTAACTGGAAGGGTGCGTGTGGATAATTTTTTGGTCTATGTCACTGAAGAAGAAACTACATCATAGGATGGGATGGGTCGGGAAGGTTCATTTTGTGGAACTTCAAAAAACCAAAAGAAGAATGATTTTTTTTGAGATTGAGGTAAAAATTACCCCATATATATATGTTGGGGGTGCTTCTATTCCACATCTACAATGTTTTAATTAAAATTTCCTATCCTCAAAGGTTGTGTTGAAAATTCACAAACCCTACTAGCTAGTGTTTATCCTATACTTCCATTGATGAAGTTGCCATGGCTTCACTTTTAATTTTATATAGAATTGTATGAACATGGGATGGGTTCATTACATGACCTACACCTACGATATCTTTTTCCAAATACAATTACAATAGTTTCACTATCTAATGATTAACTTCCCTTAAGTGAGAGGCTTGCTCAACATTATATGATTATTGATGAAATAATATTTTGATGGATTTCTCTCTTTTGGAAAAATGTTTTTGAGATATTTTGGTGGACAATTATTGTTTATAAGACAATCTATGGTGAATAGAGTATATTTATTGTAGCAGATCTAGGGATATGACATTACACAATGTCACCTTTGGCATATGTTTCTAATAGGGGAGAGAGGAGAAGTGAAACACCCCACATTCTCCCACCCTCTGATATAAACACTGTATAGGACATTGGTTATCATCTCTGAATATTTTTTAATGTGTTGAGACGTGCATATTGAATGGTTCTTTTCTAATTTTACAATTTTAGGTGTTGTGCATATAGGAGGGCTCGAAAATCAATTTTGTGGTGAATATATTCTATTACCTTGACATGAATTTTAGAATAATACAAAGTAAACAATTTTTTTTCAATTTAGGAAAAGTATTCCATATGTTTAGGTGAATTTTTTGCACACATTCATCTAAAAATTCCTATGGAATGATGAAATGGGGAGTGTATAAAGTCCATAATATTTCTAGTATGTTATCCCTTTAAAATTGTCACATCATGAGTAAAACATTCCTTTCATATTTTTCAAGAGGTTCCTCATCCATATGTAACCAAAGTGTATGTTTTCCCACTACTTTATTGTAAACAATGAGGTCAAAAAGTTTTTTCTCTGTTGTATTAGAAGGAAGGCAATCCATGGAGGGTTCATAGAATAACAATTTACTTGAGATATCTTCTTTTTGATAAAGTATATCACTTATTAATGATGAGTCATTAGGCATGAATGAAATCATTTTTCTATGTTCTGCATAGTAGGATGGATTTATCAAAGTAGATTCATCATAGAGAACACATTCTTTATGGAATGAAATGTCTCTATGGGGAGGACTACCATCAAATATTGATGTCCTACTATAGGGAGAAATTCTATAGTTTATTCCCAAGGGAGGAACTTCAGGTTGGATGGTATAAAGGGGATGAACTTATTTCTTTGTAATATTTTGGCCACATTAAGATCTACAAAAACATTCTTTATTAGATGGAATCTCAAAATCAATCAGATTCTGAACGTGAAGTGATCCTCATCATTAGGTATCCAGTGAGGACCTCTAAAACATCTAGAATTTGAATTGTAGGGACTACTTTCAAAATGACCTCTACCATATTTGTAATTTTTAATGGAGGATTAGGGTCTTTAGACTCCATAGATAAACATATGAGGGATTCAGTAAAACCATCATTTAGTATAGAAGTTTCATGGATCGGATCCTCATTTCCCAATCATTTTTTAGTGATGCATCCCTTTAGATGTATTATCTTTGGTGGATGGATCTACCTACTATGGGTGAAAAGGTTCATTTTCAGAAACTAATTTGATTATTATGTGTGTTGTTTTATTAATTTTATGATATATTTATGGATTTATTATAGGGATATATTCCTTCATTGGGGTGGCCAATGATGTCGACCAATGGCCTCTCGTTTGAATAGGGGAATGATCCCAATATGGGTTTCCATTTATGATGGGATGGACATGAACCTTATAGATGGGAGTAGATATATACATCTACAACATATCGACTCTCAGATAATTCTATTGAGTTACATCAAATGCAGAGGTATGGTTGCATGCCTGACTCCTAGTCACTGCCAATGTAATTATTATGTCATGGAAAACATGTAGAATGTGGATTGGGATAAATTCATGTCCTCCCATCATTTCCACGATATAATGAGTGAATTAGTAATCTATAATGGGAATATATTCTCATTTTATATCTGGGGTAGGGTTGTATTCCTCTTATTATCCACCCCTATTTGCACCTGGACCCTACTAAATTTTATCTATGGGGGCTGCCAAACTATGATATACTTCTTGATGGATACAAATAGGTGCCTGCAGCTTCTTTGGGTTTGTCCCTAAATTTTATTGATGGGATTCTTTAGATACTACTGAACTATAGGATGTGATTGTTCAGGAAGGTGTTTTTTCAAGATCATGATTTACCACCAAATTTTTATAGTGGGTTTATTTGGAGGGAAAAAAGAATGACCCTACTTTCTAAAAACGGGTATCTACCATTGAAATGTTATCCAGGGTTCCCAGGCCCAAGTGACCCGGGTTAGTATCTTGAAAAAAAACCTACATATCCTGTTGAGGCATTGAGGCCATGTGATGGTGGTGGTAGAAGTTGTTGGCAGGATCCCTTTACTGGGTACCCTATGTTTCATGGGTGAGGCCATCAATGACCTCTATATCATCCTACCTAAGATAAGGGAGGAATTTTATGATTATTCTAGGAATAGGCTCCCAAAATGATTTTACACAAAAACTAGTTCCATCTAATTCTAGACCACCAGATGTCATTGAGAGGATAGCCAGTAGGGCCTCATGATATGATGGTATTTTCAATATACCTCTAGGGTTAGGAAAAACTCAATTTAGTGGTACCGAATCATGATACTCTTCAATACCTGGTGTTGAAGATAGTATGATTGTGATGGTGTCCACTGAGTTGATGAGGACCTGAAAAAATATATAAAAGATTGAGTTGGTTTAAATGATTTCATTGTATATGATTGAATGGAGTTATTAACAAAATATCCTAAAATACTTGTAAAAAATATAAACTATAATACCTATAAAGGAAGAATCATAATAAATGAACACAAGAATAATTAATTTTTTGTATCCATGTTTTAGGAAAACATTCATTGTGCATGAAGAGGTCTGACATGCGAGAAACAAATTAATATTTATTAAGCATTCACATTGGGTTCACCATTTTTCTCTTGTTATATTTTCACATATGTAATTATTTTGAGTTGATGCAGTATTTATTTCCAAAGGTAGGAGGCCACTTGGATTTCTATAATGAGGCATCGTAAGGTGCGTGGGTCGAGAGGATGGTTGGTTGGGTTCCCTAAACCCTTTTGGCGGAGACTATTGCCTACTTCAAGACTCTCTTATAGTTTTAGGACATATTGTTGAATCCTTTATTAAATCCTAGACATCATATTGGTCTCCCTTTTTAAAAAAATAAATTATTTGGATTGCGTTTATTTTAAAATCATATGTATGTATCTAGGTTACTTTATTGACAGAGGCATTTTTATGTATCCGAGTTTCTCCATTGATGGTGCACTTTTTTAAATGGATTAGTTATTATTATATTGTTTATTATCAAAGATCCTAGTTTTAAGACACATATTTGGGATCTTTTGAATTTAACATCATATAGAAAGATGGAAGTTATTTTGATGGAAAGATTGGGCCTATGATATGGGATTCCTATGTGTCATTTAAAAAGAAATCAGAAACCATGTAGTTCAGTGCCACTAAACTGGACACATGATACCTTTTAAGGACCAGTGATGAGGACAAAAACATTCAATTAATGTCATGAATTATGAAAATATAAGAGAAAGATTCCTAGTCAATGTAAGGATTTGTACTTAAGATGAAATGGCCCAAGAGATCCTTCAATGGATGTAGTCTCCGCGGATGGGCATAATCTTATTGGGAATATGGTCTAATTAGTATGGTGATAAAATAGAACAAAAAGGAATATAGAAATCCATGTTGGATATGACCCTATAGAGGATATGAAACATATCAAATAGGATATCTTTAGGGTGTTTAGTTTGGAAATTATGGAGACTTCTTATGTATCACATTATGTTGGGAATAAAATCATACGTAGTTTGTTATGGTAGGGACTTATACCACATTTAGAGGACCAAGAGTTGATTTATTATGAATATGGCCCTTCAAAGGATGATGTATGGTTTCAAGGATTAAATTTTATAGGATTATTACTTTGGTTTAGTGTGTTTTTCTCTTAAACAAAATAGGATCCCTTTGAAGGAAGGTGATAGGAAGATCCAAAAAAGGATTCACTATTATAGCATACTACTGATGGTTTAGATGTCATGATAATGAATATCCCTTAATCCCATGTGATGAATTATTAGTGTGTGAAACAAGAGGAATTCAAAGATATGGGAAACTAAAAAATCTCTTTTGTTCTATGGTAGATGAGGTTTGGGATATGAGAGAGAGAGATAAAGGGTGTTGGTGTGCCTGCCTCCTCTTGTTTTCATAACAAGGGTAGTCACATGTAGCTACCTATCTGGATATGACCCTGCAATAAAGGCTATAGTCTTATTCTATGAGGGACACCCCACTCCCAATTTCCCCTCCCCTCATTCAATATATAGAAGAGGAGAACATGGAGGTATGAGGAATAAAGAAAAATTCCTACCCATACCAAAGAACCTACTATGAACATTTCTAAGGCCAGGGCCCTCATTACCCTGGGAATGTATGATATAAAACATTCTGATGAACTAGCCTATTTAGTAGCTAAATAATAGGACCCCATTTACCACAATAATTTATTATTTAGAGTGATGTTTTTGTCCCCTTTAGTTTGGTCATACATATCCGATAGATTTGAAAGGTTCCTGGATTAGTGGTTCATAAAGGGGCATATTTGGGACTTAACACTTAATGGGAGAGGGAGAGGCTAAGGGAGAGGGTTTTTTGGATAGTTCATGAAGGGGTTGTGAAAAGGACAAAATCTACATGGAAGGGTATGGAGGATGAATGAAACCACCACACAATTTTTTTTGATACGGGGTGGTTACCCACAAAGATCTCATCCATATTAGGTGTGTGAAATGGTGGTCCACAAAGGGTTTTCTATGTAGACTAATAATTTTTCCATCTATTACTCTATGATGTGTGGTAAATTCTTACCTAATAAAATCAATTTCTCATACTTCCATCATCTCTCACACTTTATATCTCTCTCCCAAGAATTCGACTCCTAAATTTTTTAAAAACCCCCCTTTGAGTCAAAGTGTGGGTTTTTTATAATATTAGATATGTAATGGCTCAACCACTTCCTATGAAGGATTTTGGTATGCAGATGACCTCCTCAACCTATAAAGAGAATTTTAATTTTCAAGCTCCTTAAGGGTGATGTGTCACCCCATAATTGAATTTTCATTTGGTGTTGTGGGGGGGGGGGGGTCCCTACCATAAAGTGATTCCCATTTTCAAGGGAGCTAAAAAATATGTTTTACCTTATAAATCGATTTTCATTTGTGGAGTACATAAAAATAATGCCTCACATATAAATTAATTTTCATTTTTGGGGGGTTCTAGGTGAAGGAGTTTTATGGAGGTTCTATGTGTTGAAATGACTTTTGTAACGAGAATGTTATGTGGAAGGCAACACTCCTTTGTGGCTCAGGGTACTTTTCCATTTTAATATTCACGAAATCACTTAATTGATCTTGATATATCAATTACAAAATATATAAAATCCTTATAACATTCCATGCCAAATTTTTTGGACCAAATAATTTGTTTTAGGGTTTTTAGTGTTTTAGGGGTTTTTGTGGGTTTTAGGATTTTAGAGGTTTTTAGGATTTTTGGTGTTTTTGGGGACTTTAATGGTTTTTTGGGGGTTGAATGGGTATATAGGGTTTTTGGTATTTTTATGGGTTTTGGAGTTTTATGGGTTTTAGGGGTTTTACAGTTATAAGGGATATTTAAAGGTTTGTATGATTTTTAGAGTTTTAGGGGCCTTTAGGGATTTTGGGTTTTAAGTGTTTTTAGGGGTTTTGAGGGTCTTTTAGGGGTTTTAATGTTTTCATGGTCTTTTAGGGGTTTAGGGTTTTTATAGAAATTTAAGGATTTTTAAACACTTTGTGGGGTTTTATGTATTTTTTGTATTTTTATTGTTTGTAGTGATTTTTAGGGTGCTTTATTGTTTTTAGGGACATTAGGGTATGTTAGGGTTTTTTAGGGTTATTTATGGGGTTTTTTGGTTTTTTTGTTGATTAGGGTTTTTAGGGGTTTTGGGTTTTTAGGGTTTTTAGGGTTTTTAGGTTCTATTATTTTTTTTTTGGAATTTTTAGGGGTGTATGGTTTTTAAGGTATTTAAGGTTGGTAGGGTTTTATGATTTTTAGTGGTTTTCAGGGTTTTTAGTTCTTTTAGGGGTTTTATGTTTTTTAGGGTCTCATGGGTTTTATATGTTTTTGGGTTTATGAGGATTTCAGTGCTTTTATTGTTTAGAGTTTTTTTTGTGATTTTAGGTTTCTAGGATTTTTAGGGTGTTTCACATTTTTTTTGGTTTTTTGGGTTTTATGGTTTTAGGTGTTTTAGGTGGTTTTATAGTTAGTTTGTTTTTGGGTTTTTATGGTTTTATGGGTTCCTAAATTTTGAGGGGGTTTTTTTATTTTGGGGGTTCTCAAGTTCTTATATGGTTTTTTATATTTTTTTATGGATTTTAGTGAATTTTTTGGGTTTTTAGGTTTTTAGGGTTTTAATGGTTTTTGAGGGATTTTAAGGGTTTATTAGGGGTATTTATTATTTGTAGGGTTTTTAGGTGTCTTTATGGTTTTATGTTTTTTATATGTATTTAGGGTTTTAGTGGTTTTGGGGTTGTTTATGTTTTTAGGGTTTTAGGGTTTTTAGGTCTTTTAGGGATTTTAGGGATTTTAGGGTTTTTAAGTACTTTTAATGTTTTTATGGTTTTTTTTGGATTTTTTGGGTTTATAAGTTTGATAGGGGTTTGGGGGGATTTATGTTTTTTATTATTTTTTGTGTCATTTTGGGTTTTGAGGTTTTTTTTTTGTAATTTTAGGGGTTTTGGGGGTTTTTTATGTTTATTGGTTTTTAGGGTTTTAGGATCTTTGAGGGGGATTAGGGTCCTTTAGTTTTTTTAGATTTTTCAGGATCCATTTGGTTTTTATGGTTTTCTAGGAACCTTTAGTTTATTTAGGTCTTTAAGGCCATTTAATTTTTTTTATTTTTTTTGATGTTTCAATGGTTTTAGGGTTTTTAGGGATTTTATAGATATGTTATGGTTTTTAGTATTTTTCTAGATTTTTTGTGTTATTAGGGTTTTTAGGATTTTTAGGTTTATATGGTTTTAAGGTCCTTTTAGGGGTGTTGTGGATTTTTTATAGTTTTTTTGTGGTTTTAGTGATTTCTATTTTTTTAGTTTTTTAGGGTTTTTATGGGTTTTAGGTAATCTTAGGTATTATTATTTTTATGGTCTTTTTGGGATTTTTTTGGGTTTTTAGCGTTTTTAGGGTTTTAAGGGTGTTTCAAAATTTTAATGAATTTTAGGGTTTTATTGGATCTTTTATGTTTTATGGGGTTTTATATTTTTTAATGTTTCTAGGGTATTTTTTTGGTTTTTTTGGGCTTTTATCATTTCTTAGAATCTTTTGGGTCCTTTTGGTGTTTTAGTGTTGTTTAGGGTGTATTTTTGGGTTTTTAGGGACTTTTATGCTTTATTGGGGTTTTTTCAGGGCCTTTAAAGATTTTAAGATTTTCAAGGATCTGTTTTCTTATTTTTAGGGATTTTATGGTTTTAAGGTCCTTTTGGGTTTTATGATTTTATAGACTTTTAGGGGGATTAGGGTATTTTATGGAAAAGTTTTTAGTTTCTTTTTTGGGGTTTTAGGGTTTTGGGTTTTTTAGGTTTTTTATGGTCTTTTAGCTGTTTAGTGGTTTTTAGGGAGTTTTAGGGGTTTTAGGGGTTTTAGGGTCTTCTAGGGTTTTGGGGGGTTTAGGTTATTTTGTAGGTTTGAGGGGTTTTAATGCTTTGGGGATTTAGGGTTTTTAGGGGTTTTTAGGATTTTTAGGGTATTATGGGGTTTTTTAGGATTTTAGGACTCTTATTTTTTAGCATTGTAAAGATTTTTAGAGTTTAAGGTGTTTTTAGGGTTTTTATAATTTTATAGGGTTTTAGAGTGTCACACCCATCTTTTTAAATTTTAAATTTTATTATTTTTATTAGGCATCAGATTGTTCGGGTCGAGGCACGACTTAAAATTTCCGAGCTCTTATTTAGAAATGAATGTTTCGCTCATTGTTGCATCCAGAGCACCTCGGTCGAAGCCGTGCGACCTCACCTGGGTCGCCACGTGACCTCGCCTAGCTCGCCACAAGGCCTGCCCGATGTTTAAGGGAGATGAAAAATATGCAGCGAATGATAAAGTGAGAACGCAATGAAAATTGAGAACGTGTGGCCTTGGGCGAGGCACAACTCGGGCGAGACACGATTTTGAAACCGCGTAGCCTCACCTGGTCCACTGGGTGACCTACCGATGTTCAATTAATTAAATGAATGGAATTAATAATAAAGCAATAAAATTAATTGAATCGTGAAATAAAATAAAAATAAAATAATTTGAATAATTTATTGATTTAAAAAAATTAACAAGGACAATATTTTTATTATGAATAATAATAATAACAATAATAAGTTATTACTACAAAGTTTATTAGTATCAAATTTGTTACTATCTGATTATTATTATTGTTGTAGTCTTATTATTATAATTAATATTAATAGTATTAATATTCATATTATTACTTTTTTTTTGTTTTTAGATTTTTTAGTTTACTTGTTATTTATTTTTTTCCCTTCTTTTTTCTTCCCTTTTTTCCCTCTCAATACGGTTGGATCCCCTCCCCCTTTTCTTTTTTTCCATTGAAACCCTCCCGCTCTACTTTGCTGGATCGCACTGTAGTTCCCCCCTCCCCATTTTCTTTTTTTTCTGTTGAGACCCCCCCTCTCCTTTGCTGGATCGCACCGCAACGCCCCCTGGAACCCTCGGCTCCCCTACTTCACATCACCACCCGCTGATCCCCTGCCTTCCCCCTACTCAGAACCGCCGCCCTCCTTCCTCTCCCGGCCAGCAGCGTCCTCACGCCGCACCCACCTCCTGTTTCCGGCTCGGAATCCCGTCGGACCCCCCTGATTCCCTTAGCAGCTCGAGGCGCAACCCCTTAGAACACCCATGCCAGCCGATGCACCATGTAGTTCCCGATCAGCCTCCCGCTCCTCCCTTGTCTAGCGTCGCACAGAATCCCTGACCCTCGCCCAGGCCGACTCGCGCCGCCACGTGACCTCTCTCGCTGTTCGGCGCTACTCTGATTTTTCCCACCGTCATCTCTTCCCCCTTTCTGGAAGAACTCCAATGGCTACCCTAAAGGGAAATGTATTATTTTTCTAGGCTTTTACCACTATTTTTTGGTGTTCTAGGATTCTTGTGGTGATAATTGCATGTGATTGATGTTTTGCACCGGGTTTTGGGGTTTTTGGTGTTTTTGGCTCCCTATTATGTTTTTGGTAGGGCGTTGGATAGTTTCATTTTGTTTCGTCTCGTTTTAGTTCGTCACTAACTCCTGAGGTAAGGGTTAATGTAGTTGGTTGGTTTCACACCTAATTGTGTGACATCCTTTATGTGTTTTAAGGTTCGTCGAAATTATCTTGTTGGGCTTTGGTCGCTGCCTTGTTTGATTTTGTTTGTTTTGATTCAATTGCTTTAATAATTTGTTTTTAGGGTTCGCATTAGACCCCTTGTGGTGCGATTGTCATGCGATGAGAGTTTCACGCCAATTTTGTGGAGTTTCTACACACCAGTAGGTGGTTCCATGATTAATTATTATTTGAAAAATTAATTTTCAAGTTTGATTAATTTAGTATATTATTTAATTAATTGGTGTAGTGTGAAATTGTTTCTTTATGAAGATTGATTTGCATTGAAACTATTCAGTGGATTTGTTTATAAAAGGCATGTTTTTTCTGCTGGGAACTCTGTTGGTGATTTTTAAATTGTGTGTTTAACGTATTAATTTTTGCAAGTGGTGTGAACTGTAATTTTTTTTACATGGTGTCGTGTGCGTTTGGTCTTAAAAAAAATGGTTTGTGTGAGTTATGGGGTGCGGGTGATGCGGTTTATATTTTGGTGTGTGTCAGAATATGTTTTATTTTGGAAAGGGGTTTTGAATGACTTTTTTTCCCTTTAAGAGTTTTGCGACATGTTTGAAAACTGTATTTTAAATTCTCTTAGGGGTTTGTTTAATTATAAAAGTATTTTATTAAACTATGTATCTAGTTTAATATAATGTGTAAGCAGTGCAGGTTAATTTTTAAAATGATTTTGGTGTGTGTATGGTTTTAAAAGCAGGACTGGGTATGAAAATTGTGTTTTTGCGTTTGTGAGCACCCTGTTTGGCTTTTATTCATTATTGTGACAGATGAATTGAACTTGAAACCTGATTGATCACAAACCAGGAAGCCCGGGTATCTAGGATGGTAGACTAGACTAGTGGACTAGTGTTCTGGAGGTGACTTGATCTGATTTAACTAGTAGGACTGACGATTGCAAGACTAACTAAACATATGCTTTTCTGGGGGTCGTGGCCTTCTAAGCTAGATTTTCTGAGGGTCGTGGCCTTCTAAGCCACATTTTCTGAGGGTCGTGGCCTTCTATTCAATGTTTCACTAAGACACGATGATCTAGGGACCCATGCCAGCTAATACCCATGCAGCCTCTCCCATATTAGTGCTCATTGGTTACTTTACGCTCCTCAGTGTGACACATTGGTTATTTTAAAAAGGATGTGTGTTTTTTAATTTTATGTTGTTCCATTTGAAATTGTTTTCCTTAATCTTTTTTTCTTTAAAACTCTTCAAGAATTTACTTCTTTGCTTTAAATTAAAATTCCAAATGTATTTGTCCTTTAATAATCATGTGTGAAACCTTTTTTTGGGTGACGTCCTACTGCGATCTCACACCCTACATACACGTTTGGGTGTATGTAGACCTTGTTCTCTATGTATTCCAGGTTGAGGTATTTTTTCTCAGTGATGTTGGTTCAGGTTGTCGATGGTTTTTCCCATGCAGGTCTGACAATGGTGGTTTTAGGAGATGGATCCTCGTGTTGCAGGAAGGTGTGAGTTGATGTGTTAGTTTCATTTCCATTGCAGCCTCCTTAGAGTTTTGGGTTGAATGTAAACTTTATGTTTGGTCCAAAGTTAAGGGTCTGTTTGGTTGTCATTTTCCAATTTTAGTTTAACTATCTTGCCTGTTGTTTGTGTTTACTATTTCAGGTAAATCGTTCCTAGGTATTGTTTTGATACCCGGCCACTTGTTCTAGCCCGTGGGGATCGGGAATGCCCTTCAGGCCATGTCGAAGACCGGGTCGGGTGCCGGGTCGGATAACGACCCGGCCTGGTTCGTGACATAGGGTTTTATGGTATTTAGTATTTTAGGGGTTTTAGGAGTTTTTATGGATTTTTTTGTTTATTTTGGGTTTTTATGGTTTTTAGTGGTTTAAGGTTTTTAAGGGTGTTTAGGCGTTTCAGGGGGTTTTATGTTTTCTAGTGTTCCTAAGATTTTTGGGGAGTTTAAGTGTATTTAGGTTGTTGTTTGGGTTAGGGGGGTTATGTTTTTTAGTGTTTTTTGCTTTCTTATAATTTTTTATGTTTTATTGTTTAAGGATTATTATGGTTTTTAGGGTTCTTAGGGGTTTCAATGGGTGTTAAGGTTCTTAGGGGTTTTTGAGTTTATTAAAGTTTTAATGTTTTTATGGTTTTTATAGTTTTTAGGGGTTTTAGGTTTTTTTCGGTTTTCGGGTTTTTTGTGTTTTTTGTGTTTTTAGTTTTTTATATTTTATGATTTTAATATCCTATTAAAAAAATTTAGGATATCTTGGTTTTTTTGGGTTTCAACATTTTTTTATGTATAGGACTTTTAAAAAATTTATTATCTTTGAGGGTTTTTATTATTTTTATGGTTGTTTATGGTTTTATTATGGGTTTCTAGTCTTTGATGGGTTTTAGGGTTTTTATTCTCTTTAAGGGGTTTTAAATTCCATTAGGGTTTCTTAGGGTTTTTATGATCCATTAGGGTTTTAAGGGGTTTTTAGGATCTTTTATTATTTTTAGGGTTTTTAGTTTCTATTATGGGTTCTATGGTTTCTGGGGGTTTATTTAAATTTTTATGGGGTTTTATGGTTTTTAGGGTTTTTATGGTGTTTAGTGTTTTTGGGAATTTTTATTGGTTTTAGGGTTTTTAAGGTTTTAAGAAATTTTAGGGTTCCTAATGTTTCTACGTTTTTTAGTGTTTTTAGGGTTTTAAGTGGTTTTCGTGTTTTTATGTTTTTTTTGTTTTCTAGTAATTTAATTTTTTTAGAGTTTTCATAGTCTTTTTTGGATTTTTATGGGTTTTTAGGGTTTTTATGGGTTTTGAGTGTCTTTTGGAGTTTTTAGGTTTTTAGGGTAGTATTGGGTTTTTGGAGTTTTCGAGTGTATTTTTTGGTTTTTTTTGGATTTTTATAGTTTTTAATTTTTATGGTCCTTTTGGGATTTACATGTTTTAAGGGTTTTTAGTATATTTTAGAGGTGTCTAGGGTTTTTAGTTGTTTTTTAGACCCTTTAGTTTTTTGGGTCCTTTATGGGTTTTCAGGTATATTTTGTTTTTTAGTACCTTTTAGGTATTTAGTGTTTTATGGTCCGTTAAGGTTTTAAAAAATTTTAGGGTCTTTTAAGAGTTTTAGTTTTTTAGGGTCCTTTAGGATTTTTAAGGTTTTTAGAGTCTTTTATGGTTTTTAGAGTATTTTATCGTTTTTAGGGATTTTAGGGTCATTCAATGTTTTTTAGTTTATAGGGTCTTTTATTTTCTTTTAGGATTTTCTAGAGTTTTTATAGTCTTTTATGGTTTTATGGGTTTTGGTGGTTCTAGTATTTTTATGGGTTTTAGGGTTTTTAGAGTTGTTTATAATTTTTATGGGTTTTTAGGGTTTTAGGGTTTTAGTGTTTTTATATTTTTAGGTGTTTTATGATATATATGGGTTTTTATTGATTTTTGGGTGTTTTTGGGTTCTTAGGGACCTTTAGGGGTATTTATGGGGTTTTAGAGTTTTAGTGTCTTTTAGGATATTTAATAATTTTAATGGTTTTGTGGATTATTAAAGGGTTTTTTAGTGTTATTAGTGATTTTAGTGTTTTTTTGGTTTTTAATATTTTCGAGTTTTTTTATTTTTTGAGTGTTTTTAGGGGTTCTAGGGGGTTTTAGTAGTTTGAATGGTTTTAATAAATTTTACGGATTTTAGGGTTTTCAGTATTTTTAGGGGTTTTGTGGATTTAGGGGTTTTAATGCGGTTTAAAGGTTCTTTTGGTTGTTTATGTTCTTAGGGTTTTTGAGAGTTTTAGGGGATTTTAGGGGTTTCTAGATTTTTTTGGTCTTTAGGGATTTTTAGGAATTTTTAGGGTTTTAGGGGTTTTGTAGTTCTTAGTGGTTTTAAGGAGTTTATGGGTTTTAGGGTTTTCATGGATTTTTACGGGGTTTTAGGTTTTTATGTGTTCTAGGGGGTTTTATGAATTTGTAGGGTTTTCTGGGTTTGAAGTGTTTTAGTGGGGTTTTAGGGTTTTCATATTATTTTTTTGGTTTTTTTGGGTTCTAGGGGTTTTTAGTGTTTCTAGGGTCTTTGTGTTTTTATGTTTTTTATGGATTTTTAGGATTTTAGGATTTTTTTAGGGATTTAGGGGTTTAATGGTTGTAGGGGGGTTTTGTGTCATTATGGGTTTTATGGGTTTTATTTATTTCTATTTTTTTTAGTTTTTAAAGTGTTTTTTTGGTTTTTTAGGGTTTTAGGGTGTTTAGGGTTTTTAGCGATTTCTATGGGTTTTAAATGATTTTTAAGCATTTTATTGTTTTCTTGATTTTTAGGGGTTTTTTTATATTTTTAGTTATATATTGTTTTAAGGGTTTTTTGGTTTTCATATTTTTTTCTTGTTAGTCATTTTAGATACTTTTAAGGTGTTTGGGGATTCTTTAGAGTTTTTAGGATTTTTAGGACTTTTGGGAATTTTAGTAGTTTTATGGTTTTAGGTATTTAAGCTGATTTGTGGGTGTTTAGTATTTTTATGTGTTTTTAAGGTATTTCTATGAGTTTTATGGTTTTTAGGATTATATGAAAATATATTAATTTTTGTGGGGTTTTAGGACTTCTAGGGTTTTTGGGTGTTTAATGTTTTTATGATCTTTTATGGTTTATATAGTGTTCTATGTTCTATTTAGGCATTTTATGGTTTTAGGGCCTTTTATTAGTTTTTACAGATATTTTTGGTTTTAAGGATTTTTATGGTTTTGGTTTTTTATGTAATTTTAAGGGTTTTAGTTTTTATGGGATTTTAGGGGTTTTAGGTAATTAGGGATTTTTAGGCGGTTTTAGGGATTTAATGGTTTTAGGGTTTTAATAGGGTTTTTAGGGTTTTTAGGGGTTTCCTGGTTTTAATAGTTTTTTGATTGTTTTGGGTTTTAAAGGTTTTCTTAGAATTTTCAACAGTTTTTAAAATTCTTAGATATTTTGAATGTTTTTTGGGGTTTTATGTGTCATTAGGGGTTGTTATGGTGATTTATATGGTTTTAGGGTTTTTATATAATTTTTGGATTTTCGGTTTTTTATGGTGTTGAGGATTTTATGGTTTTTAGTCTTTTAAGGGGTTTTGTGGGTTTAGAGTTTTTTTGTTTATTAGGGTTTTAAGGATTTTAATAGTTTATAGATTTTTAAAGGGGTTTTAGGAATTTTAAGTATTTTTAGAGTTGTTAGTGTAATTAGGGTTTTAAAGGGGTTTTAGGGTTAGTTACAATGTTTTACAACTTTTTAATATTTTTAATGTTTTGGGTCCATTTTTGTTGTTTAGAGTATTTAGAGGTTTTTAGTATTTTTATCAGTTTTTAGTGATTTAAGAGGTCTCATTTTCCAATTTTAGTGGGTTTTGGGGTGTTAAGGGTTTTAATGGTTCTTAGGAGTTTTTAGGGTCTTTTAGGGGGGTTTAGGTTCTTTTTTGGGTTATAAGGTTTTTAGTTAATTTTGAGTATTTTAGGGGTTTGTAGTGTTTAAGAGTGTTTTTTTGTTATTTGGGTTTTTTTGGGGTCTAGTATAGGTTAGGGATGTTAATGGTTTTGGTGGAATTTTATGGTTTTATAGGGGTTTTAGTGTTTTCATGGTTCATTTATTTTTTAGATGTTTTTATGTTTTTATGGTCTTTTAAGAGTTTTTAGGGATTTTAGGGTTTCAAGGGTTTTTAGGGGTTTCAGTGTATTTATGTGTTTTATGGTTTTTTTAGGGATTTTAGTTTTATTAAGGTTTTACTTTTCTTTTATATAGTTTATAGGGTTTTTATAATTTTAAGGGATATTAGGGTATTTTAGCGGGGATTTTTTGGATTCTTAAGTGTTTTAATTTTTTAGAGGATTAATGGTTTTTTGGTTTTTAAGGGTTTTTTGGGGTTTTTTTATTTTTAGGGTTTTAATAGTTTTTTTATAATTTTATGGATTTTGGAGCCTTTTTGGTATTTTAGTGTTTTTTTTGGTTTTTAGTGTTTTAGGGGTTTTTAGGTTTTTTCAGAGTGTTTTTAGGGTTTTTAGGGGGGTTAGGGGTCTTTTGGGTTTTCTCAAATTTTAGGGTGTTTAAAGGGTTTTATGGATCCATTAGGATTTTTTGGTCTTTTAAGTGTTTTAGGTTCTTTTAGGGTTTTAGGGTTTTTAGGGTATTAAGGGGGTATAAAGGTTTTTTTAGTTTTTATGGGTTTTAGTGATTTGGAGGATTTTTATGAGTTTTGGAGATTTTAAGTGTTTTTAGTTTTTTATGGGTCTTATGGTTTTTAGTTATTTTATTTTTTTTGGGTATTTTTGGTTCTGAGGGTTTTAGGGTTATAGGGTTATAGGGGTTTTATATATTTTAAGAGTTCTTACATTTTTTAAGTATTTTTAGGGGGCTTCAGTGTTTTTAGGATTCTTTTTGGTTTTATAGGGTTTTTTGATTTTTAGGGTTTTTTAAATTTCCTAGATATATTTATAGGTTTTATAGTTTTGGGTCATTTAATCAATTTTTAAGGGTTTTATGTATTTTTTAGATTTTAACAATTGTTTATAATTTTTTTGTATGTTTAGTGTTTTTAAAGGCTTTTTGTGTTTTTAGTGGTTTCGGGATCTTTTTGGTTTTATGGGATTTTGGGAGAGTTTAAAGAATTTGGGGGTGTTTTTTGGGTTTTGGTGATTATTTTTAGGTTTTAGAGTTTTTTGGATTTTAGGGGGTTTTAATGGTATTTTTGGATTTTTTGGGGATTTCAATTCTTTTAGTTATTTTTTTGGTTTTTATGGTTTTTAGTGTTTTTTGTTTTTTAGTGTTTTTTATGGGTTTTTGTTTTTCTTGGTGTATTATTGGTTTTACTATTTTTAAGGTGTTTTTGGTCTTTCAATGTTATTTCTTGGGTTTTTAGGGTTTTTAGGTTGTTTAGGATTTAGGGGATTTAGGTTTTTTATATTTTTTAGGGTTTTCAATGGGTTTTTATTGTATTTGATGTGCTCAAATTGGGGTTTTAAGTTTTAGGGGGTTTATTGTTTTAAGTGTCCTTTGAGATTTTTTAGTTTTTTAATAAAATTTATTGTTTTTAGTGTTTTTACTGTCATTTATTATTTTTTAGGATCCTTTATATTTTTAGTGATTTTCAAGTTTTTAATGGGTTTTTACTATTTTTGGGTTTTAGGATTTTAAAGGGGTTTTAGGGACTTTTTAGTGGCTTTTTGGGTTTTTGGGTTTTTTTGGAGTTTTTAGTGTTTTTAGGGGTTTTTATTTTTTTATATTTTTAGGGTTTTCATGGTTTTTATAGTTTTCAGTGGTTTTTGGTTTTTTGTTTTTATGGTTTTTTTGGTTTTAAGGGGTTTTGAAGGGTTTTTTATTTTATGGTATTTTTTAGGTTTTAGGGATTTTATGGATTTTAGTTGTTCTTTTGGGTTTGTTTTGGTTTTTTAATATTTTTAGGGATTTTAGTGCTTATAGATTTTTTGATGGTTTTATAGATTTAACAGTGTTTATGGTTTTTAGGATTTTTTTTGTATTTTTTAGGTATTTTAGGGTTTTTATGTTTTTAATGTTTTTTAGGGTTTTTAGGAGTTTTTAGGTTTATCAGTGTTTGAAAATGTTTTACTTTTTTTAGGGTTCTCCATATTTTTTTAGAAACTTTAGGGTTTTTTATGTTTTTATGTTTTCTAAGTGTTTAAAATATTTTTTAGGGTCATTCAAAGTACTTATTGTGTCATAAATATTTTTAAAGGTTTTCATATTCAAAGGTTTTTCAATATTTATAGGGTTTGAAGGTATTTTTAGTTTTTTTTTTTATTTTTATGGGTTTTAAGATTTTATGTAATTTTAGGTTTTCTCTTAGGGGTTTCACGATCATTTAGTGCTCTTTTGGTCTTTTTATGGATTTTTATGGGTTTTATGATTTTTGGGGATGTTTTAGGGTTTTGAGGGGTTTTTTATGGTTTTTAGGGTTTTATGAGTTTTTAAGGTTTTATGGTTTTTATGGTTTCATGTGGGGTTTAAGGTTTTTATGATATTTTATCTATTTTAATGGTTTTAATGTTTTTAGGTTTTTATAAGGATTATTGGTTTTAATTTATTTTAGGGGTTTTAGGGTTTTAGGGTTTTTAAACGTTCTTCTGGGTTATAATTAATTTAATAGGGGTTTGATGATTTTTTGGGTTTAGGGGGTTGGGGTTTATAGTTTTATGGGGTTTTAGGGGGTGTATGGATTTTTGGGGTGTATAAATGTTTTTAGGAGTTTAGGATGCTTTTAGGGTTTTAGGGGTTTTGGGTTTTAAGGGTTTTTATGATTTTTAGGGTCTTTAGAGTTTTCTTGGGGTTTTTATTGTCTTAAATACATATATGGGTTTCATTTATTTTAAGTTTTTTAGGGTTTTTTAGTAGTATTCAATGTTTTTAAATGTCAATTTTGGGATTTATAGATTTTAGGGATGTTTAATGAGTTTTAGTGTTTAGGATATTTAGGGGTTTTAGGATGTTTTAGTGGTTTTTAGTTTTTATGGGTATTTATGGCTCTTTAAGGGTTTTAGGTATTTTTCACATTTTAAACATATTTTATTATTTTGAGGATTTTAGTTGTTTTCTATTTTTAGGGGGTTTTAGATGTTTTTTGGGGTTTTTTTAAAATTTTTGGGGGTTTTCTGGGGTTTTAAGGTTTTATATTGTTTTAGGGGGTTTTATACCTTTTTATGGTTTTCAATATTTTTTAGGGTTTTTATGTGATTTAGTGTTTTTAGAAGTTTTTAGGGTTTTTGGGATTTTCATAGTTTTTAGTTTTTTATTGTTCATTTAGGGTTTTCAGATTTTTAGGGTCTTTTAGGCTTTAATGGGGTTTTATGGTTGTTAGATAATTTAGGATTTTTAGGGTATTTTAGGTATTTTTTTAGTTTGGGGGGGGGGGTAGGTGTTGTTAATGTTTCATCATTTATTTTTAGTTTTTAAGGGTTTTTATAGTATATTAAGTTTTTATTTTGTTTTTAGGTTCTTTTAGGGGTGTTGGTGTTTTTAAGGTCCTTTAGGGTTTTTAGGTACTTTGGTTTTTTGGTGTCCTTTATGGATTTTGGTTTTTTTGGGGGTCTGTTAGGGGTTGTTTTGATGTATAAGGTCTTTTTTATCATTTTAAATATTTTTTAGGGGTTTAATATTTTTGGGTATCTGGGTTTTCATTTAGAAATTTAGATTATTTTAGGGTTTTTTAGTTTTTAATATTATTTTAGGATGTTTTTTGGATCTTTTATGTTTTTAAGGTGTTTAGGGTCTTTTAAAGGTTTAAGGTTTGAGGGTATTTTTGGGGATTTAGGGTTATTTATAGGATTTTATATTTTTAAGGATTTTTAGGATTTTAAGGTTGGTTAGGGTTTTTAGGGTTTCTTTGGATATTTTGTGCATTTCAAAGGTTCTTTTTTTATTTTTTGGGTTTTGGGGGGGGGGGGGGTTTAAGGTTTTAATAGATTTTTAGAATTTATATGTCTCTTTATGGTTTTTAGGGAATTTGTAGTTTTTATGGTATCTAAAATGTTTTTAAGTTTTTGGGTTTTATTGGTTTTGGTGTATTTAATGGATTTTATAGGTTTTTATGGTTTTATGGGTTCTAAGGTATTTCGTTGTATTTTAAGATTTTGTAGGATATTTAGTGTTTTTAGGGTTTTTAGGGTCTTATACTTTTTATGGATTTCAAGGTATTTTAAAGTGCTTAGGGTATTTTTAATTATTTAAGAGTGTTTTATGGTTTTTAGGGATTTATTGATTTTTAGTGATTTTTTGGATTTTCTGGTGTTTTAGGGGGGTTTTAGGGTTTTTAGGGGGTTAAGGGATTTGGGTAAATCATGATATTTTAAGATTTTAAGGGTTTTAGGTTTTTCACGTTTTTGGGTTTTTATTTTTTATGGTTGCTTAGGGTTTTTATAGTTTTTTTTTAATTTTTTGGGATTTTAGGTTTTTATAGGGATTTCGTATGGTTTTAGGGTTTTGTTTGGGGTTTTTATAATTTTATTGGTTTCATGAATTGTGGGGGTTTTAAATGTTTTAGAGTTTTTGGGGTTTTAGGGTGTTGTGGGGGTTTGTGGTCTTTTCATGTTTTTAAGATATTTTAGATATGTTTTATGGTTTTTATCATTTATGGGGTTTTATGATTTTTATCATTATTTAGAGGATTTTTTTATGGGGTTTTATGGTTTTTAGGTGTTTTATGGTTTTTAGGAGGATTTTAGTGCTTATATATGGTTTTATGTTTTTATTTATTTTTAGTGGTATTTGGGTTTTCTATATTTTTTAGGGAGTTTGATGTTTTTATTGGTTTTAGGGGTATTTTAGGGGTTTTTATAGGGTTTTTTTGGTCTTCTATGGGTTTAGGGTTTTTAGGGTCATATAATATTTTATTGTTTTTAGGGATATAGTGTTTTTATGTTGTTATGGTATTTTTCTGGATTTATGGGTTTTAAGGTTTTTTAAGGTTATTAGAGATTTGGAGTTTTTAGTATTTTTAAGCGTGTTCAAGGGTGGTAGGGTATTATGGGGTGTTGGTGTTTTTAGGTTTCTAGAGTTTTATGGGTTTTAGGGTATTTAGGTTTTTTGTGTTTTTAGGGTGTTTAGGTTTTTATGGTTTTAATGTTTTTAGGTTTTTTATGTTTTTTTGGGTTTGCGGGTGTTTTTTTATTTTATTAGGGGTTTTAGGGTTAATAGGGTTTTGGTGTTTTAGGCTTTTCAATGTTTTAGGGTATTGTTTTTAGTTTTTTGAGTTTTTAGTAGTTTCAAGTTATTTAAGGGGTTTTATAGGATTTTTAGGGGTGTCAGAGGTGTCAGGGGTATAGGGTTTTTGGATTTCTTTTATGGTTTTGTGGATTTTGATGTATTTTTGGAGTTTTTATGGATTTTAGGGTTTTTTTATAGTTTTTAGTGTTTCATTGGGATAATTTTTTCTTTAACATTTTTTATGGTTTTATGGATTTTAGGGGGTTTTAGTTATTTTTGGGTTTTTTGGTTTTTTGGGTTTTAGTGTTTTAAGGGATTAAATTTTAATTAGTTTGTATGGTTTTTATGTTGTTGAGGGTTTTTAATATTTTAGCATGTATTTTTTGTTTTTATATGTTTCCATAGATTTATAGGGTTTTTAGGGTTTGGTGTTTTCAATGTTTTTATGTTTTTTGGGTTTTTATGGGTATTAAAGATTTTTAGGTTTCTTATAGTTTGGGGTGGGGGGGGGGGTTATGAGGATTTAGGTGTTTTAGGATTTTTTCTGAATATTAGGGGTTTTAGGGGGGGGGGGTTAACTATCTTATGGGTTATAGTTTTTTTGGAGATTTTGTAGGATTTATAAATATATTTAATTTTAGGGGTTATTTAAGGATTTAGGGTTACCTAGGGTTTTTAGGGAATTTATGGTGTTTTAGGGTTTTTAGGTGTTTCAGGGTTTTGGTGTTTTAAGGGTTTTATTGTGTTTAGGGTTTTAGGTTTTTAAGGTTTTTGGGTTTTTAGGGGTTATAGGGTATATTAAAGGTTTTATATGGTTTTAGGGATTTTTAGGAGTTTTAAGGAGTTTTACTGGTTTTTGGGTTCTTCTGGACTTTTGTGTTTTTAGGGTTTTTAGGGTCTCTTATTTTTTTAGGGTTTTTATTTTTTTTAGTTCTTTAGGGTTTTTAGGGTTCTTAGGGGTTTTAGGGTCTTTTGGTAAGGTTTTTTAGTGTCTCTGTAGGATTATAAAGGGGTTTTGGGTGTTTTGGAGGTTTTATTGATTTTAGGGCCATTTAGGGTTTATATGGTTTTTAAGTGTCCATCTAGGGTTTTTAGGGTTTTCAATGTCCTTTATGGTTTTTATGGTTTTATGGTTTTATGTCCCTTCAATATTTTTGGGGTTATATAGGTTTTAGACTTTTTGTGGGTTTTTTCCATTTTTATGGTATTTTGAATTTTTTATGGGTTATATGGTTATTTTATAGTTTTTAGGGTTTTGGTTTTCTAGGATTCCTTATGGTTATTTAAGGGTTTAATTTTCATTGGCTATTAGGTATTTTTACGATTTTCATGTTTTTATGGTTTTCGGGGGTTTTAGGAGTTGTTGGTTTTTTTCTCAGGTTTTAGGTGTTTTAGGGTTTTTTGGGTTTTTAAGAGTTTATAGGTGGTTTAGTAGGTTTTAGTGATTTTTTGTGGGTTTTTAAGGGTATTTAGGATTTTTAATGTGTTTAGAGTTTTTTTGGTTTTTTTAGTTTGTAGGGGTTTCAAGGGGTTTTAGTGGTTTTAGGGGTTTTAGGTTTTTTTAACACATTAAAAGGTTATATATGGTTTTTTAGGGATTAAATATATTTAAGGGTTTTGGGGTTTATAGTTTTTTTGGGTTTTTAGGGTTTAAAAGGGTTTTAGGGTCTTTAGGGGTTTTCACAGTTTTTATGGTCTTTCAAGTATTTTAGAGACTCTGAGGGTTTTATAATGTATTTTAGTGTTTGTAGGGTTCTTAGGGGCGTATAGGGGTTTTAGGGTTTTTTGGTCTTTGAGTGTTTTTTGTACTTTTAAGGATTATAAGTATTTAAGAGACTTCTTGGGGTCTTTTGGGGGTTTTAGTATTTTTTCGATTGTTTAGGATTTTTGGATTTTAGGGTGTTTTATGATTTTTAAGGATTTTTTGGGTCTTTTAGGTTATTTAGGTTTTATTGGGGTTTTTATGGTTTTAGATTTTCGTAGAGTTTTTTTTCATTGTTTTGGGTTTTTAGGTTTTTTTGGGTTTTAGGGTTTTCGTGGTTTTTATGGTTTTTATGGGTTATTTTTGGGTTTTTAGGGTTTAAGATTTTTTATGGTTTTTTGAGTTTTTAGGATCATTTAGGGGTTTTTAGTAGTTTAGTATTTTTACTGTATTTAGTTTTTTAAGGTTTTTATGGTATTTAGGGTCTCTTAGCATTTTTACAATTTTAAGGGTTTTTAGGGTTTTAAGAGGGGGGTTAGGGTTTTTAGGGCCTTTTAGGGTTTTAGGATTTTGAGAGAAAATTAAGGGTTTTAGGAGGTTTTTAGGTGTTTTAATGGGTTTTAGGTTACTTTGGGGCTTATATGGTATTTTTAGTCCCCTTGGGTTTTTAGGTTCATTAGGGTCCTTTTGGGATTTTTAGTGTTTTTAGGGTCCTTTATGGTTTTAATAGTTTTTAGTGACTTTTAGTTTTTTTTTGGATTTATAGGTTCCTTTAAGATTTTATTGTATTTTAGAGATTTTTAGGGGATTTTTGTGTATTTTATGATATTTTAGAGTTATTTTAGAGGTTTTATGATTCTTTTGTGTTTTTTTTGTTATTACAGACTTTTAGGTTTTTTAGGGGTTTTAGGGTTTTTAGTTTTTTAGGTTTTTTAGTGTTTTTAGTGGTTTTAACATCCATTTTGGGGTTTGTGGGGTGTTGAGGGTTTTGGGGGGTTTTATATGTTTTAGGTGTTGTATAGTTTTTAGAGATTTAAGGGGTTTTAACATTATTGGGATTCTTTATGGTTTTTTGTGGTTTTAATGTTTTTTTGGTTCCTTTGTGTTTTTAGAATTTTATGGGGGTTTATGTTTTTTAGGATTTTATTTGTTTTTTGGGTTTTTAGGGTTTCGAAGGGTTTTTTGATTTTAAGGGAATTTAGGTATTTTTAGGTTTTTATGGGTTGTTAGTCTTTTTAGTATTTTATCAAATTTTAGGGGGGTTTTGTGATTTTAGGGGTCCATATTGGGTTTTATGGGTTATTAGTGTTCATGATAGGTTTCTAGGTAATTTTTATGGTTTTTAGTTAATTTTGTGATTTTAGTTGTTTTTAGATTATTTTGGGGGTTTTATTGGGTTTTAGGAGTTTAAGGTATTTTTAATGGAGTTTTAGGGTTGATAAAGGTTTCAAGGATTTTTTAGTGTTTTAGGAATTTTAGGATTTTTATAATTTTTAGTGACTTTTATGGGTTTAGGGTTTTGTGGAGGTGTTAGGGAATTTTAGGATTTCAAGGATTTTAGAAACCTCTTTGGGTTTTTAGGGCTAAAACATTTTTAAGGGTTTTTACTATATTTAGGGATTATTTATGTTCATTTAAGATTTCTATGGGTTTTTGTTATTTAGTTATTTTAGGAGTTTTTATTGGTTTTAATGGTTTTTAGTTTATTTGGGTTTTGAGGGGGTTTTAGGTTTTTTTGGAGGTTTTAGGGTTTTTAGGTTTCTACCGGTTATTATGTTTTTTATGGTTTTTACATGTTTCTATTGTTTTTACAGGTTTTTGTGGTTTTTAGTGTTTTTATGACATTTTTGGGGTTTTCATGGTTTTATGGGTTTGGGGTTTTTTAGGGGTTTTAGGATCATTTTAGGGTCTTTAGGGTTTTTATGTTTTTATAGGACTCTCTAATGGGGTTTTAGGGTTTTAGGGTTCTTTTAATGTTTTTAGGGTTTTAAGGGACTTTTTGGCTTTTTGGGTTTTTAGGGATTTAAACAGTTTTGATGGGTTTGTTGAGGGGTTTTCATATTTTTAGGGTGGTTAAGGGTTTTTATATTGTCAGGGTTTTTATATGCTTTTTAGGGTTTTTATGGACTTTATTATATTAGGATTTTTTATGGTTTTTACTGTTTTCTGATTTTTTAGGGGTTTTTTGGTTTATTTGGTATTTAGGTTTTATAGGGGTATAATTGTTGTTATTATTTTAGGTGTTTTTGGGGATTATAGATTTTAAGGTGTTTTAGGGTCTTTTAGTAATTTTTGAGTGACTTTTAGTGTTTTTTGGGTTTTAGGGTCTTTTAGAGTTTTTGGGGGAATAAGACGTTTTTAGTGACTTTTTGTGTTTTTTGTGTTTTTATGATTTTGGGGTTTTTCTACGGGTTTTATGGATTTATAGTGTTTTTCAGTTTTTAGGGTGTTTTAGGGTTTTTATGTTTTTTTGGGGTTTTAATTTTTTTGGTCTATTAAAGGTTTTTAAGGGGTTTTCATATTTTTTAGGGTTTTTGGGGTATTAGGGGGTTCTGGGATTTTAGAATTTTTATGGTTTTTATGGTTTTTATGATTATTTTAGTATTTTTTGGGTTTTATAGTTTTAAGGGTTTTTACGTGTTTTAGGGTCATTATGGAATATTAATTTCTTTTAGCTTTTTAGGGACTTTTGGGTTTTTGTGGTTTTCTAGGGGTTTTTATGTTTTTTGGGGTTCTTGGGTTTTATGTTTTTACAGGTTTTTGGGTTTTAAGGTGTTTTTAAGGGTTTTAGGATTTTATTTTTTTTAAACTATTAATAATTTTAGTGTTTTAGGATCTTTTGGGGGGATTTATGGTTTTTAGGTTTTTTAGGGTTTTTTGGGTTTCGTGGGGATTTTTTTTAGTTTTTTGGGATTTTATGGATTTATTGGGTTTTAGGCTCTTTTTAGTTTTTAGGTATATTAGGGGGTTTATGGTTTTTGGGGGTTTATGTAATTTTAGGGTTGTTTAGTGGTTATTTTGATTATTGGGTGTATATGATCTTTTTAGGGGTTTTGGGGGTTTAGGGTTTTTAGTAAATTTTAGGGATTTAGGGTTTTATGGTTTTTTGAGGTTTTAGGGTCATTTGGGGTGTGGGGGGTTAGGGTTTTTAGGTTTTGTGTGATTTATTTCTAGTTTTTATGGTAATTTTTGTTTTTTATGGTTTTCAAGTATTTTAAGGGTTTTATGATTTTTTTAAATGTTTTCATGGTTTTATTCTTATTTTTTGGATTTTAGGTTTTTTATGATTTTTGGGTTTTTTGGGTATTTTATGGGTATTTTGGGTTTTTAGGGCATTTAGGGACTTTTATGTTTTCGGGATCTTTTAGGGGGTTTTAGAGTTTTTTGTGTCATTTATTCTATATTAATGACTTTTTTCTTTTAGTGTTTTTGGGGGTTTTATGGTATTTTAGGGGTTTCTTGGTTTTATTGGTATTTTTATCGTTTTTTTGTGTAATTTTTTGGTTTTAGTGTTTTTAGGGGTTTTTGGGGGGTTTTTGGGTTTTTCGGGGTTATATGGTTTTAAAATTTGACGGTATTTTAGAATTATTTTTGGGTTTTTAATGGGTTTTAGGGTTTTTAGTGGATTTATTGTTTTTAGGGGTTTTTAAGGTTTATGGGGGTTTGGGGGTTTTTTGGTTTTTTGGGTTTTTAATGGGTTTTTCTTTTTTTAAGATTATTTAGAGTTTTATAGTTTTAGGTACTTTTAGTGTTTTATAGGGTTTCTCGGGTCTTTGGGGTTTTTAGGGATTTAGGATCTTTTAGGGGTTTGAGGGGGTTTAAGGGTATTTAGGGTCTGTTAGTGGTTTTAGGAGTTTTTATGGCTTTGAGGGTTTCATGGTATTTGAAATTTTTTAGGGGTTTTTATGGATTTTGTTATTTTAGGTGATTCATTTGTTTTGTAATGGTTCTTATGGTTTTCATTAATTTTTGGGTTTTTGGGTTTTTTGGGTTTTAGGTTTTTTATAGGTTTGATGGTTTTTTGGGTTTTCCATGGCTTTTTATGGTTTCTTGAGTGTTTTTGGGTTTTAGGGTCATAGAAAATTTAGGGGTGTAATTGGTTTTTACGGGATTTAGGATTTTTTTGGTTTTTAGATTTTTTATGGTTTTGGTGTTTTTAAGGTTTTTAATGTTTTTTATGGTTTTTTGGTTTTTTGGGTTTTTTATTGTGGTTTAGTGTTTTTGGAAATTTTAATGTTTCTTGTGAGTTTTTGGGTGTTTCTTGAGTATTTAGTCTATTTAGATATTTTAGGGTGTCTATGGGTTTTCGAGATTTTAGGGTATTTAGAGATTTTTTTGGTTTTTAGGAATTTTATGATTTTTGGGATTTTTAATGTTCTTTCTGGTTTTTATTGTTTTATTGGTTTTTTAGGTTTTCATAGTGTTTTAGGGTTTTTAGGTTTTTAGTTAATTTTTGGAGTTTGAGGTTTTTCACGATTTGAGGGGGGGTTTAGTCTTTTTAAGGGTCTTGGGGTTTTTTAATGTTATTTGAGTTTATTAGGATATTTTAGAATCTCTTAGTGTTTTAGAGGGTTTTTGTGGTTTTTATGGTTTTTATGATTTTTAATGTTTTTATGGGGTTTTAGGGACATTTAGGGAGTGTTTGGGTTTTATGGATTTTAGGTTTTTTCAGTTTTAGTTTTTTGAGAGTCATTTATGGATTTTTAGGGTCCTTGATAATTTTTTTGGGTTTTTAGGGTTTTTTGAGGTCCTTTAGGGATTTAGGGTTTTAGGGTCTATTGGGGTTTTTGTGAAACTTTTGGTGGGTTTTTATATTTTTTAAGGTCTTTTAGGAGTAGTTTTTGGATTTTTAGGGTCCTTTAGGATATATATTGTTTTTTGAGTTTTTTCATGTTTTTAGGGGTTTTAATGGTTTTAGGTTCATTAGGTTTTTTTGCTGTTTTTAGGTATATGGGTTATTAGTTTTTTATGGGTTTTATGGTTTTTAGGTATTTTACGGGGGGTATTAGTGTTTTTACGGTTTTTAATCATTTTAAGGGGTTTGGGGGTTTTGGGTTATTTGTAATTTTTGGGTTTTAAGGGGTTTTACATTATTTAGGGGTTTTGTTCAGTTTTTAAGTGTTTTAAATAGGTTTTTAGGGTTTTGGGTTTTTTTTGTGATTTACGATTTTTTAGGATTTTTTGGGTTTTAGGGTTTTTAGAGGTTTTTATGGTTTTTGGGGGTTTTCAAGGCTTTTTAAATTTTTTATGTTTGAGGGGTTTTATGATTTTCCATGGTTTTTAGTATCATTACATTATTTAGCATTTTTAGTGTTTGAGGGGTTTTAATGCTTTTAAGGGTAGTTAGGGTTAACTATATTTTAAAGGTTTTTTTGGTTATTTACATGTTTTGGGGTTTTTTGGTTTTTTGATTATTTTAGGGAAGTATTTTTTATTTTAGTGGTTTTTAGGATTTTAAGGTTTTTATGGTTTTTATGGTCATTTTCTGCTTTTAGGGTTTCTATGATTATTTGGATTTTAGGTCATTTTTATGTTTTTTAGTGTTTTAGGGTTGTTAATAGGTTTTTTGTGTTCTTGGGTCTTTAAGGGATCTAGGGCATTTAGATTTTTAGGTTTTTTACAGTATTTTATGGGTTTAGATGGTTTTAGGGTTTTTTATGGTTTTTGTGTCCTTTAGGGTTTTTAGGACCTTTTAAGATCCTTTAAGAATTTATGTTTTTTCAGGGGGTAGATATTTTTAATGTGTTTTATGGTTTATAGTAGTTTAGAAGGGTTTCTTTTGGTTTTATAGGATTTGGGGTTTCTAGGTTCTTTGGGGATTTAGAGATTATATGGTTTATAGGTTTTAAAGGGTTTTATGGTTTTTATGGTTCTTTATGCTTTTATGGGTTTTTAGGGTTTTATGGGGTTTGGGTTTTTATGATTTTAAGGTTATTAAGGGTTTATTATATTTTTTGGGGGGTTTTTTAGATTTTTAATGTTTTTACAATTTTTTAGGATTTTTATCATTTTAATGTATTTAGAGTTTTTGTGGTGTTTTAGGGTGTTTAGTGTTTATTAGGATTTATTATGGTTTTTAGGATTTTAGGGGTTTTAGGGTATTAAATTATTTTTGGGTTTTTAGGTTTCTAATGTGTTTAATTATTTTTATGGATCTTTTTGGTGTTTTATAGAGTTTTATTGTATTGTAGTGTTTTTAGTTTTTTAGGGTAATTTTGGTTTTTGTTAAATTTTATATGGTCTATAGGGTTTTCTAGGGGTTTTCGGGGTTTTATGTGTTTTATAAATTTTCAGTCTTTTTGGTTCTTTTGGTTCCTAGAGGTTCTAAAGGTTTTCATGGTTTTGGGGGTTTTATGTTTTTTAGGGTTTTTAGTGTTTTAAATGTTTTTTTGGGTTTTAGGGGTTTTTTTTCTTTTTAGGAATTTAACGTTTTTTTTGTGTTTTAGGTTTTTTTGTGTTATTTAGGTTTTTACTTATTTTAATGGTTTTTAGGGTTATTTTGGGTTATAGGGCACTACTGGAAATATCACCTATACCCACGGTTTTGAACCGTGGGTATAGCCCTTAAAACCTTGGGTATAGGATATACCCACGGTTTCAAAAACCGTGCGCTGCAGTGCCGTCGCAATAGGTCTATACCCACGGTTTTCTGAAAACCATGGGTATAGCCCACTAATATTTCATCATACCCATGGTTCTGATAAACCGTGGGTATACATCTATACCCACGGTTTACAGAACCGTGGGTATACATTTTAAAAGCACAACATCTATACCCACGGTTTACAGAACCGTGGGTATACATTTTAAAACCACAACATATATACCCACGGTTTACAGAACCGTGGGTATATAGATTGTTTCACAACAACATATATACCCACGGTTTATATAACCGTGGGTATATATGGTTTACCTGGAGAAGGAAAAGAGGTCACACAGTTCACCCAGAACCCAAAAAACAGAACAGAAATCCAGAATCCAGAACCCAAAAAACAGAACAGAAATCCAGAATCCAGAACCCAAAAAACAGAAGCAGACAAAATGCCCAAAAATGAAGCAGAATGCAAAAGCTAAAATGGAATCTCACCTTGATCCTTCAAACCAGAATGCAAAAGCCAAAATGCCCAAAAATGAAGCAGACAAAGGAATCTCACCTTGATCCTGCAAACCAGAACGCAAAAGCCAAAATGCAAAAAAACAGAAATCCAGAACCCAAAAACAGAAGCAGACAAAATGCCCAAAAACGAAACAGAATGAAAAAGCCAAAATGGAATCTCACCTTGATACTTCAAACCAGAATGCAAAAGCCAAAATGCCCAAAAAAGAAGCAGACAAAGGAATCTCACCTTAATCTTGCAAACAAGAATGCAAAAGCCAAAATGCAAACCAAAATCCAAAAAAACAGAAATCCAGAACCCAAAAATTCTAGATCAGACATCCTTTAAAAATTCTACTATGATAGTTAATCAGGAATAGGATGCTGATAGTGGAGATGTGGCAGGAGAAGATCTGATTGATGGGGAGAAAACTCTCATTTTAAAAATGATTAAAGTACCACATCCTTCTAACCCAACATTGATGGATACTTTGTACAAATTTATAGGAGAGTGTGAAGTAGTTGAATTTCCTCCTGGGATCTCAATCAATCCAATGGATCTGTAAAAGTTGTTTCACCTAAGACCTACCACCAATTTTGATATTTCACCTGCTGAGGAACCCAGACCTATTCCTACTCCATCAGTACCCATTTTTTGTAGTGACTATGTCACTAAGTCTTATTTGGAGAGTCACAACATGATATCTAATCTACCATTAAGGAGTTAGTACAAACTAAAATCAGGAATGATTTGAGAATTCTAGAAAAGGAAACCTTTAGTTAAATGATGAATTGAACAATATAAAGTCTGAATTTGAACTGTTTAGGAAGTTGGTGCCTTCTTCCTCTACCTATTATTATGTTGGTATCAGTATGTCAGATTCTACCTTTGTTTCCAAGATGGTGATAAATGAGATTTAGCCTAATCTCATTTCAACCTTGGAGACCATTGTTGAAAGCAACACCAAGAATGAAAATGATGTAAATAAATTGACTCTTGGGATTAATGGTTTGACTATATAGTATAAAACAACAATGGAGAACATTATGGAGGATCTTAAAAACCTTGTTACATATCTTGACAACTATGATTTGTCTCTATTGAAGACTGAAATTGGATAACTAATTAAAGGTTCTTATACTTCAGCTGCGGATACATCAACCTCCACTAATATTGAGCCATTCAAAAATATGATTAGAAAGGAATTGTATTCATTGCCTAGTGAAACAGACCATGATACTTTGGATAAAATCACGAATAATAGTGACCATGTTTATAATATAATCAAGCAGTTTTCAAATGAGGCTTCCACTTACCAACTAGAAATTGCCCCAAAAAGTTGACTATTATTTCTCCAGGAACAATTCCAAGAATGAAATGAATAATAACTTGAAATTTCTTGTGGAAAATATGTTATTAACCCCAGTTACTCAAGCCTTCAATGATCAAGTCAAACAACTTAAGGATTTCACTAAATCCCATGAGATATTTTTGGAGAAAAAAATGGAAAAGGGCCAGAAATAGCTATCAGTCCAGAAAAAAATCAATGGACCAGAAATAGATACCGGTCCAAAAAAATGGAAAAGGGCCAGACACTGCTACTGATCCAAACAGACATTTCTATCGGTCCAAACAAACACCGCTCCAGAAAATTCACAAAGGATGTGAAACAGCTACCGCTCTAGAATTTTCAAAAAGTATATAACACACTTCTACGACTTCAAGACACTAGTACTAGAATTTCGCAAAGTATGAGTCACTACTCCTATGAAAATGGGTTTTTACACCACTCAGAGATAGGAAAAATCACCACTCCTGAGTCACTGCTCTTTAGTGACATTGCACAGTGACACTGCAACTGTGACACAGCTCCATACTTTACCTCTTTTATATATAATTTTCGATTGTTTGTCTATTGGTCATATTATAGTTATTAATGCTACTGATTATAATAATTCTTTTTGGAAAAACATATTTAATGACATGTCATTGAACTATATGATTCATGAGGATATCCACATGCACAGTTTTGGGCCGCTGAACATAAAATAAGGAGAACCAGACAGAATTGTAGAGAAGGCGTGGAACCAAGAATAAGAAGAACACACATACAAACCTGTACAAAAGTATACACGAGCATCAGAGAAGAACAAACAACAAGAACATCATTGTTGTTTGCTATGAACCTGTTGTGCATCAACATTTCTACATCTATTTAGCATACAACAAAACCAAATGAGAAGATCCTAGAAGATAGAGAACAATTCATAGACAACATTCTAATGTCACTGTATGCTTCTAGAAGTGGACTGGAGCTACAAATCCAATACACTAAGAGTCCAAAGCTAACCTTCAAAACACATAGAGGTAAACTCACCTAAGGGGCTCCCAATAAAGAAAGGTATTCTAATTCAGATGCACTCATTGAGTCTAAGGAAGTGGACATGGATGGGGAATAAATTATAACCACTTAAAGGAAGGGGGAAACACTCTTATCGATCCAGAAGGGTTTATCTAGCACTCTCAAAGGCTGTGTAGAAAGAAATATTACTATTTATTACCTATCCCTCCTGTTACTCAATCCTCAAGCAAAGGAAATATACCTCTAAAGGTTTCCAATCCAGAAGAGGTAAACTCGCCTAAGGGGCATGACTCTTCAGCATAGGATTAATCTATATCTGACCGGGTGCATGCTGTCAAGGAGGTTACTGAATTTGATATCCCTTAGTGTGTTAAGGAATTGATAGAATATGACTAGTTGGAAACATCATCAACTGTAAGGAAGCTTTTTGTGACAAGATCCTTCAGTTAATTACTACATAAGAGGAATATGACCAGTTACTGGGGAGGCATCTTCAGGCTAGCCACTCCAAGGAGAAAGGTATCTGGATCCACAATCATCTTGGCATACTAGAAAATGGTTTCAATGGGAAGATTATTTTTGTGGAAGATCTCATCCAGACTTTGGACAACGTACCATACAACATTGAAATCTATCTTAATGGAGATCGGTGTGAGAAGGATTCACCTCTAAAATGGAGTCTCCTAAGAGTTAAATCCTCTAATAGGATTAAATTACAGTTCAGTGATTCGACTATTTCATGTTTGATTTGGTGATGTCTGTGTGTAATCTCAAATGGTTTACCACTTTTCCATAAATGTGATTTTTCATAATAATAATATATAATTAGTAGTAGATTATATGAAACTCCAACTGGTTATAATGGTAACACCAATATCCCACCTTCATAATGATCATATGTATAAAATTTTCTTTATTGATTTCTCATAACACTTTTTTCCTCAACTATTTACTTCGATTGAATTCCAGAGTCTTTGTTTGAGAAATTTTCTTCAAGAGAGTTCACCTGTATTCTAAACCACTAAGAATATATTTATATTTATAAACATTTTTTTGGTGTTTCATATATTAGTAATGTTATCATTGACTACACATCAATCCTTTCAACCTGACACTAGCCAAGATTTTGGTGAATATATTTCTATTTTGTGAACCTTCAATGCTCTGAAAACCATAATTCACATCACAATAGTCACCTTATATCCACAGTAAATATGAGTTCAGTTAGGATATAACTTGAGTGTTGAGAACAGGATGTCCAGCAGCAGGAGTAGCAGAATTTTCTGTAGCAGAATGCAAAATAATAGCAGGAGAAACAGTATGGACAAAAACAGTATTATATAAAGGGACCATGCTAGTTTTTCCCATTTCAGAAGAAACATATTTATCAGCATCAGTTAGCAAATACCTCTCAGTGACTGTGCAATTAGTGCTAAGCAGTGCAGGGAGAGGGTGATTAGGGGTACCTGTTTGAGCAATCTTGGAACTGCTAGCATGAGATGGAACCACAGTGTTAACTTCAGGAGAACAGGAAATGAGAGATGTTGATCCAGCTAAAATAAGTGAGTCATTCACATGCTGGGGTTTCAGAGAACTTACCAGGCCATTGTCAGGTTTAACATGAGCCCTTTCAGCCAGATTACTCTTGCTTCTCAGGATGAAATCCCTTGTAGAATAAATGTTTTTGCTGGTATCAGCAGGGATGATAGGATTAGAAGCCTCTTGAGTCTTGCAAGCAATTCCTTTGCTGGTTTATATACATGAGACAAATTCATGAGCATTAAAGTATTGGTTAGAAAGTGTAGTGGTCTTATTGTCATTGGTGTCATTGACATCATTCAAGTATTGGGAGTCTACACATTCTTTCTTTTATTGATAGAATTTTTATACATTCCAGTAGTGTATTTTAACCAAAATGGAATGTATATAAATATGAAATGTATAGAAAATGAAGTAGGGTAGATTGGACAATTTTCAGTTTACTCTCTCTAGTATTTCACAACCTGAACCACTTTATGTCTAACCCAAACCTGTTTAACTCATGTCATGTCCAAATATCATGTCAAGTTAAAAATTGTCACCTCCCTCCCCACTGCCCAGCAATCCCCCCTGCCCAGCCCTCCCCCTGCCCAGCCCCCCTCCCCCTCCCCCCCTGTCCAGCCCTTTCCCTGCCCAGCCCCCCTCCCCCTCCCCCCATGCCCAGCCCCTCCCCCTCCCTCCCCACTGCCCAGCAACCCCCCCTGCCCAGCCCTCCCCCTACCCAGCCCCCTCCCCCTCCCCCCTGGCTAGCCCTTTCCCAGCCCAGCCCCCCTCCCCCTCCCCCCATGCCCAGCCCCTGTCCAGCCCTCCCCCTGCCCAGCCCCCCCTCCCCCTCCCCCCATGCCCAGCCCCTCCCCCTCCCTCCCCACTGCCCAGCCCTCCCCCCCTCCCTCCCCACTGCCCAGCCCTCCCCCCCTGCCCAGAAAACCCAAATAACTGAAATTTTCAAACAGTCTAAACAGAAATTCACATACAGCAGCCCACCAATACAAAAAAAAAATAAACTCCAATAGAAGTCTCTCTGCTAAGTCAAAAATGGAGGGGATTAATATCCCCCCCATCGCCATCATCATCGTCCCCATGTCCAGCATCATCATCGTCATCAACATCATCACCAACCGCACCATCAGCATCATCAGCAGCAATATCATCACCAACAACAGCATCAGCAACATCCTCATCAGCTCCAACATCCTCACCAACTCCATCACCACCACCCTGACCGCCACTAGGACCCTCATGGGAATCACCCGAGGCATAATTTAAAGAGCGCATTGATGCCATACATGAATGAAAAGTGGCAGCAGCCTCTGATGGTAGTAACTGACTCAAAAATGACATTGCATTCATGAAATGTTCATTCATTAGCTTACTTTTTTCACGCTCCTCTAATACCATTTTCTTTGTTGCGGCTAATTCATCAGAGCTTTCCAACTCAGAGGCCTTAGAGGATTCCGATGATGACCAATACCTAGAGGGGACAATGTTTTTGCCTGGTCTACAACGGACTCTTCCTGGATGCTCCGCACCTAACACCTGACTCAAATGATCATTTTGCCCTAAGTTGTCATTTTCCTTTTCATCCATGGCCTCCAAGGCAGACTTTTGAAATTATAAACATATTAAATTATGAATTTCGTATAAATGTTTGAAATATAAATAAAAAAACTTACAATTTTATCTTGTTTTTGTGAATTAACTGCCGTTCCATCTTTTTTTTCTACTGGAGCAGAATAATTTGGCACGAGGTACAGGACCTTCAATGCCCAATACAGCTTGCTACATATGAGAAATGCATAAATTTGGATTACAACCATATATGAGAAATGCAAAAAATTGGATTGAAGTGAGTTGCAACAAAGACCTACAAACATTGAGGTAAATGGCAGTCATAACCAATTGGTGGTTTTCTGAAATGGTTTTCTGAAATGGGTTTCAAGGAAATATACTACTTGTTTAGAAAAAATAGACAAGTCTTATCCTAGTATAAGATATGATTTCCAGGATACATAGACTACCCAAGGGAATGCATGAATAAATTATGATGACATGTCATAAATAAGGACATTGTTTTAATTCAGATGAACGTACCTGTTGTTTCTCATGATCGGGCATTGTAGTGCGCCCTAATGTGTGTAAATATGTCAATTCATCTTTGTTTTTTTTTGTTTCTCTCGGACACTACCTAAGAAACACAAAAACAATACAAGTAATAAGAATTAAATTTTTATATAAAAATCATTAAAGATTGGTAGTACCTTAAATCGTTCAGTCTTCCAATGTGCGGTCATTTTTTGATATTGACTTTTTGGACAGTCAGGATTTGTGGGTACACCCTCTAACTCAGTACCCACTCTACTCCTCCAACCAATATATAACTCATGTTTGTATGACCGCCAATACTCTCCAAGATCACTCAACCTAGCAGCTTTGGCAGCTTCACCGTTAGGAAAGTTAAATCGACTCTGCAACGAACATGTTAAGTCATATAAATACATTACTAATATAAATATAAATTTATAAAATTTCCATAACCATATCTGCGCCCATGCCCTATCCTTGATGTCAGCACTGATATGTCTCTATGAGACCGGTTCCACTGGAACGATATCATGATATTTGGCTAAAGTAGCCATGAAACTTCTACACTCCTTAGCATTTTTACCTACCATTTGATTTTGAGTATTATAATCCACCATAATCTGAGTTTCACAATTCCAGGCATCCCGCATTCGAGTGCGTCCACGTCGCCTACTAGAAGATCCCACTAAATAAGATAAGAGGTGAAAAGAGAAGAGTTAAGTGACAATACAATAGGACAGAAGTGAAATGCTATATTTTGAAAGATTTATAAAAACACCTGATGTAGGCTCCTGAATAGACTGTTAGGCATCTGTAGACTGTGCTGGATCAGCATCCTCCGAAGGAAGTATCTGTTCCACAGCATGCTCCGGCTGATCTTCATGAATAGGTGTGGAAACTGAAGGAACATAATCAATATGTGTAGGAAGGATGGTAGGAAAAGGAGGTGGTGCAGACATGTCAGAATATGCATAGTAATTCTGGGGATACATGAATGGATATGGAAATTGTGCAGGTGAGAACATCGGTCGAGTCGGCATGGACATGGAATGGGAAAAAGAGGGTAAATGGGATGATGATGGAGGCATGTATGGGAACATCCCAAGGGTCTCAAGTGGAGGGCGTACAAGTGTGGTAGATGGGATGTCCAATGATGGTTCAGTGGGGGGAGTGGTAAGACGGGAGCTCCGCCTAGGCCTAGGAAAATCCCTGCACGGTCCCATAGTGGGAAGAGGGCACTCTGGAGTTATATGTCCCTAAAAAAAATTGATCAAAAATATGAAGATTACATTATATGTAATGCAGAAGATAAATATTAGAATTATTATACTCACTGAAGACAACTCAGGGTCGCGTCTAACAGGATCAACATCAAATAATCTCTTCTTGCGAGCTTTTGTAGTTTTCTTCATAATCTGCATAAGAATGAAATAAATATTTTTTAGCAACAATTTTTACAAATCATACATACAACTTAGAAGTCAAAGAAGACAAATAATGTCATAACATTTTTTATTAGTACCAACCTGAGAAACTCACGTCAAGTTAAACTGAATGAACTCTGAATATATATGGTTGCTTTTATATACTACCCTCCACCACCTCAGGTTCAACATCATCTCTCACAATGGGACAATTTGCATCATCAAATACAGTATTTTGCCTAACAACGATGGGGGCATCAATAGTGACAATTTCATCTCTAGCATCATGAAAAATATGTCTTGGGATTACTTCATTAATGACACCATAATCAGGTTTCAAATGATCTTTCACATAAAACACTTGTTTTTCCATTGATGCCAAAATGTATGGTTCATCAGTATGCAAGAATCGACTCATGTCAATAACTCTAAATCCACAATCATCAATAAATGTACCATGTCGCGTCATTGAATCAAACCATTTACATTTCATCATAGTGACTCGACCTTGAGAGTAGTAATCCAATAACAATATTTTCTCAACCAGTCCATAATAATACACATCTTCATATCGAGGTCGACTATCTGATGCACTGGCATAACAATCCGTTCCAGCGGTTAACATAACGCCATCATGTTGTGTTCTCATTTTCATTACTCTATTGGTTGTGACAAATTTATATCCATTGATTATTAAAGATTTGCAGTCACAAACCAAAGAATTGGGACCAAAAGCCAACACTACTAATTCTTGAGAAATGAACTCAGCAGGTAAACTCAATACCTGGAATACATATGACTAATATAATTAAACATATATCTATATTTTAAGGTATTTAAAGTAATGTTCATACCTTTGATTTAAACCAAGCTGGGAACTCTTGGCTTTGTATAGCCTCTCTCCTTCTCAATGGCAAATATCGATGAACTCTACCTATAATTTGTTTATGTTCCCTACATAAAATGATAATAATAGTATAAGGTATATGTGATATGATATCGTATGAGATGACATATAGATATTCAAATTACTTACTTGATATAGGCATCGAACAAACCACAATTAAACAAGACTGTACGATGTGCCATATTCCGCTCTTCAAAGCTCAATGTAACCAATGTATATGACCTGACAATTCCACCTGTTTGAGGAAGAGAGGGAAACGAGGGTTGAATTTCCTCATACTGCTCATCTTCATTTCTCATTGGTCGATTATGTCTTGTGGTCACATCGGACAAATACATTGAACAAAAATCCATACATTCTTGGGCCAGATAACTCCTCACAATGGAACCTTCAGGATAATTCTTATTTCGGACATATGATTTCATTGTGCACATATTTCTTTCAGTGGGATACATCCACCGAAAAGCGACTGGTCCCCCAAGAAGTGTCTCAGTTGGAAGATGAACTGTTAAATACAGCATGAAAGTGAAAAAGGATGGAGGAAAAAAAATTTCCAACTCACACAGAATTAATGGTGCCTCTTGCTGCATTTTTATCAATAATGATTTGGATAACCTTTTAGCACAAAGGTCTCTAAAAAAATGACACAAGCGAATCACCGTCACTCTTACATTTTTTGGGTTGAAAATTCCGAATTGCTATTGGAATCAATTCATGAAGAAGGATGTGATAATCATGAGTTTTTAGGGATTTCAATTTCAAATGTCTTCTGTTGACTCGTTTAGATATGTTGCTGGAATAACCATCTGGAACCTTGATATTCTCCAATATTGCCAGAAATTGATCTTTCTCTATCGGTGTCATCATATAAGAAGCACAGGGAACTTTCCATTTGTTTTCACCGATACAAACAGGGTGTAGTTCTGGTCGAATACCCCAGTCCAATAAATCCCGACGAGATCGGAAGTCATCTTTGGTCTTCCCCTTAATATTCAAAAGAATTGCAAGAAAAATTTCACATATATTTTTCTCAATATGCATTACGTCTAAATAATGACGTAACAAATTAGTAGACCAATATGGCAACACAAAAAAAAATACATCTCTTTTTCCAATTGTAAGTGACTTGAGTATCAGCAGTTTTCCTCTTTTGAGATTTCAACTGACCTTTCCCTAATGAAAAGCTGAAATCTTTCAATTCATTAAGCACATCACTTCCATACATACGTTGAGGTGGTTCTTCAGTGTCAACATTATTATCAAACCTCCGACGATTCTTCCTGTATTGATGATCCATTGGCAAGAATCGACGATGCCCCATGAAACTGAAACTACGACGATATTTAAGCCTTTTCGATCGTGTATTCTTCATACAAATGGGACATGATAATTTTCCCTTCGTGCTCCACCCAGACATCATTGCATAGGCAGGGAAATCATTTATGGTCCATAGAAGGGCAGCACGCATCTGAAACGTATTCTTTGAAGAAGCACCAAATGTTTGCACGCCTAATTCCCAAAGTTGTTTCAATTCTCTTATTAAAGGCTGCAAGTAGACATCTATATCATTACCAGGATCTGAAGGTCCAGAAATCAGTATACTCAAGAAAGTGAATGGTTTTTTCATACACATCCACGGAGGAAGATTATAAACATGAATAAAAAACCGGCCACGTGCTATGAGCAGTAAGCATCTGACCAAACGGATTAAAACCATCACATGATAGGCCCAATCTGACATTACGCACCTCAGCTGCAAAATCAGGATGTTGTGAATCAAATGTCCGCCATGCTAATCCATCTACAGAATGGACCAGCTCATCATTACCTTTAATTCTCTCAACATCGTGCCATCGCATATTGGCTGAGATTTATGGAGACATGAATAGATTTTGAAGTCTGGAAATCAATGGAAAGTGCCACATGACTTTCTGTGGCACACGAGATGGTGTTCCATCTGCATTTGTCTTCCATCGAGATGTACCACATACTTTACAGTCATTACGGTCAGCTGTTTCCTCCAAAAATATACTGCAATATTTCGGACAAGCATGGACTTTATTAGTAGCAAATCCAAGCTGCTTAATTAACTTCCATGCCATGTAATGATTTGAGGGAATATCTGCACCATCAGGAAGCAAGTCCTTCAAAAATGTAAGAATATAATCAATGGCGGTATTAGAAATCCCATACATGGATTTCCCATGATATAACCGCATTAAAAATTCCAGCATAGTCATTTTAGTACATTCTTGATATACTGGAGTTCTGGCATCATCCAATAAATTTTTCACTCTCTCAACATCATCGCCTTCAGTATTTTCCTCATGTCTACTAATATCATTGTCTTCTTGCACCGGCATACTGTCTCTCTCGGAATGATGCACATATGGAAACCGATCAAATATCAAATTCTCCATGTCACTTCTTTCATTTCGTTTATGAATAGTCGAAGATTGGTTCATCTCTCCATGGTGAAACCAAACATTATAGTTTGCTTGAAATCCAAATTTCGTTAAATGGTAACTAACTTCTTCTCGTCTTAACCATGGTCTTCCAACACAATTATAACAGGGACATTGTATACAACCTCCATCTGACGCATTGTTAAATGCAAAATCTAAAAAATTCTCCAAATTATTTTGAAACTCGGTTGAAATCCGATCAGCACGATACATCCATCTTTTATCCATTCTATATCAAGAAAAAAATATCTTTCAGTCAACAATGTAAATCATATTTAAAAAATTCATTACAATCAATTTCATTATTAAATTAATCAAAGCATATTAGTAGCTAGCAAAACATATTTTTGTGGAAAAAAATCTATATAGTTTTTTGTTGTGTATGACATACCAACAAAACATGTCTGCCTATATGATGTGTCATGATATTAGACAATGTGTAGTTCCATGAGTAAAGGCACCTAGTTAGCATGACATTTATAATTACCTTACATGACATTAATACATGCAGAGTGTAGAAAAAGAAATGAGATTGAAGTATAATGAATGTGTGAAGAAAAAAACACATAATTCAGTTCTAAAATAACATAGAATATAAATAATTTAGTCACTTAATTTGACAGAACCCACAAATAATCACTCCATATGTGGGGTTTCATTTTAATAAAAATAACGATGTAATTTCTTCAAATGTAAATGGAAATTCATTAATGATTTCTTCTATAAAAAAGGATGAGATGTTCCATTGTCCCCATGAGGGAGAGTTTAGTTTCAGTCATATGCTTGTTGAAATAGGCTCATTTGGGCCATCAGAAGTATTTAAGTTTTTATTTGGAACCTATAATTTTGAAAAGAAGCCCGTGAAATATTTTCAAGTAGAATTGAAGGTATTGTGTAATTTTGTTCATACTGGAATAGTTTAGAAAGCTAGTGAGATGGATAAAGCTCTTTTCTAGGATATATATTTGTTGTATATTCCAATAAATAACCTGAAATTGAATCTTCCAAGGCACGTGATGCATTTTTTGCATCATTGTTACAATGGAAAGGGTAAGCTTAATTACTACCCTTATGGAAGGTTGATTTCTTTAGTTTTGAAGACAAAATAATTGGATCTCGATGAAGGGGGTGTAGTGAAGTTTCACAAGAATGACACTTTACATGTTATCTTATTGAATACCATTGGTTATTTTTGGGATTCTAATTCAAGATCCTTAAAGGAAATATGCTAGGAAGGTATGGATCAAAGGGATCCATCTCAGACCTCACTATCTACGAATGAATCACCTATCGAGATGGTACCTTCTAGGAGAGTGGAGGAGTCAGTACCATTCAGAACTGAAACTTTGGTTCCAGAAGTAAATCTTACCATGGTTGAGCTTATTCAATGTCAAGAAGAGGCTGCTCATAGCCAATTTGATTAGTCTAATGAATAATTTCATCAGGTTGAGGAGCTAGTTATTGTGACATATATTTACTTTCCCAAGGAAAGTTCAGTTGAATATTTTTCTATAGTTTCTAATGTTCACGGAAGGTTTGAGGCTGAGGATTAAGCTCAAACAGTAGATCCAATTCTTCATGGATCGCCTATTGTTAGATAAAGGAGTGATAATGTGGTTATGGGGTCTGCTAAGCATTCCCATATACATCATGTCCTATCACCACCACTAGTGGGTCATGAGGATGTGCCCTCTGACAGTAAGAGCTAAGGTGGCTAAGGAAATCCAAATTTTTCTTTTCCTCTAAGGGATGATTTTGATAATATCATATCATATTATTATGATTTTAAGGTGGATATTTTTATTTTATAAGATGATATTAGAGAACTCAAAGTGTCCTATGTTTCTATGTTTGATTTTAATAAGCTATTTGATATGTTATCTGCCGAGATGGAACTAATAAAGAATATGAAATCCATTCCTCATGTTCAGCCTACTGTTAGTTTTGAGTTTAGTTATGAGGAACTGGAAGAGTTAAAATCTTTGGTGAAATTATTGGAGTACCTTTTTCCTACCAAAGCTGAATTTAATGATCTTAGTACTATGGTTGCATCTCAGAGAGATGTGTTTCCTAACATTCATTCATAAAATCCATGTTTATATCAATAATTTCTTTATGAATTGAAGTCTTTTAGGAATAAGAGGAGGAAAACTTTACACACTTTACGAAGTGTAGTGATAAGCCAGTTCGAATTTATAAAGAAGTTACAATATGTTTCTATTGTTTCTCCCTTAGAACTGTATTATATTATTGATTTTCAAAGAGGATTTTATCATGTTATTTCATAAGTAAGTTCAGTATCCACAAAGATCCAATGTCTTTAGTGTGATCTGATCACACATGTTCTATTGTAATACTTGAAGAAGGATCTATTGGGTAAATTCCAACACAACAAAGAAGTTGTTAAGAAGATTATTATTGTAATTGATATGTGCATGAATGACCATGTTGGTTATCTCAAATAATATCTTGGTGGTATGGTAAAATAAAAATTAAGAGTATATAAGCATATAATAGATATAGTTTCATGCTCTGTTGAACCAATTAACAAATACACTCAAATCACTTACAAGTGGATAAAGGAAATATTTTTATCGATTATGAATCTATATTTTGATTCTTCAGATGAATAACCAAATTTAGAATCAGAAGAAGCATCAGAAGTGTCGTTTCTAGTTATAGGAAGGGAGTTAGTTGTTTACAAACCTCCATGGACAATTCATTTTCTGGAATTGGTTTCTCCTATTCCTGTAATATCAGATTGAGTTAAATATGAGCCTCCTGCTATTAGTGCTTAAGTTTTTGAATCTTCTGTCATTGATATAAAATATGTTTTTTTAGATTTTGATAGAGCAAATGAAGAACATGGATATAAAGTTTCAATCATTGAATGGTAGAGTGATTTACATGTAGAGTTCAGTAGATCAAATTTTGAAGAATCTTTCAGTGCACATTTTATCAGCTCTCACTGCTATAGACATTTCTTCTTTACTCCAACCTCAATTAGTCATTACTCCATTGAGTTTCACATCAACTCATATTAAATATTTTAAGGGGATTATCAAGAGTGGTTTTTATTTAATTCCCCAGGTTCACAAGTAAGCCTCTATCATTCTTTTGGAATTATAAAAGTCGGATATTATTCCTAGAATAAACACGTGTGTTGAAGATCTATTTAAAATTATAAGGATACCTATTGGTTATGATCCTATTGAATATTATCATGGTTATAGACATAAAATTGACTCGGTTTAATATTTGTCATCTTTCTATCAGAAAAAAACATGAAAAGTATGATGTTGCTTTAGCTTTTTAGTGTTCTTAGGGAGAACCATCTTCTTCTGATCCTTTTAAGAAGATACATTTTTTAGGATCCTAGACCCTATGACTTCACTCTAGGTCACTTCCATCTATGTATCACCAAGAAATCCAGATTTATTGTATCCAAAATAACCATCCATGATGTACGGAGCCTGGAAATCGACATTCACATCAATCAGCAACTATGTTGCTAGGATGGGGAAATCATATTTTGAGAAATGGTGATTGAGATCTCAGAAGTAAATATAGATCCTAATTTTTATATTCTTATTCATGACTAGGAGAATTTTGTCCAGACATGTGAGGTATTGGACTTCCCTAACACAGTTGGTTTTAATGAGCTTATCGATTTAAGCCTCAACCATTATAAAACCACACTCGAACCTCAACCCAAAAATCGATGAAACATAAATGCAATGAATTTTCCGATGAGTTGATATAAGAATCGGTGAATAGTTTAAAAAGAATAAAAAATCAAGGAGAAAAAATTACAAACCTAAATGAAATGAATCTACCGGGACGTTGCTGGAGGAGAGGGATCCTACAGGGGGAAGGGGCACGTCACTGGAGCTGGAGGAAGGGAGGCGGAGGCCGAGACGTTGAGGTGGGAATGCCGGCCGGGAGGTCAAGGTCGGGAGCGGATGTGGAGTCCGGAGTGGCGATGAGATGGCCGGATACCGGTGGTCGGATGGCCAGGAGGCGGAAGGTCGGAGAGGGGAGTAGAGGGCTGGGAGGCAGAGGTCGGATACCCGAGAGGCAGTGGTCGGGGAGGGGGGGAGACGGCCAGAGGCGGAGATCTGGAACCTAGGGTTCGAGCGGGGACGAGAGCGGGGGAGCACGAGAGTGAGGAGCGCGAGACGGAGTGAGGAGGAGGCCCGATAAAATTGTGGATTGAATACCCACGGTTCTAAAAACCCGTGGGTATTGATAAACAAAGAAGGACTATCCCCATGGTTTATCAAACCGTGGGGATAGATGTGTGGGGATAGACCCCCTTTCCAGTAGTGGGGGTTTCACGGTTTTTAGGGGAATTTTAGGGTTTTAGGGTGTTTATGGGATTTTCAAAGTTTTAAGGTTTTTATTAAAATTTTAGGGTATTTAGGTTTTTATAGGTTTTAGGGTTTTTAGGGTTTTTATGGGTTTTTTTGTGTTTTATGGTTTTTAGGGTTTGTAGATTTTTAAGGTGTTTTGTGTTAATGTGGGGTTTTATAGTTTTTTATACTTTTTTGTGTTTTTTGGGTTATTAGGGGTTTTTATTATTTTTACATTTTTTGTTGTTTTTGGGGGTTTTGGGGGTTTTATGGTTTTTAGGGGTTTTAGGGTTTTTGATTTGTCTAGGGGTGTTCTATTTTTTATGGTTTTTAGTGTTATTATGGGTTTTAAAGTATTTTAGTGTTTTAGGGTCCAGGTTCTGGGTATTATTTGTTTTTTGTGGGTTTTTGGTGTTTTTATGGGGGTAGGTCCTTTTTTGTGTTTTTAAGGGTTTTGGGGATTATAGGGTTTTTATATTTTTAGGGTTTTATGGTTTTTAGTTTTTTATGGGTCTTAATGTTTTTAGGCTTATTGGGGGGTTTTAGATTTATTAGATATTTTTATTCTACTTACGGTTTTCTAGGATTATATGTGGTTATAGGGTTATAAGGGTTCTTAGGATTTTAGAGTTGTTAGGGTTTTTAGGTGTTTTAGAGTTTTTGGGGATTTAGGGTTTTATTGGTTTAAGGATTTTTAAGGGTTTTAAGGTTTATAAGTATTTTAGGGGGTTTTATGGGTTTTAGGGTTTTTTACGGTTTTAGGGGTTTTTAGGGTTTTAGTGTTTCTAGGGTTTCTTTGAATTTTGAAAGTTCATTTGGGTTTTTAGGTATTTTTAGAGATTTTAGTGGTTTAGGGTTTTTACTTTTTTAGGGGGTTTTTAGGTTTTTAGGGTGTTTAGGGGTTTAAGGATTTTTTTTAGGTTTTATAGGGGTTTCTTTAAGAATATAGGGTTTTAATGATTTTTTACAGTTTTTTATGTTTTTAATATTTACTTGGTTTTTATGATTTTCAAGGTTTTTATAGTTTTTTAGGTTATTTGGGGTTATTAGGGTTTTATTTGTTTTTAGTTTTTTAGGGTTTTTAGGGTTTTTACAGATTTTATAGTATTTAAGAGAATTTAAGATTTGGGGGCGGGTTTTCTTAGGGGTTTTAAAGGTTTTATAGAGTTTTTTTGTTTTTAATGGGGGGTTTTTATTGTTATTTGGGGTTTTTTGGTTTTTTGCGTTTTTAGGGCTTTAGTAGTTTAAAGGGTTTTAGGGGGTTTAAAAGTTTTTTAGGTTTTTTATGTTTTTACTACACAAAAATCAATGTTTTAAAATAGTTATTTAAACCTATTCTAAATTAAATTTAAATATATTATTATTAGTTTTAAAAAAAACATCTACTAAATATTTACTAACATTAAAAGAAATTCACTTCTTGCCTCATATGATCCCTCTCCCCACATTCCTTCCATCAACATTCCTTTACCCTATTCACTTCCACTATTTCTCTCGTCATTACCTCTCTCACCCTCTCTACCACCACTCTCTACCTCGTTGTCAAACTTGTGGTCTCCATCGCTCCCCTTTCCCCCTTCATATCCCTCAACCACTACCATCATGTTACTATAGCAATCCCCTTTCCCCATGTCTTTTCACCAATCATCCCTCTTTCTACCTGTCGATGCGCCACTCAACCCCTTTCTCTTTTTGCCGGCATCACCCCCTGTCGTCACACCGATCATTCTCCCCCCATTTCCCCTACCATCTTTGAGAATCTCATTGCATCAACATTAATTAGTACTTCTATTTCTCATCTGTAATCACCTTTCAATTAAAATTATTTATATTATTGTTGGAATAATGTATCTTGACTAATTTTTTAGTATTTTGAGCTATGCTATGAAAATATACTCAAGTAATTTATCATATTTTATAAGTTTTGTAAGTAGTTTACAATTATAGTGAGTGTTATGATTATGCTATGAAATAATTATTGACTAGAATAAAATCCATTATATTATTTTATTTATTTATAAACTTGATTAATATGTTTTTATAGCTTGATGTGTGTTTTGAAAAAATATAGAATTAACTCATCATATGTCATACATGATATAAACTATTTTTAATTTGTGTTTGAATGTTATGTTTACACAAATATTCCCTTATTTACCCAATTAAAAATGCATTCTTGTGTTATATATTAATATAAAAATGTAAAATTTTTTAGTGAATTTAATTTTTTAATTTTTTTCCAAACAAAACATAGATTACATTTTGAACATTTTTCAATATAGGTATCTTCATTAAATTTTAGACATTTTTATAAGATTTTATGAAATAACATTTAATTAAATGGGATATAATAGAATTATATTTACTTCTAAAAAATTATAATTTTTATTTTAGTAAATATTAATTTAGAGAACATGTTAGATGAAACTTACAATAATTTTTTCATGATTTTGAAATCATAAAATAGGCAAGATGAGTCAATCAAGAATCATTTTCCACTAAATTAGTAATTATTCTTTAAATTACATAATATTTAATTTGTGTTTTAATTTTCTTTAATGATGTTTTGGATATTTTTTATATATGTATAAAATATAGATTAGATTACTGAGGAACACACCTCAGTATGCTAAGGGTTTGGAGTAGTTTTTATATTTTTTAATTTCTTTTTGATCCTTTGATTGGAAAATAAGACCAATATTCCCTTTATATAAATTTACAATATTTTTGAAAATAGATGAATTTTTTGAACTATTGGTATTGATGAAATTCCCTAATAAATATGTGTCTTATATTATGCATGGATAATGGAATGTTAGATAATGTTTGAGAACTGATGTCAGTCAATAAAATGAGATCCCAACTTCATCAAAAATGGGCACTGAAATTCAAAACCTTATAAAAGATGCTTTCAAGATTATAGAAAAAAAATCATCAACATCAAAACATATTAGCACTACCAGTTTAGGGTGTAATAAATAGTAACTTCACAAATTATGTTTTTGGGACTATAGTGAAACCAGAACAAAATTTTATCATATAAGTGGATCATCATCTTTATACTATAGAGACTAATGTAAAAGAAAACTTTATAGAGAATAAAAATATGTTTCTTGATTTATCTAGTGATGGAAATAAAGAAATATATGGAGGATTTCTGAAATATTCAAAACATCATTTTATACAAAAGTTTTACCCTCTAAATATATATGTAGAATGTAAAATAAGGTTATATCCAACGTATTGGAATTATTGTTTGTTTAATTTCCCAAATCTAGGATCCCTAAGTATTTTTTATATTAAAAAATCTGTTAACAATCTTGGTATGAATTGCAAAAGAATACATGATTGTCCTAATGATCTTATGATTTATTTGGGAGAGGATCTAACTATAAAGGAGTGAAAAAATGATCATCTTCTAGATGGAAGTTAATGGGTAATGTTGGTATTCTGAATCAACACACTACAATGAAGATGTATAAAAAGAAAATGCATGCAATGATTTTTCATTGATTCAATTTAAATCATCAATTGTAAGGATTATTAATTCCATTGAAAACATCATACCACCTGAAGTTTCACTCTATAGATAATAAAAATTATGGTTTAATTGTACATCAAAGAGATTCAAAATTGAGGATGTAATTTGATTCATTACATCTATATTTATCTTCTGATCCTTGGAATGCACGATTTAGATTGGATTATGATGGATTCAAACCATTCAATACATTGATTAAAATTTATATAATTTTACTATTGTTTTGATCCCTTAAAATCTACCCCATTTATATTTGCAAAGTAAACATTATTTGTCACATTGATGATTATAATGATAAAAATATTCCTAAAATGATATTGAACTATAATTGCTCCTTAAAATTGAAGAATTGAAGGAGTTATGGAGAAACTATGTAAAGATTTATTTGTTATTTTATAGGGAAATGTTAAAAATTCATTCTACTCTAATGTTGACCACTAGTGACTTCTCTAAAATTGGGAGCTTATATGGTTAAAAAAATACTTGGGTCTTGCTTATCCAACATGTAACTTTAATTTTAACCCAAAAGGACTTAATTATAGTAAAAAAATAGCGCCTCTTGAGTCCTCACAAATTTATTAATGCATCTCATTGATTTTCATTGAATAAGTCAAAAATTCTTTGGCTTCACTGATCGTAGACCACCTCCGATGTTATAACAGGTTCTAAAATAATGGCACAAATAGTAAATGTTGAAGGATAATTTTGGAAGGTACATCTTTTTAATTATAGTGTGGAATTAGTTTGAAGTGCATCATTTTTTGAAAATGAGTGCAATAATGAAATAAAAAAACTCATTATTCAAAATTTCAAATTACAAATTTAATTGTTTTTGTAACCTTGATGGTATTCATATTAAGAAGAATTATTGTAAAAATTTTATATTAAAATTACATAATAATAATGAAAAATCTAATGGTCATCTATATAAGAGGAAATAATTATAAACAATGAATATAAATCATGATCTATGGGAATATGGTAATGGGAAGTATGCTATAGAAAATTATCCCATGAAAATAAAGGATAAATATATATTCCTTTTAATTTTAAAACATGTGAAAGTATTTTATGGGTATTTAATTATTATCTCAAGGTTTTTCAACATAAATAACCATTGGTTACATGGAATCAAAAAAACTAAATCATATATTCTATTATAGAAGTTACTACCATTGAAATTGAGTATTTTTCTACCTAAAAATTTTAATGTAGTTATACTCTAATTATGAAAATATTTCATAAAACTATTTTAGAAAACATTACAAAGAGATAAACTATATATACTTGAGGATGTATTTTTTTGATACTTTTTGTAATAAATATTATCATTCCTCTATTATTTTTTATTTAAATGATGCATTTAACTATGAATTTGGTCAAGGAATCTAAATCAGAAGGTCATGTACATTATTGATTGATGTATCAAATTGAGAGGTTCTTTATTTATAATATTTTAATCGCAATTAAACCATTATTGACACTTAATTAAAAGTATAACAATTTTTTATTCATTTTATTTCCAGGTACCTTGTTCATTTGAAATTATATATGAAAAATAATGCTCAACCTAAAGGCTATAATTTTAAAGGCTAATTATTAAAAGATTTCCTTAACTTTTTTTCCGGACACTTATATTATATTGAGACAATATTCAATCAAGTTTGATGTTTTGATGACATATCAGTTCAATCTCAACTACGCAATAGAACAATAATTTTCCCTGTTAATTAATGTCCAATTTGGAGGATTGGAAATATAACATAGACAAGAATTCAATTATTAATAGATCTTAGATATATGGTATTAATTACTAAAATTTTAGATTCATTTATTGAAGATAACAGGATACAAACAAATAGAAAAATGAGAATCCAAACATGAAATGAGATGGATATATCAAAATCTATTAATAAAGAGATTTTAGAATGATTTTCACATCTTGTAAGTTCATAAATATTTTGATAAAAATGTATATTAGGTTGAAATATATATATATTTTTAAAATACAATAATATAAACTAATTTTTCTATATCATCAGTAATGATACTCGAGTTTAGTTGTTCGAATATTTGAAGTTTATATATCAGGGTTCTAAAAAACAGGCTATAAAGTCTAACCCTTATAATGTGAATTGCCTCAAATTTCCTACAATTGATGCGAAATAGGGTTTAAAAACATAAAATAGTGTTATATTTATAATTTCCAAATTGATATACAATATAAAGTTGACTGATAATAACAAATTGAACCACTATAGACATTTTTCAGTTCTTTTATTCAAATATAAGTGTGTTGATATTACTAGGGGTGTTAAAAGTGATTCTTTTCAATTGATTTTTATGCCTGGTTTTTTTCTATTTTGAAAAATATATTTTTATATTTGTTTGTATATGTATTAATTAATTAACATATCTATGTATATATGATTAACAATACTTTTCATATGTTATCATTTCTAAATTTCATTATCTATAGGAATATTTCTAAAAATATTTTCTAAAGTTGTTTTTATTTGTTTAAATGATAGTAATCCCAAATAAGAGACGAGTAACTAATCATAGTCAACTCCTAGTTGACTTTCCCTCAACCATACTAATGTAATCATTGTTTCCCAATGATCCAGTGATCTCCCTCCCTATATCATCTTGGAAACCCTCCCTCTTCCACCCATTAATTCCCATCACACCCTTCATATCCCTACCATAAACATCTAGCACACTAAATCCTAATTCTGTAGGTTCAATATGTGATGAACCTATAGTGAGGGAGAAGGGGGACACTCCTATTTATTCATGAGGATATTGGAGGGTGATGGTTATAGGAAAATTTTAATATGAATAAAGTTATGTAACTTTTTTATAATGGTAACCTATTCATTCACAATAGATAGAAACAATGTTACTACCAAGAAAAATATTTACAGATCAGATGTGTAAAATCTTAATGGATTGAAGATAGTTATCCCCTTTTATTATTATGGGGTCCCCATGGATGATGTTATTGGAATATTTGACCAAATTTTAAGAATGTTGGTGGATGAGTGATTTCCCTTCCGATTAATATTTTTATTGGGGGTATATGCCTTAGTCTATGAGGAATTGTGTATTTGATTCCCATATAAAGGAAATTTTATTACATTATGGAAAAATTGATTTTCATTATTAAATGAAATTGAAATATTTAAAAATTGAATCTTTTTGTACAGACACTATTCAACATTACTGTGGTTGATCTTATCCCAAAATGGTGGTAATTGAAAATTTTATGTAAGAAATGGAAATATTTAAAATAAAGATTGTGGATTGAATTCAATGATACATCATTGACCACTCATCATCAATATTAAAAGATTCATGAAGGGGTACCTAGAGAGTATTGGAAGGTTTTTTTAATATCCATATCTAGGAGAAACACACCATATTGAAGAATGTATAATTATATTAATATCATTTTACATATATAAATGCATATGGAAAGAAGATGAAATTCCATATATCGCTATTAAATTACTTAATATTTATTTCATGATGTTTCAAGAAATAATTATCTTCTTGAGTAAAATAAATCATCTCAAACACAACCAATTCAAATTTTTTTCATGAAACAAATCCACTATGGTAATATTTTAATTAAATAATATATTTACATGAAAACGTTATCTTTTTCATATATTAAATTGATTATTTATCACTATTTCATATTAAAAAAATATTTAGGGCACCTAGTCTCTCAGAAAAATCTTTTTTTGAATGTTTATACAAAATCCAATGGGATTTATTTGAATTAACATACCAAATAATATAGGTTATAAATTTCTTTTTTCCTTCTAATGGTTCACAAAAAAATCATCAATACTATTCTGACTTGTGAAAAAAATGATAAAAATGAAATTTTTTATTTAAAATCATAAAAATATTATGAACAAAGAATGTGAGATATATACTATAAAAATTTTCAGTTGTTAAAAATTTAAAGATCAATACTCAATATAATCATAGGATTATAACTATGTTTTTTAGTAATATACTCCCTCTCAATCAGGCTCATTCTTTAATGTCATTTATCACTTTGTTAATATGTATTACTTTAAATATTACTGATATTTGTTTTTTAGGTAGAAATAAAAGAAATATTAGATGCTAATTCTGCATATTCTTTCTCAGTATCCCAGGATGATTGAGTTAGCTATATCTTCGAGAAGGGGCATGTAGGTTGGTTGCACTGGGTGGGTTTGGGACCATTATTTTTGTATTTCTTAGGAATGTCCTGAGTAATTGCAAATGAAATATACTCTAGATTATTATTACTCCCATACTATAGATTCCCTATGGCATTTTCATGAAATGAAAAACAAAATTCAGCAATAGGGGAGAATAATCATTCAAGTGGGGACTCATATATAGTGACTAGATGTAGATTTCATTTCTCTACAGAAATATGTTGTCAAATTATATCCAAAAACGATAGGATGTCTCTCCAATGACATTGTAGAGATGGATGGTTTAAGTTAACAGGTAAATAAAAGAATTTAATGATCATTTATTTACAAAATTAAATTGGTTTTCTGTAGAAAATTATTTATACATCACCATTTTATTTTGAAGAAAATTTTCATATAGGATCTAGGAGAAGGGAGTGGAGATGGATATAGATACAACGATGATTTTAGTTTGTCGGGTATCTAGGGGGATTCACTTTTTATTTGGTGGTGGTTTTGTACAACAAGACTCATTGTCTATAATTTATTATATTAAACTAGATATATATGTTCATAACATAAAATTTATGTTGTTTCAGTGGTTATGTGATCATTGATATTTATTTCTTTTACTATTTAGACTGCCTCCATATTTAGATGTTCGTAATAAAAAGGTTTTTTTATATAGATGATGGGAGGTTGAATGTTGTTGGTATCGATTCTATTAATGTTGTATAACCATATTTTATTGATTCAAAAATATTTATTGGACTTGAGATGGTAATATTCATCCTTGAACATCATTTTGAATTTTCTTTTTCTAGTAGGATTCTACAAAATGCTCAGTTCCTCACACATTAACACATTGATTAGTATTAATGTTGGGATAGGAATACATACCACATACCATTACTGGTGCATTTTTTCACTTGATAGTTTTTGAAATAGTTATCATTCTTCTTTTTAATTAATAAATGAGAAAACCAATGATTGCAGCATCAATCACCCTATGATGAAAGATATTTTCTTGTTTTATCTTGAAGTTATCACCTCTTGATTATCCATCCTTCCGGTTTGCGATAATAGGTATCAAGGAATTCAAATTATTATACTCATCCAAAATACCTCAGGAAAATACTAATAAGGTATTGGTGTTCCTAAGAAATTCAAGAAAATATCTCTATCTAGAAACACATACCAATAATCACTAGACATTCAACACTCATCCAAACAAATTCCATTATATATAAACTACACTAAGTGCAGGGGAGTGTAAATCCTCAATATAGGAAACAAACAATGGTAACGTATAATAACTCAAACATAATCCCATTTAAACCACTATTTTACCTTAAATATTGAAATCATCCAACAAAAGAAAGAATTAATTCATTAATGTCTTTAATAAATCATTAAAATTAGTCCTTTTCCTTTTCTTGATTAACCATCCATCCTATGAATGTTAATATATATGTTTGTATCCCTCTATTAGATCAAAAATTGTTTTCTTTAATCCTGTTCTTATTCTTTTCCCATCCACTCTTCATTCTATATCTATCTAAGGTGGACAAATCTAGACCTCATGTTGTGTTAATCATGGGATTTTTTTGGATTTTGAAGGTTATATTTATCCCTAATATGTTATTATTCATGGAAGTTAGAGTTATGTCATGGGTGAGAGGTTAGTGATTCTTTGTAATTTCCTTTTATTAACACACTTATGGTTATTGCACCTTGAAATTAAAACTTTCACTAAGTTATTACCCATATCAATTGTCCCTAAGAGGATTAAAAATTGTTTTGTGGGTTATTTAATTTTTTTGATAACTATGGTACATCAGTTGTATTTTGGTTTTATATTTTCAAAATTTCATTCCATGATCATAAGGAGTTTGTGTAAATTAATTGAGAATTGTGTTAGTTAAAATGGATATCTATAGGCTATTTTAATATAATTTTTATTTTTATAAAAGGTATTTCATTATTTTATATTTTTTTGTGATATATAAATGTTTATTTATTGAGGTGGAAATAATTATTTATCATTTATAATTCCTTCTTATATATATATTGTAATGAATTCGAATTATATTCATAATTTTTGAAGTAGGATAATTTTTTGTAGAGATTATGGGAATATTATCTAGATTGTTTAACATGGGATCCTTGGGTGGTTATATTTGTAATCTAGAAGATTACTACACTATCTTATATTACACATTAGATATTGTATCCTAGTATAGTTTGTTCCTTTTATAGGGGGTTAACAACTAGTGAGGCCAATCATGGAAATTTTGGATTCACAACTATTTGGATCATATCATTGGCCGATGAGTAGTCCAAATTTAGTGGGGTCCTAGGTTATCTTATTAGATTTGAGGTTTATATCCCATGTTGTGTAATATCAATGATATGGTTTAATTATTACATTGGTTTAATTTATATATTACATAAATGTTTTATTTGGATTTTAATCACATGTTCCATATTTTTTTTATTTTTAACATAGTCTTTTTTTATAAATAAAAATTATATGTGATTTGATTTTCATATTTATAAAAAATGGATTGTAAATTTATAATTTTATTTCAAACTAGTTCCATGGGTTTTGATTATAAAAGAAGTTATAAATATTTATTTTTGTTTATGTTTCTACATGTATTTCTATTTTTTCATCTGTTTAGTTTTTTTAGGGGTTGAACCTTCTATAGTTTTTTCTGAATAGTGATATACAATAATGGTTTAAACCATCACTCTATATAGTAATGTTATTTTTGGATGTTGTTTAAACCGACATTATATATTATTAATTATAGTAGTGGTTTAAACCGCCACAAACCCGTTGAAACTTTTTGATATCCAAAAAGTGCAACTAAAAATTGAAATGGCTACCGGAAAATAAAATTCCATGACACTTCCTGGAAACCACTTCAAAATGGGTGAAAAAAAGTTCATTATTGATTCCAACAATATCAGAATTTTAAAAAATTAATCACAAACCCATTTATTCAGGGTTAAAACAAGCAAAAAAACAAAATAAAACTATCATTAGTCCCCTGGTTTTTCAGTGTTTTTTGGAGTTTTAATGTTATTTAAGGGGGTTTAGGGATTTTTATTTTATTTTAGGGTGGTTTTGAGTTTCTAGTGTCTTTATAAAATTTTTGGTGTTTTTAGTGTCTTTTATGGGTTTGGGGATTTCAATGTTTTTAGGGGTTTTTTTGGATTTTTAGTGTTTTTAAGGTTGTTTATGGTTTTTAGGGTATTTTAAGAATTTTAAGGGGTTTCAAGGGATTTAGTTTTTTAAGGTAATTTAGGGTAATTTAGGGTATTTTAATGTGTTTTTGAGATTTTAGGGTCCTTTGAGGGTTTTTAGTGGTTCATTTCCCCTTTTGGGTTTTTTAGGGTTTTTAGGGTCCTTTAGGGTTTTAGGGGTTTTCAATGTTTTTAGGGTTTTTATGTTTTTTTTGGTGTCTGAAAATTTTATGATTTTAGGTTTTTAGGGTAATTATAGGTTTTAGTGTTTATTAGGGTTTTAGGGTTTTGATTATTTTTAGGGTTTTTATGGTTTTTTGTGTTTTTAAATGGTTTTAAGGGCGTTTTAGGGGTCTGGGGGGTAACTTTTAGGTGGGCATTAATGTTTTTAGTATTTTTTCATGTTTTTATGGGTTTTAGAGGATTATTAGGTTTTAGGGTTTTATGATTTCTTAGGGGTTTTATATTTTTTTTGAGTTTTTATGGGTTTAAGTGTTTTTATGGTTTTTAATAGTTTGAGGGTATTTAGGGGTTTTATTTTATATATGGTTTTTCTAAAGACTTGTTTGGTTTTTAGGGTTTTATGGGGTTTAATAGTTTTAGGGTCATCTAATGGTTTTATATATTTCATGGTCTTTTAAGGGTTTTTATTTCTTTGGGCTATTTTGGTTTTTAAGGTTATTTGGATTGTTTTTTATTTTTTTAGTTTTTAGGGGCTTATAGGGGTTGTTAGGTTTTTTGGGTCATTGTGGGGTTATTAGGGGTTTTGGGGTTTTGGGGTTTTTAGGGTATTTTTTTGCGCTTAGTATTTTTTGAGTCCTTTATGGTTTTTGGGTTTTTAGTGTCCTTTAGAGATTTTTACATTTTTAGAATCATTTATGGGTTTTTAAAGTTTTTTTGGATCTATGGGGTTTTGGGGTTTCATGTGTTTTTACGGTATTTTAGTGTTTTTTGGGGTTTTTAGGTATTTTTTTTATTTTTTGGTGTTTTATATGTTTTTTTATTTTTAGGGGTTTTATTTTATTTTTAGGTTTTTATTGTTTTATAGGGGGTTTTAGGGACTTTTACTATTTTTAGGGTTTTTCATGTCATTCTAAGGGGTTTTTTTATGTTTTTAGGGTCTTGATAGTTTTAAAGTTTTTAGGGAATTTTTGGGATTTTAGCGTCATTTTGGGGGTTTTAATACATCTAGGGTATTTTATGTGTTTAAGGGGGTTTTATGGTTTGTTAGTTTTTTATGGGTTTTTATGGGTTTTTATGATATTTTTGTGTTTTTTGGGTTTTAGGAGTTTTATGATTTCTAGGTAATTATGGATTTCTATGGTATTCATGTGTTTTTTGTGTTTTAATCATTCTTTGTGGATTTTGGGTCCTTTGGGGTTCATAGGGGATTTTACGGTTTTTCAGGATTTGGGGATTTTTTAGGGATTTAACGGGAAAGAAAGATGCGGAAGTTAGGCTATTCCTACCCCCCCCCCCCAAATTTAGGATTATTAGTGTTTTAGGAGATAATATTTTTGTGTGTATTTATGTATTTTAGGGGTTATAAGGTTTTTATGGTTTTTTTAGAGTTTTTAGGCGTTTCCATGTATTTTTATGGGTTTTCAGGTTTTTAGTGTATATAAGGGTTTGGGGGTGTTTGGGGTTATATGTTTTTTAGGGTTTCTAGGTTTATTAGAAATTTTAGGGTACTTAAGGGTTTTTATGGGTTATAATGGTCATTTATGGTCTTTTAGGAGTTTCTAAAGGTTTTTAGGGACTTTTAGAGTTTTTTATTTATTTTTAGGGTTTTAGGTGTCTTAGGTTTTAGGGGTTTTTGGCATTTTTAGTGGTTTTAGGGTTTGTAGTGTTTTCAAGGGTTTTAGGTTTTTTATGGTTTGAAGGTTGATTTATGGTTTTTTAGTGTTATTATGGTTTTTAGGGTTTGTAGGGTTTTTTATGATTTTTTAGAGATTTTCGTTTTTTATGTTTTTCTTAATGTTTTTAGGTTTTTTTTCACTTTTTAGGGTTTTATATATTTTAATATTTTTAAAGTGGTTTTGGTGTTTTACAATTTTTTAAGTTTTTCAGGAGGTTTTAGGGTTTTAAGTTTTTTATGGTTTTTAGGGGTTTTAAGGGTGTTGTGTTTTTAAGGGTTTTAGGGATTTTATGGTGTTTTAGGGTTTAGGTAATTAATTATCATTAGGGTGTTTCAGTTTATTGGTATTTTTATGGTTTTTATAATTTTTACAGTTGTTTTATGAATTTTAGGGTTTTAGAGTTATTTAGGGTTTTTAGGGTTCTACAATTTCTATTGTATTTAGTGGTTTTAGGGTCTTCTTTGTGTTTTATAGGGGTTTTTAGGTTTTTAGGTATTTTTGGGTCTCATAGAAAGATTTTTTACGGTTTGAGGTATTTTTTAATGTTTTTTAGGTTTATATGGTTTTTTGGGTTTTAGGTTTTTTTGGTTTTTATGGTGTTTAGTTTTTTTGGGTTTTTTCTGGTTTTTAGGCGTTTTTAGTATGATCAATGGGTTTTATGGTTATTTTATGTGTTTTTATATGGTTTAGGGTACATTTTAACTTTTAGCATCTTTTTTGGTTTTTATGGATTTTATGGTTTTTTGTGCATTATGGGGTTTTTGGTTTTTAAGGGATTTATGTTTTTTTATGTTTTTAGGGTTTTTATGGGCTTCAGGGTTTTTTTATCTTTTAGGGATTTTAGTTTTCAAGAGTTTTTATGTTATTCTTGGATTATATTTTTTATTACCGGTTTTAAGGAATTTTTTATGGGCAACAGAAACATTTTGGGATGTCAAGGGTATCATGGAATTAAGGGTTTTATGTGGGTTTCAAGAGGTTTTTAGTGTTTTTAGAAGGTTTAGGGTTTTATTATTTTTAGGGTTCTTAGGGATTTTATTATTTTAATGAGTTTTATAGTTTTTTAGGATTTTAGGGTTGTGATGGAGTTTAGGGGGGTTTAGAGTTTATAGTATTTAGTGGTATTTAGTGTTTTAAATAGTTTTTAGGTTTTTTTGTTTTTTGGATTTTTAGTGGCTTTAGTATTTTTATGGGTATTATGGTTTTTAGAGTTTTAATTTTTTTAGGGTTTTTACGGTTTTTTAGGATTTTAGGGGTTTTACGATTTTATCATTTTTAAGGGGTTTTTGGATTTTTAGTGGGTTTTAGGGTTATTTTTGATTTTAGGGTCTTCTTGGGGTTTAAATAATTTTTTATGTTTTTCATGTTTTTTAGTTTTTAGGGTTTGTTATGGTTTTTGTGTTTTTCCCGGTTTAATCATTTATTAGGGTTTTAAGTGATTTGTAGGGATTTTATGTTTTTAAGGTTTTAGGGTTTTAAGGGCTTTTAGGTTTTTAGGGTGTTTAGTAATTTTTAGGGATTTTAGATGACATTATGGTTGTTATGGGGTTTTAGGGATTTTTTTTGGGTTTTTTGAGTGTTGGGGTTTTTAGGGTTTATAGAATTTTATTGTTTTTAGATATTTAAAGGGATTTTTTTGGGTTTTTTGGGTTTTTATTTTTTTTACAGATATAAGTATTTTTTAGAGGTTTTGGGTTCTTTGGGTGTTTGTTCTATTTGTTTTAATATATTTTAAAATTTTAGGGGTTTTAGGGGGTTTGAGTATTTTTAGGGGTTTTAAGAAGTTTCTGGGTATTTATGTGTTTTATGGATTTTTAAAATTTTATTAGTGTTTGGATTTTTAGGTGTTTTAGGGTTATTAGGGTATTTTGGGGATATTAAAGGGTTTCTAGGTGTTTTTGGATTTTAAGCGTTTTAGTGGTATTATGGTTTTTATGGTTTTAAGTGTTTTTTAGGGTTTTTAAGGTTATTACCAGTTTTATATTTTTTAGGTATTTTGGGGTTTTAGGGTTTAATGAGGATTCAAAGGTGTTTGATGGTTTTAGGGGAGTTTTAGGGGAGTTTTAGGGATTAGGGTTTTAGGGTTTTAATGGTTTTTGAGGTCATTTATGGTTTTATGAAGTTTTAGGGTAAATTATGGGTTTTTAGGATCTAAGAGAATTTTTAGGTGTTTTAGGATTTTTAGGGGTTTTAGGGTTTCTTGGGTTATTTATGGTTTTAGTGTATTTAGTTTCCATTATGTTTTTTTTTTGTTTTAGAGTCCTCTAAGGATATTCGAGGGTTTAGGGTCCTTTATGGTTTCAAGGGATTTATAAGGTTCTCAGGATTTTTAGGGATTTATGGGTTTTAATGTTTTTATGGTTTTTAGGGGCCTATGGTATTTAGGGGTTTTCTAGCTTTTTAGTGTTTTTAGGGTTTTATGGGTTTTCGGATTTTTGGAGTTTTTTTGTGGGGGGGGGGGGTGTTCTGTGGTTTTTAGTGTATGTTGTTTCTTATATTGTTTCTTGTGTTTTTTTTTATTTTAGGGTTTTAGTGGTTTTATTTTTTTTTAGAATTTTTATCGGTTTTCAATTTTTGAAATTTTTTATATGGGTATTATGGTTTTAGTGGGTTTTAGGATTTTCAATGAATTTATAATTTTTTAGTTTTTTTGGGGTTTTTATCATTTTTGGGGGGTTTTCAAAGTTTTTTTAGAGTTTTATATTTTTATGGTTTTTAGGTATTTTTTAGGTTTTTATGTTTTTCAGGTTTTTAATGGGTTTTAAGTGTTGTGAAGGGTTTATTAGGGGACTTTATTATTTTTAAAGTTTTAATGTGTTTTTATGGTTTTTAAGGGTATTTATATTTTTGTGGGTTTTATGGTTTATTAAGGTTTTTAGGGGTTTTAGAGTTTTTAGAGTATTTTAATTTTTTATTGGTTTTTATGATTTTTTTTGGTTTTTTAGGGATTTCTATGATTTATGTGTTTTGGGAGAATTGTGGTTTTTATAGTTTTCTTGGGTCATTTAAGGGTTTTTAGGTTTCTTTAGGGGTTTTTATGGTCCAATATGTTTATTTTGGTTTTTTAGGATCCTTTTTGGTTTTTAGGGATTTTAGGGTTCTTTAGGTTTTTGGGTTTTAAATTTTTTAGGATTTTTAGGGATATTTTAGTTTTTCTAGATTTTTTTGAGTTTTTGGGTGTTTTTTGTGTTACTGTGGCTTTTTTGGGGGTTATCTAGTATATATGGGTATTAGGGATTCTTAGTGGTTTTATGGATTTTAGTTTTTTATGGGTTTTATGGGTTTTATGGGTTTTTAGGGGATTTAGTGGTTTTATGGGTTTTGGGGTGCTTTTGGAATTTTTAGTGTTTTAGGGGTTTTTGGGTGTTTTTTTGGGGTTTTAGTGTTTTTTACATTTTTAGGGTCTTTTAATGTTTTTATGATTTTTAAGGTTTTATAGCGTCTCTTAGGGTTTTTAATTTTTTAAACTTTTTCAGTGTCTTTGGGGGTTTTATGGGTTTTCATGATTTTTAAGATTATTTTCTTTTTGTAGGCTCCTTTAGGTGTTTCATTATCATTTATTATGTTTTTATGGGTTTTAGGGTCTTTTAGGGGTTTTTTGGCCTTTTGGCATTTTAAGGTTTTTTAGAATCTTCTGGGGTTTTTAGTGTTTCATAGTCTTTTAGGGTATTAGGGGCATTAGATTCTTTTAGTTGTTTTAGGGAATTTTATGTTCATTTTGGGTTTCTAGTTTCTTTTAGGGTGTTTTTGTTTTAGGGTTTTATGGCCTTTTAGGTGTTTAATGGGTTCTTAGAAAAATTTATGGTTTTTAAATATTTAGGGTATCATAGGGGTAATGGGGGTTTTAATGTCTTTTTAGGGGGTTTAGGGATTTTTTTTCATTCTTTTGGTTTTTTAGGGTTTTTATGGATTTTAAGTATTTCTAGGGGTTTTAGGAAGTTATAATATTTTTAGGGATTTTTGGATTATTAGAATTTTCAACATTTTTAGGTGTTTTAGTGTCTATAGGTTTTTATAATTTTTTTATGATTTTTTTTGGTTTTTAGGATGTTTAGTATTTTATATTTTTTTTAGTTTTTTAGGGGTTTATGGGTTTTAGGTTTTTTTTGGGGGGGGGGCGGTAGGGTTTTTTTGTTTATATTGTTTTTTGGATTTTTTGAGTTTCTAGGTGTTTTAGTGGTTTTTAATTTCCTAGTTTTCTTATGAGTTATTAGGGTTTTAGTGTATTTATTTATTTTTTGTAGTTTTTTGGGGGGTGTATAGTTTTTAAGTATTTAGGGTTTTTATATTTTTATTATTTTTAGTGTTTTTAGGGATTTAGGGTTTTAGGGTTTTAGTGTTTTTAGAGGTTTAAAGGGATTGTTTTTTGTTTTTAGGGCTTTTACTTCTCCGATTACCTAGTAGGTGTTTTAGAATATTTTTTTGGTCATTTAGGGTTTTGTTATGGATTTTTTTCTCATTGAGGGGATTTAGTGTATTTTAGGGGTTTTAGGGTCTTTTATGGTTTTCTTAGTGTTGTTATTATCCATTAATGTTTTTGAGGGTTTTGGGGGATTATTTATTTTTTAGGAGTTTTATGGTCATTTATGCCTTTTAGGTTTTTTTGGGGTTTTTTACTATTTTAGGGGAGGGAGTTTGGGTTTTTATGGTTATTTTAGGGTGTTCAGTATTTTCGGTTTTTTTTATGTTTTTGGGGTTTATTATTTTTTTATGACTATTAACGTTTTTAGGGGTTTAGGGTTTTTATTGGTTTTATGGTTTTTTAGAGTATTTTATGTTTTTATGGTTTTTAGGGTGTTTTGAAGTTTTTAGTGTTTTATGTTGTTTTTTATTTTTAATGGTTTTAAGGGTTTTTTTATTTTTCATTGTCCATTAGGGGTTATAGAAATTTTTGGGTAGTCTATTGTTTTTAGGATTGTATAGGATCTTTTAATGTTTTAGGAAGTTCTATGGTTTTTAAGATTTTAAATATCTCTTAGGGTTTTTATAGTTTTAATGGTTCATAGTATTTTTTGGGATCTTTATGGTTTTAAGTATTTTATGGTCCATTATGGTTTTTACATTTATTTAAGGTTTTTAGTGTTTTATGCTGTTTTTAGGGGTTTTAGAGTCTATTAGGTATTTTCAGGATTTTACGGTCCTTTAGGGTTTCAATGGTTTTTATGGTCTTTTAGTAATTTTTATGGTTTTAGTTTTTTTAGGTTAATTTATGGTTTTGGGGGGTTTTAGTGTCTGTTATGGGTTTTATGGTATTTTAGGGTCTTTTATTGCTTTTTGTAGTTTTTAGGATCTTTTAGGGTTTTTTTCCTTTTTAGAGTCATTTAAGGTTTTTGGTGGTTTTAGAGACTTTTAGGGTTTTTAATGGTTTTTAGGGGTTTTTTGGTTTTATGGTTTTTAATATGCTCTATATTTTTTTTGGGTTTTTGGGGTTTTTTAGTAATTTTAGAAGTTTTTAGGGGTATTTAGTTTTTTGAGGGTGTTTTTGGTTTTTTAATATTTTTAGTGAATTTTTTGGTTATTTTAAGGGTTTTTAGTGTTAATACTGTTTTTAGGGTTTTTTGTTTTTAGATTATGTAAGTCTTTTTAGTGATTTTTGTGAGTTTTAGGGGTTTTAGGGGGGTTTAGGGTTTTAAGGATTTACAGGGATTTTATATATTTTTGGGTTTTAGATTTTTTTAGGGTTTTTAGGATTTTTTGGGGATTTAAGAAGGTTTAAAGTTTTTTAGGGTATTTAGTGTTTCTGGTTTTTTAGTGGGGTTTAGGGGTTTTTATGTTTTTATGTTTTTTAGGGATTCATAGGTATTTTTGGGGTTTTAGGGTTTTTTTCAGGTTTTAGGGGATTTTAGTGTTTTTAGGGTTTTCTATGGCTTTTAGGGTTTCATGGACTTTTAGAGTGCTTTAAATTTTTAGGTTTTTAGGGCTATTATATTTTTTTAGTATTTTTATGGTGTTTTTTATTTTTGTGTTTTTAGATTTCTGTTAGGGTTTTAATATTTTTTGGGTTTTTTATGTTTTTAGGGTTTCTAATTTTTCGGGGACTTTTAGTTTGTAAGGGGTTTTAGTATTTTTTTAGGGCTTTATGGTTTTTATAGTTTTAGGGGTTCTTTATTATTATTATGGTTTTATGTTTTTTATAGATTTTTAGTTGTTTTAATTATTTTAATGTGATTTTAGGGATTTTATGTTTTTTATGATTTAAGGGGTTTTAGGGTATTTAGGGTTTTTAAGGGTTTGTAAGGGGTTTTAAAGAAATTTTTTTGGGTTTTTATGTTTTCATGATTAAGGTATTTAAGGTTTGTTAGGGTCTTAGGGTTTTTAGGTTTTTAGTTATTTTGGACATATTAAGGGTTTTAGGGGTTTTGGTTTTTTTATATGTTTAATTTTTTGGGGTTTTATGCCTTTTTGTGAATTTAGGTGTTTTTAGGGATTTTTTAGGATTTTAGGGGTTTTAGGGGTGTTTTTGATTTTATATGGTTTTTAGGTATTTTTATTATTTCAAGAGAGTTTTCAAGGATTTTAGGGGATTTAGGGATTTTATGTTTTTTAGGGTTTATAGGGGTGTTTTCGTTTTTTAGGATTGTTTTAGTGTATTTTAGATTTTTTAGGGGCTTTTTGGTTTCTTGGGTTTTTAGGGCGTTTAAGGGTTTTAGGGTAATTTAGGGTTTATATTGGGTTTTTATGGTCTTTTCATGGATTTAGGGGTTTTAGGGTCTTTTAGGGGTTATTATGGTTTTTAGGGGCTCTAAGGTTTTTTATATTTTTGGGGGTTTTTAGGTTTTTTAGGGTTTTTAGGGATTTGGGGGGTCAAAGGTTTTTTACTGTTTTAGGGTTTTTATGGCTTTTACGATTTTTATGGTTATTATGGGTTTTGGGGGGTTTTGGCTTTTTTTGTGTTTTTAAGGTTTTCTTAGATATTTTAAGGGTGTTTATGGTTGATAGTAAATTTTATATTTTTTTAGGTTTTTTGGGGGTTTATGGTTTTTTGGTGTTTATAGGGTGTTTGTGGGGTTTTAGGGTTTTGATAGATTGTATGGTTTTTTTGATTTTAAAGTTATTTTAGGCTTGTTAGGGTTTTTTTGGGTTTTAGGTGTTTTAGAGTTTTTTTTGTGTTTTTAGGGGTTTTAGTTTCCATAAAGGTTTCATGGGTTTTAATGGGGTTTTGGGGTTTTAAGTGGTTTAAAGGTCGTTTGGGTGTTTAGGGGTTTGAAGTGGTTTTTTGGCTATTTTAGTGTTTTAGGGGGTGTTAGAGTGTTTTACAATTTTTAGGTGTTTTTAGTGATTTTATGGTGGATTTGGGGGGTTTTTAGGGATTTTAGGGGTTCTTTTGGGATTTCAGAAGTTTTTTTGTTCATTTAGGGGGTTTTAGGATCTTTAAGGGGTTTTAGGGATTTTTAGGTAAATTTAGAGTGTTTTTATGTTTTTAGGGTTTTAGTGGTTTATGGTTGTTTAGGATTTTAGTGTTTTTAAGGGTTGAGGGGTTAGGGTTTTTAGGGTTTTAGGCGTTTTTAGGGTTTTAGGGAAGAGGACAGTTCGGGGCCATGCTATTTCTATCCCCCCCAAAATTTATTATAAAAAGGAGACGAAGCAGACAAGGGAGGGGCGGGGTCAATCAACCCACACCCAAAAACCCTAGACACCCCAAAAAACCAAAAAGCTCTAGAAAAAAGCAAAAGAAATAAAAAAACATACAAAGAAGGAAAACCCAAGACTCTCTGATAGCATCTCCCAGCCAAATAGCAACCAGCAATAGTTAAAAATCAGCACCTTCAGCACCTCCCATCCAGGCAGCAACCAACACCCAGCTTTACTATCTCCAGCCTCCGTCACATCCTCGCCAAACATATTCACCACCAACATCACAAAACCACCACTAGAATGATAAACATTAGCTTTATCACAACCTATTTATATAGCAACCAACATCCAGCACCTCATTTTTAGAAAACCATATCTTCTTTCAAACAAACATCGCCCAACAGCCTTCTTCCACCTCAACAACCAGAAGCACTGATTCCACTCAACCCCACCATAACAAAATTCCAGCCCCCACCACCTCCAGTCCTCAAGGAAAGTGGAAACCAAAGTCCAGTAGATTATCACCATCCAGCAATTCATGATCCAATCAAAAATCAATAGCAACTCATGGAAAAACCAACAACAAGCAGTAATAATTGTACAACAGATCGGAAACCATCAACCATCTCCTCCTGGACAGATGGGTTCTAGCATCCCATCATAGCCAGAAACACAAGACCACCAACACCCACGCCTAAACCCATTCCACACCATCCAAAACTCCTTAAACTCGTCATTTAGCAATAGCAACAACTCACAACCAAACTAGCCACAAATCAAAAACCCTTAGTCCAACGAATCAAAAGGAACACAACACAAAACGACCAGACCTTCCTTAGCAGGAGGACCCAAGATCAAGGAAGAGGAAACAGAAAATCAAACCTGCGTTTTCGACCATTCCATCCACCTTGACCCATCGTGAAACCATAAAAACCAGCAAGACCCTCCATGGGTCCAAACAAGAATCACAGGTCTGAGCGCAAGACTGTGAACACCACCACCTAGAAGCTGCAAAGCACGTCGTACCCACCATTCACCGAAACAGAGCCAAAACTCACCCATACAAAGACACCAGATCATCTTTCTACACTAGAGACGAGATCCAAAGCACCGAACACCAAGAGACCTGAAATGCCTAGACTGAACCCAGATCTAACAAGCATACCTGAAAATTGGGCCAAGCACGCCTCTTCCCAGTCGTCGAAGCATTCTTCGCATCTTCCTTACACCATCGCGAAACCAGAGAGACCTGTGCGACATCATATCTAGAGCCATCTTTGATATTTTCTTAGTCGTTGACCAGGAAGGGGCTGACCAAGCATGCCAGATCTTTCCACCAACTCATCGACATGAGCAGCTGCATCTAACCTTGAACCAGACGATCTTCCAAGACCACGCCCAAGCCACTGAGAGATCGGCAACAACGCCAAGGAGCAGCAACGATCCATCGGGGAGAGGGGGAAACGATGATGGAGATCATGAAGGGAGATCACCCAGAGACTCAGCTACCATCTCTTTTAGGTTTTTAGGTGTTTTTATTGGTTCTTAACTTTTTTTAGGGTTTTATGACTTTTTTCAAGGTTTTAGGGATTTTAGAGTATTTAAGAGTTTTCAAAGTTTCCTTTGGATTTTCAAGGTTCTTAGGGTTCTCATAGGGTTTATTATGCTTGTAGGTGTTTAGATATTTTAGGATATTAGAGAATTCCAGTTGTTTTAGTGGTTTTATGATTTTTAATATTTTTTTAGATTTTCAATGGATTTTAATGGGTTTTTAGTGTTTGGGGTTTTTTTAGATTTCTAGGGTTTTTAAGGGGTTTCAAGGTTTTTATAATTTTTAGGGTATTAAAGTATTTTTGGGGGTTTTGGGTATTTTACAGTTTTTAGGGTTTTTAGGGTTTTATGGGGTTTTTTGTTTCATTGATTTTTAGGGTGGTTTTAGGTTTTTTGGGTTTCAACAATTCTAAGGTTTTATGGGTTTTAAGGGTTTTTAAGAGTATTTTATGGATTTTGGATCTTTTGGGTTTTTAGTGTCTTTTAGGGTTTTTAAGGTTTTAAGGACTTTTATTTGTTAGAAGGATTTTTAGGGGTTTTATCAGTTTTCATGGCCTTCATAGATTTTAGTATTTTTAGGGTTTTGGGGGTTTTGAGTGGGTTTTTAGTTTTTTGGGGTGTTTTAATGTTTTTATGGGTTTTTTAGGTTTTTGGATGTTTAATTTTTTAGGGATATTAGGGTTTTTAGGGTTTTTAGGTCTTTAGAGTTTTTAGGGTTTTTATGAGTTTTATGGTTATTAGTGTTTTTTTGTTTCTTAGTATTTTTATGGTTTTATAGTTTTTTGATTTTTTAGGGTTTTTAGGGATTTTAGTGTTTTTTGGTGGTTAGGGAAAGTATGGTGTTTAGGGATTTTTTCGGTTTTAGGGTTGTAAGGTTTTTTGGTTTTTTGGGTTTCTTTGGTTTTTTGAGTTTTGTTAGGTTTTTTCCAGTTTTAGGTGTTTTAGGGGTTTTAGGTTTTTTATGTTTTTAGGGAATTTCTTAGGGTTTTAGCATTTTTTACAGTTTTTTTACTTTTTTCGATTTTTCAGGGTTCATGGTTTGAAGTGGTTTTTAGAGTTTTATATGATTTTTAGGTTTTTTGGTTTTAGGGTTTTTATGGGTGTTTATGTGTTTTTTGGGGTTTAGGTTTTTTTGGTGTTTTGGGGAGTTTTATCATGTTTTTTGGGGTTTTTTTGGTGTTTTGGGGTTTTTAAAGGTTTTATGGGTTTGTGGGATTTTTATGGATTTTGGGTTCTTTATGTTTTTTTTGTGATTTTTGGTATTTTATGGAGTTTGGTGTTTTTCAAGGTATATAATTTTTTTTATTTTTTTGGGTATTTTAGGTTTTTTAGGGGGGTTTGGGGACTAAATGTTTTTGGGTTGTTTTTTGGTTTTGGGTTTTAATGGTCTTTTTTGGGTTTTTTAATTTTTTTTTTGTTTTTAAGTTCTTTTTTGATTTTTAGTGATTTAGGGTTCTAGGGTTTTAGGTAATTTTAGGGGTTATAAGCAGTTTCTGGTATCTTTATGGATTTTCAATGGGTTTTTCAAGTTTTAGACGTTTGTTGGTTTTAATGGATGTATAAGGTTTTTATGGGGTTTAGGGGATTTTATGGATTTTATGGTTTTCAATGTTCTTATGATTTTTTTAGATTCGTTATGGTTTTAAGGGATTTTAGGTGTTTTTAGTCTTTTATAGGTTGTATTATATTTTGGTTTTTTGACCATTTTAGTGGTTTTAAGACTTTTTTGGGGTCTTTGGGGATTTATGATTTTTAGGGGTTTCTAGAGTTTTTACCCATTTTAATTTTCTTCATATTTTTTTATGGTTTTTATGGTTTTATTATTGTTGTGTTTTTAGGGTTTAATATTTATATCATTTTGAGGTTTTTTGGGTTTTGGGGGGATTTTATGGTTTTAGCGGTTTTGGATATTTTTTTGGTATTTATGGGTTTTTTGATGTTTTAAGGTGTTTTGGGGGATATTATGGTAGTTTATTTTTTTGGGGTTTTAACCATGTTTGGGTTTTTAGGGGTTAGGTTTTTTTGGTGAATTTAAAGATTTTTAGTGTTTTAGGGGTTTAAAAAACTGTTACGATTTTATATGGTTGTTATGCTTTTTAGGGGTTTTAGATGTTTTCATCATTTTAAAAACATTTCACTATTTTTTGGGTCCTCACTATATTTTAGGGTTTTTAGGATTTCAATTTATTTTTGGGGGGTTTAAATTCTTTTTAAGGTTTATAGAATTTTTAGGGTCTTTTTGGTCATTCATTTTAGAATTCATAGGGTTTTTCAAGATATATAGTGGTTTTTAATTTTTTTACAATTTTAGAGACATTTTTTATGTGATATTTGGGGTTTTAGTTTTTTATGGTATTTTAGGTTTTCTATTTTGGTATTTTGGGGTTTTTATCATTTTTTAATATTTGATGGTATTTTTGGCAGTTTTACAGTATTTATGGATTTTTTATGGTTTTTAGGGGTTTTAGGATTATATAAATTTCTTTGTTTTTCAGAATATTTTTGGTTTTGGGGGGTTTTATGGTTTTTACGATCTTTTAGGGGTTTTAGTGGTTTTTAGGGTCTATACGGTTTTAATGTATTTGGGTATTTTTCGGATTTTTGGTTTTTCTGGGGCTTTTAATGTTTTTAGTGGGTTTAAGAGATTTTAAGGGTTCTATGATATTAGGGTTTTGGGAGGGTTATCGTTTTTAAGGGTTTTGAGGGGTTTTTGGTTTTATAGGGGTGTTTAAATATTTTTATTAGTTTTTAGAGGGTTTTATGGTTTTTAGTATTTTTGAGTTTTTATGGGTTTTTATGGTTTTTATGTTTTTTAGATTTTTTTTTTGTTCTTTTTATTATTTTAAAGTTTTGTAGAGTTTTTTGTGGTTTTATGGGTATTCAGGGTTTTTAATTTTCTTCAAGGGGTTTCATGTTATTTTAGTGTTGTTTAGGGAAATTTAGTGTTTAGGGTTTTAGGGGGTTTTAGGGATATTTATGCATTTAAGTTTTTATGGGTATTTTTGGATTTTTTAGTGTTTTAGGGGTTTTATGAAGTTTATAAAGATATTTTATTATTGTCACATATTTTAGGGGTTTTAATGTTTTTGAGGGTTTTTAGGGTTTCTAGTTTTTAGGGGGTTTTTTTGTTTTTCAATAGTATTAGTGGTTTTAAGGGATTTTAGAGTTTTTAGTGTTTATGGGGTTTTAGAGTTTTAGAGTTTTTTATACTTTTATGGTTTTTAATATTTTTTAGGGTTTTATGGGTTTTATAGTTTTAAGTGTTTTAGGGTTTTTTATTGTTTCTTTATGCTTTTATGGTCTTTTAAGGTTATTAAGATATTTTAGGCTTTTAGGGGTTTTACGATATTTTAGGATTTTTAGGGTATTTTAGGGGTTTTTTGGGGGGAGAAGGTGTTGGGTGTTTTAAATATTATTTCCTAGTTTTTTCTGTTTTTAATGGTTTTTAGGGTCTTTTAGGGGTTTTGTATGGTTTTTAGGTTGATATTTTAGGTTTTTAGGGTCTTTAAGGGTTTTTTTGGGAGAGGGTGGGGGTGTCAAGGATTTTAAATTTTATTTCCTTGTTTTTTTGTTTTCAATGATTTTACAGTCTTTTGGGTTTTTATGGTTTTTAGGGTGTTTAGGGGTTTAGGGTTTTCATGTTCCTTTAGGGTTTTTTAAAATTTTTAGGGACTTTTGGGGTTTTATAGGGATTTTTAGGGTTCTTTATGCTATTTGGTAGATTTTAGGGACTTTAGGGGTTTTCTGGGTTTTTAGGGTTTTTCGAGTACTTTAATTTTTTTGGTTTCATAGATTATTTTTAGGGTTTTAGGGTTTTAGGGTATTTTAGGGTTTATATATTTATTTATGAGTATTTTAGGGTTTTTTATGTTTTAATTATTTTTTGGTTGTTTTAGGGTTTTTATGATTTTTAGGGTCTTTTAGGGTTTTCTAGGGTGTTCGGGTATTTAAGGTCTTTTAGTGTTTTAATTTTTAGGTTATTTTGTTGGTTTGAGGGTTTTTTGGGGTTGTTTCATTTAATGACATATTTTGGGTTTTTAGGGTTTTTAGGATTTTTAGAGTTTTTAGTGGTTTTTAAGGTTTTTAAACAATTTTTGGGTTTTTTGGTTTTTTGGGTTTATTGAGTTTTAAGGGTTTTAGTGTATTTAGTTCTCTTTAGGTATTTTTAGTGTTTTTATAGTATATTGGGTTTTATGGTTTTTTGGGGTTTTGGGTTTTTGGGGGTTTAAAGGGGTTTCATGTATTTTATAGGTTTTTAGGTTTTTAGGGTGTTTTTGTTATTTTAGGGTTATTTTCGGATATTTTTTAAGGGTTTTAGGGTTATATTGTTTTTTATGATTTTTAGGACATTTAAGGATTTCAGGGTATTTTAGATTGTTTAGGTGTTCTGTGTCATTTTATAGTTTTTTTTTGTTTTTGAGTTTTTTTATTTTTTTTGGTTTTTTTTGGTTTTTTGGGTTTTTAAGAGATTTATGATTTTTATGGGTTTTAATGGGTTTGGGGTTTTTAGATTTATTTTATGGTTTTGATGTGGTTTTATGGTTTTGTTGGGTTTTTTGGTTTTTTATGTGTTTTTATAATTTTTTCGGGTTTTTAGAGTTTTTTTAAGTTTTTTAATGTTTTTATGATTTTTTAGGGTTTCATATGGTTTTTAGTGGTTCTACGTTTTTCGATTGGTTTCCTAGGATTTTAGGGTTTTATATATTTTAGGGTTTTTAGTTTTTTTATAGATTATATGGATTTTAGGGGGTTTAGTGTTTTTAGGGGTTTTAGGATTTTTCATGGGGTTTAAATTTTTTTTAAGGTTTTTAGGTGTTTGATAGTTTTTTCAAGGATTGAGTGATTTTTCATATTTTAAGGGTTTTTATTTTTTACTATTATTTATGGATTTTATCTTTTTAAGGGGTTTTTTGGATTTTTTTTATTTTTAGGGGTTTTAGGGGGTTTAACGGTTTGTAGGTGTTTTTAGTGTTTTTAAGGATTTAGGGTTTTTTGTGTTTAAGGGTTTTTTAGTATTTTTAGGTGGTTTTGTACTTTCTATGTATTTGTATAGTTTTTTGTGTGTTTATAGTTTTTAGAACGTCTTAGAATTTTCTATGGTTTTTGTGGTTCTTTTGGTTTTGTTATTGGGTTTTCAGGGTCTTTTACAGTTTTTGTGGTTTTAATGAAATTGAGGATTTTTAGGGTCTTTTAGGGGGTTTCAGGGGTTTCTTATTGTTTTATGGGTTTTTATAGTTTTTTAAGGGGTTTATGATTTTTTTCTTAATTAGGTGTTATTTAGTTTTTAGCCTTTTACGTATTTTTATGTGATTTATGGGTTTATGAGTTTTTAGTGTTTTTTAGGTTTTTGGGGCAAGGAAGATGCGAGGGTCGGGCTATTCCTGGCCCCCCCAAATTTATTAGAAATAAAAAAGAGACATAGCAGACAAGGGAGGGGAGGGGTCAAACGACCCACACCCAAAAACCCTTAACAACCCAAGACAAAAGTCCCAAAAAAGGACAAGTCAAGAATGAAAAAAGAAAACACGCATAGAAAAGTAGCCACCACCATCATCCAACATCAACCATCATCCATCAACACACAGCTAACCAACGACCAGCATCAAGACTCAAACAGCAAACAACATCCAACAGCAGCACGACCATAAACCGCAGCTTTAGCAGCTCCCATCCAAGAAGAAACCAGCATCTAGAACCACCAGCATCCAACATCACAGAACCACCAGCATCCAACATCACAGAACCACCAGCATCCAAATCACAAGCCTCACCATCACCAACATTCTGCAGCGCACCACCAAGCAGCAATCAGCATCCAATCTCACAAAGACCATAATCCATCACCTTCACACCAAAACAAGCTACCACATTCAAGCCAGCCGCAACACTCAACCATCAATCCAGTAGTAACCATATCTCATCATCAGCAAGCCCCATCATAACCTCTAGAACACCAGTTTTTGACCACCAGCATTCACCAAAACACCACAATCCCCGGGCGCAGAATGCAACCACCATCACCATCCCAAAGCTGCCACAAGCATTAACATACTAGACCAATATGGAGACTGGTATGTTGGGCAGGGCAGCAAGAGTAGATGTGGGCATTTGAGTCAAGTGGACAGTGAAAAAACGATAGCAAGAAACGACACACGGTAAACAACAAACCACCTCTTGTAGCAAGCTCATCATCCATCATTAGCGGTAATACACTACCACACCAAGCATTATCATCAAAGAAGGCAGCAAGAACACTCAAATCACCTTTCCAGACCAGCAAAGCATCCAAAGCACAGCAAAAAACCAGCAGACCAACATCAATATCATGAACCCAGACAAATCAAAAATGAACCTGTAAGAAGGCCAGCCATGATGCAGGTCTATCACTCCAAGGGATCCGAAGAACCATATCTGTGACCTTGCCTCCCCAAATGACAGCCACCGATAGATTCGCAGATCTTAAAACCCATGAAGTGGGACCTAGATTTTCTACACCAACACCACACTGCCACAAAAACCCATCATGCAGTCGAAGCATCGATCTGCGGATCTAGGATTGAAGCAGCATCGAAGAGGACTGAAGACCTGTCCGCTGAATCCCTTGCCACCATTGACTTTTCTTATGAAACCCCAACACCAAAGACTCCTAGATTCGCGGCTGATTCTTGAAATCTGAAAGTCTATCAGCAATGCCGCAAGCCAAAACAAGCCTAGCCGAAAACGCTAAGCCACACCTCCAAAGCGCAACACCGAAATCTGTTTTAGTGCCCTTTTTATTTTATTTTGGTTTTTGAGTTCTTTGGGTTTTAAGTGTTTTTAGATTTATTATAGTTTTTAGGGGTTTTATTATATTAGGGTTCTTTTAGGGTTTTATTGTTTTTATTGGTTTTTAGGATTTTATTGTGGGTTTTGGGTTTCTTAGGGTTTATAAAAGTTATTTAGGATTAATAGGGTTTTTTATGTTTTAATAATTTTTAGGGGGTTTAGGTTTTTTGGGGGGTTTTATTGTTTTAAGGGGGTTTTGTAACACCCCAACCCCAGTTACCCAGAGTCTGTGCATTATTACATAACATTGGCATGATCACAAGAAAGATCAAATCTCAGAAGACCGATTGGTTTAGTATCCTTGGAAACACTTGATATATTCATAAAGTTTTACATTACATCATAAAGTGAAAAACTACTACAACAACATATTTTCTCCATAGTCCACACTATTATCCCCTCATAATATCCCTACAGGTCATTCATAATTTACTTCTTCACATCCTAGGAAAAATAAAAATAGAAAAGGGGTGAGCTCAAATGCCTTGTAAGGATAACAATATAGCGGAAACTTTCATAAATAAGAATAAACATTTAAGGCAGTTTATAACTAAAAAAGCCTTTTAAACTTGAACTTCAACATAGTATGACAAAAATAAAATGAAATAATTCCATTTAATTATTCACCTGGATATTCTACTAATTGAATAATCACATGAAATATCAATAACCACATTCATAATGATGGAATTCATAATGCCAGACTATCATAACCACATACCCAAGGCCTCGTGCCAAGACTACAAATAAGATTTTTCTAAGGCCTTGTGTCAAGACACTAGTTTGTCTCATGGGACCTACCGATGTATTGAGGAGCTATAGCGGGCTCCACCCATCACATATTAAGTCCAATTCATTCCCATATGAAAAGGTTTAAACATAACATAAACATTCGTATTAAAACTATCATACTAAATGTCAATCCATTCACCACAAACCATGAATGGTATAAAAATAGAACATCCACAGTCAAACATATCACAAAACCTTCAATACAATATAGAAGTTTTGTATCATAATAAATCAACTTCAAATAAGCGTAAAATCCATCAGAGGATGTTGACATAGATGAAATCAAAACACTTTTTAGAGAAATATCTATTTCTATTTTGAAATCATTTAAGAGTCATATATTTATAAAATAAAACATTTTCTTTGAAAATATTCTTATAAGCTTGTAAGGGAAGCTTCGACGATTTTATAACGGCGGAAAATAGCCGCACCCGCCGTATAAGTTAAAAAAACATTCTTACCTTAATTCTATCGAAAAGGTTAAAAAGCACCTTGTTTGGAAAACGACAGAAATATTCCTTTATAAACCTCTTATAAAAAGTCAAAAAATGGTATAAATGAATTTAACCCATATTCTAGTAAATAGTAAAAAAATTTTGAAATACATTTTTAAGAAACATGGATATGGATGATAAAGAAGTCCCAGTAGATTATTACGTATAAACAAGCTTGGATAATGAAGAGATTGTGAAATAAACCCTTACCTTGTACTTTTCCATGGTTGGGGGTTGTTTAACCTCTTGTATAATGGTGAAATAATTTTTATTGAATTATACAAGAATCATATACATTAATATGATATCATATATGATCTTTTAACATTGATTTGTTAATAATGTCTTTTTATTATCATTGGTTCGGGTGTTAACTTGCTCATTTTCTTTTATATGTTTTGTTATGTAAGCCATGTTTGTAATGGATAGGTTGTATCTTATTCATATCCAGAATGATATCAATTATTTAAACATTGTTTTTAAATCATCAAATGATAATTATACTTGAATGGATACGATGGAGAATGAATCTCATCGCGTTCGTGGAGACGGTAGTCCGTACGTACGCACGAGCGACAATATAATTCTTTTAATATTAAAATAATATATAATGGGATGGTATATCATATATAAAGAATAATTATCATGTTATATTTATTATTTACATGTGTTACACATCATTATTATACCCATCCAAATAATAATTTATTGAATAACAATTACACCACGACGTGGAGACTGTAAGCCGTACATACACACATATGGTGACATGTTATTCAAAGGATGTATTGAATAATGAATATGGTTGTACCATATTTAGAATAACATCACAGTATATATAAGATACCGGAGTTATTATTTTAGAATTGTAATAACAAAGAAGGAAGAAGTGGAAGAAGAAAGGAACTTGGAAAAGGGGGGTGAAATCATTACCTCTTCTTCGGGTTCTTCCTTTTGATTTGATCAAAAGGGCTCCTTAGGTTGGATTTATTACTAAATGAGGGCATCTAGGATGAATTGAGGGGATTTTAGCAGAGTTTGGGTGAACCAATAGTCTTTGAAGGTGTGAGTTAGTGAGAAGGGGGAGTGCCCTTTTATAAGAGGGGTGAGGGGCACCTTTGGAAAAGCTAGAAATATTATTTTATAATAAATTCATATTCGATTTATAATGGCTCAAAAGTGTATTATTTAATGTTTATTGTGGGTATGGGTCTAAAACAACTCAAAAATAGAATTTAGATACGTTTGGGTTACTATATTAACCTTATCTTTAAGTATTAACTCTTAGTTAATTAGTTTCACTTTTACAATGTCTCTTTGTATTTTTATATTATATGTTTAATAAACTTACTATATACATACAAGAGACCCTCAAGTGGTCCATTAATGATACAAATATCATGATATAAGTCTCCTGGACGAAATTTAGTTTTTTATGAATTTAATATCAATTAGTAATATAATATTTGTTTTAAAAACTCTTTTATGTCAATTTTGACACTATTCAATAATTGATTTTTTTAAAAATCATAAAATAATTATTACTTATAAAAAAGTTATTAAATAAATCCTAACATGTCCTATTAACCGATAAAATTATTTTAATTAATAAAAAGTCTTAAATTATATTTATTTGGGTATTTATAATATCAATTATTCTAATTTTTCATTAATTTGGTAATTACTAAATTACCGTTGTGTCATAACTAAATTAAATTATTTAATGACTAAAAATTATAAATAAAATACCATTATGTATGAAATCTTGTTATCTTTCTAATGAATATTTATAGTCTAAAATCAAATATATATAATCTTATGTAAAAATTGTTTTTCTAAAGGATATATGCTTGTATCATTTTTGTATTCATTTTAACTTAATTAAAATAAAGTGTCCCTATCACTTAGAAGTGACACCATGGGGTCCCAAAATCGACCCAAAGATGCCCATGGTCGGACATGTATCAACCAATAAGGTTAAGAAACGTTTTAGGGTATTTTTTTATTATTATAATATTATTTTTTTAACCCTTATTTACCGGATTTACCCTTTAACCATGGTAAATAAAATATTTACCGAAGTAATTATTTAAAATGTCTAAAAATAAAAGTTACCTATTTACACAATTTTAACATCCTGATTCCAAATATGGAATCCATTTTTCCAAATTCAAAACATAGAAGTGGTAGAGATTAATTTAAAATTAATTTCCGATGTAAAAACAAAATGTGTGTTTTTAAGATATAATAACTATCAAAAGATTGAAACTTGTTTATGTTCGGTTTAATTGTGAAATTATTTCCAATGACAAAAATTGTATTAAATGGTAAAAATATATTCTAAATATACTTTAAAACCAATCAAATTCATAATTTATCACTATTAATTATTTTGATTAAAAAATTTGTTTTTAATTAAAATTTAGTAATTTTCACTATTCATTGAACTATGAAAGTTATCCGAAAAGTACCAAAATTTCACCCTAAGCTAATGTCTATATTAAGAATCCAAAAATGTTGTCCATTTCGAAAGATAAAATTTATAAAATTTCAAAAAGTAGGTATTACTATTCATAACGGCTAGTTTGATTGGTTGTGGTGTGTGTTAGAACTTGAAGTTTCATACAACACATGCTACTGTATTATTCAAAGGAAAGCATATCGTGGAAGCTTGGGATGTTTCATTGTAATTTTTTTTGATGTCCTAATTCTAAAAGGTAAATTTATTTAGTCAAATTGAATATATAAAAGTTGAAAATATTGGATTTAAAAAGGGATCACAATTAAAAGTTGGTAAAAGTGCAACACTGAAAATGAATTTTTTCTTACATTATGTCTAATAAACTCATAATATGGATTCTAAAATTATAAGGATTATATAAATTTTAAAATTTAGTTAATACTATTCATAACCTCTCTTGAACGGCCTGTTTGGTAAGTCATGGTGCGCTTGAACTCGGTGTTGCGTGTAGTGCAAGTTATTGAATTAATTTGAAGAAATAACACACTATGAAATCTTGGGGTGTTACAGGTTTTAATTTATTTTGTGGGTTTTTTGGTTATCAAAGGGTTTTTTGACTATTTTTTATTTTTAGGGGTTTTTCGGGTTTTTAGGCATTGAAAAGTTTAGGGGGATTGGGGTTTTAGGGTTTTTATGTGTTTTTCTGGAATTTCAAGATTTTGGTGTATTTTGGGGTTTTAATGGTTTTAAGGTTTTTAGAGGATTTTTTTATTTTGACATTTTATTATATTTAGTGGATTTTTATGTTTTTTGGTGTTTTTAATGTTATAGGGAATTTAGGGTTTTTTAAGATTTTTAAGGATTTTAATGTTTTTTTTGGTTTTTCGTGTTTTTTGTTTTTTAGGATTTTTTAGTGTTATTTTGTGGGTTTTATGGTTTTTAAGTTACCTTCAATGTTTTAATGGTTTTTACAGATTTTATGGTTTTTAAGGTTTTTTAGGGTTTTAAGATTTTTAGGGTGTTTTAGGTTTTTTTCGAATTTTAGGGTTTTTTACATTTAAGGGTATTATGGGTTTTAGCGGTTTTAGTGTTTCTTAATGTTTTTATGGTTTTTATGGTTTTTAGGGTTTTTATGGTTTTTTGGGTTTTTTTGCGTTATTTGGGGTATTTTGGATGTTTTAGGGTCTTTGAGGGATGTCAAGGGGATTTTTGGTGTTTTGAGTTTTTAGGGGGTTTATAGTATTTGAGGGGGTTTTAGGGTTCTTATGTGTCATTTAGGATTTTTAGTGACCTTTAAGAGGTTTACAGTTTTAGGTTTTTTATTGTTTTTAAGGTCTATTAGGGTTTTTTGGGGTTTCGTTGTTTTTAAGGATTTCATCGGTTTTTAAGATTTTTAAAGGTTTTACGGTTTTTATGATTATTAAATATTAATGGATATAGGGAATTTTAAATTTTATTGGGATTTAGGATTTTTAGGGGGGGTTTTTTAAGGTTTTATGGTTTTTAGGGTTTTTAGGAGTTTTAGGGTTTTATTATTTTTAGGGTTTTTAATTGTCTTCAGTGTTTTTTAGGTTTTTTGAGGGGTTCTCTAGTTTTTTGGATTCTAGGGTTTTTAATATTTTTTAGGATATTTAGATGGTTTTTATAATTTTTTGTGGGTTTTCAAGGTTTTTAGGTTTTTTATGAATTTTAGATTTTTTTGGGTGTTTACGGTTTTTAGGGCTTTTTAAGAGTTTTTGGATTTTAGGATTATATATAATATTTTAGTTTATTTATGGGTTTTATGGTCTTTTAGGTTTTTAATGGTTTTTTCGTTATTTGAAGGGTTTTCTTGGTGCTTTTAGAGTTTTTAGGGATTTAGTAACTTTTTTATGCATTTAAGGTTCTTTGGGGTTTTTTTGGATGTTTGGGTCCTTTATAATTTTTTCAATTTTTAGGGGGTTGTAAATTTTTTTATGATTTTTCAGGTTCCTAAATATTTTTCAGGTTTGGGGGGGGGGGTAAAGGTTTTTATTTTTTTAGGGTTTTATATTTTTTCTTATTTTTTGGGTTTTTAAGGGTTTTTAATTTTTTTGTTGTTTTAGAGGTTTTCTGTATTTTAGTGGTATATGGTTTTATGGTTTTTTGTGTTTTTTTGTATTTTTTGTTTTTATGGGCTTTTAGGGTTGTTAGGGTGCCGTTGTTTTTATGGGTTTTATGTTCATTTTCTATTTTAATGGATTTTATTTTGTATTAGGGTTTTTAGGATGTGGAGAGGCTGGTAGGGTTTTTATTGTATTTATTATTTTAGGGTTTGTTAGTGTAATTTAGGGGGTTTTATGTTTACGAGTTTAATTTAGGGTCTTTTAGGGGGAATTTTAGTGTTTTAAAGGTTTTTATGGTCCTTTAGAGTTTTTGGCATTTTTTGGGTCCTTTATGAGTTTTTGGGTTTTGAGGATCATTTTTGTTTTTTAATGTTTTTATGGTCCTTTATTGATTTTAGTGGTTTTTAAGGTCTTTTAGGGGTTTTATCATTTTGTAGTGTCCGTTAGGATTTTTAAGGATTTTATACTATTTTAGGGTTTTTAGTTTATTTAATGGTCTTTTTAAGGTTATTTGATGGTTTTATGTTTCTTTTGTAGTTTTTTGGTTATTAGGGTCATTTAGGGTTTTTACAGTTTTTAGGGGTTTTTAGTTTTTTAGGGTTTTAATAGTTTTTAGGTTTTTTATGGTATTTTGGGTTTTTAGGATATTTAGTAGTTTACGGGTTTTATGGCCTTTTCAGTTTTGAGGGTTTTGAGGGTTTTTATAGTTCTTTAGGGGTTTTAGGATTTTTATGTTTTTAAGGATTTTTAACATTTTACAGTTTATTTTGGGTTTTTAGGGGTTTTCATAGTTTTTATAGTTTTTATGGTATTTATGGTTTTTTAGTATTTTAAGGAGTTTTAGGGTTTTTTATGTGTTTTAGGGTTTTAAGGTTTTCTTTGGTTTTTGGGGTTTTTTTGGAGTTTTAAAGGTTTATTGTATTTTAGGGAATTACAGGGTTTTAGGTTTTTTATAGTTTCCTTGGTTTTTATGGTTTTTTAGGGATTTTCATCGATTATTTGGGGTCTTTAGGGGGTTTAGGGATCATTTCAGTATTTATGGTTTTTGAGGGACTTAATAGTGTATTATGGTTTTTATTGTTTTTTGGGGTTTTTTGGGATTTTAAGTTTTTATTAAATTTTTAGGGGGTTTGGGGGTTTTAGGGACTTTTAACGGGTTATTAAGTAATTAAGGGTTTTATGGAGTTTTTGGTTTTTTGGATTTTTAGAGTTTTTTGGATTCTTTTAGGTTTTTAGGGGTTATGGAGTTTTGAGGGACTTTTAGGGCCTTTAGGGTTTTAATTTTTTTTAGACATTTCTAACAATTTTTAGGGTTGTTATGGTTTAAGGGTTTTAATGTTATTAGGGTTTATTTAGGGTTATTTAGGGTTTTTAGGGGTTTTAGTTTTTTATCAATTTTTTCTATTTTTAGTTGTTTTATGTCTTTTTAGGATATTATATTTTTATCAAATTATTTGTATTTTTAGGGTTATGAGAAGTTTTAGGTTTTTATCAATTTTGTTTATATTTTTAGTGGTTCCATTTTTCTTTCTATAATTAAGAGTTTGTTGGATTTTTTAGTGTTTAGGGTTTTTAGGGGTTTTTGGATTTTTTTGGGTTTTTTGGTTTTTAGCGGGTTTTAGGTGTCTTAGTATTTTTAATGTTTTAAAGGGTTTAGATTTTTTAGTGATTTTTCAGGTTTTGGGGATTTTATAGTTTTTTTTATTTTCTTAATATCGTTTTAGGGTTTTTAGGGTTTTTAGTGGGTTTTTATTATTCTTTAGGATTTTTTGGCCTTTCAGGGAGTTTTTGATTTTAAGGTTTTTATTGTGCTTAAATGTTTTCTATAGTCTTTCAGTGGTTTTATATGGTTTTAAGTTATTTTAGGGACTTTTAGTGCTTTAAATATTGTTAGGGTTTTAGGGTATTTTTGTGGTGTTTTATTGGTTTTTAGAGTTCTTATGGGTTTTATCAGTTTTATGGGGTTTTACTGTTATTTAATGGTTTTTAAGGGTTTTCTTAGTTTTTAGTGTTTCTATGGTTTTTTGGAGTTTTCTATAGTTTTAGGGTTTTCTAAATAATTTATATTTTTTGGGAATTTTTGGGTTTCTTAGGGTTTTAAAGGCTTTTCTTATGTTTTTAGGGGTTTTTAGGGTCTTTAGGGATTTTAAGGGTTTGAATGGATTTTAGTGGATTTTCATGTTGTTAGGGTTTTATGGATTTTTGAGTTTTTAGGGTTTTTAATGTTTTTACACAATTTAAGGGTTTTGATGATTTTTTTGGGTTATAATGGATTTTTGGGGGTTTTATTTATTTATGGTTTTTAAATTTTAATCGTTTTTTATGCCATTAAATGATTCTTATAAGTTTTTATGGATTTTTATGGGTTTTTTGGGATTTTAATGTGTTTTATGGAGTTTTATGGTCATGTATGGGTTTTTTGGTTTTTATGTTCTTTTAGGTGTTTTAAGGGATTTTAACAGTTTTTTGGGTGTTTTAGGGGTTTTAGTGTTTTATGTGATTTTATGGGGTTTTTATGGGTTTTCTTTGGGATTTCTGGGCTTTTCTTGGTTTTTGGAGTTTTTTGGGTTTTAGGGTTTTTTTAGGGTTTTTAGTTTTTTTTTATTTTTTATATTCATAAGATTTTACAGGGTAATATGTGTTTTGGTGTTTTTAGTATTTTTTTTTATTTTTTAGGGTTTTTATGGTTTTTAGGGTTTTTAGGGTTTTTAGGGTTTTTAGGGCAAGGAAGGCTCGGGGCCAGGCTATTCCTGACTCCCCCCCAAAATTTATTAGAAAAAAGACACGAAGACACTGCAGACAAGGGAGGGGCGGGGTCAATCAACTCACACCTAATAACCCTTAACAAACACACACCCAGAGACCGAGAAAAATGGAAAATCAAACGAAAAAAAGACGCAACACCAAACCCATAGCAGCTTCAGCACCTTCTCAGCCAATTATAGCAGTCGGCAGCACCATCAGCCCTTTATCACTTCCCATCCAAGCAGAAACCAGCATCCACATCTCACAGCCAAGCAACGACCAGTGTCCAATCTCACATGTTCCAGCATCCTACACCTTCTCACCAAGAAGCTCCGCCATAAGAAGCTCCATCATTCAGCATTCACCAGCAACTAGCAACTAAAAACCAACCAAAGACCAGTGCCGAAACTCACAAAACCCAGCATCCAACACCTTCTCACAAAGAAGATCCACCACCATCAGCACAGAACTACTCAGCATAACCCATAGCCAGCATACACATCGAACCACAACCAAACCAGCTTCGCCACCACGCAGCAGAACAACAACCATCACCAAGCACCATCATCCATCACCAAATACCAGTGCCTGCAATGAATCACAACCAAACCAACCATAGCACAGAGAACTACAGGTAGCATCCAAACCATAGTACCTAAGCAACTCCCACTCAGAAACCCAAGACAAACTCATCTGCCCAAGAAACCAGAATCAACCTCCAACAAACAAAAACACTGAAACACTGGCATTAATAACATAAACATTACCACCTCCAAGGCAACCATCCCCAAACAACCTGCATCACAAAACACATCAACCATCACATCTGAACCCATCGTCTCCCGAGGGAACACAACTCCGTATCCAGCAATCAAGGTCATCAGACTAAACCACATCAAGTATTCCACACCTCATAGCAAAATTAACTGCATACCACCAGAAATAATGCATCAAAACTCATCTATCCCATTTCAGAAAAACTAGATGATTCATAACCAACATCACAACCAAGAAATAGGAGGATATGGAATGCCAAAAGGCCCGACCAGATCTAGCATCAACATCATGGAACGGAGACGAACCCTAGAGATTAGGAAGGTCACACACCTTTCGCCTTTGAGCCTTTGAGCTAGAGAAACCTGTCGAAGACTGCTTGCCTCCCTGATCAAGGAATGCCATTGTCAAATCTGCGGATCTTGAGACCCAAGAAGAATATTCCATATCTATCGTTCCCGCACCACACCGCTGCAAAAATCCATCCAAAACGAAGCCAACAAGGACATAGGAACACCACCAGAGCCCAGATCTATCAAGGAGAAACCTCGACGCCTGCAAACACGCCGCCATCCATACAAAAATCTCTCCATCCATACCTCTATATCTCTAGAATGCGTGAGTCACGAGCCGCTTGAAGGAGGCCGAGAGCACCGATCCATGCCAGCAAGAAGCCCCACTTCCAAATGCTGCATCTGCATCACACCTCATGGTCTTGAAAGGAGCAGTGAAGCCACCAATAACGATTTTAGATTTTTTTGGGAGTGAATAGTTTTTAGTGTCTTTTTGGGTTTTTATAGGGGTTTTTTTGGGATTTTGGATATTTTAGGATTTTAGGGCATTTTAGTGGTATTTAGGGTTTTTAGGGTTTTTACTGTACTTTAGAGTGATTTAGTATTTTTTGGGTTTTTTAGGTTTTTAGGGGTTTTTTGTTTTTTAGGGGTGTGTAGGGTTTTTTTGTTTTTTTGTTTTTTTGTTTTTTTGTTTTTAAGGTTTTCTGGGGATTTTAAGGACTTTTAGGGTTTTATATTGTTTTTTGGGATTTAAGGTTTTTGAGGGTTTCCTTGTTTTATTTTGGTTTTTTAAGGATTATAGGTGTCTTAGAGTTTTAGGTTTTTAGGGGTTTTTAGGATTTTAAGAGTTTTAAGGTGGGTTATTGATTTTTAGGGGTTTAAATTGTTTTAGGTTGTTAAGGGGTTTTACGGGTTTTTAGGTATTTTTAGGTTTTGGGGGTTTTATAATTTAAAGTGTTTTAGGGTTTGGGGGTTTAGAGTTTTTTAGGATTGGGGGGGGGGGGGTAGAGTTTATGTGGTGTTGGGTGGGGGGTTCGGGTTTTTTGTAGTGTATAGATTTTTGTTAGGGTTTTAGGAGGATTTAAATTTTTAATGCATTTAATGGTTTTGCGGGGTTTTGGAGTTTTTTTTGGGGGGGGGGGGGTTTGAGGTTTTTAAAGGGTTTTTATTGATTTATATTTTTTTAGATTTGTATGGTTCTTTTGGTTTTCTTTGGGTTTTAGGGGTTTTAGAGTATTTGTGGGTATTTAAGAGTTTCTTATTTTCTTCTAGAGTTTTATGGATTTTAGGGGTTTTCAAGTTTTTTAACCTTCTTTTAGGGGTTTTAGCGGGATTTTGGATTGTTTAGGGTTTTCAGTGTTTATAGGGATTCTATGGTGTTTATATTGTTTCTAGGGTGTTTTAGGTGTTTTTATGTTTTTTAGGGTTTTTTGGTTTAAATGAGTGTTTTGGGTCTTTTAGGGTTTTTTGGGTTTTTAGGATCTTTTAGGGTTTAGGGATTTTAGGTTTTTAGGGGTTTTAGGGTTTTTCAATTTTTTAGATTTTTTAGGATTTTCTATGGTATTTTATGTTTTTAGTACTTTAAAGGTTATTAGGATTTTTATGGTTTTTATGGTTTTTAGAGTTTTCATTTTATTTTAGATTTTAATGGGGGTTTATAGGTTTTTTTGTTTTTTTGTTTTTTAAGGTATTTTAAAATATTTTGATTATTTTAGGGGTTTTTACTATTTTCTATGGGTTTTAGGTTTTTAGGGGTTTTGGGGTTTTTAGGGTTTCATGGAATTTTAGGGTTTTGGGTTTTTTAGTTTTTTAGTGAGTTTCAGGGTGTTTCAATGTTTTTTGGAGTTTAAGGATATTTAGTTATTTTTAGGGTTCATAGTTCTTTAATGTATTTTTTGGATTTCTCGGGGTCTTTTTGGTTTTCTATGTTTTTAGGGTATTTTACTATAGTTAGAGTCTTTTAGGAGTTTTTATGATTTTTAAGTACCATAATGGGTTTTTAGGTTTTTTCATTCCTTTAGGGGTTTTATGGTATTTTTGGGTCCTTCAGAGTTATTAGGAATGTTTAGGGCCCCTTAGGAATTTTAAGGGTTTGATAGAGTCTTTTTGGCATTCAATGGTAATTTAGGGGCTTTGAGGGGGTTTTAGTGTTTTTAGTGTCTTTAGGGTTTTTTGGGTTTTAGGGTCTTTTAATAGGTCTTTTGGGGTTTTAGGGTCTTTTTATGATTTATACAGGTTTTAGGGGTTTTTTAGGGTATTGGGGGCCTGTAAGGGTCTTAGGGTTTTCGGTGTTTTCAAGGTATTTTAGGGTCTTAGGGGGTTTTGGGGTGTTTTAGAGGTTTTTAGGGATTTTAGGGTATCCTATGTTTTTAATGTTTTAAAAAAATTAAATTTTTTATGTGTTTCTTATGGTTTAAAAGTATTTTGTAGAGTTTTTTTTGGGGTTTAATGGTTTTAGGGGGTTTAGGGTTTCCATAGTTTTTTTGGTTTTTAGGGGTTTTATGGTTTTTAGATATTTTAGTGTTTTTAGAAAAGTTTAGGTTTTTTTAGGTTTTCAATGTTTAAGGATTTTCAGTTTTTAAGTTTTTAAGGGAGTTAAGTGTTTCATGGATTTAAAATATTTTTGGGGATTTTTAGTTTTTTTCATGGGTTATAAGGTTTTTATGGTGTTAAAGGGTTTTTTAAGGATTTTAATTTTTTGTTGTTTTTTAATTGTATTAGGTATTTTTTGGTTTTTTGGATTTTTAGGGTTTTTAGGTTATTTTAGAACATTTTGGGTATTTAAGGGTTTTTTAGAGACATTGAGGGTTTTTGGGTTTTGGGGTTTTAGGGTTTTTTTGTTTTTATTATTTTTTATGATATAGAGAATTTTCATGGGTTTTTAGAATTTTTAGGTAGAATTTATGGAATTTTGGAATATTTTTTCATTTATAGTGGTTTTAAGTTGTTTATGTATTTAAAGGGTTTTTATATTTTTAAATTTTTTTATGGTTGATTATAATTTTTTTTTGGGTTTTTAGAGTTTTTAAGGTTTTCTGGAAATTTCATTTTTTAAGGATTTTTAGTTTTTTAGGGCTTTTTAAGGCCTTTTGGTCTTTATTATTTTTATAAATTTAGGGCTGTTTAAGGTATTTAGGGTTTTACAGTTTTTAGGGGTTTTAAGGATTTTTATGTGTTTTAGGGTTTTTAGGTGTTTTAGGGGTTTTAATGCTTTTTATACTCTTTTATGGTATTATAGAGTTCTTTAGGGGATTTGGACAATTTAATTCTTTTTAGGGGTTTTTTGGAATTTTTTAGAGTTTTTTTTTGTTTTCTAATATTTTTGGGGGGTATTGGGGTTTTTAGGGGCTGGGGGGTTACGGTTATATAGGGTTTGTTTTTGGAATTGTTAGGTCTTTTTTAGTTTTTAGGGTTTTGAGGAATTTTAAGGGATTTTAAGGGTTTTAAGGATTTTTAGGCTTTTAGGGTTTTTAGTGGTTTTTAGGGTTTTAGATATTTTATAGGGTTTATAGTGTTTTCCAAGACCATTGAGTGGATTTTATGGGTTTTTTGGGTTTTCTTGGTTTTGGGGGGTTTATTCTATTTTTAGGGGCTTTTGGGTTTTTAGGTGTTTTTTGGTTTTTAGGGGGTTTAGGTTTTTAATATTTTTAGGTTTTTAAAGTGTTTTTAGGATTTTTCTAGGGTTTTTTAGGTCTTTTTTAGTTTTAGGGGTTTTAGTGGTGTTTTAGTATTCTTAGTTTCTTAATGGGTTTTTATGAGTTTATAGGTTTCTATAGCGTTTAAATGATATTTTAGGGATATTTTAGTGGTTTTAGCTTCTTTAAGGATGATTTAATGTTTTTAGAGTCTTTTAGGGTTTTGGGGTCTTTAGGGGGGTTAGTGTTTTGAGGTAGTTTAAGGGTTTTTTAGGTTTCTAGGATCTTTATTTGGTATTAGGTTTTTTATTTTTATTTTTGGGTTTTTTAGTGTTATATGTTTTAATGAATTTTTATGGTTTTTAAGGAATTTTATGGCTTTTTATTCTTTTTTTAGGTATTGTGGTTTTTATGGTTTTTAATGATTTTATAGGGGTTTTTGGGTTTTATGGGTTCTTTTAGGGTTTTTAGGTATTATAAGTTTCATTTAGTGTTTTTGGGGTGTATAGGGTTTTTAAGGGTATGGTATGTTTTTTAGTTTTTTAGGGTTTTTATGGTTTTGTAAATTTTGGAATTAATTTTTATGGTTTTATGGGGTTTATATGGATTTTTTGGTGTTTTTAAGGTTTTTAGGGTTTTATGGTTTTTAATGAATTTTAGGTGTTTTTTGTTGTTTTAGTGTTTTTATAGTTTTATTGGTTTTCTTAGAGGTTTTAGGGAATTTGAGGGTTTTTAAGATATTTTAAGGTTTTTAGTTCCTTTTAGGGTTGTTAGGTTTTTTATGTTCTTTAAGGGGTTTTTAGAGTCTTCTAGGGGTTTTAGGGTCATTGTATGGTATTTTAGGGTTTTAGAGTTTTTAGGTTAATTAGGGTATTTTTAAGGTTTTTACAGTTTTTAAGGTTTATAGAGTTTTTAGGGTTTTGTGTGTTGAGGGGTGTTTCGCACGGAATTCGGGGATGACCTCCTTGATGGGAGATTCAAACGTTCCGATCGGTTTCTAGCGGGTTTGTTCGTAGAACCGGAAACATCCAATGATTCCACATCCGTTTGGACCTACTTTCCAAAGGTAGGCGCTCATTAGCTTGTGGACTGATGAGGCTTAGGAATTTGCATTGGTCGAGAGGATGGGAGGTCGGACTCATCACACCTTTTTTAGGGAAATTATTGTCTACTCCGGGACTCTTTTTATAGATTTAAGTTATGTTCGTGAATCCTTATTATATTACCAAGTATAAAATGAGCTTTCCTTAAGTTTTAACAATCAATGATTAAATATGCAAGAAATTTAGAGAATCTTTTATATGTATTCAAGGTTCTTCATCAATAGAGAATCATCTATATCTGTTTAGAGATTCTTGGTCAATGGTATCCTTCAAAACATTTATATAAAAGTCTCTTGGTCATTATGACGACCAGGCTGGTTTTAAAGCCACTCAGTGGGGAACTTGAAGTTTATCATCATTCATAAGGACAAGGATTATTTCAAAGTTGGGATCGAACCCATAAATGGGCTACCTACCTATCCTTTGTTTTGGAAAAGGAATCAGAACCCACGTAGTTCAAGTAAGGGTATGATGTTTATGATTGATGGCTCAAAGCAGAATGTCATAATTACTTTTACACTCTAAGATCACGTGAGTCATGCTCGGTGTGAGAAACAAGAGGTATTAGTAAAATTTAGACAATTGTGCAATGAAAATATGCAATCATAAGAAATGGTTTGGGGCTTATGTATGTATGACTGCCCAGATAGATGAAGGTTTAGGATTCACTTTTAGAGAGAAAATCCATGAACAGGGTCCACAAAGGTATATGTGCTTAATGGAGATTTGAATACTCTAATATTGGGGCTTACTCCTAAGGAGGATGCCCAAATTAGGAGGGGACTTATGATTGGGTTTTACTCCTGAGAAGGATGCCCACATTTGAGATTGGGGATTACTCCTGAAGAGGATGCCCAAAATTATGACTGGGGCTTACTTCTGAAAAGGAATCCCAAGATTATGACTGAGTCTTATTCCTGAAAAAGAGACCCAGGTTAGGGATTAAGGTTTGGGGCTTACTCATGAAGAGGATGCCCAAAATTATGACTGGGGCTTACTCCTAAAAAGGAAGCCCAAGATTATGACTGAGTCTTATTCCTGAAAAAGAGACCCAGGTTAGGGATTAAGTTTTGGGGCTTACTCCTGAGAAGGATGCCCACATTTGAGATTGGGGCTTACTCCTGAAGAGGATGCCCAAAATTATGACTGGGGCTTACTCCTGAAAAGGAAGCCCAAGATTATGACTGAGTCTTATTCCTGAAAAAGAGACCCAGGTTAGGGATTAAGGTTTGGGGCTTACTCCTGAGAAGGATGACCACATTTGAGATTGGGGATTACTCCTGAAGAGGATGCCCAAAATTATGACTGGGGCTTACTCCTGAAAAGGAACCCCAAGATTATGACTGAGTCTTATTCCTGAAAAAGAGACCCAGGTTAGGGATTAAGGTTTGGGGCTTACTCCTGAAAAGGAAGCCCAAGATTATGACTGAGTCTTATTCCTGAAAAAGAGACCCAGGTTAGGGATTAAGGTTTGGGGCTTACTCCTGAAGAGGATGCCCACATTTGAGATTGGGGCTTACTCCTGAAGAGGATGCCCAAAATTAAAGGATTTATAACTGGGGATTATTCCTGAAAAGGAGACCCAGGTTAAGGATTCTCTCATTTTAATGGATGAGGTTGAATGAACGAACTCTCAATCTTTGGTGACATAAAGATGTATAAATCACTAGGTTTTGAGAGATATTCCACCGAATTCCTTTCAGATAAGGAAGTCAAATCAAGAAATCATGCCATAAATGGCTTTGAAGAGTATCTTGAAAACTGAATCTTGAATAGGAAAGGTGAAATGGCTTAAGAGGGGTAAAATGGGCAAGATGGGCACCCAAAAAGGAAGGGCGCGCAAGTCTTGAAAGGCACGCAAGTCTTGCGTGGGCGCGCAAGTATTGGTCGTGCAGGTATACCTGCGCGACACATGGTGTACTTGCGTGATTTTCAACCAGCATTGAAATGCTTGAGCGACTCTTTATTAAACCCTTTATAATCCTCTTGAGGTTCTTCCAGAAAAAGGACGCGCAAGTTATATTGAAGGAAATAAGTCGACGCGCAAGTGTTGATAAGTTTCAACACTTAGGATTTCCTTCTTCTCTTTAGATCTTCCGTTCTAGGTAAGAAATTACCTTAGAAGTGTTCCAGAAGCTTTGAGAAGAGACTTGGGCGTCGGGAGCTTCAATCCGAGTTTCTGAAAAAAGATCCTCTCGAATGGGGGGCCCACAGGGTCTATTTATAGGCAAAAGAAGGCCCTGGGCGGTTACCGAGCGGTTATCACTTAGGTCGCGCAAGTCACTTGCACGACCATAAGGCGTCGCGCAAGTAGACTTGCACGACCACTAGGCAGCGCGCAAGTACTTGCATGACCACTAGGCGGCGCGCAAGTGTACTTGCGCGACCATGAGTGAACTTGCGCGACCTATGGGAAATGTTCTCCTTGTTCATCCCTTTGTCGATTTTTGATGTTTCTTTAAAGGACGAATCCCTTTGGACTAAGGTATTTCCTTTTTTTCAGTCCTTAGACTCTGTGACGGAAACGAGTGTCAACAAAAGTCCCCCCTCAGAGTTGGATCCGGAGAGAAAAGAGGATTTGACTCTGAGGTGAAAACAAAAATAAGAAATCTGGCAGTTTAAAGTCATGCATGTCGGACATAAAGGGGCTAATGTTTAAGGTCGAAATAGCTTTGACCAAAAATGGGTTAAAATTGATTCAATTCCTTGATAATTTATCTGAAAACATATTACCATACTCGAGTATGAGGGAAAAAATGTAAACTATGGCTTAAGAATATTTGAATCTGAGGAATGATATGAAAAAGAGCTAAAAGGCATTAGAAGAAGTAGTTTCCAAGAATGAAGTTACCATCATTTAACAAAACCCGTTAGGGGGTTGAAATATGCAGGGCCACCTAAGGGCATTGGCTGCATGGTTAAATAAATAGCATCTTTCGGCTGACAAGTCTGTTATGTGGACTGTTTATGCAAGGCCACCTATGGGCACGTGCTGCATAGTCAGGCAAAAGAACTCCCAAAAATTTACTTTCCTAGTGCTAAAAGCCAGTGAAAGTTTATGGAGATTCAAATTTTCTAAAGTATAGAGTTTGTTGTATGGAAAGAGGTACTTGAATATGGAGAAGATATTTCCGAACAAGAATATCGAAGAACTGGATGAACATCACTCCTACGAAGGTCTGACCCAAACGTAGGGAAGAAGAATAAACCATAGACTTGAATACTTTCAGATCATAAAAAAGGATATGGGACAAATATGTTAAGGATGACTATTTTTTTGCGGATCCCTACATACTGTCGTTTAAGACAAATAAGGACAAAAGAGGCATTCTTCCCAAGAATGAAGTTACTATTATTTAACAAAACCCGTTAGGGGGTTGAAATATGCAGGGCCACCTAAGGGCATTGGCTGCATGGTCAAATAAATAGCATCTTTTGGCTGACAAGTCTGTTATGTGGACTGTTTATGCAAGGCCACCTATGGGCACGTGCTGCATAGTCAGGCAAAAGAATTCTCAGAATTTTGACATTTTTGTGATTAGAAGTCATAAAAAGGGTTATGAAGATATGAAAATATTTAAGGTTAGGATTATAACACATAAAGATGGGTATTGTCCAATGTATATAGAGATACATAGGTCAATGATAACCATAATCATGTTGTGGCCGGGTCATGAATTGAAACTTGGACTTCACTACGTATCTCATAAGAATGAGAATCAAGCCATACGTAGTTCTTGAAATGCTGTTTAACGTCGTGCAGGACGAAAGTATGAGTGATCTTAGTTTAGGGTCATAGAATTCGGACCACAATAATGAATACACAGTGTGTGTTTTCATGAGGACTTTTCAGCCAAAGGACTGAAAGTGAAATTTGGGGTTAGGCCCAAAAGACTTGGGACTGGATTCGAGGGACACTCGAATGTTCCTACGTATCCCATAATGATGGGAATCAAGTCCACGTAGTTCTAGAACTACCCTTTGTACAAATTTGGTTCGTACATGTGAAGGGTGAAAGGGGACTTTAGTGCAATGATGGTTTAACCAAAGATAAAAAGTTTAGGCATTACCATGTATGCACATAGTCTTTTGAAAATGAAAACCATGATTGAAAAATCAATGTCAATAATAGTTCTCTCTCAAATGAGGAAATCAAAGAATATTGTAGTTTATTGTCGTACCAGACAAAAGTGTTGTATAGTTTAACTTCGTATAACAAGGACGAAAATGAATCAATGTAAAGATATTGATTCCAGGGGCGGTTTCACGAATCAATATCATATGAGATAGTGGTGAACCGATGTGAAGAGATTGTTTTTGGGCTTGAAACCTGGGAGGTTGCCTACATACCCAGCCTGGAGGGCAAGGATCAAAGTCCGTGTAGTTCAATTAAAGAATGAATTAATGATCAAGTTGTTCTTGGGGACAACGATCTAATTAAAATGTTGTTGGGACTTACAAATGGTTAGGGGCCCAAAGAGAGTGTTATGGTTGATGTTCTCTCTAAGCTCATGTGAGTCATACTCGGTGTGAGAAACAAGAGGTAACAATAACCTTAACAATGCACAGTTTAATGTCATGTAGGACATATCAAGGACTTTCTGTACAGTTTAGCGTCATGTAGTTAGGATGATGGAGACAATACCGTTTAACGTCATATTGGACGAAAGGGGGACTGTGCAGTTTAAATGTCATGCAGTAAGGACAAAATAACACACCATTTATGTCATGTTGGACGAAAGTGCGAATAGTTTAAGGTCATATGCATGGACCGTGGATGGTGCAGTTTAATGTTATGATGGACCTTTGATGATTATATAGTTTAACGTCTTTCCGGACGTGAGGGACTTTTATACAGTTTAGCGTCATGTAGTTAGGACGTCACAGTTTAACGTCTTGCTGGACATAAGGGATTTGAAAATAGTTTATGGTCATATACATGGACCCGGGATGATGAAGTTTAAGGTCATGCTGGACGGTTTAGGGAACTTTTTCACAGTTTAATGTCGTGAGGGACGAAGTTGCAGTTTAAGGTCATACTGGACCATGGCTGTATAGTTTAACGTCATATAGCAAGGACGAACTGGTGCTGCACAGTTTAGTGTCATGTTGCAGGGACATCTTCTTTTCTACAGTTTAATGTCATGTTGGACGAAAAAAAAAGGTTATACAGTTTATCGTCATGTTGGACGATAGAACACTGCTATACAGTTTAAAGTCATGTAGCTAGGACTAAGGTGAACCAATATGTGGATATCAGTTCTGGGGACTTTTTACAGTTTATCGTCACGCTGGACGATGAATGTGCCACACAGTTTAATTTCATGTTGCTAGGACACAATATAGTTTAATTTCATCTCGGACAAAATATAGTTTAATGTCATCTCGGAAAAAATAAGGAACTTCTGTACAGTTTAATGTCATGTAGATAGGACATAATATAGTTTAGTGTCATCTCAGACAAAATACAGTTTAGTGTCATGTAGGACATAATATAGTTTAGTGTCATCTCGGACAAAATACAGTTTAGTGTCATGTAGGACATAATACAGTTTAGTGTCATGTAGGACATAATACAGTTTAGTGTCATGTAGGACATAATACAGTTTAGTGTCATGTAAGACAAAAGGGCGAATAGTTTAAGGTCATATGCATGGACCGTGGATGGTACAGTTTAATGTCATGATGGACCTTTGATGATTATATAGTTTAACGTCTTTCCGAACGTGAGGGACTTTTATACAGTTTAGCGTCATGTAGTTAGGACGTCACAGTTTAACGTCTTGCTGGACATAAGGGATTTGAAAATAGTTTATGGTCATATACATGGACCGGGGATGATGCAGTTTAAGGTCATGCTGGACGGTTTAGGGAACTTTTTCACAGTTTAATGTCGTGTGGGACGAAGTTGCAGTTTAAGGTCATACTGGACCATGGCTGTATAGTTTAACGTCATATAGCAAGGACGAACTGGTGCTGCACAGTTTAGTGTCATGTTACAGGGACATCTTCTTTTCTACAGTTTAATGTCATGTTGGACGAAAAAAAAGGTTATACAGTTTATCTTCATGTTGGATGATAAAACATTACTGTACAGTTTAAAGTCATGTAGCTAGGACTAAGGTGAACCAATATGAGGATATCAGTTCTGGGGACTTTTTACAGTTTATCGTCATACTAGACGACGAAAGTGCCACACAGTTTAATGTCATGATGCTAGGACACAATATAGTTTAATGTCATCTCGGAAAAAATAAGGAACTTCTGTAAAGTTTAATGTCATGTAGATAGGACATAATATAGTTTAGTGTCATGTAGGACATAATACAGTTTAGTGTCATGTAGGACATAATATATTTTAGTGTCATCTCGGACAAAATACAGTTTAGTGTCATGTAGGACATAATACAGTTTAGTGTCATTTAGGACATAATACAGTTTAGTGTCATGTAGGACATAATACAGTTTAGTGTCATGTAGGACATATCATGAACCAATGTGACTGTTTTGGCTCTGGGAACAATATTTTGTGTTTATACAAAATACTTCTTCAGAAATCTGGCATTAGTTGGAGTCGTGATGTGTTCTCCATCCATTGAGATTAGAGAATACGCTCCATTGAAGTAGACCTTATGTATTGAATAATGTCCTTCCCATTTTGGTTCAAGCTTGGGAGGCTTCTTTCCTGGTATCATTGGTGCTCTGAGAACCAATACCAATTCTCCCTGAATGAATGAATGAAGACGAAATTTTTTGTTAAAAGCTCGTGCTATTCGATTCTGATAGATTTCCAAGTGGTGCAAAGTGCACAATATTTTCTCATCTAACTGTTCCAATTCATTCAACCGCTTTTGGGATTGCTCATCTGTAGATAACTGATCACAAATGGCTACTCTGAGTGAGGGCAATTGAACTTCAATTGGCAAGACTGCTTCTGTTCCATATACCAATGAATATGGAGTTGACCGCGTTGCATTGCGAGTGGTTGTCCTATAAGCCCATAAAGCATGAAAGAGTTTATCAGGACATGACCTCTTATCTTTATCCACCATCTTTTGCAGTATATTTGAAAGAGTCTTGTTGAAGGCTTCTATCTGGCCATTAGTCGCCGCATGATATCGAGATTAATTGTTGGACTTAATGTTGTATTCTTGATACAATTTCTTTACCTCAGAAGAACAGAAGTTGGTGCCGTTATCCGTTAATATGGTATGAGGGACACCAAATCTAGTAATGATGTTAGACTTGATGAAGCTAACAATGCATTTAGAACTGACTTCTTTGAGAGGTACTGCCTCTGCCCATTTGGAAAAGAAATCAGTAGCAGTAAGAATGTACTTAAACTGCTTGGCCGTAGCTGAAGGGTAAGGTCCCACCACATCCATTCCCCATGTGGAAAATGGCCATGAGTTTTTAGCTGTATGAAGCAACTCTGGAGGTTGATGAATGAAGTTGGCATATACTTGGCATGAATGACACTTCTTTGTGAAATTAACACAATCTTGTATCATTGAAGGCCAAAAGTATCCAAGCCTTCGAATTTGATCAGACAGTCTATGTCCAGACTGGTGGGCACCACAGACTCCTGCATGCACTTCTTTTATGACAGTCATTGTCTCTTCACCATCAATACATCTGAAGAGAACTCCATCAAAACCACGTTTGTAGAGAATTTTCTCAAGGTGTTTTGGGCTATCATAAAGAGTAAAATTGACCACACGTCGCCGGATTTGTTCTTTCTCGGCTCTATCAGGTGGAAGTGTTCCATTTTGAAGGTATTCCCTGATAGGTGACATCCATCCTGTAGTATGACCATACGGTTCAGGAATGGGACTAATTTCATTAATTTCCTCTGTTCTGACTTGAACATAAGGTGAAATTGCACGACGGTGGGCAATACAGATGGTTGTCTCGTCCCGATTTGGATCTGCTAAAGCTGTGGCTATATTAGCCAGTGCATCAGCTTGAAAATTTTGTGATCTTTGGACATAAGAAAACGTCGGTTCTGAAGGGAATTCCGACATTAACTCTCTGACGTAATCATACAAAGGGATTAATTCTTCTTTTCTGATGGCATAATCCCCATTGACTTGTTTGATTACCAGGTCTGAATCACCTTTCACCTTTAAGTGATTCACTTGTGCTTGAAGCTCAAACTCCAAGCCTGTAATGAGAGCTTGGTATTCAGCTTCATTATTGGTACCACCTTCCCACAACAAAAAGGAATAAGGTAACACTGCCTTATTTGGAGAAATGAGCACAATTCCTAAACCAACTTTGTTGAATTTAGGATTTTCCATTTTCTTCCCTGTTGGACTTCTAGAAGCACCATCAAAATACATTTCCCATGTTTGAGGACTCTCTTAAATAGAGAAAACTTCCTCATCAGGGAGTTCGATATCTGAATACGTGTCTTCCACTGAAGGATGTTCAGCCAGGAAATCAGCCAGAGCTTGGCATTTAATTGCCTTTTGAGACACATACTGAATGTCGAACTACTGTAGAATAATCGCCCACCTTGCCAGACGTCCTGTAAGCATTGGACGAATAAGGATGAATTTGAGCGGATTATTACGAGATACCAATTGGACCTCATGATGTTGCAGGTAGTGTCTCAGTTTCTGAACTGCAAAGATTAATGCTAGGCAGCACTTTTCAATACTTGAATACCGGGTTTCTGCTTCAAGCATAGTTCTACTGAGATAGTAGAGACTATTTTCATTCCCAGCATCATTCTTTTGAGCGAGAAAGGCACCCAATGATCGCTCTAAAGCTGTTACATAGAGGATAAGCGGTCTACCCTCAACAGGTGGCATGAGTACTGGTGGACTCAAGAGGTATTTCTTGAGAACATCAAATTCTTCTTGACATTCTTCAGTCCACTGGTAAGTGACTCCTTTCTTCAATAATTTGGTAAAGGGTAAACTTTTGCCTGCCAAATTGGCGATGAAACGCCGAATATAGGCTAAGTGTCCTTGAAGTCCTCTTAATTCTTTCAAATTCTGAGGAGGTGACATACCAAGGATTGATTTAGTCTTCTCAGGATCGACTTCAATACCACGATGGCGTACAACAAAGCCGAGGAATTTTCCTGAGGTTACCCCAAAAGCACACTTTAAGGGGTTCATCTTCAAATTATGTTGTCAAAGCTTGTGGAATATAACTTCCAAATCAGCCAAGTGATTAGAACGTTGTTTGGATTTAACCACTAAATCATCTAAATAGCATTCAACAAACTTCCCTAAAAGAGGTTTGAAGATACGATGCATGGCGCGTTGATATGTTGCACCTGCATTCTTTAAACCAAAGGGAATCACCCGGTAACAAAACACACCTTTAGGAGCTCTGAAGGCTGTATATTCCTCATCTTCCGGGGCCATTCGGATCTGATTATATCTAGAATATCCATCCATGAAAGAAAGTACTTCATAGCTAGCTGTCGCATCAATTAAGAGTTCTGTAATCGGAACTGGGAAATCATCTTTAGGACAATACCGATTAAGATCTCTGAAATCGATGCAAACTCTAATTTGCCTGTTCTTCTTCTTCACAGGGACAATATTAGCCAACCACTTGGGATATTGAACTTCTATGACAAAGTTAGCTTTGATAAGCTTATCCACTTCAGCCTCAATTTTGGAAACATAGGTTGGGTGTGTTCTTCTCGCGGCTTGCTTGAATCCTCGATGTTCTTTTGGCAAACCCAAATGATGGGTGGCAACATCAGGATCAAGGCCAAGAATCTCTGTATAATTCCAAGCAAAAATATCTTTATTTTGCTTTAGAAAAGAAATATACATCTCTTGCTCTTCAAGGGTCATGGCCGCACTAATTAAAGTGGGGCGTGGATCTTTCTCTGTACCCAGATTTACTTCTCTGAGTTCATCCACAGTGGTAGAGATACCCTCTTCAAATGCTGGAGGAGCATCTCTAAGATCTTCCTCTTCCTCTTCATCATGTGTTATTTCTTCCGTTTCTACTTGCAGAGTAGATGAAAAAACGAAATTCTCATGATCATAAGAGTTGTCACAATTTTCACATTTTGAAGAAGAAGCTTCCATTTCCGACCCTATTGATGATAAAGGGTCTTCTTTGGGAAATAAAGAGGAGATGATGGATTGATAATCGACATCATTATTCACCTCTGGTGTTGCTATAACTTCTTCTGGCCTGATTAGCGAAGTATAGACTTGTTGGACTTCAGCAGACGAAATGAAAACGTCACCACTTATGCTTTCATCACTGCTTGGTAAGTTACCAATTTCTCCCATGTTATCTGGCTCGATTGTCGTAATTGACATTATGGATCTTTCCATAAGAGTATTTTGATTTGGGCCTATTTTGTCAATTTGACTGATAGGTAACACATAATCTATACTCATATGTGAAAATGGATTTATTGGAATTTTCTCCAAACCATATGGAGCATTAACTTTGGTAATTTCCTTCATTGTAGATTTTTCTCTTCCCTTCATGTGATAAAATTCCGCCTCAATGTATTGAGACTCACATGTCTTGAACGGGGACTTATCACCATACAATGTTCCAACTTGACCATCGAAACAGTATTTGAGACATTGATGGTATGATGACGGAATAGCTGCATGCTGATGTAGCCAGGGTCTTCCAAGCAAGATATTGAAAGCTGAGTCTTGATCAACAATCATGAAATCCAAATTGGATACAAGATCTCCAAACTGAGTTCTGAGTGTAACTTCTCCCAGTGGTTCTTGTTCATTTTTATCATATCCTTGTAACATCATGGTAGAAGGAGATAAATTAGATTCCGTGAGGCCCAATCGACGAAGTGTACGAATGGGCATGAGGTTGACTCCTGAACCATTGTCAATGAAAGCTCTTCAAATATCTACACCATTGACTTTTCCAGATAAGTACAAAGTTTTTATGTGCCCATGCACAACATCATCTTCATCTTTATCAGTAAAAGATATCACTGCATGGAATTCTGCAGGATTATTCTCTATGTGATTGATTTCAGCTGCAGCAATTTCAGCTTCAAACTCCTGAGGACTTGACAAAGCTTCGATAAGTGCTTTCCGAAGATCTTTTGACAGATTTAAAGCATCCAAAATTGATAACTTGGATGGTACTTGGGGCAAGTGTTTCAATATATCATACTTTTGATCTAGAGGTCTACGTTTCTCAATAGGAATATGCGGTTTAGCAGGTACCTTGGAAGCAGATGCTTTGGAAGCTGATGCATCTTGTATTGAAGTTGGCAACATCCTTGGTTTTGGAAGATTAGACTAATTAGATCCATTTACATTCTGAGATAAATAAGATGGAACCTTTAATCGGTCTTCCAAAATAACTGTGCCAAAACTGAGTTGGCCATTGGCAGAAGAACTTGCTTGTTCTTTTTGAGATCGCTGAAGGGCTCTACCGCAAGTTTCTGCTGCATATATAGTGCTAACAGGGTTAAAATTAGAGTAGTGGCTTCGGAAAGATCCACGTCTTCCCTTATATCCTGAACCTCTAGAACTTCCTCGGATTCCCTTATTTGATACAAGGAATTCAGGCTCATCAAGACTGGAATATGGATCTGTTAATTGAATCATATTAACAGAACCAAAGATTAACTCTTCGTCTGATAAAGACTCTGCCTGGTTAGCCTGTTTAGGTTGTGCCGTTTGATGGGGCGGTGCCCGTGGCTTTGAAGTAGATGGCATGAAATCTGCCAGAGTCAAAGACAATTTAGGCTTTGATACATACTCATCTTCTCCTGATTCCTCTTTCTTCTTTGAATTGCACTTCCCTTTTGAGGATTTGTCTTTTGATGGAGGCTTTACTGTAGCTTTTGTAGGAGACACAATTGGCTTCTTCAATTGTGTTTGCAAAATGGAATGGGTCCGATTGATTGTCTTTCTGACCATCCAATCATCATATTTTTTCGCAGTTTTGCTTTTGACTTCCTACCACTCGCCTCCTTCCTCTGGATCTATAGTGGTAATACACGCTACATGAGCTGAAGAACCCTTCAATTTGACTTGTCCCAGGTCGACCATCTTTTGTAGGAGGTCTTTAAAGACAAAACACTCCTGGATGGGATGCCCCAACATTTGATGAAAGGGACAATAATTGGGACGGTCTACATCTCCTTCCTTGTTTGGCCTCTTGGGCACTGGTAATTGAACCAAATTATTTTCCAGAGCTGAAATGAAGTAACCAGGAACTTGCTCATTTCGGAAAGAGTACGTTTTACTCTTCATATCCTCAAATTGTTTTCGTCGTTGATCTTTTTGATCATTTGGACGAAACAGCCTTTGTTGTTGGCGTTCAGGAGGTGGAGTCCTTCGAGAAGATGAAGGTTTTGAAGTAGATATAGGTACAGGTGCTTGTTTAAGCATAACTGTAAAAGTTTCTTCTTTACCCATTCTTCTTCCTGGAGCTGATGGAATTACACGAGATTTAACCTTAGCCTGTATAAGGGAATCTTCAATCGGCTGAGTGATTGAATTAAGGTCTCGAAACCCTCCTGTGTATTTCACAAGGATTAATGGCGTGCGTAATTTGTCACTCAAATTTGCCACAAAGATTGGAAAAAATTCCTCTTGAGGGAGTGCTAAACTTAGGGAATACGTTAATCCCTTCCAACGAGCAATGAAATCGGAGACTCTTTCATTTTCCCTTTGCTTGCAGTTTGTAAGATCGAAAACTGTTGTTTTTGGCAAAGTTGAGCTAAACTGAAGAAGGAATTTTTGACGAAGATCCTCCCATCCGATAACTGACCGGGATTGCAAGCTTGTATACCAGACAAAAGCTGGTCCTTGCAAGGTTCGCACGAAGCATCTGAGTTTCACTGCTTCTTACTGCTCTGGAGTTCCCATCATAGGATCACAACAAGACACGTAATGCGTCAAATGTTGTTCAGGGTTGCCTGATCCATTGAAAGTAGGGAAAACAGGGTTTCCAAAACTGGATGGAGGAGAAATTGAATCTACCCATTCAGGGTAAACTTTCTTTTCAAGTTGAACTTGCGCCCATTTCCCTTCCATAGTTTCTAACCGAGCTATTAATGACTCAATAGTAGTTATTAACTTTTGAGAAACATCAGGTTGAACTTGGTTTTGGGTAGGTGCAATGAATGGAGCTTGGACAGACGTGGTGGTTGGTGCTGCAACTGATGGTAGTGCTGCCAGCCGTTGTTGCGTTTGACCCGTAGGATTAGACCTCTGAGGTTGTACTGATAAAGGAGGATATTCCTGATCCATCTCAGTAGTTACAACAAATTCCTTCGGCTTTCGGACTTCAGCATTCTTAAGAAAAAGACTACTCTGAAGTAGTTCTGCATTCAACCTTCTTTATTCTTTCATTTCTTCCTCCTGTTGTGCAAACCTTTGCTCTAATGAGAGCGATTGACCTCCTTCAGAGGAAGGGTGAGAAGTAACCTGATTCTTTCCTTTCCCCTTATTGGATCCTTTTCGGAGAGGGGGAAGTGGGTTACTTGAAGGAATACCCAGATTTTGGGTAAGCCTTTGATTACGTGTGCGCACACCTTCTTCATTTGGGTCTGTGTGCGCAACTTCTTGAGCAGGAACCTCTTCGTCTGATCCCTCTGATTGAGCCTCATCTGGTGAATCAGCAGCAACGGCATTGATGACATTAATGGATGCATATTGCATGGAATCCTTTCTATCAGCATTTCTGTGATATTGTCTTCTTCCATGTCCATGATGAGACATGGCATTCCGTTGACTTGATCCCTCAGGAACTTCTTGGAGAACCGTCACTTGGAGAGAATCTCCTGATAGCTTGGCTCTTCGTTCCTCTTGAGGCTTATTCCCTAATCGAGAGAATACTAACTTTCTCTGAGGGAGGGATTGAGGATTTGAAAAAGTCCCCAATCCAATGGACTGGGGATGTTCCTGCTGTTTCCGCTCAACTCCTCGAATCCCATTTGTTGACTCTGAGGGTTGGGTTAGAGAAGTCCCCAGTCTGACAAGCTGGGGTGTCTCTTGACATGCTATGTCTGAGATCTTCTTAAAATCTCTCTTGATCTTGCGAATATTAGTTCGGAAATTAGATGGATGCATTAACCTGTATCCACTTTTATCACCTGGTTCAATAGACCGTTGGATGATTTCCGAAACTCCTGTCATCTGATGACGTGTTTGCTCTAGACGAGAGGCTTGTGCAATATTCTCGCCTGCTTGATGTAAGATCAATTCAACAACTTGTTCTCTATATACTTGTTTTTGAGAGGAACTAGTTGAAGTCTGTTCTTGAGCAAGATTTTGATTATGAACAAAGCCCATTGATTGTGGCCGGCCATGGGCAATAACATTGCATGAGACCATTTTCGGCGGGCTTTGCTGACTGGAAAGCACTGTGAAATGTAATGCTCTGTGAACACCCCATCCTCTGATATGAAAATCAGATGGAGCATTGGCAATTAACTAATGCAATTTTCTTAGTGCGCCAAGGCATGAACGTTGAAGGGTTCTCTGTTGCTTTTCAGCCTTCGGATACCGAGAGACTGATAGAGATGCCAAATCAATCTGACGTTGTAGCCCTTCTATTATCTTAAGATGATTTTCATATTCATCGTAAGATAATACCTTCTTCTTTAATTGACAAAGAGTTTTCCATATGTTGAGACGAATATCATGGATTCCATCATCCTTCAACATCTTTGGAATGTCGTACTGGGAGTCAGCCAAAGGCCAAAACATGACTGGTACTTCACCTTTTGCCAGTTTTTTCCTCATGTTCAGCATTTCCTCTTTATCATTAAATGAAGATTCTTCTACCTGTTTTGACCAGATTTGGTGTTTCCTTGTTGCTTTATCGGATTCAACAAGATTGGTAGAGATATCATTAATCAAACTAGAAGATGCATGACTTAGGGGTGGTTCGGAGAATGACCTACACCCTGGGCTATCTTCTGATTGAGAAAGTATTTCACTTGTTAGCGATAAAGAATCAGACATGACTGGTTTCGCATTTGCAAGTGCCTCAAGATAAGAGGGCTTTATCGGTACTACATTGTCTACTGGAGTATTTTCCAGGCAATGTGAATCACTACTGCGGAGAGGACTTTTGCAGCGAAATTCATCATCATGGGGAGGACCACCATAATGGGTTACAGCAAAAGATGAGATCTCTTGCTCCTTGGTCTTCTGACCACACAGAGGGTTCCTGTGGCACTCATCTGAATAAGAAACTTCAAGATTGACCGAATTTTCATGAAGCAAGCCTTCATGAGGAAGTGTCTATTGAAGACCTTCAGAATTAATGTTCCTGTTATTGGGAACTGAGGGAGTAGAATCTTGAATTCCAACAGATAAATGTCTGAGGGCTTCAAGAACTCCAGCATCGAGCAAGGCTTGGTTACAGATTGGCCTTTGATCTCCTGACTGTGCTGGGCGGATCTTTTTCTTAGATGCCTTCTTACTCGCTTTAGAAACCACTTGATGACGAAAGTGATTGCTCTGAGCAGGTGTATGTGCCTGATTAGGAAAGATGGTCAGGTTAGGCTGACGATCTCCACTCAAATCAGGTGTATGTGCCTGACTTGGTTGTCCGTATGATATGGGGGAGTATGCCCCATAACCCTCTTGGACTGGAACAGATGTGTGTGTCTGTTCCGGAGTGAATCGTTGATGTGTCACTCCACTGCTAGGGATAGATTTATGTGTCTATCCCAGAGATGATGCTGAAGCTGTTATGATATCCTGGCAAGCATCCAGAATATGAGCATGAATTTGCTTCTGCTCTTTCACCATTGAAAAAATATGTTTGGTGACTTCAGCAGCCGGAACGGGGATATACGTCCATTCCGGGATTGGAGTAGGTGTATGTGCCTAATTTTGTCCTCCTTTTCCTGTCAGTGAATCCTGACAGTACTCAAGTGTGGAGGCAGAGAGTTGAGTCTGTCTCTTGTTTGTCGTCGGGACTTTCCGACTGACTTCTCCGTGCGCTAACAAGCGAGACTGTTGGTAGGCTTGATTAGTATTTGCAGGTGTATGTGCCTGCTGATTACACTTCGCCAAATGCGGTTGACGACATCCATTATATGTAGTCAGACGAGCCTGCTGACTAACTGGTGATGTATAAGAAGGTGCATGTTCCTGCCTATAGTACTCCGCCGGAATTGCCTGGCGGGATTGGCTTGATGTTGCCAAACGAGTCTCCTGGACAGCGGAATTAAAACGGGCAGGTGTGTATGCCTGCTCGTTGTTCTCCACCAAGTTAGGTTGGTGGACTCCATCATATGTAGTCAGGCGAGCCTGCTGACTAACTGATGATGCATAAGCAGGTGTATGTTCCTGCCTATAGTACTCCGCCGGAATTGCCTGGTGGGATTGGCGTGATGCTGCCAGACGAGTCTGCTGGACAACGGAATTAAAACGGATAGGTGATTGTGCCTGCTCGTTATTTGCCACCAATTTAGGTTGGTGGACTTCTCCGGAGATGGCAGGGATGACAACCTGCCTATTGTTAACAGGATTCCGTCTCTGGCGGTTCATCTTGCCTGCTCGGGTTCGAGGAACCTGAGCTGAATGCCTGGAGTCGGTACCCTCATCATGTTGAGGGCGCACTACCACACGAGTCTGGCGGCGATTGTTGATGGGAGCCCTCGGGAAGGACTCCTGTCTTTTTGAATTAAGGCCCTGAGGGACCTGCTCATTCACTTCCTCAGAGTAAGGGAGTGAATGGAAATTGCGTTCTAGGGATAACGACCCGAAACGGTTGGAGACGGTAGTCAGCACCGCCTGCTTCTTGATTGCTGGCCGCCGTTGTCCAGACGACCAGGTAGAGTTGTTAACTTGGAGGGCTTGACGAGCGGCCTCCAGAGTTGGGATAGTACCGTTGCGACGGTACTCCTTAACCAGTGCATTAGAAACCCAGCGTTGAAGACGCTGAGTTGGTGATGTCATCCTCAGAGCGGACGACGTTCCAGCAGGAGTAGCAGCATTGGTTTTCATAGCAGCAGACCTCATAGTAGAGGTGTTCACAGCAGCAGTATTCACAGGGGTGAATTTAAGGAAAGCCATTTTGCAGAAGATCTTGAGAAAAGAGTGCTTGTTCCATATAACAGACATAATCAAGATGAATCCGGCCACTGCATCTTTTGGATGAGCACATGTCAATGCTTGATTTGTTGGACCAAAGGGCCTAACAAATAAGAAAAACATCACTTTAACTTGGTTAAGGATTCACGTCGGGTTCACCATTTTTGTTTCGCACGGAATCCGGGGATGACCTCCTTGACGGGAGATTCAAACGTTCCGATCGGTTTCTAGCGGGTTTGTTCGTAGAACCGGAAACATCCAATGATTCCACATCCGTTTGGACCTACTTTCCAAAGGTAGGCGCTCATTAGCTTGTGGACTGATGAGGCTTAGGAATTTGCATTGGTCGAGAGGACGGGAGGTCAGACTCATCACACCTTTTTGAGGGGAATTATTGTCTACTCCGGGACTCTCTTTATAGATTTAAGTTATGTTCGTGAATCCTTATTATATTACCAAGTATAAAATGAGCTTTCCTTAAGTTTTAACAATCAATGATTAAATATGCAAGAAATTTAGAGAATCTTTTATATGTATTCGAGGTTCTTCATCAATAGAGAATCATCTATATCTGTTTAGAGATTCTTGGTCAATGGTATCCTTCAAAACATTTATATAAAAGTCTCTTGGTCATTATGACGACCAGGCTGGTTTTAAAGCCACTCAGTGGGGCACTTGAAGTTTATCGTCATTCAGAAGGACAAGGATTATTTCAAAGTTGGGATCGAACCCATAAATGGGCTACCTACGTATCCTTTGTTTTGGAAAAGGAATCAGAACCCACGTAGTTCGAGTAAGGGTATGATGTTTATGATTGATGGCTCAAAGCAGAATTTCATAATTACTTTTACACTCTAAGCTCACGTGAGTCATGCTCGGTGTGAGAAACAAGAGGTATTAGTAAAATTTAGACAATTGTGCCATGAAAAGATGCAATCATAAGAAATGGTTTGGGGCTTATGTATGTATGACTGCCCAGATAGATGAAGGTTTAGGATTCACTTTTAGAGAGAAAATCCATGAACAGGGTCCACAAAGGTATATGTGCTTCATGGAGATTTGAATACTCTAATCTTGGGGCTTACTCCTAAGGAGGATGCCCAAATTAGGAGGGGACTTATGATTGGGTTTTACTCCTGAGAAGGATGCCCACATTTGAGATTGGGGCTTACTCCTGAAGAGGATGACCAAAATTATGACTGGGGCTTACTCCTGAAAAGGAAGCCCAAGATTATGACTGAGTCTTATTCCTGAAAAAGAGACCCAGGTTAGGGATTAAGGTTTGGGGCTTACTCCTGAATAGGATGCCCAAAATTATGACTGGGGCTTACTCCTGAAAAGGAAGCCGAAGATTATGATTGAGTCTTATTCCTAAAAAAGAGACCCAGGTTAGGGATTAAGGTTTGGGGCTTACTCCTGAGAAGGATTCCCACATTTGAGATTGAGGCTTACTCCTGAAGAGGATGCCCAAAATTATGACTGGGGCTTACTCCTAAAAAGGAAGCCCAAGATTATGACTGAGTCTTATTCCTGAAAAAGAGACCCAGGTTAGGGATTAAGGTTTGGGGATTACTCCTGAGAAGGATGCCCACATTTCAGATTGGGGCTTACTCCTGAAGAGGATGCCCAAAATTATGACTGGGGCTTACTCCTGAAAAGGAAGCCCAAGATTTTGACTGAGTCTTATTCCTGAAAAAGAGACCCAGGTTAGGGATTAAGGTTTGGGGCTTACTCCTGAAAAGGAAGCCCAAGATTATGACTGAGTCTTATTCCTGAAAAAGATACCCAGGTTAGGGATTAAGGTTTGGGGCTTACTCCTGAAGAGGATGCCCACATTTGAGATTGGGGCTTACTTCTGAAGAGGATGCCCAAAATTAAAGAATTTATAACTGGGGATTATTCCTGAAAAGGAGACCCAGGTTAAGGATTCTCTCATTTTAATGGATGAGGTTGAATGAATGAACTCTCAATCTTTGGTGACATAAAGATGTATAAATCACTAGGTTTTGAGAGATATTCCACTAAATTCCTTTCAGATAAGGAAGTCAAATCAAGAAATCATGCCATAAATGGCTTTGAAGAGTATCTTGAAGACTGAATCTTGAATAGGAAAGGTGAAATGGCTTAAGAGGGGTAAAATGGGCAAGATGGGCACCCAAAAAGGAAGGTCGTGCAAGTCTTGAAAGCCCCGCAAGTCTTGCGTGGGCGCGCAAGTATTGGTCGCGCAGGTATACCTGCGCGACACATGGTGTACTTGCGCGATTTTCAACCAGCATTGAAATGCTTGAGCGACTCTTTATTAAACCCTTTAGAATCCTCTTGAGGTTCTTCCAGAAAAAGGACGCGCAAGTTATATTGAAGGAAATAAGTCGACGCGCAAGTGTTGATAAGTTTCAACACTTAGGCTTTCCTTCTTCTCTTTAGATCTTCCGTTCTAGGTAAGAAATTACCTTAGAAGTGTTCCAGAAGATTTGAGAAGAGACTTGGGCGTCGGGAGCTTCAATCCGAGTTTCTGAAAAAAGATCCTCTCGAATGGGGGGCCCACAGGGTCTATTTATAGGCAAAAGAAGGCCCTGGGCGGTTACCAAGTGGTTATCACTTAGGTCGCGCAAGTCACTTGCACGACCATAAGGCGTCACGCAAGTAGACTTGCACGACCACTAGGCAGCGCGCAAGTACTTGCATGACCACTAGGCGGCGCGCAAGTGTACTTGCGCGACCATGAGGGAACTTATGCGACCTATGGGAAATTTTCTCCTTGTTCATCCCTTTGTCGATTTTTGATGTTTCTTCAAAGGACAAATCACTTTGGACTAAGGTATTTCCTTTTTTTCAGTCCTTAGACTCTGTGATGGAAAGGAGCGTCAACAAGGGGTTTTAGTAATTTGTTTTGAATTTTATGGAATTTGAGTATTTTTTAGACTTTTAAAGATTAATAGGGATTTATGGTTTGGGGTTAGGGTTTTTAGGGTTTTTAGGGGTTTGATGCATTTTTAGGCATTTATATGATTTTTAAGGTTGTTTTTAATTTTTTGTATTTTTTAGGGGATTATGTGTGTTGGGTTTTTTGGAATGTTTTAGGGTTATTTGGGGATTTTACAGAGTTTTGGGGATTTTACTCATTTTAGGGACTTTATTGTCTTTTTTGATCATTTTGGGGGTTTGGTGATCTTTTTGGGCCTTTTAGGGTTTTTAGGGACTTTTAGTTGTTTTTATGTCCTTAGGATTTTTAAAGATTTTTACACATTTTTAGTGTTTTGTGAGATTTTTTGGGGTTTTATGGGTTTTAAGGATTTTAGTTTATTTTTGGTTTTAGAACATATTAGGATATTGTAGGGTTTTAGGATCTTTTCTGGTTTTAAGGGTTTTTTGGGATTTTATTGTTTGTATGGTGTTAGGGTTCTTTGATTTTATAGGGGATTTGGGTATTTTAGGTTTTTTGGAATGGAAGGTCTGAGGCCAAGCTATTCTTGACCTCCCATAGTTTATAAAAGGAAAAGCAATGCAGAAAATGGTGGGATGGGGCCAAGCATCCCACACCCATAATGACCTAGACCCCCCCCCCCATGACACCAAAACACCAAAAGGCACAAAAAGCAGAAGAGAAAAAGCTGGAACTACATGTCAAATGTATCTATCCCCATAAGGGTCCCCATCAGCACCATAACCATAAGAGGAATCTAACTCCACTGACTGCCATTCAGATGACTCATATTGCTTTAGGAAGGTTGTGTAATACTCTTTGAGATGTTTCTGCTCCACATTCTGCTATGCCTTAACTATCTGACATCCACTGCTTGAGGCAACTTGCTTAGCTTTTCAAGTGGCTCTCGTGGTCACTGTCTTAGGGAAAGTTGAATAATCCTTCCTCAACTTCCTCTCTCAGGGATCTAAAGAGACCCTTATTTGGTTTTTCCCTTCCCATATGGAATCGAATCCTCCAGAAGGTCCTTCTCCTTGATGATCATAGTCATATGTTGATTCATCCTTCTACGATCCTCCAGGAAAAAGTCTTGATCTGGGATGAAGGAGGCTTCCTGATTAAGGGAATAGTTAACAAGAACCCCACACCATAGTGCAGTAGGAATAACCATTGTAGGTTCCTTAATAGGCAGACAAAGAGGGGACACCACACCAGCTGAGGCCAGCTGCAATTTCCCCTCCTCCCTAGGCAGCTTTCTTTCATCCCCCGAACAAGAAGGCACATTCTTCACAAACCCCTACAATGCCATTTTCCTCCTCTCACCAGCACCATTCTAGTGCCCAATTATGTCCAGCACCGTCTTATCTTCACTAGCATTCAAGACCACCCTCCCCCCACCATGCTTAGTAGCAACAACCTGCATCTCACACTGCACCTGTACAGAAAGCCTCGCATTCCTAGCCTCAGAAAACTAAGGCCCTTTCCCCTCCTCCCAAGGAATCATGCTTACTTTCCGCTCATCCACAACAATTACATTCCAATTATGAACAAGCACATGCTACTCCCTTTTCTAGGTAATCATTCTTCCATGGGATTTTTAGTGTTTTTAGGGTCTTTTACATTTATTGGTTTGTTATGATATTTTAGGTTTTTATGTTATTTTAGTGTTTTAAGGGTTTTTATGTTTTTTATGGTGTTTTTAGTTTTAAGGATATTTTAGGGGTTTAAATGTTTTTAAGGATTTTTAGGTTTTTAGACAATCTATGGGTTCTTTTATGGTTTTTTTGGATATTTTTGGGTTTATGGTGTATAGTTTTGGTTTTAGAGTTTAGGGTATAGGGTTCAGGGTATAAGGTGTTGAATATAGGGTTCATGGTGTAGGGATTAAGTTATAAGGAGTATGGTATATGTTTTAGGGTGTATGGTTTAGGGTTTATAAGGGATAGGGATTATGGTGTGGGGTTTTTGGTTTAGGGTGTTGGGTATAGTGTTTTGAGTGTAGGGTTTATAGTTTAGGTTGAAGGGTATAGGGTGTATGGTGTAGGTCACAGTATTAGGGTGTGGAATTTAGGTTTTATGGGTTTCGAGGTTTTATGGTCTTTATGGTTTTTTTAGGTTTTAGTGTTTTTTTGGGATTTTTAGTTTTATGGGTGATTTTATGGTTTTTAGGGGTTTCATTAATTTTTTAGAGTTTTAGGTTTCTTAGGTTTTTAGAGGTTTGAATAGTTTTTAGGGTTCTTCAATGTTTTTTTTTGTTTTTTAATGGATCCTGGTTTTTTAGGTGATTTAGGTATTTTGGCTTTTATGGGGTTTTTGGGGGGTGTATGTTTCTTTTTTTGGGGATTTAGGTGTTTTTTTAATATTTTTAATATTTTTTTGGTTTTAGGGGGTTTTAGAGTTTCAATAGTTTTTAGTGGTTTTAGGGGTTGTTTGGGGTTTTAGGATCATTTCATTTTTATAGTTTTTAGGTTTTTAGGTTTTTAGTGTTTTTAGTGTTTTTCTTGTTTTTATGGTTTTAGGTAATTTATAATTTTTTAGTGTTTTATTAGTATTTTAGTCTTTCTCCAGGGTTTTATTGTTTTTATGGCCTTTTAAGGTATTTTAGTGTTTTTGGGTCTTTTATGAGTTTTAGGGTTTTAGGGTTTTTCGGGATTTTTTAGGATTTTTGTATGGTTTCTATGATATTTTTGGATTTTAGGATCATTTTTGAACCTTTATGGTTTTATGATTCATTTATAGTATTTGGGGGTTTAATAACTTTCAATATGTTTAGTGTTTTTTAATGCTTTAATGGTTTTTAAGGGTTTAGGTGTTTTATGGGTTTTAGGATTTATTAGTGTTTTTAAGGTATATTAGGGGTTTTTGGGTTTTGGGGGTATTTAGGGTTTTAGGGTTTTGGGTGTTTTAGGTTTTTTAAGAATTTTAGTGTATTTATAGAGGTTATAGGGCCTTTTTAGGTTTTTTAGGGTTTTCCATATCTTATTATGGATTTAGATACTTTTAAGTTCTTTTAGGGGTTTTAAGTGTTTTTAGGGTTCTATAGTTCTCCTAATAATTTTTAGGGTTTTTAGTATTTTTTTGGGAATTTTTTGGTTTTTAGATTTTTCAAGGGGCTTTAGGACCGTTTAGTTTATTTTAAGGTGTTTGGCATTTTTAGATTTTTTAGTGTTTTAGTTTTCTTTTTGTTTTCATAGATTTATCAATATTTTATGGATTTTTAACATGTTAGGTGTTTTTTGGATTTTTGGTTTTTTAGAAGTTTAATAGTTTTTTGGGGGTTTTTAGGCTTTTCATGGGATTTTATGGTTTTAGGCATGTTTTATGTTTTCTAGGTTTTTAGGGGTTTCATGGTTTCTTATGGTTTTGAGGTTCTTCTATGTTCTCTTATATTTATAGGGTCTTTTAGGATCTTTTATTATACACTTAGGGTCTTTTAGGGTGTTTAATGAGATTTTAGGGGGTTTAGGGTTTTTTAGGGTTTAAAGGTGGTTTAAAGGGGTTTTAGTGTTTTTAGGGTCTTTAGATTTTTATGGTTTATTTGTTTTTTATAGTTTCTATGGGTTCTGTTGGGTTTTGTTTGTTTTTATGGTTTTATGGTTTTATAGTTTTATTGTTTTATGTTTTTTAAGGTATTTTTATGGTGTTTAGGAACTTTTATTGGTTTTATGATCTTTAGGGTTCTTAGGACTTATTAGCATTTTTACAGTTTTTTGTGATTTTGTGGTATTTTAGGATTTTTTATGTTTTTAGGGGTTTAAGTAGTTGTTTTAGTATTTTAATGGTATTTTACATTTTTATTTGGTTTTAGGGTATTTATAGGGTTGTATTTGGTATTAGGGAATTTTTAGGTTTTTTGGGTTTCAGGGTCTTTTTAGGGTTTTATTGTTTTATGGTTTTTAGGTTCTCAAGGGGTTTTAGGGTTTTAGTAGTTTCTTGGGTTTTATGAGTTTTTTTTTGGGGGGGGGGTTAGGGTCTTTTTTGGGAATTCAAGTGCATTTTTATGTTTTTTATAACTTATTATGGTTTTTTATGATTTTAGGGATAATTGGTGTTTTTAGGGGTTTTATCATATTTATGGATTATAGAGTTTTTAGGTTTTTAGTGTTTATAGTTTTTAGGTTTTTTTATAATTTTTTTTAAAGATATCTTAGGCTTTTTAGTGTTTTTATGTTTTTAGGGTTTTACGGTTGTGAAAGGGTTTATATGGTCATTGACATATTCTGGTTTTAAGTTCTTTTGAGGTTTACTTTAAGGATTGATGGTATCTTTGGGTATTTTATTTTTTAGGTTCTTTTAGTATTTTTTGGGTCTTTAGGGTATTCTATGGGTTTTAGGGTTTTTCAAATTTTTTAGTTTTTTTATTTTTTGTTAGGATTTTTCAGGGTTTAGGGTATATAGTGTATAGGTTTTAGGGTGAAAGGTTAAACGATTAAGGTGTACAGTTTAGGGTTAAGTGTGTAGGGTCTAAGGATTAGTGTGTTGGGTATGGGGTATATGGTTTTTGTTATAGGGTTTATGGTGTATATTTTAGGATCTACGGTGTAGGGATTTTGGTTTAGCGTGTAGGGTATTGGTTTCTAATGTATGGTTCAGGGTTTATGGCGAAGGTTATAGGGTTTATGGTGTACGGTTTATGTTTTAAGGGTTTTAGGGTTTTATATGGTTTTTAGGGTCTTCATGTATTTATGGATTTTTATAGTTTTTAGGGGTTTTAAGAGTATTTAGGATTTTTAGGGTTTTAGGTGTTTTGGGTTTTTAGAGGATTTTTTTGGGTTTTTGAGGTTTTTATAGTTTTTTGGGGTTTAATGTTTTTTTTGGTAATTTTATGGGTTTGTATGGATTTAGGGGATTTAGTTTTTTTAATGGGTTTTAGGGTTTTTAATCATCTTTATAGTTTTTAGGGTTTTTTGGAAGGTTTTTGGGTTTTTAGGGGAGTTTGAGTTTTTTGTGGGTTTTAATGTTTTTTTTATTTTTTTAGGGATTTTTACTATTTTAGTGGGTTTGGGGTAATTTGTTTTTTGGGTTTCAGGGATTTTTAAGGGGTTTAATGGTTTTTTGTGTTTTTAATGATTGTAGTGTTTTTGGTTTTTTGGTTTTTTAGGTTTCTTGGGTATTTACAATTTTTAGGGTTTTTTACATTTTTTAGGGTTTTTTTTTCAGTTTTCGATGCTCTTAGGACTTTTAAAGTTTATAGATATTTTTAGGTTTTTATGAATTTTTAGTGTTTTTTGGTATTTTAGAAGATTTTTTTTTATGGTTTTAGGGTCATTTAAGGTGCTTTTAGTTTTTTAGGGTTTTAAGGGATTTTAAGGATTCATAGTGTTTTTAAGGGTTTATTTGGTTTTTTAAAAAAATTTACGGTGTTTAGGGTTTTTTGGGGGGTTTTAGGGAATTTACTATGTGTTATTAGGGTTTTTAAGGATTTAAGTGTTATTGGAGTTTTTTGGGAGGTTTTATTTTTTGGAGATTTAGGGGTATAAATGTTTAATTTTGGTTTAAGGTTTTACAGGATTTAGGATTTTTCTATATTTTGGTGGTTTTTGTTGGGTTTTAGGAGTTAATAGAATTTTTAAAAGTATTATGGATTTTTAGTTTTTTTTAGTTTTTTTATGGTTTTTTAATATTTTTTATTTTTGTACGATCTTTTCATGTTTGTATGGTTTTTAGGTGTTTTATGGGTTTTTTGGATTTATAGGTTTTTAGTGGTTCTATTGTATTTTTGGGTTTAATGGTTCTTATTGTGTTTTTTTAATTTTTATAAATTTTGATGTTTTCTTTGGGTTTCATAGTAGTTTTTAGTTTTTTATAGATTTAAGGGGTTTTTTGTTTTTTGTTTTTTTAGAGTTTTTGGGGGTTTTGTGGGGTTTTTGAGGTTTTTGGGGTTTTTAAAGTTTTTAATAGGTTTTTATGGGATTTAGATTTTTTAGGGTTTTTATTATTTTTATGATTTTTTATTGTTTTACATTTTTTGGTATATATAGTGTTTTTATAATTTTTGAGTATTTTTATGGGGTTTAGGGTTTTGAAGTTAATATGGGTTTTTAACGTTCTTTTTTATTTTTTAGGGTTTTAGGGTTGTTTAGGGTATTTACTATTTTCTATGGTTTTTCAGATTTTTATATTTTATTTTGTTTTATGTTCATTTTGGGTTTTTAGTAATTTTTTATGGTTTTAAAGATCTTTAAGGATTTTTTATGTTTTTTTTTGTTTTTATGGTTTTTTAGGTTTTTTAGGGTTCTTATCGTTTTTTTAGGATTTTTTATGGTTTTAGGTTTTTTATGGTTTTTAGGGTTTTTAGAATTTTTATATTCTTTCTTATTTTTTTTCACGGTTTTTAGGGGTTCTTATGGTTTTTTAGGATTTTTAGATTCTTTTATTTTCTTTTAGTTTTTTAAGGTCCTTTTGTATTTTTAAGGGTTTTAATGAGTTTTTATGTTTTTAGATTTTTTTATACATTTTATGATTTTAGGGGGGTTTTAGGGTATTTTAGGGGGTGTATGGTTTTTATGGTTTTTTGGGGTTTTAGGTTGTTTTAACTTTTTCAAGGGTTTTTTGTCTTTTTAGGGGGTTTAAAGGGTTTTATGGTCTTATATGGTTTCATAGGGTGTCTATGGGTTTTTAGGGTGTTTTATGGTTGTTACAGACTTTTAGAGGGTTTTACATTTTTCAGGGTCCTTTGGGATTTTTTAGGGTTTTTTTGGTTCCTTTATGGTAGTTTAGGTGTTTTAGGGTCCTTTATGGTTTTTAGGGTTCTTTATGGTTTTTGGGATTTTGTATGGTTTTTGGGTTTTATGTGTTTTTATATTATTTTAGTGTTTTAAGGGTAATTTATGGTCTTTTAGGGGGTTTTAGTGTATTTAGAGTCTTTCAGATGTTTTTTAGTTTTTAGGGTATTTTAAAGGTTTTTTCTGATTTTTAGGGTCTTTTAGAAGGTTTACAAGTTTTTATGGTATTTTTGCTGTTTTTTGACTTTTGAAGGCCATTTAGGGGATTATAGGGTTTTAAGGGGTTTTAGGGTCTTTTATGGTATTATAAGTGTATAGGGTCTTTTATTGGTTTTTTCGGTTTCAAGGTTTTTTTGGGTTTATTGTGTACCTTAGGAATTTTAAGGGTTTTTGTAGTTTTGAGGGATTGTATAGATTTTTATAGTTTTTAGGTTATTTTAATGTTATTAGAGTTTTTTCTTTAGGGTTTTAGGATATTTTTTAGAGATTTTAGGGATTTTTAGGGGGTTTAGGGTATTTGTGTTTTTTAAGGTTTATGAGGGGTTTGAGCATTTTTAATGAATTTTTCAGGTTTTTGGGGTTTTTATAGTTATTAGGGTTTTTAGGGATTAGTTTTTTTTATCATTTTTATGGGTTTTAGGGTGTTTTAGGAATTTTTAGTTGATTTTAGTGTTTATACAGTTTTTAGGGGTTTTAGAATTTTTAGGATTTTTAGGGTTTAACGAATTTTTGAGAGGTTTTTTGGATTTTTAAGGGGTTTTAGGTTTTTTTTTCTTTTTTAGAGTTTTTATGGTTTTTAGGATTATTTATTGTTTTTATAATTTTTAGGGGTTTGAGGGATTTTGTGGGGGTTTATGATTTTATAGATAATTAGGATTTTAGTAGTTTTTAGGATTTTTAGGGTTTATAGTATTTTTTTAGGGTTTTGGATTTTTTGGATGTTTTTTATGGTTTTATGGTTGAGGGTGTTGACGCTCCTTTCGTCACAGAATCTAAAGATCGGAAAAGGGAATATCCGAGCTCAAAGTGATTCATCCTTTGAAGAAAACATCAAAAATAGACAAAGGCAGGAAGAAAGGATCAACAGCAACTGCATCGCGCAAGTTATCTCACTGTCGCGCAAGTGTACTTGCGCGGCGACCTTAGTCGCGCAAGTGACTTGCGCGACCTAAGTGGTAACCGCCCGGTAACCGCCCGGGGTCTTCTCCTGCTTATAAATAGACCCTGTGGGCCCCCCATTCGAGAAGATCTTTTTTCAGAAACTCGGATTGAAGCTCCCGACACCCAAGTCTCTTCTCAAAGCTTCCGGAACACTTCTAAGGTAATTTCTTACCTAGAACGGAAGATCTAAAGAGAAGGAGGAAGGCCTAAGTGTTGAAACTCATCAACACTTGTGCGCCTGAGTGGTCAGCCCTTAAGGGAACTGGTCACACTTGCGCGCTGCCTTATTCCTTCAATATAACTTGCACGTCCTTTTTCTGGAAGAACCTCAAGAGGATTCTAAAGGGTTTAATAAAGAGTCGCTCAAGCATTTCAATGCTGGTTGAAAATCGCGCAAGTACACCATGTGTCGCGCAGGTATACCTGCGCGACCAATACTTGCGCGCCCATGCAAGACTTGCGCGCCTTTCAAGACTTGCGCGCCCCTACCTTTTTGGGTGCCCATCTTGCCCATTTTACCCCTCTTAAGCCATTTCACCTTTCCTATTCAAAAGATTCATTCTTCAAGATACTCTTCAAAGCCATTTATGGCATGATTTCTTGATTTGACTTCCTTATCTGAAAGGAATTCGGTGGAATATCTCTCAAAACCTAGTGATTTATACATCTTTATGTCACCAAAGATTGAGAGTTCATTCATTCAACCTCATCCTTTAAGATGAGAGAATCCTTAACCTAGGTCTCCTTTTTAGGAATAATCCCCAGTTATAAGTCCTTTAATATGGGCATCTTCCTCAGGAGTAAGCCCCAAATTCTTAAAGTTCCCAAACTTGGACATCCTCTTCAGGAGTAAGCCCCAAACCTTAATTCCTTAACTTGGGCATCCTCCTTAGGAGTAAGCCCCAATCATAATCCTTTAATATGGGCATCCTTCTTAGGAGTAAGCCCCAATCTCAAATATGGGCATCCTTCTTAGGAGTAAGCCCCAAGTCCTCTAATTTTGGTCATCCCTTCATAGGAGTAAGCCCCAATCTCAAATATGAGCATCCTTCTCAGGAGTAAGCCCCAAACCTTAATCCCTAACCTGGGTCTCCTTTTCAAGAATAAGACTCAGTCATAATCTTGGGCTTCCTTTTCAGGAGTAATCCCAAAATCCCCTAACCTGGGTCTCCTTTTCAGGAATAAGACTCAGTCATAATATTGGGCTTCCTTTTCAGGAGTAAGCCCCAAGTCCCCTAACCTGGGCCTCCTTTTCAGGAATAAGTCCCAGTCATAATTATGGGCAACCTCTTCAGGAGTAAACCCCAAGTCCCTTAATTTGTCTTAACCAGTCCTAAATTTACCCTTGATTTGGGCTTCCTTTTCAGGAGTAAAACCCAATCATAAGTCCCCTCCTAACTTGGGCATCCTCCTTAGGAGTAAGCCCCAAGATTATAGTATTCAAATCTCCATGAAGCACATATACCTTTATGGACCCTGTTCATGGATTTTCTCCCTAAAAGTGAATCCTAAACCTTCATCTATCTGGGAAGTCATATATACATAAGCCCCAAACAATTTCTTATGATTGCATCTTTCATGGCACAATTGTCTAATTTTTTACCAATACCTCTTGTTTCTCACACCGAGCATGACTCACGTGAGCTTAGAGTGTAAAAGTAATTATGACATCCTTCTTCGAGCCATCAATCATAAACGTCATACTCCATTACTCGAACTACGTGGGTTCTGATTCCTTTTCCAAAACAAAGGATACGTAGGTAGCCCATTTATGGGTTCGATCTCAACTTTGAAATAATCCATGTCCTTCTGAATGATGATAAACTTCAAGTGCCCCACTGAGTGGCTTTAAAACCAGCCTGGTCATCATAATGACCAAGAGACTTTTATAAATGTTTTTTTAGAAGGATACCATTGACTAAGAATCTCTAAATAGATACAGATGATTCTCTATTGATGAAGAACCTCGAATACATATAAAAGATTCTCTAAATTTCTTACATATTTAATCATTGATTGTAAAAACTGAAGGAAAGCTCATTTTATACTTGGTAATGTAATAAGGATTCACGAACATAACTTAAATCTATAAAGAGAGTCCCGGAGTAGACAATAATTCCCGTCAAAAAGGTGTGATGAGTCCGACCTCCCATCCTCTCGACCAATGCAAATTCCTAAGCCTCATTAGCCCACAAGCTCATGAGCGACTACCTTTGGAAAGTAGGTCCAAACGGATGTGGAATCATTGGATGTTTCCAGTTCTACGAACAAACCCGCTAGAAACCGATCGAAACGTTTGAATCTCCCGTCCAGGAGGTCATCCCCGAATTCCGTGCGAAACAAAAATGGTGAACCCGACGTGAATCCTTAACCAAGATAAAGTGATGTTTTTCTTATTTGTTAGTCCCCTTGGGCCAACAAATCAATCATTGACATGTGCTCATCCAAAAGATGCAGTGGCCGGATTCATCTTGATTATGTCTGTTATATGGAACAGGAACTCTTTTCTCAAGATCTTCTGCAAAATGGATTTCCTTAAATTCACCCCTGTGAATACTGCTGCTGTGAACACCTCTACTGTGAGGTCTGCTGCTATGAAAACCAATGCTGCTACTCCTGCTGGAACATCGTCCGCTCTGAGGATGACATCACCAAATCAGTGTCTTCAACGCTGGGTTTCTAATGCACTGGTTAAGGAGTACTGTCGCAACGGTACTATCCCAACTCTGGAGGCCGCTCGTCAAGCCCTCCAAGTTAACAACTCTACCTGTTCGTCCGGACAACGGCGGCCAGCAATCAAAAAGCAGGCGGTGCTGACTACAGTCTCCAACCGTTTCGGGTCGTTATCCCCGGAACGCAATTTCCATTCACTCCCTTACTCTGAGGAAGTGAATGAGCAGGTCCCTCAGGGCCTTAATTCAAAAAGACAGGAGTCCTTCCTGAGGGCTCCCATCAACAATCGCCGCTAGACTCGTGCGGTAGTGCGCCCTCAACATGATGAGGGTACCGACTCCAGGCATTCAACTCAGGTTCCTCGAACCCGAGCAGGCAAGATGAATTGCCAGAGACGGAATCCGGTTAACAATAGGCAGGTTGTCATCCCTGCCATCTCCGGAGAAGTCCACCAACCTAACTTGGTGGCAAATAACGAGTAGGCACAATCACCTGTCCATTTTAATTCCGTTGTCCAGCAGACTCGTCTGGCAGCATCACGCCAATCCCGCCAGGCAATTCCGGCGGAGTACTATAGGCAGGAACATACACCTGCTTATGCATCATCATTTAGTCAGCAGGCTCTCCTGACTACATATGATGGAGTCCACCAACCTAACTTGGTGGAGAACAACGAGCAGGCATACACACCTGCCCGTTTTAATTCCGCTGTCCAGCAGACTCATCTGGCAGCATCAAGCCAATCCCCCCAGGCAATTCCGGCGGAGTACTATAGGCAGGAACATGCACCTGCTTATACATCACCAGTTAGTCAGCAGGCTCATCTGACTACATATGATGGATCTCGTCAACCGCGTTTGGCGAAGTGTAATCAGCAGGCACATACACCTGCTAATACTAATCAAGCCTACCAACAGTCTCGCTTGGTAGCGCACGGAGAAGTCAGTCGGAAAGTCCCGACGACAAACAGGAGGCAGACTCAACTCTCTGCCTCCACACTTGAGTACTGTCAGGATTCACTGATAGGAAAAGGAGGACAGGAGCAGGCACATACACCTACTCCAAGCCCGGAATGGACATATATCCCCGTTCCGGTGGCTGAAGTCACCAAACATATTTTGTCAATGGTGAAAGAGCAGAAGCAAATTCATGCTCATATTCTGGATGCTTGCCAGGATATCATAATAGCTTCAGCATCATCTCTGGGACAGACATATAAATCTATCCCTAGCAGTGGAGTGACACATCAACGATTCACTCCGGAACAGACACACACATCTGTTCCAGTCCAAGAGGGTTATGGGGCATACTCCCCCATATCATACGGACAACCAAGTCAGGCACATACACCTAATTTGAGTGGAGATCGTCAGCCTAACCTGACCATCTTTCCTGATCAGGCACATACACCTGCTCAGAGAAATCACTTTCGTCATCAAGTGGTTTCTAAAGTGAGTAAGAAGGCATCTAAGAAAAAGATCCGCCCAGCACAGTCAGGAGATCAAAGGCCAATCTGTAACCAATCCTTGCTCGATGCTGGAGTTCTTGAAGCCCTCAGACATTTATCTGTCGGAATTCAAGATTCTACTCCCTCAGTTCCCAATAATGGGAACATTAATTCTGAAGGTCTTCAACAGACACTTCCTCATGAAGGCTTCCTTCATGAAAATTCGGTCAATCTTGAATTTTCTTCTTCAGATGAGAGCCACAGGAACCCTCTGTGTGGTCAGAAGACCAAGGAGCAAGAGATCTCATCTTTTGTTGTAACCCATTATGGTGGTCCTCCCCATGATGATGAATTTCGCTGCGAAAGTCCTCTCCGCAGTAGTGATTCACATTGCCTGGAAAATACTCCAGTAGACAATGTAGTACCGAGAAAGCCCTCTTATCTTGAGGCACTTGTAAATGCGAAACCAGTCATGTCTGATGCTTTATCGCTAACAAGTGAAATACTTTCTCAATCATAAGATAGCCCAGGGTGTAGGTCATTCTCCGATCCACCCCTAAGTCATGCATCTTCTAGTTTGATTAATGATCTCTCTACCAATCTTGTTGAATCCGATAAAGCAACAAGGAAACACCAACTCTGGTCAAAACAGGTAGAAGAATATTCATTTAATGATAAAGAGGAAATGCTGAACATGAGGAAAAAACTGGCAAAAGGTGAAGTACCAGTCATGTTTTGGCCTTTGGCTGACTCCCAATACGATATTCCAAAGATGTTGACGGATGATGGAATCCATGATATTCGTCTCAACATATGGAAAACTCTTTGTCAATTAAAGAAGAAGGTATTATCTTACGATGAATATGAAAATCATCTTAAGATAATAGAAGGGCTACAACGTCAGATTGATTTGGCATCTCTATCAGTCTCTCACTATCCGAAGGCTGAAAAGCAACAGAGAACCCTTCAACGTTCATGCCTTGGCGCACTAAGAAAATTGCGTCAGTTAATTTCCAATGCTCCATATGATGTTCATATCAGAGGATGGGGTGTTCACGGAGCATTAAATTTCACAGTGCTTTCCAGTCAGCAAAGCCCGCCGAAAATGGTCTCATGCAATGTTATTGCCCATGGCCGACCACAGTCAATGGGATTTGTTCATAATCAAAATCTTGCTCAAGAACAGGCTTCAACTAGTTCCTCTCAAAATCAAGTATATAGAGAACAAGTTGTTGAATTTCTCTTACATCAAGCAGGCGAGAATATTGCACAAGCCTCTCGTCTGGAGCAAACACGTCATCAAATGAAAGAAGTTTCGGAAATCATCCAACGGTCTGTTTAACCAGGTGATAAAAGTGGATACAGGTTAATGCACCCAGCTAATTTCCGAACTAAGATTCGCAAGATCAAGAGAGATTTTAAGAAGATCTAAGACATAGCATGTCAAGAGACACCCCAGCTTGTCAGACTGGGGACTTCTCTAACCCAACCCTCAGAGTCAACAAATGGGATTCGAGGAGTTGAGCGGAAACAGTAGGAACATCCCCAGTCCACCGGACTGGGGGCTTTTTCAAATCCTCAATCCCTCCCTCAGAGAAAGTCAGTATTCTCTCGATTAGGGAATAAGCCTCAAGAGGAACGAAGAGCCAAGCTATCAGGAGATTCTCTCCAAGTGACGGTTCTCCAAGAAGTTCCTGAGGGATCAAGTCAACGGAATGCCATGTCTCATTATGGACATGGAAGAAGACAATATCACAGAAATGCTGATAGAAAGGATTCCATGCAATATGCATCCATTAATGTCATCAATGCTGTTGCTGCTGATTCACCAGATGAGGCTCAATCAGAGGGATCAGACGAAGAGGTTCCTGCTCAAGAAGTTGCGCACACAGACCTAAATGAATAAGGTTTGCGCACACGTAATCAAAGGCTTACCCAAAATATGGGTATTCCTTCAAGTAACCCACTTCCCCCTCTCCGAAAAAGATCCAATAAGGGGAAAAGAAAGAATCAGGTTACTTCTCACCCTTCCTCTGAAGGAGGTCAATCGCTCTCATTAGAGCAAAGGTTTTCACAACAGGAGGAAGAAATGAAAGAATTAAGAAGGTTGAATGCAGAACTACTTCAGAGTAGTCTTCTTCTTAAGAATGCTGAAGTCTGACAGCCGAAGGAATTTTTTGTAACTACTGAGATGGATCAGGAATATCCTAATTTATCAGTACACCCTCAGAGGTCTAATCCTACGGGTCAAACGCAACAACGGTTGGAAGCACTACCATCAGTTGCAGCACCAACCACCACGTCTGTCCAAGCTCCATTCATTGCACCTACCCAAAACCAAGTTCAACCTGATGTTTCTCAAAAGTTAATAACTACAATTGAGTCATTAACAGCTCGGTTAGAAACTATGGAAGGGAAACGGGCGCAAGTTCAACCTGAAAAGAAAGTTTACCCTAAATGGGTAGATTCAATTTCTCCTCCATCCAGTTTTGGAAACCCTGTTTTCCCTAATTTCAATGGATAAGGTGACCCTGAACAACATTTGACGCATTACGTGTCTTGTTGTGATCCTATGATGGGAACTCCATAGCAGCAAGAAGCAGTGAAACTCAGATGCTTTGTGCGAACCTTGCAAGGACCAGCTTTTGTCTGGTATACAAGCTTGCAATCCCGGTCAGTCATCGGATGGGAGGATCTTCGTCAAAAATTCCTTCTTCAGTTTAGCTCAACTTTGCCAAAAACGACAGTTTTCGATCTTACAAACTGCAAGCAAAGGGAAAATGAAAGAGTCTCTGATTTCATTGCTCGTTGGAAGGGATTAACGTATTCCCTGAGGTTAGCACTCCCTCAGGAGGAATTGTTGCCAATCTGTGTGGCAAATTTGCGTGACAAATTACGCACGCCATTGATCCCTGTGAAATACACAGGAGGGTTTCGAGACCTTACTTCAATCGCTCAGCAGATTGAAGATTCCCTTATACGGGATAAGGTTAAATCTCGTGTAATTCCATCAGCTCCAGGAAGAAGAATGGGTAAAGCAGAAACTGCTACAGTTATGCTTAAACAAGCACCTGTACCTATATCTACTTCAAAACCTTCATCTTCTCGAAGGACTCCACCTCCTGAACGCCAACAACAAAGGCAGTTTCGTCCAAATGATCAAAGAGATCAACAACGAAAACAATTTGAGGATATGAAGAGTAAAACATACTCTTTCCGAAATGAGAAACTTCCTGGTTACTTCATTTCAGCTCTGGAAAATAATTTGGTTCAATTACCAGTGCCCAAGAGGCCAAACAAGGAAGGAGATGAAGACTGTCCCAATTATTGTCCCTTTCATCAAATGTTGGGGCATCCCATCCAGGAGTGTTTTGTCTTTAAAGACCTCCTGCAAAAGATGGTCGACTTGGGACAAGTCAAATTGAAGGGTTCTTCAGCTCATGTAGCGTGTATTACCGCTACAGATCCAGAGGAAGGAGGCGAGTGGCAGGAAGTCAAAAGAAAAACTGCGAAAAAATATGATGATTGGATGGTCAGAAAGACAATCAATCGTACCCATTCCATTTTGCGAACACAATTGAAGAAGCCAATTGTGTCTCCTACAAAAGCTGCAGTAAAACCTCCATCAAAAGACAAATCCTCAAAAGGCCAGTGCAATTCAAAGAAGAAAGAGGAATCAGGAGAGGATGAGTATGTATCAAAGCCTAAATTGACTTTGACTCTGGAAGATTTCATGCCATCTACTTCAAAGCCACGGGCACCGCCCCATCAAACGACACAGCCTAAACAGGGTAACCAGGCAGAGTCTTTATCAGACGAAGAGTTAATCTTTGGTTCTGTTAATATGATTCAATTAACAGATCCATATTCCAGTCTTGATGAGCCTGAATTCCCTGTATCAAATAAGGGAATCCAAGGAAGTTCTAGAGGTTCAGGATATAAGGGAAGACGTGGATATTTCCGAAGCCACTAATCTAATTTTACCCCTGCTAGCACTGTATATGCAGCAGAAACTCGTGGTAGAGCCCTTCAGCGAGCTCAAAAAGAACAAGCAAGTTCTTCTGCCAATGGCCAACTCAGTTTTGGCACAGTTATTTTGGAAGACCGATTAAAGGTTCCATCTTATTTATCTCAGAAACTAAATGGATCTAATCAGTCTAATCTTCCAAAACCAAGGATGTTGCCAACTTCAATACAAGATGCATCAGCTTCCAAAGCATCTGCTTCCAAGGTACCTGCTAAACCGCATATTCCTATTGGGAAACGCAGACCTCTAGATCAAAAGTATGATATATTGAAACACTTGGCCCAAGTACCATCATAGTTATCAATTTTGGATGCTTTGAATCTGTCAAAAGATCTTCGGGAATCACTTATCGAAGCTTTGTCAAGTCCTCATGAGTTTGAAGCTGAAATTGCTGCAGCTGAAATCTATCACATAGAGAATAATCCTGCAGAATGCCATGCAGTGATATCTTTTAATGATAAAGATGAAGATGATGTTGTGCATGGGCACATAAAACCTTTGTACTTATCTGGCAAAGTCAATGGTGTAGATATTCGAAGAGCTTTCATTGACAATGGTTCAGGAGTCAACCTCATGCCCATTTGTACACTTCGTCGATTGGGCCTCACGGAATCTGATTTATCTCCTTCTACCATGATGTTACAAGGATATGATAAAAATGAACAAGAACAACTGGGAGAAGTTACACTCAGAACTCAGTTTGGAGATCTTGTATCCAATTCGGATTTCATGATTGTTGATCAAGACTCAGCTTTCAATATCTTGCTTGGAAGACCCTGGCTACATCAGCATGCAGCTATTCCGTCATCATACCATCAATGTCTCAAATACTATTTCGATGGTCAAGTTGGAACATTGTATGGTGATAAGGCCCCGTTCAAGACATGTGAGTCTCAATACATTGAGGCGGAATTTTATCACATGAAGGGAAGAGAAAAATCTACAATGAAGGAAATTACCAAAGTTAATGCTCCATATGGTTTGGAGAAAATTCCAATAAACCCATTTTCACATATGAGTACAGATTATGTGTTACCTATTAGTCAAATTGACAAAATAGGCCCAAATCAAAATACTCTTATGGAAAGATCCATAATGTCAATTACGACAATCGAGCCAGACAACATGGGAGAAATTGGTAACTTACCAAGTAGTGATGAAAGCATAAGTGGTGACGTTTTCATTTCGTCTGCTGAAGTCCAAAAAGTCTATACCTCGCTAATCAGGCCAGAAGAAGTTATAGCAACACCAGAGGTGAATAATGATGTCGATTCTAAATCCATCATCTCCTCTTTATTTCCCAAAGAAGACCCTTTATCATCAATAGGGTCGGAAATGGAAGCTTCTTCTTCAAAATGTGAAAATTTTGACATCTCTTATGATCATGAGAATTTCGTTTTTTCATCTAATTTGCAAGTAGAAATTGAAGAAATAACACATGATGAAGAGGAAGAGGAAGATCTTAGAGATGCTCCTCCAGCATTTGAAGAGGGTATCTCTACCACTGTGGATGAACTCAGAGAAGTAAATCTGGGTATAGAGAAAGATCCACGCCCCACTTTAATTAGTGCGGCCATGACCCTTGAAGAGAAAGAGATGTATATTTCTTTTCTAAAGCAAAATAAAGATATTTTTGCTTGGAATTATACAGAGATGCCTGGCCTTGATCCTGATGTTGCCACCCATCATTTGGGTTTGCCAAAAGAACATCGAGGATTCAAGCAAGCCGTGAGAAGAACACACCCAACCTATGCTTCCAAAATTGCGGCTGAAGTGGATAAGCTTATCAAAGCTAACTTCGTCAGAGAAGTTCAATATCCCAAGTGGTTGGCTAATATTGTCCCTGTGAAGAAGAAGAATGGGAAAATTAGAGTTTGCATCGATTTTAGAGATCTTAATCGGTATTGTCCTAAAGATGATTTCCCAGTTCTGATTACAGAACTCTTAATTGATGCAACGGCTGGATATGAAGTACTTTCTTTCATGGATGGATATTCTAGATATAATCAGATCCGAATGGCCCTGGAAGATGAGCAATATACAGCCTTCAGAGCTCCTCAAGGTGTGTTTTGTTACCGGGTTATGCCCTTTGGTTTAAAGAATGCAGGTGCAACATATCAACGCGCCATGCATCGTATCTTCAAACCTCTTTTAGGGAAGTTTGTTGAATTATATGTAGATGATTTGGTGGTTAAATCCAAACAACGTTCTAATCACTTGGCTGATTTGGAAGTCATATTCCACAAGCTTCGACAACATAATTTGAAGATGAACCCCTTAAAATGTGCTTTTGGGGTAACCTCAAGAAAATTCCCCAGCTTTGTTGTACGCCATCGTGGTATTGAAGTCGATCCTGATAAGACTAAATCAATCCTTGGTATGTCACATCCTCAGAATTTGAAATAATTAAGAGGACTTCAAGGACACTTAGCCTATATTCGGCGTTTCATCGCCAATTTGGTAGGCAAAAGTTTACCCTTTACCAAATTATTGAAGAAAGGAGTCACTTACCAGTGGACTGAAGAATGTCAAGAAGCATTTGATGTTCTCAAGAAATACCTCTTGAGTCCACCAGTACTCATGACACCTGTTGAGGGTAGACCGCTTATCCTCTATGTGACAGCTTTAGAGCGATCATTGGGTGCCTTTCTCACTCAAAAGAATGATGCTGGGAATGAAAATAGTCTCTACTATCTCAGTAGAACTATGCTTGAAGCAGAAACTCGGTATTCAAGTATTGAAAAGTGCTGCCTAGCATTAATCTTTGCAGTTCAGAAACTGAGACACTACCTGCAACATCATGAGGTCCAATTGGTATCTTGTAATAATCCGCTCAAATTCATCCTTAGTCGTCCAATGCTTACAGGACGTCTGGCAAGGTGGGCGGTTATTCTACAGCAGTTCGACATTCAGTATGTGTCTCAAAAGGCAATTAAGGGCCAAGCTCTGGCTGATTTCCTGGCTGAACATCCTTCAGTGGAAGACACGTATTCAGATATCGAACTCCCTGATGAGGAAGTTTTCTCTATTCAAGAGAGTCCTCAAACATGGGAAATGTATTTTGATGGTGCTTCTAGAAGTCCAACAAGGAAGAAAATGGAAAATCCTAAATTCAACAAAGTTGGTTTCGGAATTGTGCTCATTTATCCAAATAAGGTAGTGTTACCTTATTCCTTTTTGTTGTGGGAAGGTGGTACCAATAATGAAGCTGAATACCAAGCTCTCATTACAGGCTTGGAGTTAGCGCTTCAAGCACAAGTGAATCACTTAAAGGTGAAAGGTGATTCAGACCTGGTAATCAAACAAGTCAATGGGGATTATGCCATCAGAAAAGAAGAATTAATCCCTTTGTATGATTAAGTCAGAGAGTTAATGTCGGAATTCTCTTCAGAACCGACGTTTTCTTATGTCCCAAGATCACAAAATGCTCAAGCTGATGCACTGGCTAATATAGCCACAGCTTTAGCAGATCCAAATCGGGATGAGACAACCATCTGTATTGCCCACCGTCATGCAATTTCACCTTATGTTCAAGTCAGAACAGAGGAAATTAATGAAATTAGTCCCATTCCTGAACCGTATGGTCATACTACAGGATGGATGTCACCTATCAGGGAATACCTTCAAAATGGAACACTTCCACCTGATAGAGCCGAGAAAGAACAAACCCGGCAACGTGTGGTCAATTTTACTCTTTATGATAGCCCAAACCACCTCGAGAAAATTCTCTACAAACGTGGTTTTGATGGAGTTCTCTTCAGATGTATTGATGGTGAAGAGACAATGACTGTCATAAAAGAAGTGCATGCAGGAATCTGTGGTGCCCACCAGTCTGGACATAGACTGTCTGATCAAATTCGAAGGCTTGGATACTTTTGGCCTTCAATGATACAAGATTGTGTTAATTTCACAAAGAAGTGTCAATCATGCCAAGTATATGACAACTTCATTCATCAACCTCCAGAGTTGCTTCGTACAGATAAATACTCATGGCCATTTTCCACATGGGGAATGGATGTGGTGGGACCTTACCCTTCAGCTACGGCCAAGCAGTTTAAGTACATTCTTACTGCTACTGATTTCTTTTCCAAATGGGCAGAGGCAGTACCTCTCAAAGAAGTCAGTTCTAAATGCATTGTTAGCTTCATCAAGTCTAACATCATTACTAGATTTGGTGTCCCTCATACCATATTGACGGATAATGGCACCAACTTCTGTTCTTCTGAGGTAAAGAAATTGTATCAAGAATACAACATTAAGTCCAACCATTCATCTCGATATCATGCGGTGGCTAATGGCCAGATAGAAGCCTTCAACAAGACTCTTTCAAATATACTGCAAAAGATGGTGGATAAAGATAAGAGGTCATGGCCTGATAAACTCTTTCATGCTTTATGGGCTTATAGGACTACCACTCGCAATGCAACGAGGTCAACTCCATATTCATTGGTATATGGAACAAAAGCAGTCTTGCCAATTGAAGTTCAATTGCCCCCACTCAGAGTAGCCATTTGTGATCAGTTATCTACAGATGAGCAATCCCAAAAGCGGTTGAATGAATTGGAACAGTTAGATGAGAAAAGATTGTGCACTTTGCACCACTTGGAAATCTATCAAAATCGAATAGCACGGGCTTTTAACAAAAAAGTTCGTCTTCGTTCATTCATTCAGGGAGAATTGGTATTGGTTCTCAGAGCACCAATGATACCAGGAAAGAAGCCTCCCAAGCTTGAACCAAAATGGGAAGGACCTTATTCAATACATAAGGTCTACTCCAATGGAGCGTATTCTCTAATCTCAATGGATGGAGAACACATCACGACTCCAACTAATGATAGATTTCTGAAGAAGTATTTTGTATAAGCACAAAATATTGTTCCCAGAGCCAAAACAGTCACATTGGTTCATATTATGTCCTACATGACACTAAACTGTATTATGTCCTATCTACATGACATTAAACTGTACAGAAGTTCCTTATTTGTCCGAGATGACATTAAACTATATTTTGTCCGAGATGACATTAAACTATATTGTGTCCTAGCAACATGACATTAAACTGTGTGGCACTTTCATAGTCCAGCATGACGATAAACTGTAAAAAGTCCCCAGAACTGATATCCTCATATTGGTTCACCTTAGTCCTAGCTACATGACTTTAAACTGTACAGCAATGTTCTATCGTCCAACATGATGATAAACTGTATAACCTTTTTTTCGTCCAACATGACATTAAACTGTAGAAAAGACGATGTCCCTGCAACATGACACTAAACTGTGCAGCACCAGTTCGTCCTTGCTATATGACGTTAAACTATACAGCCATGGTCCAGTATGACTTTAAACTACAACTTCGTCCCACATGACATTAAACTGTGAAAAAGTTCCCTAAACCGTCCAGCATGACCTTAAACTGCATCATCCCTGGTCCATGTATATGACCATAAACTATTTGCAAATCCCTTACGTCCAGCAAGACGTTAAACTGTGACGTCCTAACTACATGATGCTAAAATGTATAAAAGTCCCTTACGTCCAGAAAGACGTTAAACTATATAATCTCAAAGGTCCAGTATGACATTAAACTGCACCATTCACGGTCCATGCATATGACCTTAAACTATTCTCACTTTCGTCCGACATGACGTTAAAATGGTACACTCTTTTGTCCTTACAGCATGACAATAAACTGCACAATCCCCCTTTCGTCCAATATGATGTTAAACTGTATTGTCCCTATCGTCCTAACTACATGAAGCTAAACTGTACAGAAAGTCCTTGATATGTCCTACATGACATTAAACTGTTATTTTTCCCCTTCTACATGACACTAAACTGTGCAGCACCAATAGTCCTAACTGCAAGACTTTAAACTGCATAGTCCATGAATATGTCCTACATAACATTAAACTGTGCATCGTTAAGGTTGTTATTACCTCTTGTTTCTCACACCGAGTATGACTCACGTGAGCTTAGAGCAAACCTCAACCATAACACTCTCTTTGGGCCCCTAACCATGTGTAAGTCCCAACAACATTTTAATTAGATCGTTGTCCCCAAGAACAACATGATCATTAATTCATTCTTTAATTGAACTACACGGACTTTGATCCTTGCCCTCCCGGATGGGTATGTAGGCAACCTCCCAGTGTTCAAGCCCAAAAACAATCTCTTCACATCGGTTCACCACCATCTCATATGATGTTGATTCGTGAAACCGCCCCTGGAATCAATATCTTTACATTGATTCATTTTCGTCCTTGTTATACGACGTTAAACTATACAACACTTTTGTCCGGTACGACAATAAACTACAATATTCTTTGATTTCCTCATTTGAGAGAGAACTATTATTGACATTGATTTTTCAATCATGGTTTTCATTTTCAAAAGACTACGTGCATACATGGTAATGCCTAAACTTTTTATCTTAGGTTAAACCATCATTGCACTAAAGTCCCCTTTCACCCTTCACATGTACGAACCAAATTTGTACAAAGGGTAGTTCTAGAACTACGTGGACTTGATTCCCATCCTTATGGGATATGTAGGAACATTCGAGTGTCCCTCGAATCCAGTCCCAAGTCTTTTGGGCCTAACCCCAAATTTCACTTTCAGTCCCTTGGCTGTAAAGTCCTCATGAAAACACACACTGTGTATTCATTATTATTGTCCGAATTCTATGACCCTAAACTAAGATCACTCATACTTTCATCCTGCATGACGTTAAACTTCATTTCAAGAACTACGTATGGATTGATTCTCATTCTTATGAGATACGTAGTGAAGTCCAAGCTTCAATTCAGGACCCAGCCACAACATGATTATGGTTATCATTGACCTATGTATCTCTATATACATTGGACAATACCCATATTTATGTGTTATAATCCTAACCTTAAATATTTTTAGATCTTCATAACCCTTTTCATGACTTCTAATCACAAAAATGTCAAACTTATGAGAATTCTTTTGCCTGACTATGCAGCACGTGCCCATAGGTGGCCTTGCATAAACAGTCCACATAACAGACTTGTCAGCCAAAAGATGCTATTTATTTGACCATGCAGCCAATGCCCTTAGGTGGCCCTGCATATTTCAACCCCCTAACGGGTTTTGTTAAATAATAGTAACTTCATTCTTGGGAAGAATGCCTCTTTTGTCCTTATTTGTCTTAAACGACAGTATGTAGGGATCCGCAAAAAATATACATCCTTAACATATTTGTCCCATATCCTTTTTCATGATCTGAAAGTATTCAAGTCTATGGTTTATTCTTCTTCCCTACGTTTGGGTCAGACCTTCGTAGGAGTGATGTTCATCCAGTTCTTCGAAATTCTTGTTCGGAAATATCTTCTCCATATTCAAGTACCTCTTTCCATACAACAAACTCTATACTTTAGAAAATTTGAATCTCCATAAACTTTCACTGGATTTTAGCACTAGGAAAGTAAATTTCTGGGAGTTCTTTTGCCTGACTATGCAGCACGTGCCCATAGGTGGCCTTGCATAAACAGTCCACATAACAGACTTGTCAGCCGAAAGATGCTATTTATTTAACCATGCAGCCAATGCCCTTAGGTGGCCCTGCATATTTCAACCCCCTAATGGGTTTTTTTAAATAATAGTAACTTCATTCTTGGAAACTACTTCTTTTAATGCCTTTTATCTCTTTTTCATATCATTCCTCAGATTCAAATATTCTTAAGCCATAGTTTACATTTTTTCTCTCATACTTGAGTATGGTAATATGTTTTCAAATAAATTGTCAAAGAATTGAATCAATTTTAATCCATTTTGGTCAAAGTTATTTCGACCTTAAACATTAGCCCCTTTATGTCCGGCATGCATGACTTTAAACTGCCCACAAAAGACAAAGGAACTCTGAATAAAAGTCAAGTTCCAGCTCACTAAATATACATTTTTTGTATGATTTAGGTAATATTGAGAAATTAATAGATTCAAAGTTTGTAGGATTATTTGTAATAATCCTAGTAAAAATCAAACTATGCTTACTAGGCCCATTGGCTTATGTAAATTTGAAGCAGGTAATGAAAGAATACAAGTAAAAATGATTGAAGACAAAAGTGTTTTTCATTGATACACAGGAGATAGAAAGACATCCACAAACTGGAGTCTCTTATCTTTTTCAAGAATTACAGAAGATTTTCAACATAAGTCTTCATTTGATGTATAGCATCCTGAGCTTTATCAGCAGTTATTTGAAGCTCGTGCACTTGACCAGCTTCACTCTTTTCAGCCTACTGAAGTGCCTTCTTAGCATCTGTGATGGCTTTCATTCCATTCATATGAGTTTCATCCAATGATTTATTAAGCTGATCAAGTTCCCTAGTAACAGTATCTAACTGTTGTTGGAGTTGCACCTACTGGACGACCTTTTCTTTGATTTTTTGCTTTAGATCCTTCATCTTGGCAGCATAATTAGCCTCAGCTTGGGATACCGCAGCCTCAAATTCGCCTATGTTGACTGACAATTTCACTCTGGTCAAATCTTCGCGACTTGCCTGTGCTTGCTCCCTCCTGAAAATGATCTGTTTCACCGCGGCATGGATCTTTTCATACCCAAAACCACCAAGTCCCAGTATAACAAATTGGGATGACAATCGAGAAATTTTTTATGGTAGCTCTTCTAAAGGCGCCCCAGATATAATGTTCCATATGTTGTTCCATGCCTTACGTCGTGAAAAGATGAACGCTTTGAGCATCTCTGGATCTGATTCAACATCATCATCGGAGGGGGGTATGTAATCTGGAATTAACATGCTTAAGGAAGTTCCTTTTCCTGCTCTTTCCCCCCTGACTTGATCTTCTTCACTTTCAATTCCCATTGGGGCAGAGGCTGAGGCCTCATCTCCAGATCTAGCCATTACAGTTGATGGCCCTGCATGATTAATTGAAAGATTTAGTTAGCCTTAAAGGATAACAAAAGAATGGATTGTCTTGCAAATAAAGTAAAATCACAAATATTGTTATCCCTTACCCAAGGGTGGTTCAGCAACCTGAGAAGACGTCTCCCCATCTTTCCCGGTTTCAACAGGATTTTCAAGATGGGTCTCATGAGGGTTTATTGGGTTTAGCTCTACTTGAGCTAATGTTTCTGCAATGGTAGGATTGACATCAATGTCCACACCCTCTTCAGGCATTGGCAGTTCAGCGGCTTCTACGGAGGAAACTGCATATTGTTTTCCGTCATGGTTAGAAGTATAATTTTAAAAAAAAAATTGGGCGAAGGGTAGCACTCACGCCCAAGGTCTTCTAAATCATATGAAAACTTAGCATGATCATAAAATTCTTCAAAAGTCATTCCTTGATTCATCATTTTATCCAGTGATACTTCAGAATCTTGATTAGTCTCACCAGTGGGAGCATTTGCTACATCTGCTTGCCGACTTATGTCCTGCAACCCCTGACCCTGGATAGCATCTTCAGCAGTAGGAGGGATACTGGGAATGGATGCTAGCTCTTCTCCAGGAGAAAACAAGTCAGCTTGGGTCTGTGATTGTTCTATAGCACCCTCCAAGGCCTTTGAAGAAGGATCAGTCCCTTCCCTCAAGGGGGAAATTGATGAAGCCCCTGCAATCCTCAGAAATATGAGTAACCATATGATTATGGGTATAAACTCATGATTGTTCGAAGGACTTACCGCTGCTAATGAAACGTTTAGCTATGGATTTACTCCTTCGTTGCCTTTTCTTCTTTTGTTTTTTTGGAGTATCAGTGGTCTCCCTTATAGGCACTTGGATTGGTGAATGGAAGGCTATGTCCAGTGCCTCATTCATGGCCTGCTGGCCTGGAGATATCTCGCCTGGTTCGCGAGGAGAATCAGCAGCAGCCCCGATAGCAGTACCACCAGGGCTATACTGTGGCAAAGGAACCCCAGTTCCTTTCTCTGCAAGCTGCGAGATGAAGAAAATAACTTCCTTAAGTAACAAAGCTTCAACTGAAATCAAGTTGAAAAGAAAATAAGGAAAGAAAACTTACATCTTCAGGAGCCACGTACTCTTTCCATTCCTCATCTCCAGAACCACCAGCCCCCTCAGTGGTGCCACGATCAATCATTTCCTTCACCCACCTGGTGATAGGAACCGAGTCATCAGTGGCATATATGAGCATTTCCAGCTCTCTGATGTAAGCTCGCACTTCATTGGGGTTATCTTCGTATTGAAGATTTTTAGAAGCTACAGGATTTCCTATTCCAGGAAGTTGTAGGCCCTCACACAAATCCAGCCAGGCGGTCTCAGTACCACAGTATAAGCTCTGCCATAGCTGAACAGCCTCTGGTCTTAGATATAAAGGCTGTGAGGAAGGTCCTACAATTTTTGATTTTAATTTCTTCCCAGATCCTATAACTACAGATAGAGAATAAGAAAGTAAGACTTATTACTTTATAAAGTAGCAGTGATTGAAATTAATACAATGAAATAACTCACCAGGAGTTGATGGAGTGGGTCTTTTAATTCTGGCTGGAGGATTATATCGGGCACGAAACCGCTTTACTGCCGGTTGTGCCTCATCATCCCCATCGTGATAATCTGATGAATCAGTTCTAGAAGAGGAGTCTGTTGAACCTATTTCAGGTGGAGAAGCGTCACCTTCATGAGGAAGGGTTTCTTTCTCTACAGTCCTCTTCCTCTTTCCCACTTGATATACTGGGTGATTCAATATCCCTTTGGGGTATGATGCTATCCAGTGTTCGGCATAAAATGTAGTCAGATTATGTGCCGCTTTTTCAACTGGTAGATCAAATACTGCCCCAGTCTTCTCCCTTGATGTCAGAAACCATAGTTGTCGAGCAACCATCGGATTTTTCTCTAACCTGACATGTACCGGAGGGGATACAACAATCTGTTGCAAACATTTGAATTGGCGTTCAAATCTATATGGAGCATAGGCCTCACATATGATTTCTCCATCAATCCTGGCTACTAACACGCCATCCCTGCAAGCTAGCATGTATGCCCTCAAATCCAAATGGGTTGTCCCATCATCAACAAACCGCCCAGATGGCAGACTTCCATAAGGAAAGAAGTTGAATTCCTTAAACATGCTCAGTCTTACTTTCATGTCATAACCATTAACATCTAATGGAGCAATTCCAGAGAATGCTTTCACTGACGGTCTGAAAGAGCTTCCAGGAATTTGTAATCCATTCTGTACATTGTAAGTCCTGAAGTGAGTGGCGATCCATCCCCATAAAACCTAGAATGGTCCCACTATTCTTAAAGGAGATTTACCCTGGAAGACATGAAGTAAACTCCTGTGAATCTTTGCTAAAATGGGGGTATCTAACCCAACCATTTTTCCCTCAGCCAACTTTGCCGCAATGACGAAGGTCCCTGGCCTAACGCCTCCCTTCGAATCCCTGACCGGCAAGAGATAAACACTGAGCCACATTGCCAAGAAACCCGCCAGATGAGATTTCTTTGGAATTATTTGATTCACTTCATATCCCCACTTTTCAAACTCTCCTGCTTCTAGAGTTGGCCAGAATGTGCCAGGAGATCCTCTCTTCTTAGGTTTTGGACAAGTGGTAGGACGTCTGGGCCTGGTATCCTTGGATTTATTTTTCTTGGATCCTTTTTCTTTTGGCTCCATCCCTTTCTTCTCAGTAAGAAACACATTCATCCATTCTTCTGGATGAATATATTTTCTAAAATGAGTTAATGAGGTCTCTAAACTCTTGAGCCTGTGAAGGATTTTAAATAATTCTCGAGCTAAAGCAGGAGTCTTCTCTGAATCATTCCAAGTCACCTTGGGAGGAATGAATTCATCATACATATCGCCCAATATTGGAGCTCCTGAAATCTTGTGGAAATCCCACAAACTGATACCTACTTCTCCATGAGTCAAATGGAAGGAATTAGTTGCTGGGCTCCAGTGGATGAGTATCTCTGGCACGAAGTTATCATGTCTGTAAACATATGTTTGCCCAACCCAAACAGCCTCATATATAGCAGCTCTCTTCAGGTCCTCGATAAACTCTGCGCAAGTCTGTTGCACCCAGTATGCCCACATCCAAGTTGGCTTCACACCTCCCCCAGGACGGAAATCCCAACTTTTCTTCCAGCCTTTGGATTGATCCATCTCAGCATTTCGGAAGATTGAAGGATGACAATGTGGTTGAAGCTCAGGTGTATGTTTTTTCAGATCTGGTGTGCAAGGGCTATGATGCATCACATAAGCCTTCTCCACTGTTCCAGCAGTTAGAAATACTCCTCCACCTGAGATATTTGCTGAAGAAAAATTGGTATAATTCTGAAACCACGAAAATAGAAGATAATTCTTTACTTCTGGAATAATGACTTCTTGTAGATGACCATAGCCATACAAAGGTAGATAAGTGCAGTGAGGAAAGTTGCGATGATATTTCTTCAGATACTTAGCCAAATCTGGAATAGTACTATCTTTGACAGTATAGTAATCAGGGCCAATGATGTTCATCATATCATCTATCCACTTGCTAGCCAGTTCATCAATTAATCCGGGTCTAAGAGCCATTAATTCTACACAAAGAGTTGCATAAATTAATTTATAAATGAATTTATTTTTCACAAACTTTGTGGAAGAAATCAAAAATATGGCTAAAGGCATTAAGGCACGCAAGTATGGAGATGTCGCGCAAGTGTTACATGTGCCGCGCAAGTTTTTGTCGCGCAAGTATTACCGCGCAAGCCCTATTACCTTTACAGTAGCGAGACAGCGAGGGAACAGTGGAAAAGAGACTTGCGCGGCTTAGGTGACCTGCGCGGCGAGAGCTCGAGAAGTTCGGATCAGATGCTACACCCGGCCAAAAGCCATGTATTTATAGGCCAGGAGGCCTATCTGCGCGCCGTACCCAGAGCGCTTAAGGCCTGCGTGACGAAAACTTGCGCACCACCCTCTGTGCACTGAAGACTTGCGCTCCTCCCTTTTCCTTTGGAGGGATTCGATTTCCTCAGAGTCAAATCCTCATTTCTCTCCGGATCCAACTCTGAGGGGGGACTTTTGTTGACGCTCCTTTCATCACAGAATCTAAAGATCAGAAAAGGGAATATCCGAGCTCAAAGTGATTCATCCTTTGAAAAAAACATCAAAAATCGACAAAGGCAGGAAGAAAGGATCAACAGCAACTGCACCGCGCAAGTTATCTCACTGTCGCGCAAGTGTACTTGCGCGACGACCTTAGTCGCGCAAGTGACTTGCGCGACCTAAGTGGTAACCGCCCGGTAACCGCCCGGGGTCTTCTCCTGCCTATAAATAGACCATGTGGGCCCCCCATTCGAGAGGATCTTTTTTCAGAAACTCGGATTGAAGCTCCCGACACCCAAGTCTCTTCTCAAAGCTTCTGTAACACTTCTAAGGTAATTTCTTACCTAGAACGGAAGATCTAAAGAGAAGGAGGAAGGCCTAAGTGTTGAAACTCATCAACACTTGCGCGCCTGAGTGGTCAGCCCTTAAGGGTACTGGTCACACTTGCGTGCTGCCTTATTCCTTCAATATAACTTGCGCATCCTTTTTCTGGAAGAACCTCAAGAGGATTCTAAAGGGTTTAATAAAGAGTCGCTCAAGCATTTCAATGCTGGTTGAAAATCGCGCAAGTACACCATGTGTTGCGCAGGTATACCTGCACGACCAATACTTGCGCGCCCACGCAAGACTTGCGCGCCTTTCAAGACTTGCGCGCCCCTACCTTTTTGGGTGCCCATCTTGCCCATTTTACCCCTCTTAAGCCATTTCACCTTTCCTATTCAAAAGATTCAGTCTTCAAGATACTCTTCAAATTCATTTATGGCATGATTTCTTGATTTGACTTCCTTATCTAAAAGGAATTCGGTGGAATATCTCTCAAAACCTAGTGATTTATATATCTTTATGTCACCAAAGATTGAGAGTTCATTCATTCAACCTCATACTTTAAGATGAGATAATCCTTAACCTGGGTCTCCTTTTTAGGAATAATCCCCAGTTATAAGTCCTTTAATCTGGGCATCTTCCTCAGCAGTAAGCCCCAAATTCTTAAAGTTCCCAAACTTGGACATCCTCCTCAGGAGTAAGCCCCAAACCTTAATTCCTTAACATGGGCATCCTCCTCAGGAGTAAGCCCCAATCATAATCCTTTAATATGGGCATCCTTCTTAGGAGTAATCCCTATTCTCAAATATGGGCATCCTTCTTAGGAGTAAGCCCCAAGTCCTCTAATTTTGGGCATCCCTTCCTAGGAGTAAGCCCCAATCTCAAATATGGGCATCCTTCTCAGGAGTAATCCCCAAACCTTAATCCCTAACCTGGGTCTCCTTTTCAGGAATAAGACTCAGTCATAATCTTGGGCTTCCTTTTCAGGAGTAATCCCCAAATCCCCTAACCTGGGTCTCCTTTTCAGGAATAAGACTCAGTCATAATCTTGGGCTTCCTTTTCAGGAGTAAGCCCCAAGTCCCCTAACCTGGGCCTCCTTTTCAGGAATAAGTCCCAGTCATAATTATGGGCAACCTCTTCAGGAGTAAACCCCAAGTCCCTTAATTTGTCTTAACCAGTCCTAAATTTACCCTTGATTTGGGCTTCCTTTTTAGGAGTAAAACCCAATCATAAGTCCCCTCCTAACTTGGCCATCCTCCTTAGGAGTAAGACCCATGATTAGAGTATTCAAATCTCCATGAAGCACATATACCTTTATGGACCCTGTTCATGGATTTTCTCCCTAAAAGTAAATCCTAAACCTTCATCTATCTGGGCAGTCATATATACATAAGCCCCAAACAATTTCTTATGATTGCATCTTTCATGGTAGAATTGTCTAATTTTTTACCAGTACCTCTTGTTTCTCACACCGAGCATGACTCACGTGAGCTTAGAGTGTAAAAGTAATTATGACATCCTTCTTTGAGCCATCAATCATAAACGTCATACTCCATTACTCGAACTATGTGGGTTCTGATTCCTTTTCCAAAACAAAGGATACGTAGGTAGCCCATTTATGGGTTCGATCCCAACTTTGAAATAATCCATGTCCTTCTGAATGATGATAAACTTCAAGTGCCCCACTGAGTGGCTTTAAAACCAGCCTGGTCATCATAATGACCACGAGACTTTTATAAATGTTTTTTTGAAGGATACCATTGAATAAGAATCTCTAAATAGATACAGATGATTCTATATTGATGAAGAACCTCGAATACATATAAAAGATTCTCTAAATTTCTTACATATTTAATCATTGATTGTTAAAACTGAAGGACATCTCATTTTATACTTGGTAATGTAATAAGGATTCACGAACATAACTTAAATCTATAAAGAGAGTCCCGGAGTAGACAATAATTCCCATCAAAAAGGTGTGATGAGTCCGACCTCCCATCCTCTCGACCAATGAAAATTCCTAAACCTCATTAGCCCACAAGCTCATGAGCACCTACCTTTGGAAAGTAGGTCCAAACGGATGTGGAATCATTGGATGTTTTCGGTTCTACGAACAAACCCGCTAGAAACCGATCGGAACGTTTGAATCTCCCGTCTAGGAGGTCATCCCCGAATTCCGTGCGAAACAGAGGGTTTTGGGGGTATTTTGGATTTTTAGGGTTTTTACTATTTTGAGGTTATTTTAGAGATTTTTAAGGTTTCTATGTTTCTTTTGGGGTTTTTATGCATTTTAGTGTTTTTAGGGTTTTATGGATTTTAAGGTATTTTTAGTATTCTAATGTTTTGGTGATTTTTTATGGTTTTTGGGTATTTTTAGATATTTTAGGGGTCTAAAGTTTTTATATGGTTTTAATATTTTTAGGGGTTCTAGGGTTTTGGTGTGTTTTAGAGTTTTTTTGTTGTTTTGGCTTTTTGGGTTTGGTAGGGGTTTGGGGGTTTTCAGGGTTTAAATGTTTTTAGTGTTTTTAGGGATTCTAGAGTTTTAAGGGTTTTTAATTTGTTTATGTTTTTTATTATTTTTCTGGGTTTTTAGAGATTTTTAGTGTTTTTTGGGTTTTGTGGATTTTTTAGGGGTTTAATGGTTTTACGATTTGTACAGGTTTTGTGGGATTTAAGGGTTTTAGAGGGTTTTATAGTGTTTACGAATTAGGGGTTTTAGGGGTTTTATGTTTTAGTGTTTTTGATGATAATTAATGTTTTTAGGGGTTTTTTGGATTTTTTAGGGTTTTAGGGGTTTTAGGGTTTTTAGTATTTCTTGTTGTTTTTTTGGCATTTTCTGGTTTTTTGGCATTTTAGTGATTTTTAAGGGTTTAGGGTATTAGGGGTGTATTCGTTTTTTTATGTTTTTATCGTTTTTAATGTGTTTTAGGGTGGGTTTTAGGGTTTTTTTGGGGTTTTGGGGGTTTGGGTTTTTTAGGATTTTTGGTGTTTTTTTATTTTTTGGGTATTTAATGGTTTTTTTGGCTTTTATAATTTCTATGGTTTTTTTATTTATTTAGTGTTTTTTGGTTTTTTTGGGATTTTTATTGTTTTTAGGATTTTATAGGATTTTTAGGGGTTCTATGCATTTTAGGGTTTTGGGGATTTTTTTGGTTTTATAATGTTGTTTTATATTTTTAGGGTTTTTATGGTTGTTTAGGGTTTTAGTGTGCTTTTGTGGGTTTGGGGTGTTTTAGTGTCTTTTAGGCTATATTAGGTCTTTAGGGTCTTTTAGGGGGTTTATGACTTTTATGGCTTTCAGGATCTTTTAGCGTTTTCAAGGGTTTTTAGGGATTTATTGTTTTTAGGGATTTTTTAGTTGTAGTTTATTTATTAATGGTATTTTTATGGGTTTAGGGTTTTCTAGAGTTTTTATGGTTTTTTAGTGGTTTTAGGGGTTCTTATGGTTTTATAGTCTTTTGAGTTTTTAAAGGTTTTAAGGTTTTTTTACATTTTTTAGGTTTCTTGGGTTATTATAAAGTTTTTTAGGGTTTTTAGGGTCTTTGGGGGTTTTTATGGTTCTTATGCTTTAATGGGATTTTAGGGTTTTAGGTAATTATTAGGTTTTCAGGGTTTATAGGGTTTACAGGTGTGTCAGATTCTCTTGGGGTTTTTAAGGAATTTTAATGTTTTCAAGGATTTTTGTTTTTTATGGATTTTAAGAATTCTTAGGTCTTTTTTGGGTTTTGTAGGTTTCTTAGTGTAACACCCTGAGCTTCCACGATATGCTTCTCTTTCAATAATGCAATAGCTTGCATTGTACGCAAGTTCAAGATTCTAACGCACCGCGACCAATAGAATAGCCATTATGAATAGTAATACCCACTTTTTGAAATTATATATATTTTATATTTCAAAATGGACTTCATTTGTGGATTTGGAATATCGAAATTAGCCTATTTTGAATTTTTTGTATTTTTCTAAGAACTTCCAATTTTTTATGAATAGTGAAAAATACTTAAAAACAGATTTTTTAATCAAAATAAATTATAGTGATAAATTATACAATATAGTGGTTTTAATTTATAATTAGAATATATATTTTTACCATTTTATGCAATGGTGTTCATTAGAATTAATTTAACTTTGAAATTGGACATAAACAATTGTCAATCTTTTGATATATATTGTTTCATAAAAACACGCTATTTGTTGTGACAGCGGGAATTAATTATAAAATTAAGTAATGAAAATTATATGTTTAGAATTTTGTAAAATAGGCAACATTTTTGAATTTTGAATATCAATTATAGCTTAGGGTGAAATTTTGGCATTGTTCTGAAAAACTTCAATTTTTGATGAATAGTGAAACCACTAAGTGGTAGTTAAAAAACTGATTTTTCGTTTAAATGAAACATTAACACTTCTGTGATTTGATTTTTAAAAGTCTGACATACATGGTTTTCATTAGGAAGTAAAATGTGGTTCAATGGGATTAAAATAATTTTTTGGTGAATAGTAACTTTTAAGTTTAGTTAATCGCGATTAAAGGTAATTAGTGAAATTTAAGGTAAAGATGGTATTATAAAAATATTAAATGACCTTTACACTTGTCCTACCCCTATTTTATGAGTCATGTCCAACCAAGATAATCTATGGGTCAACTTGGGGACCCCTTGGAGCCACTATGGTAGGAAAATGACATTAAAAACTTTTTATTTAATGTTAAAATAAAAATGTCACAAACATGAGTTGTTTTACTAAAACAATTTTTAAATGGGGTTATACAAGTCATATGTTTTACTATAAATATTCATTAGAAAGATAAAAATATTTCCTACATAATGAAAGTTTTTTTATATTTTTTAGACATTAAATAAATTAAATTATTTATGACACCGTGATGATGCACCGATTACCTCATTAATTAACGATTTAAAGAAAATGAAACGATAATGTAAAATACAAGGCATAAACTTGTCAAAAACCTATTGGATGAGTATATTTCTAACCCTTATCTCCTTATACATGAAATATATTCTTGTGGGACCTTTATAATCCGAAAATCATTTCATAATAAAGTAACATTTCAATCCTTCCAAGAGTGCCCCTTCTCTCCTCTAATAAAGGGCCCCCACCACTACCACCTTAACCACACCTTAAAGCCATTTGGCTCGGCCAAACTATGCCCAAATACTCTCCCATATTCCCTCTATTAATCCTAGAAGCCTCACTTTGGGCAGAAGTTCTCCCAAGGAAGCCTTTGGCTCAAATCAAAAAAGAGTTACCTGATTTTAAGGTAATGTCTTCTCTTATGTTATTTTGTTTTATTTTTCTTCTCCAACCCCATAAACTCTTTTTATCCATTTATTTTGTAACAACACCAGTATCCTCAATATACTAGGATGTTTTTATAATAATTATTCAAGCTACACTTACACACACCTACATCTAATGGTTAATGAACATACTGTTTCTGTGGATGGCGAATTTCTGCCTCACGAAATGATGATTGTTCAACACTCATATAATACCTTCAAAGGTGGCCATTAAGATGTCACTATATTTATATATGATATATAATATGTTTATGTTTTACTTAAGCTTCTGTATTTTTTATTTATGGCATAAATTTATGGTTTCCATTATGGGTAAACACGATATTTTCATTTTAGGAAGTGCGGACTACCGTCTCCTCAAAGTGATTTGAATCGTTAATACCATAGTGGGATGTATAAAGGATGGAGTAAATGGTATTATACATTATATTATAATATAATTATGTTATACCTTTATATCATTATGTTTCATTCCATTAAAATATGAAATAGAAATGAAAGTAGCGTTCATGCGTACGTACGGCTTACCGTCTCCATGAACAGTGCATTTCATTTCTTACCTCTAAATGTTATGTAATATTATAAATGCATGTATATACTGGATATATATGTTATATATGATATCTAAATCATGTTATAATTTTTTATATAATGGATATTTCACCACATGAACAACTTTTAATTATAATAAGTATATTTTTGACTCAAGTACCAAAGATTGACAAAACGACTGTTATTAACATAAATAATTACATAATGTTCATAAAATGGTAATAAGTGATATAAAAGGAATAATGAACATTAAAAAGGTTCTGAAGCAAATATAAATTAAATATAGTTTATTATTCAGGAGATTAAAGAATGATCGAGTCAAGTCGGACACGAGGTAAGGGAACTTCTTAACCCAATTTCCATTCTTTGGTTTAATCTCCTACTTTCAAATTATGTCAAGATATTATTATGTCTTATATTGTATTTTTACTTTCTTTATGTGTACTTATAGTGAATACAAATAATAGATCTATTTTATAAAAAAATTGATCTTTTTAAGGGACTTCGTCTCAATCACCATTCATTGAGGAATATTTTGTTTTATACACAAATTTATTTTATACGGTGTATAAACCCCTTTGACTTTTACATTTATTCAAAAGGAAACTTTTTATACAAAGCGTTTTACTAAACTAAAAAAAGGAATGTTTTTCTTGTTGTATGTATGCGGCGACAACGACTTCTCCGCCACCGTGACCGTTATTTGAGTTTCGGCTTCCTCTACAAGCCATAAAATTTTTTTTGAATGAAAAATAAATACAAAGTTTTAATTTTCTTTTATTTTGGTATTGAAAATGGTTTTGAAAGTGTTTTTTTTATATCAATGTATTGTATTGATATCTTATGATTGAAATGTGGACATTTTATGTTTCCTTTATGCATGTTTTATGTGATATGATTATGTTATGGTTCATGATATGTTTAAACCTATTCATATGAGGAATGCATTAGAATTAATAAGTGACGGGTGGATCTCGCTATAGCTCCTTGATGCATCAGCAGGTCTCATGAGGCAAACTACTATCTTGGCATGAGGCCTTGACAATATCATATTTTTGTCTTGGCATGAGGCCTTGGCTACGTGGTTATGATAGTCTGGCATTATGCATTCCGTCATTATGAAAGTGGTTATTGATATTGCATGTGATTATTCGACTAGTAGAATATCCATGTGAGTAAGTAAATGGCATTATTTAATTTTTTTCCCATATTATGCTAAAGTTCAAGTTTAAAAAGGATTTTTTTACACATTGCCTTAAATGTTAATGTTTATTTATGAAAGCTTCCGTAATATTGTTATCCTTACTTAGCATCTGAGCTCACCCATTCCAATGTTTTATTTTTCCCAGGATGTGAAGAAATATTTTTATGACTGACCTACAGGAATAGTCTGAAGGGGATAGAAGTGTGGACTATGGAGACTATGTTATTGTGATTTTTCACTTTATGATGTAATGTAACATTTATGAATGTATATAGTGTTTCCAAGGATACTAAACTAATCTTTCTTTCGAGACTTGATCTTTTGTGATCATGCCAATGTTATGCAATAATGCCCCGACTCTGGGTAACTGGGGTCAGGGCGTTACAATTGGTATTAGAGGCAGTTTAGTACTAACCTTGGAATCTAGATTTAGATAAACTCTAATTAGAGAACATATCCCTAAGATAGACTTTGAGGATTAGTATAAAAGAACTTCCTAGAATTTTGGTATTATAGAGATTTTGTGAGTCTTCCGAGAAATACATCCCTGTCTAGATATGAGCAGGTAGAGGCGACTCTGGCACAGATGTACCTAGGGGTAAAACCTGAAAACACTGCTTTGAGCTAGACTCGAATGGGAACTGGTGCACGGAAATGGGCCTTGCTGCACTCTTGGTTACGACATTCCCGGGGGATATGCTTAGGATAATTCTCATTTTCTTTACAAACCATTATGAAGAGTTTATGAGTATATACTTCCTCAAAGAAAACATTTCTTTTTATGATTATGGATTATATCCATAAATATTACAATTTATGTTAAGTGTTTAACAAGTATGGAATTATGTATTTTAATTCATAAACTAATCTAGTTTATGCCAATGTTTAGAAATGGCGCCTAGTGAGAGGATTGGAAACCATATCAATGCACGCACTCCGTGTAGGGATTTCCCTCCTGCTCAAGATAATTATTGTGGAGCTGGAGATACAACTGGTGCTGATCAACTTATTACCATACTGGGACAACTCACTCAGGTTATGAATAATAAACTTACTCGTATGGAGCACCCTGATCCGCAACGTGGAGGATCAATGTTAGACCGCTTCATGAGGCAACGACCGCCAAAATTTAATATGGGTACAAATCCATTAGTATCTGAGCAATGGATAAAATCCTTAGAGAAAATATTCCACGCCTTGGGGAGTAGCGAAAGGGAGAAGGTTGTCATGGCAGTTTACTGCCTTACTGGAGATGCCGATCAATGGTGGTCGCTGATTCAAAACACAAAGGAAGATGAAAAAGTATCAAGTATGGAATGGAGAGAGTTCAAATAGCTTTTCATAGAAAAATAATTTCCACATGACCATCGAGCAGATATGGAAAGGCAATTTATGAGTTTGAGGCAGAAAGAGGATGAGACTATCGCAAAGTATGAGGCCAACTTTACAAGGTTAGCAAGACATGCTACAGATTATATACGTAACCCAAGAAGTAAGATTGATCGTTTCTTTGATGGGTTAAAACAATTTCTCCGTCGAGATTTAGTATCACAATCTTTCTCAACGTACGAAGATATAGTCTTCTGTTCTATCAAGACAGAAAAGGAATTCTCTAAATCTTATGAAAATAATGTAAAGCAAGAGAAGAAGAGAATGGTAGAGCAACAGACAGATAAAGGGAAAAAGGGAAAGAAGGATTTTCCATTATGCGATAATTGTGGGAAGAAACACCCCGGTACTTGCCTAAAAGGAATGGGAGTTTGTTTTAAATGTGGAGAAAAGGGTCACCAAGCTTGTGATTGCAAGGGAAAGAAAGAGTCTATCAATGTTGAATGCTACAATTTTAGGTAAATAGGGCATTATGAAAATGAATGTCCTAAGCGTCAGGAAAACTTACCTCAGAAAAGGCCAAGGGATCAAGGACAATCTTATGTTGTTACTACAGTTGAAGTTGATTAATTAATGTATTGGTGCTTTTGGACTTAAGGATTATATTCTCGTTATAATAATAATGTGATATATATAAGGATTTTACTACAGTACATGTTGTTTCCATTAAGGTTTTAATATGATGAAGGTAATCATATTTTCAGTATGTGACAATAAGAGAAACTTAACTTTGTTTGGGGAATCTAATGTTACAATTGATTTTGGAATTTAGAAACCTTTTAGAGAAAGTCTGGATAGAGATATTTTGGATAACTATAAAGGTTGTAATGGATTAAGTTGATCCTTGGATAGTATTGTTTAAGGTTAAAACATTTCTGAAGATTATTTTTGGAATATTATAATACTATAGTTTTAGGAAAAGGACAAACTGCAGGTTGGGGGATAACATGTCGCATCGGACAAAGCAGCAGGAATCAAACCCACAACCATAGTGCGATAGGCCTTTATTACCTACCACTAGCATATAGGAAGTCCCTGGTTATTACAAAATAGTTTTCCTAATCTAAATGGTATGTGGTAATATTTGGATAAATAGAATATTTTTGAGTTCTGTTACTATTTGGAGTGAAATTTGGGTTCGTGGTAAAAATTTATTAAAGAATGAAATCCTACATGATAAGTAAGTATATTTCCTTACGTTATTAGTAAATCTCTTAAATAAATTCCTCAAATTTATGAAAGGTAACTTAAAAAAAACGTTGTTGGTTAACTTTTCCAACTGGGGATTCAATGACCATTTAACCAATCACAAGTTTGTGATTTTCTTGTCATTAACTTTCTCCTAATCCTTTTTTCTACAACACTCCATCAGACCTTGATGGTTTGTTTTTCCTCCATATCCATATTTTCATATAATCCTAGTATGGGCTATCTCGGGTGACCTTTGTACCTCTCTTTCTTTCTTTCTTTTAATGTTATATTTATATTAACCCTATTTCTGATGTGGGTTTTCCACAAAGGTATTTTCTATTTTCAACCTTTTATTTTCAAAGAAAAATTTCAAATTTCGAGGACGCAATTTATTGAAGGATGGGATAATGTAACACCCCTATCTTCCATGATATGCTTCTCTTTCAATAATGCAATAGCTTGCATTGTATGCAAGTTCGAGATTCTAACGCACCGCGACCAATAAAATAGCCATTATGAATAGTAATACCCACTTTTTGAAATTATATATATTTTATATTTCTAAATGGACTTCATTTTTTTATTTGGAATATCGAAATTAGCCTATGTTGAATTGTTTGTATTTTTCTGAGAACTTCCAATTTTTTATGAATAATGAATAATACTTAAAAACAACTTTTTTAATCAAAATAAATTATAGTGATAAATTATACTATAGAGTGGTTTAAAAGTATAATTAGAATATATTTTTACCATTTTATCCAATGGTATTCATCAGAATTAATTTCACATTGAAATTGGACATAAACAATTGTCAATCTTTTGATATATATTGTTTCTTAAAAACACGCTATTTGTTGTGACAGTGGGAATTAATTATAAAATTAATTAATGAAAATTAAATGATTTTAATTTTCTAAAATAGACATAATTTTTTAATTTTTAATATCAATTATTGCTTAGGGTGAAATTTTGGCATTGTTCTGAAAAACATCAATTTTTGACGAATAGTGAAACCACTAAGTGGTAGTTAAAAAAATGATTTTTCGTTTAAATGAAACATTACCACTTCTGTGAATTGATTTTCAAAAATCAGACATACATGGTTGTCATTAGAAAGAAAAATTTTGTTCAATGGGATTAAAATAATTTTTTGGTGAATAGTAACTTTTAAGTTTAATTAATCACGATTAAAGGTAATTAGTGAAATTTAAGGTAAAAATGGTATTATAAAAATATGAAATGACCTTTAAACTTATCCTAACCCTATTTTATGAGTGATGTCCGACCAAGAAAATCCATGGGTCAACTTGGGGACCCCATGGAGCCACTTGGGTAGGAAAATGACATTAAAAACTTTTTATTTAATGTTAAAATAAAAATGTCACAAACATGAGTTGTTTTACTAAAACAATTTTTAAATGGGGTTATACAAGTCATATTTTTTAATATAAATATTCATTAGAAAGATAAAAAGATTTAATACATCATGATAGTTTTTTTATAATTTTTAGACATTAAAAAAATTAAATTATTTATGACACCATGATGATGCAGCGATTACCTCATTAATTAACGATTTAAAGAAAATGAAAAGATAATGTAAATTCCAAGGCTTAGAATTGTGAAAAACCTATTGGGTGAGTATATTGATAACCCTTATCACCTTATCCTAGAAATATATCCTTGTGGGACCTTTAGAATCCGAAAACCATTTCATAATAAAGTAACATTTCAATCCTTCCAAGAGTGCCCCTTCTCTCCTCTTATAAAAGGCCCCCACCACTACCACCTTATTCACACCTTCAAGCCATTTGGCTCGGCAAACCTCTGCCCAAATAATCTACCAAATACCCTCTCTTACTCCTAGAAGCCTCACTTTGGGCAGAATTCTTCCCAAGGAAGCCTTTGTCTCAAATCAAAAAAGAGTTACCCGATTTTAAGGTAATATCTTCTCTTATGTTATTTTGTTTTATTTTGCTTCTCCAACCCCCTAAACTATTTTTATCCATTTCTTTTGTAACAACACCAGTATCCTCAATATATTATGATGTTGTTATAAGGAGTATTCGAGCTACACTTACACACAACTACACTTAATGGTTAAAGAACATACTCTTTCTGTGGGTGGCGAATTTCTGCCTCACGAAACGATGATTGTTCAACACTCATATAACACCTTCAAAGGTGGCCATTTAGATGTCACTATATTTATATATGATATATAATATTTTTATGTTTTACTTAAGCTTCTATATTTTTCATTTATGGCATAACTTTATGGTTTCCATTATGGGTAAACACGATATTTTCATTTTATGAAGTGCGGACTACCGCCCCCTCAAAGTGATTTGAATCGTTAATACAATATTTGGGATGTATAAAGGATAGTGTAAATGGTATTATACATTATATTATACTGGAAATATATTATACCTTTATATCATTATGTTTCATTCCATTAAAATATGAAATAGAAATGAAAGTAGCGTTCATGCGTACGTACGGCTTACCGTCTCCATGAACGGTGCATTTCATTTATTAGCTCTAAATGTTATGTAATATTATAAATGCATGTATATACTGGATATATATGTTATATATGGTATCTACATTATGAATATATTTCTAGATATAATGGATATTTCACCACATGAACAACTTGTAATTATAAGAAGTATATTTTTGACTCAAGTACCAAAGATCGACAAAATGACTGTTCTTAACATAAATAATTACATAATGTTCATAACATGGTAATAAGTGATATAAAAGGAATAATGAACATAAAAAAGGTTCTTAATCAAATAGAAATTAACTCTAGTTTATTATTCAGGAGATTAAAAATGATTGAGTCAAGTCGGACACGAGGTAAGGAAACTTCTTAACCCAATTTCCATTCTTTGGGTTAATCTCCTACTTTCAAATTATGTCAAGATATTATTATGTCCTATCTTGTATTTTTACTTTATTTATGTGTACTTATAGTGAATACACATAATAGATCTATTTTATAAAAAAAATTGATCTTTTTAAGGGACTTCGTCTCAATCACCATTCATTGTGGCATATTTTGTTTTATACACAAATTTATATTATACGGTGTATAAACCCCTATGACTTTTACGTTTATTCAAAAGGAATATTTTTATATGAAGCGTTTTACTAAAGAACAAAAAGGAATTTTTTTTGTTGTATGTATGCGGTGACAACGACTTCTCCGCCGCCATGACCATTATTTGAGTTTTGGCTTCCTCTACAATCCACAACTTTTTTTTAAATGAAAAATAAATACAAAGTTTTAGTTTTATTTTATTTTGGTATTGAAAATGGTTTTGAAAGTGTTTTTATATTATCAATGTGTTGTATTGATATCTTGTGATTGAAATGTGGACATTTTATGTTTCCTTTATGCATGTTTTATGTGATACGATTATGTTATGGTTTATGATATGTTTAAACCTGTTCATATGAGGAATGCATTGGACTTAATAAGTGACGGGTGGAGCCCGCTATAGCTCCTCGATGCATTGGCAGGTCTCATGAGACAAACTAGTGTCTTGGCACGAGGTCATGACAAAATCTTATTTGTGGTCTTGGCACGATGCCTTGTCTACGTGGTTATGATAGTCTGGAATTATGCATTCCATCATTATGAAAGTGGTTATTGATATTTCATGTGATTATTCGACTAGTAGAATATCCATGTGAGAAAGTAAATGGCATTATTTAATTTTATTTTTACCATATTATGCTGAAGTTCAAGTTTAAAAAGGCTTTTTTTAGTTATACATTGCCTTAAATGTTAATGTTTATTTATGAAAGCTTCCGCAATACTGTTATTCTTACTGATCATCTGAGCTCACCCCTTTCAATGTTTTATTTTTCCCAAGATGTGAAGAAATATTTTATGACTGGCCTACAGGGATAGTCTAAAGGGGATAGAAGTGTAGACTATGGAGACTATGTTATTGTGATTTTTCACTTTATGATGTAATGTAACATTTATGAATGTATATAGTGTTTCCAAGGAAACTAAACTAATCGGTCATTCGAGACTTGATCATTTGTGATCATGCCAATGTTACGCAATAATGCACCGACTCTGGGTAACTGGGGTCGGGGCGTTACACTTAGGGTCTTTTAGTGACCTTTAGGGATTTTAAGGACTTTTAGGGTTTTAGGGTTTTTATATTCCTTTTTTATTTTTATGCTTTTTATGGCCTTTATGGTTGTATAGGTGTTTTAGGTTACTTAGGGTTTCTAGATATTTTAGATTCCTTTAAGAGTTTTCAGTCTTTTAGGGTCATTTAGGGTTTTTAGAATAATTTTGGGGGTTTAAGGATATTTTAGGGTCTTTAGTGGTTTTAGTGTTTTCACTATCTTTTAGGATTTGTACATTTTTTAGGGACTTTTAGGGATTTTAAGATCTTTTAAGTGTTTTTTGAATTTTCTAGGTCTTTTATGGCCATTTATGGATTTTAATGTTTGGTATGGTCTATTGGGGTTTTATGGTCTTTTAGATGATTTTTGGTCTTTTAGGGGTTTTCTGTTTTTAGGGGATTTTTTGGGTTTCCTAGGATTTATTTATATTTTTTAGGGTTATATGATATCTTTGGGGTTTTATGGATTTTAGTGTTTTTATGGATTTCAGTGTTTTTAGTATTTTTTGGGGCCCTTTATGGGTTATCTGGTTATTTATTTTTTTGGAGTATTTATAGTTTTTTACAATTTTTAGGGTTTTTAGGATTTTTAGGGGTATTGTGGGTTTTTATGTGTTATTAGAATTTTAAGATTTTAGGTATTTTCATGGATTATTCAGTTTTTGTGTATTTAGGGGTTTGAAGGCTTTTTGGGTTTTTTGGGGCTTTATTGGGTTTTTTGTTTTAAAGGGGTTTTATCTTTCTTTGGTTCTTTTTTGATATTTTATGGATTTTTAGGGTTTTTGAGGGTTTTTATTATTTTTTGAATTTTTAGGGTTTAAGGTATTTTTAGAGGTTTTTATCTAATTTAGGGGTTTGTGGTTTTTTGTGTTTTGGGGGATTTTAGTATTCTAGGGTTTTTATGTTTTTTAGGGTTTAATTTCTTTTAATCTTTTTTTATAATTGTTTTAGGGTTTATTAGATTTTTTAGGGGTTTGTGGGGTTTTAAGGTTTTAAGTTGTTTTATGTCCTTAGGGGTGTTTTGGATTTTTATGGGTTTTTAGGATTTCTTAGATGTTTTAATGTATTTTGAGGTCTTGAGGTATTTGAGGGTATTTTGTGGATTTTAGGGTTTTTAGGGGTTTTATGTTTTTTGGGAACTTATGGGTCTTATAGTCAATTAGGGGTTTAAATTTTTTTGTGGGTTTTTTGTGCAGTTAGATTTTGTAAGGTTTTTTGTGTTCTTAAATGCTTTTATAGTATTTTAGGTGTTTCAAAGTTTTTAGGGTTTTTATGGTTTTTTTATTATTGGTCATTTAGTAATTTTTCTATAGTATTTAGGGATTTTAATGTGGTTTAGGGGGTTTTAGGGGTCCTAATATTTAGGGGGGTAGGAATTGGGTTTCTAGAGTTTTTTATGGGTTTTAGGGGTGTTAGGGGGTTTTTAGGGATTTTAGGATTTTTATGGGCATTTTATGGGTTTTAAAATTTCTAGGGTTTTAGGTTTTTTTGGGTTTTACAGTTTTTTAGGGATTCAGTTTTTTGGGGGATTTTTAAAGAGTTTTAAGGTTTTAAGGGTGTTTATGGGATTTTAGGGTTTCTTAGGGGATCTAGGCTTTTATGGTTTTACCTGGTTTTTAGGGTTTTTAAGTGTTGTTTTTTTGGGTTTTAAGGGGTTTTGAAGTTTTTTTAGTATTTTAGGTATTTTAGAGTGTTTTTGGTTCTTCTAGGGCTTTCATGGTCATTAAAGATAATTTAATTTTTAGGGTTTTTTTGGTTTTTAGGGTTTTACGGTTTTAGGGGTTTTAGGGTGTTTATGGGTTTTCGGGTATTTAAGGTTTTTAGGATATTTTTTGGATTTTTTAATGTTTTTAGGGTCTTTGAGGGTGTTTCATTTTTTTTAGTGTCTTTTAGATTTTTTATTTTCAGGTGGGTATTTGAGGGGTTTTAGGGTTTTGAGGGTCTTTTAGGTGTTTTATTGGTTTTTAGGGTTTTTATGATTTTTAGGGTTTTAGGTTTTTAGGGTTTTAGGTTTTTATGGTTTTTTTGGAGATTATGGTTTTAATATTTTTTTATAATTTTTTTTGGTTTTTAGGGTTTTTAAGGGTTTTATAGGGTTTTATGATTTTATTTAGGGGTTTTCAGTTTTTTTTTGGAGTTTTAGTAGTGTGAGGGATTTTTATGGTTTAGGGGGTTCTTAGGGTTCTTCTACAGGATTAACGATTAATTTATGGTTTTAGGTTTGTTTTAGTGGTTTTAGGGGTTTTAGGGTTTGTTATGGATTTTTAGGGGTTTTAGATATTATTTCTGGGTTTTATGTATTTTTGATTTTTTAAGGTTTTTAGGGGTTTCGGGGTTTCATAATGTTTTTACCGATTTATATAGTTTTGTATGGATTTTTAAGGATTTTTAAGACTTTTTGGATTTTAGGAGTTATTTATGGTATTTATAAGTTTTAAAGGTTTTTAGGGTTTTTAGGTTTTTTAGGTTTCTAGGGGTTCTAAGGGTCTTTTAGGTTCTTTTAGAGTTTTCAGGGTTTTTACTGTATTTTTTTGTTTTTATAGTATTTTAGTTTTTTAAGGTGGTTTAAGGTTTTTTATCCACTTTTAGGGAAAGAAAGGATTAGGGCCAAGCTATTCCTGACACCCCACAAAATTTATTATAAAAATACATGAAGAAACAACAGACAAAGGAGGGGAGGGGTCAAACAACCCACACCCAAAAACACCTTACAACCCACGTCAAAAAAGGAAAAATCAAAAAAAGAAAAGAAAAATCAAGAAAGCACACCAAGGTCCAAATAGAAACCAAGACCCTCATCCAGTAGTATCAAGCATCCAGAAGCTCGCTACCAAGAAATGACCAGCTTCCAACCTCACAAATATCAGTATCCAGCAACTTCTCACCAAAATAAGCCACCACCAGCAGCACATAACCATCAGCACCAGAAACACACAAAAGCCAGAAACCAGAGCTCACATCAATGCAACAACCATCATCCATTCTCACAAAATCCTGCATCTAGCACCTCCTCACCAAGAAATTCCACCGCAAGAAACAAAAAACCAATAACACCAAATTCCAAACCGCAAACTTCATCACATTCCATCCAAATAGCAACCAGCCCACAGTTGCATTACCAAAAAACACAACCAATCCAGCAACATCTCCATAGTTACCAGCTCCCACTTCAGCCCGAGCCAACATGCATGGTAGAACCATCTTCACCATAACAGAACTACCACCAGCAGAAATAAGATCAACAATTTCCTCACCTCTCAACCAAGGACCAACCAAATCAGCCATCACCACAACACTAGGTAGAAACGATCCTGGCAGAACAGAATCACCAGCACCAAACACAAATACATCATTCTCAACATATCTCAGCCAAGTAACACATACCAGTCAAGTATAACACACCCAAAAGCCCAACCAGGGGTGTATAATCCCCAAATCCGCAGCCCAAATAGCCCTTCCAGCAAAAGGCAGTCTCCAGGCAAGAATTTCAACAGAAAATCGGGGACCAAAGTAGTCGTTTTGGTACCCGAAGAACCAAAGACCAGCAGAAAGACCAGATCCCAGCACCGCTTAAGCCACCTCACAACAAAAACATGAAAAGTAGAAAATCCAAGGAATGAGAAAACCAAACTTGAACCCTATGCATGAGTCGTTGATGAGAAGATCTATAAGCGCAAGCCATAGGACCAAGCATACCACCAGCAGATCGACGCCAAACCCTATGGATCCTCTACGCAGACCAAAAACCGGTCGGCATCTTCTACAGAAACCATTGCCAAGTGGAGATCATTTGTTCCTCCTTTCCATGACTTCTCACAAAAACCGCGACTCTAGGAATCACCCTTCGAAGGGATCTCAAGGGTTTTTTTTGTTTTTATGGTATTATGGGGTTTGGGGGTTTTATGTGTTTTAGGGCTTTAAGGTGGTTTAGGGTTTTAATGGGTTTTTGGGTGTTTTTTGAGTTTTTAGGATTTCACTACTTTTATAGATGTTTAGGGTTTTTAGGGAATGTTAGTGTTTTTTATTTTCTTTTTGGTTTTTTTTTGTTTTTATGGTTTTACGGTTTTTTTGGGTTTTTAGTATTTTTTTATTTTTTTAGGGTGGTTATATTTTTAAGGGTTTTTTGTTTTTAGAATCTTTTGTTACTTTTAGGATCTTCTAGGGAATTTTAGGATCTTTTAATGTCTTTAGATTTTCTAGGTGTTTTTATATTTTTAGATGTTTTGGGGGTTTTTAGACTTTTATGATTTTTTTGGGTCTTTACAATTCTTTAAGTTTTAAGGGTATTTTAGAATTTTGGGGTCTTTTAGTGTTGTTATTGTTTTAGGGGTTTTTTGTGTTTTTTTGGGTTTTTAAAGGGGTTTTTAGGTTTTTAGGTGTCTTAGGGTTTTAGGATATTTTTCGGGGTTTTGTTTTGTTTAGGTTTTTAGGGTATTTTTATGTATTTTTTTTGTTTTTTTTGGGTTTTTGGGGTTTTTTGTTTTTTAGCAGTTTTTATGAGTTTTTCGGAGATTTTAGTATTTTTATCATTTTATTTTATTTTTAGGGGTTTTTTGGGTTATTTAGGATTTTATACTATTTTAAAGGGGTTTGAGTTTTAAGGATCTTGTTTTCATTTCAAGTTTTTTTGGTGTGTTTTATGATTTTAAGTGGTTTTAATGGTTTTTAAGGTTTTTAGGGATTCTAGTGTTTTCTAGGTTTTTAATGGGTTTTAGGGATTTCTTAGATTTATTCATGATTTTTAAGGGGTATTTATGTTTTTTTTGGTCTTTTAGGGTTTGTTTCAAAATTAGGGGTTTTAGGGTTCTTAGGGTGTTTTTTCATTTATAGTGAAGTTTAGGATTTTTAGGTGTTTTATGGTTTTTACGGGTTTTAGGGTGTTTTATGGTTTTAGATATTTAAAGGTTTTTAGAGGTGTAGGGATTGAAAACTCTGCATAGGGAAGGAAAATACTCCCAAAAATTTGATGAAGGAATAACATGTAGTTTTGATTGAATTTTTGAGAAGAAGATTGATGAAATCAAATTTGGAAATAGACCAAAGTAGTCTGCATACTTATTTCTGGAAACGGTACATGGATGGTATTTCCCAAGAACAAAATGGTATGAAAATAGCCTATGAAATGCTAGCTTGCAAGGAATTAGTAAGAGAACTAGGTTGTTTGCGAGCTAAATGAAGAATGGAACCAGTCCCCAGTGAAGTAGGTTGTTTACAGAATTGAGGCAGAGAAATTGTACTAGAAAACCGCAACCCTGTGAACTGTGTTGTTACAAAAAACAAGACGAAGAGGTACAACCTCACACACCATCCCCCTAATCTCATTTCACAAACAAGGTGATACCTTTGGCATCCCATAAACTACATCATTTGCAGGATTGAGGTGGTGATTTCTGCCACCATGAACCACAGTCCCACAAATCACTTTTGACCGGGTCATCCTCAGGTCGAGTGAGTTCTTCATGGCCTTCCACAAAAGGCGTCATGTGACCCAAATATACTGCTTCCTCGATATTCTAAAAGAACCAAATGGGATCAAGGGGTGGATTTTTGGAGAGCTTGTATTGTACTGGAAGAATAAATCGAAGGAAAACAATTGACGAAGTATGGAACTATGAATGGTTTCCAATAGATATAAACCCTCTACAAACCATAAAAAGAAGGATAATAATATAGAAAAACATTGATCCAAACTAGAGAGTCCCGAACCATAATCCCTTCACGGAAGAACTTCCCACGTACTGTGGGACCAATACCCCCTTCTTCAATTTGGTGTACCATGTAGCACATCACTATGAGGATGAAACCCTACCCCTATAGCGTTCCACCTCACGGATGGACTCCATCGCCACATAGCACCATGGTATGTGGGTGGAACCTTAGGCTGCGTACCACTATAGTACGCAAAGCCCACCCCAGGACTGCATACCACATCAGTATGCAGATCACCCCTCTACCCACATAGTAGTATGATATGGGAAGGGATCCCCATCCTGCATGAAGAAAAGGTACACAGAATAGGGTTCCTTCGGGCGTTCCACCCTCCAGTTCCGATCATGTCCTTTCATACCCATCATGCCCTATATGAATCCTTCACAAACTAGTCCTAAGGAATCAGTTCAAATTCTCCTCCAAAGCCACCAGACCTATATGAACAGACCATCGGGCGCATCAGCATGCCCTTCAGAGTCTACATACTCATGGTAAGTAGAGACATGGGGGTAATCCCTGAAATGGTATGGGCCCATGGAGTGTTTCTAAGTCAACATTCTCAGGGTAACCCGAGGACCAACCGTGGGATTTTCACATGTACCACCACATTCTAGATATCAATGGTGTTCACTGGAATTCCCATTCAATTAGGGATAGTGGTAAGTCAAAGGGATCATGCATGACTTTACTTTTTAAAAAGAGTAATGCTTCTCCCCTTTCCCAGAACCTTCTTTAGGTAATTTCTCCTGTGGTAAGTCCTTAACATTTACATGAAAGGTGGAACTCTTGCTCCACTCAGGAACGGACTAGGACATGATAGGATAGACTTTCAAATGAGTCTATTCTAGAAATCAACATGGGTGGGGAAATTGGCACAGTCAAATCCCCTCTCCCCCCCCCCTTGTTGAGTCATTTCCTTAGATTCATTTTATGTCATCCTACTTTCCTATTAGAGGAGAAGGGAAGGTATGTGGTCTATAGGATCTACCGATTCCTCTTGTTTCACACACCAAGCATGAATCACGTGGGATTATTGGTTAATGAGGATCAAAATATCCATACCAATATAAAATGAACTACAAGAACTCTAATTACTTATTTGATCATGATACGTAGGACGATTGCTGAAGGATCGAACTCAAGGGACATTCTACATAAAATCTTATCCCAACAAAATTCACCCCAGCTCAAAAGGAATCCTATTTTGTTATAAGATCTAACGTGAATCTTCCATAAAGGCCTCCTATCTGATGTAATTCCCAACCATATCCCCTCAAATGGGAAGTTTCCACATGTATGCCTTTCCCAAATGAACTACAAGAACTCTGAATATTTCCCTAAACAGGATATATAGGATGAATGTCCAAAGGCCGGAGCTCAAAGGGGCATTTTTAAAAGGTTAAACCCCAATAATTCTCCCCATAAATTAGGCCTCCTATATGTTATAAACCCAAACATAAACTGAACTATGAAGTCTTTGATTCCCAACTAATTGGCATATGTAATAATCCACCCAAAGGTCCAAACCGAACATCTAAATCTCCCTAGTGTTCATCGAGCCATATCCCCGATAGGGTCATATCCACCCAGGATACCATGCCCCTTCTAAAAATCTTGGGATTCTTTGGTTTAAGTCCCACATGAAGTATTGACTAGGCATATTTCTCCTAGATGTCCTTGTTGTATGATGTTAAGCTGCACTGATGTGTCCTCTTCGCACAACCTTAAAAGGTGATGTTTCCAGTTAAGCGACACCAAACTATGTGGGTTCAAATTAATATCATGAGGATATGTATGAAGTAAATCTTATGGGTCCAATCCCAACAGTGAAAAAACTCTCATCCTCTATATATGATGATAAACTCTAAAGTGCCTCATCACATGGATTAAACTTGTGTTGTCTCGAAAATTCTAGATCCATGTATATCCATGATTGATTTTCAACCTATGGGTAATCCATGGACACATGATTGGGAAAGAACCAAGGATTCACAAAAATATAAACATTTCTTAAATCAATAAGAGTGTCCTGGAGTAGGAAATAATTTCCCCCAAAAAGAGTGTGATGAGACCGACCTCCCATCCTCTCGACCAATGGAGTCCATAAGTGTCATTGGCCAAATCTTTATCCAACGAGTGACTAAATTTGGAAATAAGGTCCATGAATCGTAGATAAATGAGTAGTTGGGTGTTTCTGGATCCATGGATAAACCCATTGGAGACCATCTGAGTACTCCGTACCCAACATGGGCCAATTTCAAAAACACTTATCCCCCGGTAATCACCCTCCGAGATCATCCAAATGGGGCACCTCCTTCAAAATTTAAAAAGGATATACTTCACAGTCCTGGAAAGATCATCTCACCCCCACCAAAAAGGGTATGATGTGAATCGGGTTGAAACTAAAATGGAGAATCCATAGTGAAACTCTCTATAAAAAAGACAATTAGTTGTTATACATTGAACCATTTTTTCTCCTAAACACACACACCTCTGGAAAAAATAAAAAATGGAGAAACTGACATAAATCCTTAACCAAGGTGGTGGGTTACTCCACCTCATTCCCCTTTCTTATTCAAAAGTAAGAGGGCCAAGCAATATCATCAGTTATACATGTGCTCATGAGATACTAATTTTATGGGGTTTAGTTTTCTATTTATGTCATATCTATTGCAGGTATTACCCAGATCTTCCTTCAATCCAATAGAATCCTAATAGTTTTGTCCAACCCACATGTCATTGACCATATAGGTGGTTGGGTTCCTAACAGAGAGCAAGACAACCTTACCTACCCATCGTATTCAACATTCGGTTTCAAACATGTTCATTAAAGAGTACCACCAAATGGTACTCGCGCCCATGGTGGAGTCTTCAAAGATAACCCTCTAATCAGTGAAAGCTCACCTGCCACCTCTTCAGCCACAACCTACAATCCAGCACAAGATGACTCCAGTAGCCGTCTCAAATCATTTTAAGAGTCTATACCTAGAAAGAGACATTGAATACCTCCCTTATGTTAGGGAAGTAGATGAATTCAACACAAATGACTTCATCTTAGCTCTATAGGATCCTCGGTTGAGGGATCCTACCGAAGGATGTCTCCACCAGCAACATACAACAAAATATCCTCTCTCTAAAGAGGATCTCATTATCAGGGAACTTTTTGAATTCCAATGGACATGGGCCCCTTAGGATGATCGCCAAGGGTGGTGAATGAAAAATCAAAAGAATATCATGACACTAGTTCTTGAGGAAGATATCTTCTGTACAAACAAGGTGGTATATCACGGGCAGACATACAACTATGCTGCCCATTTTAACATCTTCCATGAAAATACAACATAAATATATGAGTGGATATATATCCCCGCTCACTCTTATGAATCCCAACATGAAAATAAAATGGATCAATATGAGTAAAATCACATTCCTATTAGTGATAGCTACTCCCACCACACAGATATAGTGGTAAATTATAGGCAGATGCAAATCTCTATCGATAAACAAGAATCCCATCATCCAAATAGGGCGTCAACCAGCTATAAGTAGATGAAAATTACTATTGATGCATTCCAATCCCACCATCAAAATAGGGTATAAAACTTTTGGTAGCCATACAACACTACTAATGAATAAAAACCCCACCAGTTCAATACAGTGGCAATAAATAGGCAGACGCAAATTTCTACCTACCAATATCAATCCCACTAGCCAAATATGGTTGAAAGAAAATACAAGTAGAGTTAAATTTCTATGGATGCACATCAGTATCAGGAGGCAAATACATCCGAAAACAATAAGACAAAAATTCCTTCTGGAAAATAAAAATCCCACCAATGAAATATGGTGGAAACTAGAGAAAGTTGTCAGTGTATCCTTGCTAGAAGTTGTGGGTAGAATCATTCCTCTTCCCCGACACAGGAGAACTAGTAGTACCCACTAAGAACACATGGAGGACAGGAGAAGGCACATGATATTGCTCCAACATCAGAATGGTCATTTATATTCTTCCCAAACAAAGAAGTGTCTTATAAAATCATGTAAATGATGGAGGATCAAACATCAATTCCAGACCAAATCCTCCAAACCTATCAAGACATCAATGTGTCGGTAGAAAAAGCGAGGAGTCGGGCCCATGATCTCATCTCCTCAAGCAGGGTGATTCATCCAAAAAATAGGATGGTTAAAATTGATTTTACTTTCAACCCTTATCTATTCTAGGAGTTTTAATGACCATATCCCATGATACAAGGACAACCAGATCAGGAAAAAACACTTGTTCAAACTAAGGGACAATGGTCCAATGTGTGGGGTGCTCCAGGGTGGGCATCTATCCCTTCCAGAAATCAAGATGCTCAACATCATATCCCAATGACATCATGGGAACCTACCAAACATGGTTCTATATATGAATAACATTATCAATAGAAGGTGGCCCCAATTTCCCAAAAGAGAGTGCCCAAAAATGAAATGTGGAAAAGGATGCTGGAAAACGAAGAAAACCCTTAGGATTATTCCCTACTAGAAGCCGGGGTTCTTGATATCATAAGAAATATATCAATAGAGGCTCAAGATATTTTCAATACATTACAAAATTATGAAAGCAGAAATAGTAGTTGTGAATGTCCTCCCTACAATTTTTCGACCAGCAGCTCTGAAGGTCGTCCCCAAAGAACACATGGGGGCTTACTTCGTGGGCCAGAAATGATCGATCATGAGAGACTGTCTCCTACTGAGTGTTAGGTTATCCCTCCCTTTGACTAGATGATCATACAGAAACAAGGCCCTACCCTTATTTTATTCCACCTTGATGGTCCTCTCTAGGGTATATGTTGTAGATATGATTCTCCCTATAGTCGGATGTCATGATGTCATGGTAGTCCTCACCACAATGATAGTCACTACGAAGGCCCTCCCCATAGGGACATCAATTAACAAAAAGGTTCTACCATTAGTATAGTACATCCTAAAGGCCCTACATATAATTTACGTTTTATATATTCTCCCTATATCCAGATATTTTATGGTAGTACTCACTATAATCGTAGTCATTGTGAAGGTCCTCCCCTCAATGACGTCGGGAAGCAAGAAGGTACACCCTTTACTATGGTTCACCCTGAAGGTCCTCCCTAGGGTATACATCCTAGAAACTCTATATGTGGTCAGACACTAAGTCAAAATGGTAGTTCTTTCCATCACCACACAAATTACAAGGGCCCTCCCCATAGTCAAAATTCATACTAGTGAGAAGGTCCACCCCCCACCGATCCAAATAATTGAAAGCCCTCATATTCTAAGGTACATGGAAGGATGTGGTCACATAATCTTGATACCCTATAAATAATAATTTTTATCCTTTCTCTTCTAGGATATGGTCTAGGGATATTCTCATCCTCTAAGACACCCTCTCATCATTCATGCATCAATGAAATCTCTACTAGCCCTCCTACTCAGAATAAAATCATCACAAAGAATCAAAGTTCAGCATAATTAGTAGAGGAATAATAGGAAGATGTACAACATAATATGTTTATCATGATAAGGCATCTATCTAGGGATGATATACTAGTTATGTTATATCCTATAGCCACTTTTAAATTCAGAAATCCAATAGAGTTTTAGTAAAAATGTATGCACAACATTTTTCTTAATATTTGGAAAACTCTCCACCAAATGAAAATGATATTTCTATCCTACGAAGGGTATGCAGACCACATAAATTTATTTGGGGAACTTATCCATCCAATCAACCAGGAAGCACCCCCCTATCTGCATGATATTCATGATCATAAAGGAAAAATAAAAACATGAATTGGCATGCCTCCACATGTTTCACAAATTGTGTTTCCTCATCGGTGACACGTTGTCTTATGTTATTATTCTTGGATGGGGAGAAATTAGAGCTCTAAACTTCACCCCACATCCTATCTAGTATAACCCACTAAAAATGGAATCTAGAAAAGTCATCATCCTAAGATGGTAGCCAAATGAAGTACCTATTTAGGTGAGACAACATGCTTGGCATGAATCGGCCTTGAGTAAGTCTCAGAAGAGTCAGGCCTGACTAGAGAAATCCATCAAAAATATCTTGATGTAGGACTCAAAGAACATCTAGAATAATTCCCTCCCAATAGAGGCCAATAAAAGATAAATTATAATGTACTCAGAAGAAAAAAATTCGCCGACAGACCCAACACCATATCTGACTCATGACAACATTATAATGCATTAGATCAACAGAGCAGTAATAACTGTAGCAACCAAACAAATATGAGATCATCCCAAGACTGCATGGCTGGGAAAATTTTTAACACAAAATACCCCTATGAGACTGATGAATCTAGGTTACGGTATGATAATAAAGTAATGGGGGAAACCCTAGCCTGTAGGTCTGGGGGAATTTTTACTTTAAATTTATGTCCAACAAATGTTTGTATTCTCATGTCTGGGGAGAACAACAAATAGGGATGTCTCCAACTCTACCTCATCCTATGCTTCATGTCCCCTAGTAAAAAGGCATACAATGATGTCATACTAGGGCTCCCTTCAAGTCACTCTCTGTTAAGACAGCCAAAGGGTATCACAAAATGGAAGGAGAAGATCCCACAAAGGACATAATAATCTCTCATATCATTCAGCATCTGGTACGCCTCCCCCAATGCAGTATGAATTGGTGAACATTTGGGAGTGAAATCTCACATACCTTACTGAAGATAGTCCAAATGAGGGTACAAGATAAGATGGTTCCCTTCTAGAGGTGGTCCACACTAAGAATGAAGGTGTGCATACATAGAACCAATGGGTCGCCCTAAATTTAGGTTCTCCCTCAACTAATATGTCATTATAACTCCTTTTTAAACCCCAATAAAGAGTAGAAAAAGAACAAGGGTGCATAAAACCAACTTTTTTCTCCCAATTGGAATGCTTCCCTCACACTTGAGGAAATATTCACTCAACGCGAGGAAGAAATAGAAGATCTAAGGAGTATCAAAACTGAGATGCTACAAGCAAGACATCCTACTTGGTATGTTCGCTAGGTGGAGCATCAACACACACATCCAACAGATGTACCTCTTCCCCATGGGCTCATCCAAAGATATGAAACATCGATGGAATGCTCTTTTAAGGCAGTTTTAGGACCATCAGTTTACCTAAACCCAATCCTAATAGGATATCAAAACATTCCACCATTATGGAAGAAACTAGAATATATTCAGGCAAGTATATATAGGATTCCCATGACTAGGTATCCACCTTAAGTTCCATCAGTACCGACACATCCAATCCTGGCCTATACTGTGCTTTTCCATTCTCATGTTCAATAGAACATGCATCATGAGATCCAAAATACCATCATGTTTTTAACAACAAGAATAAAAGAAATGGAAGGGTGATGTGACCCAATACAACCATAATATAATCCTTACCCTAATTTGGTGAGAAACATTTTTTCACTGCTATGTTTTAGGAACAATGTGTTCTTTGTGTTAAATAGCTCAGGTGACCCGAAGTAACACCTGATTCACTACTCATATTATTGTGATCCCATGATGGGAACCGCAGGATAAAAAAATATATGAATCTTAGATGATTTGTGTCGGCCTTTAAAGGTTCAACCTTTATGTGGTACACCAGTTTTCCTATTGATTCATTAATAGGATTGGAGGATATCTGGAACCAGTTCATGTTCTAGTTCAACTTGATGTTTCCAAAAAAAATATTCAATGACCTCATGAACTATAAAAAGTGAGATAATGAGAGGGTTTCTGAAATCATTTCCCGATGGAAGTGTAGAGACCTGTATCTTGACGTACATGGACATTACATTACATTTGTGGAATACTTAGTACATAATAAAAACACACACACAAGGATCGTAATAGTTTAGTGTCTTTGGAAACTCGGAACGTAATCTTCTAATCGTGGTGAAATATCTTCAATATCTCCCATAAAGATCTTCCCTTTTTTTACCTAAAACCTTTCTTTATATCCTGGGGAAAAGAAAACATAAAAGGTTGAGCTCAAATGCTCAGTAAGGGTATACAAAAGAAAAATCAATCACATCATATTCATAAGAACATAACTTTTGGAAATCTTAACCTGCAAAAGAGAGCATAATTTCATAACATGCGATAAATCATAGTAGTGAAATGAAATCCAAATAATCATAACATAAAACATGAAACTTTGTGGCATACACACATAATCATAGAGAATCATTTCTTGTTAGTCAAGACTCATTGCCAAGACTATCTTAGTGGACAAAGTCCCTTTCTGAATCGAGTAACCCTCGTTTCAGTCCTATTTCACTGAACCGGTATAACCTACCATTCCAGCCATGTCTATCTCATGAGATATAAAATCTTTACCCAATGCATTGGAGGGAGATATAGGTCCCACCCATTTCATAATGATACCATTCTTATGTGTGCCACAAAATCATAAATCATACATCATTGCATAACCCATGTAACACAAATGGGAATCTTAAACATCATGACATCATAAAACAATTCATATAAGATAAAGGAATTCATAAAAATTATTCCATCACAACATGATCAAATCAATGTAATAAAAGGGATAAAAACATAACCCTTTATTATCTTAGATGAAAAATAATTTTGATAAAACACTTGAACTCCATTCTTGAGGAAAATATCCTTTCATCTTAAAAAACATGTTTCCTTTCTTAACATGTCATACAACTTTAAACTAAAAGAAGGTGATTAAAAATAAACTTGAAAACTTTTAATGGAATCTTCTTGGAAATAATGTTTTAAAAATCCATTCATTCCATATAATTTAAAAAAACATTCTTTGTACTTTTGTCGGAAAAGTCAAAAAGTACCTCGTACGAAAAACGACAAAAGATTCCTTTCATATCGTTTACTAAAAACTCACCGAAGGGTAAAATTGGATTTAAAAAATTGTAGGTGGATGGAAATAATATTACATATTGAGTAAACATGGATGTGGATGATAAAATACACCCCAGTAAATACCAAGTATAAAAAATCTCGGATAAAAAAGAGATTGTGATATTTCCCTTACCTTAGGTCTGACTTGCTTTGTAAGTGTCCGAACCTCCTGTATAATGATTTAAATCATGTTATTGACTTATTCCAGAATCATATTCATTGTTATTATATCATATATGGTCCACTTATGACTTTATATTACCCGTTATTTTGTAAATTCATGTTAAAGTAGCATTTTGGGTAAAATCGTCTCATTTGTCGTTCGTGTTTTTAACTTGTAATTATTCATATGATTACTTAGATCGTGATTACTTAATTCCAGAATATAAAACATGATTTATATATATATATTCAGAATATACATATATAATAAATTAGTAAATGGAAATAAATACACCATTCATGGAGACGGTAGTCCGTACGTACGCATGAACGCTGTTTTCGTTTCCTTATTGAATTGAATGGATTTAAGTAGATGACATACATATAAATAATTCCAGTATCATTATTATGTAATATATTTCATTAGTACCTATTATATATACTTTATAATAATTCATGAATGGTTAATCATTGAGAATGAATCTCATCGCGTCGTGGAGACGGTAGTCCGTACGTACGCACGAGCGAAGATATCATTCCCATGGTCGTGGAATTGTGTTGAAGTGTATGTATACTATTTCAGTATCAATATCACTTTATAATAATCATATATAGTTACTCATTAAACCATTATACTCATCCTTGTAAGGTGATGGTGGAAAATAGATTACACCACGGCGTCGAGACGGTATTCCGTACGTATGCACGCGCGGTGATTTCTTTTTCCGTAGGATGGATAGATGGTGAAATAGGGTTGTTTCATACTTATAATAACATATCAGTATATGAGTGATACTGATGTTATTACTTCATAATGAAACAACTTAAGAAGAAGAAGTTGAAGAAGAAATAAAGATGAAAGAATTGGTAACGGTAATTACCTCTTCTTTGAAGCGCCTCTTTGAGACCTCCTCTTAGGGCACTAAAATTGGTCTTTGAGGAAGACCAGAACCTCTAGGATGTTTCTAGGGAAGTGTAGAAGAGATTTTGGAAGGGGTTGGCCGAGCTTGAGTGCTCAAATTGGTGTGAGGAGAAGGGGGAGGAGGTACCCTTTTATAACGGAGGAGAGGGGCACCTTAGGAATATCTCAAAATATTATTTTATATTAAAGTTAAAAATCTGTTTATAATGGTTCCAAAGGGTCTTATTTAGAAGCTAAAGTGGGGATGGGTCGAAATACTATCATCCAATATGATTTAGAAAAGTTTAGGGTATTATTTTAACCTTATCAATTAGATTTAACTCTAAGTTAAATAATTTAACTTTTACCGTGTCTTTTTGTTTTCTTTCACTATATGGTTAATACACTTACTATAACATGCCAAACGAACCCCAAATTGTTTATTATTAATATATATATCCTTATCTAAGTCATTTGTCCGAACCTTAGATTTTTAGGAATAAAATAACAATTAATAATATAATATTTGATTTAAATACTATTTTGTGTCAATTTTGACACTATTTGATATATGATTTTTGTGAAAGTCATAACAGAATTATATGTTCTAACCAAGTTGATTAAATCAACAATAATATATCATAGTAACCTAGAAAATTAGTGGAATTCATAAAAAGTCTCAAATTACATTCATTTGAGAATTTATAACATCAATTAATGTAATATTTCCTTAAAAGTGTAATTATTGCATCATCGTTGTGTCATACATAAATTAATTTATTTAAAGTCTAAAAATTATAAATAAAATATCATTATGTAGGAAATCTTTTTATCTTTCTAATGAATATTTATAGTCGAATTTATCTTATGTATAACCCCATATTAAAATTGTTTTAGTTATTAAACTTTGATTTTAACTATTTTAACTATTCATTAAATAAAATAATATTAAATGTCATAATCTAATCCAAGTGGACCTAAATGGTCATATTATATTCATAAGGTTGTTTTTGGTCGAATTACACTTATCCAATAGAATTAGGACATGTGTTAGGGTAATAGTAATATCATATTTACCCTTAGTTACCCTATTTACTATTAACCGTGGTAAAAAAAAAGTAAAAAGTTACTATTCACCAAAAATTATTTTCATCTCATTGAACCACATTTTAGTCCTTGATATTAACCGTGTCTGTCGGATTTTCGAAATTCTATTCACAGAAGCGGTAAAATTAAGTTTTATGCAAAATTCAGTTTTTAACCTACCACTTAGTGGTTTCACTATTCATCAAAAATTGAAAGTTTTCAGAAAAATGCCAAAATTTCATCCTATGATATATTTCATATTCCGAATTCAAAAATGAAGTCTATTTTACCAAATTCATAACATAGAAATTTCATTAATTAATTTTATAATTAAATCCCGCTGTTAAAACAAATAGCGTGTTTTTAGGAAACAAAATATATCAAAAGATTGACACTTGATTATGTCTGGTTTAAATGTGAAATTACAACCAATGACAAAAATTGTATTAAATTGTAAAAATATATTCTAAATATACTTTAAAACCACTCAAATTAATAATTTATCTCTATTAATTATTTCGATTAAAAAAGTTTTTTTTAATTATAATTTAGTAATTTTCACTATTCATCAGAATATGGAAGTTATCCGAAATGTACCAAAATTTCACCTTAGGCTAAATTCGATACTCCGAATCCAAAAATGAAGTCCATTTTGAGAGCTAAAATTTCTAAAATTTAAAAAGTGGTTATTACTATTAATAACGTCTAGTTTTAATAATATTTTAATAGCATATCGTTGTTTAGCGAAACTTGGTGTTGCGTACAACACATGCTATCGTGGAAGGTCGCGATTGCGTGTAATGGAAGGAAAGTCAAGGATGCGTGTTGTGAAAGCTCCTTTTGGTGTAGCGTACAACACAATACATTAATAAAATTAAAAAGAATATTTTTCATAAAATCTCGGGCTGTTACATTCTACCCCCCTTAAAATGAATTTCGCCCTCGAAATTCGTCGGGGTTATAAATGGTTTACTATTCGAAAGTTTCTTTAATAGAAACCCACATCGTAAAAAGGAATACCAAAACATGGCTTTAAAAACTAAAGTATGAAATGTAACGATTACCCAAATAAACTAATCACTGGGTTTCCACATAGGTGAAAATATGGATATGGAAGAGAAATCTAACCATCATGTTCCGATGGAGAGTGGTAGAGAACATGGCTATGGAAAAGCCAATAATCACAAATCCATAAATTTGTGACGATCTAAGGTACCATCCGATTCATCAGGTATAAGATCACTAGGACAACATTTTTGGTTTTCAAGATCATTTCCCTAAAGTTGAAAATTTGAATTAGAATAAATACTTTCATTATTTTGGTACAATCTCACTGTTGTTCATGCCTTGAGCAATTTCCACTTCATATCTTAAATAAATGAAGTTGAATTTGTTATTCATGAAGTGTTAGCAGATCATGTGATAGAATGACGGGTCATTCCATCTGTCTCAAACAAAAGGTTAGCAAAAATTTATATACATAAGTCGATCTATAGTGAGATTAATCATATATGGTTCCTAAAATGGACTTCTACTTCATATATCATACTGCTTAATATAATAAAACTAGTTTCTACTAAGCAGGGACTTCCTGTAGGCCAGTGGTAGGCGATAAAGGCCAGTCGCACTTCGGTTGTGGGTTTGATTCCCATAGCCTTGTCCGACGCGATGGGTTGTCGCCCGTCCTGCAGGTTGTCCTTTTTCTAAAACTACATTAATATAACATCCTATCAATAATATCAAAAAAAGAACATCTTTAGGCTTATCCATAATACTGCAGTCCACTTTCATAACATAGTGAAAATGATTACCAGAGATTTAATACCATCGTTGATCCCCATATATCATAAGATATGTCTTGTTGGTCACATTCTAAACATTCAAAGTCCTTAATCATGTATTCTCTTGAATACCCATTGAACCTTAGTGAAAACATGAATGCAGTTAAACGTTAACACTTTCCATATACCAAAATCCTCAAAATTATTTATAATCAAACCTTGATATCACTTAGTCCTTATATCAATCATGAGCTCATGAATACTATTAAACATTTCGTTTTCTCGTTTTCCCTTCATTATGCGCATATCATCTTATTTCCAAAAATATCTGAATAACCTTTCATGGATACTGGTAGCATTAATCACACACTTTCAAAACTCAAGGAAAGACAACAATGTATCAATCCTTAGATGTCTCTTTATTCCATAGTACCATGAGATTCTTTATACAACATTACACTTGATAAACATGTAATCATTCCACTACCTACTTAAACCATTGACCGAGCTTCAACAATTCTTTCATCTCACATATCATTTGTAGTCTCATCATCATCATCAACATAAATACTACCCATACAACCATACTGATTCTCTTCATGAGACTTTCCCTTAGGGCATTGGTTTGCATAATGCCCGTACATTCCACATTTAAAACATTTAACCATTGTTGATGTCGTAGCAATACCGTTATCCTCATCCATGGTGTTAACTGAACCTTTTCCTTTGCACTTACTTGCTTTGTGTCCTTCTTTTCCACACCCAAAGCATCTTCCAGTTCCTTTGAAACATTCTCCTTGATGCCTCTTCCCACATGATTTACATAGGGAAAATTGAACTTTCTTTCCTCTATGATCATCATGAAACTCCATCTTTCTCTTATTAGCCGAGTCTGGAAACTTACCAAATTTTACTTTATTGATCATATTATGAGATTGCTGATTCGGCATAATAATGATGTTTGGACTTCCAAATCCCATTTCATTTGGTTGCTCATGAAGAATATCATTCCATTGTCCATCATATCCTCCATTATCGTGAATCACCTTGTTTCCAGCCATTTTCTAAAACCCAAAAAGAATAGTGTGAGAGGAAAAAATCATAATAAAGGGGGAGTAACTTAAATATCTAACATCTTTGGTTTAATCTAATATCGTTACCATAGTTCTAGGACTATATCCTATATGTATACTTATCCTTAGGGGGATCCCTAGACATACCTTAGAAATATCTCTAGGGATCTCACTAACGTTTTCGCATCCTAGTTTCCAAAGGTTGACTAAACCTTTCCTCTAATACCAACTGTAGAGACCCGTATCTTGACGTACATGGACATTACATTACATTTGCGGAATACTTAGTACATAACAAAAACACACACACAAGGATCGTAATAGTTTAGTGTCTTTGGAAACTCGGAACGTAATCTTCTAATCGTGGTGAAATATCTTCAATATCTCCCATAAAGATCTTCCCTTTTTTTACCTAAAACCTTTCTTTATATCCTGGGGAAAAGAAAACATAAAAGGGTGAGCTCAAATGCTCAGTAAGGGTATACAAAAGAAAAATCAATCACATCATATTCATAAGAACATATCTTTGGAAATCTTAACCTGCAAAAGAGAGCATAATTTCATAACATGGGATAAATCATAGTAGTGAAATGAAATCCAAATAATCATAACTTAAAACATGAAACTTTTTGGCATACACACATAATCATAGAGAATCATTTCTTGTTAGTCAAGACTCATTGCCAAGACTATCTTAGTGGAAAAAGTCCCTTTCTGAATCGAGTAACCCTCGTTTCAGTCCTGTTTCACTGAACCGGTATAACCTACCATTCCAGCCATGTCTATCTCATGAGATATAAAATCTTTACCCAATGAATTGGAGGGATATATAGGTCCCACCCATCTCATAATGATACCATTCTTATGTGTGCCACAAAATCATAAATCATACATCATTGCATAACCCATGTAACACAAATGGGAATCTTAAACATCATGACATCATAAAACAATTCATATAAGATAAAGGAATTCATAAAAATTATTCCATCACAACATGATCAAATCAATGTAATAAAAGGGATAAAAACAGAACCCTTTATTATATTAGATGAAAAATAATTTTGATAAAGCACTTGAACTCCATTCTTGAGGAAAATATCCTTTCTTCTTAAAAAACATGTTTCCTTTCTTAACATGTCATACAACTTTAAACTAAAAGAAGTTGATTAAAAATAAACTTGAAAACTTTTAATGGAATCTTCTTGGAAATAATGTTTTAAAAATCCATTCATTCCGTATAAGTTAAAAAAAACATTCTTTGTACTTTTGTCGGAAAAGTCAAAAAGTACATCGTACGAAAAACGACAAAAGATTCCTTTCATATCCTTTACTAAAAACTCACCGAAGGGTAAAATTGGATTTAAACAATTTTAGGTGGATGGAAATAATATTACATATTGGGTAAACATGGATGTGGATGATAAAATACACCCCAGTAAATACCAAGTATAAACAATCTCGGATAAAAATGAGATTGTGATATTTCCCTTACCTTAGGTCTGACTTGCTTTGTAAGTGTCCGAACCTCCTGTATAATGATTTAAATCATGTTATTGACTTATTCCAGATTCATATTCATTGTTATTATATCTTATATGGTCCACTTATGACTTTATATTACCCGTTATTTTGTAAATTCATGTTAAAGTAGCATTTTGGGTAAAATCGTCTCATTTGTCGTTCGTGTTTTTAACTTGTAATTATTCATATGATTACTTAGATCATGATTACTTAATTCCAGAATATAAAACATGATTTATATATATATATTCAGAATATACATATATAATAAATTAGTAAATGGAAAGAAATACACCGTTCATGGAGACGGTAGTCCGTACGTACGCATGAACGCTGTTTTCGTTTCCTTATTGAATTGAATGTATTTAAGTAGATGACATACATATAAATAATTCCAGTATCATTATTATGTCATATATTTCATTAGTACTTATTATATATACTTTATAATCATTCATGAATGGTTAATCATTGAGAATGAATCTAATCGCGTCGTGGAGACGGTAGTCCGTACGTACGCACGAGCGATGATATCATTCCCATGGTCGTGGAATTGTGTTGAAGTGTATGTATACTATTTCAGTATCAATGTCACTTTATAATAATCATATATAGTTACTCATTAAACCATTATACTCATCCTTGTAAGGTGATGGTGGAAAATAGATTACACCACGGCGTGGAGACGGTATTCCGTACGTACGCATGCGCGGTGATTTCTTTTTCCGTAGGATGGATAGACGGTGAAATAGGTTTGTTTCATACTTATAATAACATATCAGTATATGAGTGATACTGATGTTATTACTTCATAATGAAACAACTTAAGAAGAAGAAGTGGAAGAAGAAATAAAGATGAAAGAATTGGTAACGGTAATTACCTCTTCTTTGAAGCGCCTCTTTGAGACCTCCTCTTAGGGCACTAAAATTGGTCTTTGAGGAAGACCAGAACCTCTAGGTTGTTTCTAGGAAAGTGGAGAAGAGATTTTGGCAGGGGTTGGCCTAGCTTGAGTGCTCAAATTTGTGTGAGGAGAAGGGGGAGGAGGTACCCTTTTATAAGGGAGGAGAGGGGCACCTTAGGAATATCTCAAAATATTATTTTATATTAAAGTTAAAAATCAGTTTATAATGGTTCCAAAGGGTCTTATTTAGAAGCTAAAGTGGGTATGGGTTGAAATCCTATCATCCAATATTATTTAGACAAGTTTAGGGTATTATTTTAACCTTATCAATTAGATTTAACTCTAAGTTAAATAATTTAACTTTTACCGTGTCTTTTTGTTTTCTTTCACTATATTGTTAATACACTTACTATAACATGCCAAACGAACCCCAAATTGTTTATTATTAATATATATATCCTTATCTAAGTCATTTGGCCGAACCTTAGATTTTTAGGAATAAAATAACAATTAATAATATAATATTTGATTTAAAAACTATTTTGTGTCAATTTTGACACTATTTGATATATGATTTTTGTGAAAGTCATAACAGATTTATATGTTCTAACCAAGTTTATTAAATCAACACTAATATATCATAGTAACCTAGAAAATTAGTGGAATTCATAAAAAGTCTCAAATTACATTCATTTGAGAATTTATAACATCAATTAATGTAATATTTCCTTAAAAGGGTAATTACTGCATCATCGTTGTGTCATACATAAATTAATTTATTTAAAGTCTAAAAATTATAAATAAAATATCATTATGTAGGAAATCTTTTTATCTTTCTAATGAATATTTATAGTCGAATTTATCTTATGTATAACCCCATATTAAAAATGTTTTAGTTATTAAACTTTGATTTTAACTATTTTAACTATTTTAACTATTCATTAAATAAAATAATATTAAATGTCATAATCTAATCCAATTGGACCTAAATGGTCATATTATATTCATAAGGTTGTTTTTGGTCGAATTACACTTATCCAATAGAATTAGGACATGTGTTAGGGTAATAGTAATATCATATTTACCCTTAGTTACCCTATTTACTATTAACCGTGGTAAAAAAAAGTAAAAAGTTACTATTCACCAAAAATTATTTTCATCTCATTGAACCACATTTTAGTCCTTGATATTAACCGTGTCTGTCGGATTTTCGAAATTCCATTCACAGAAGCGGTAAAATTAAGTTTTATGCAAAATTCAGTTTTTAACCTACCACTTAGTGGTTTCACTATTCATCAAAAATTGAAAGTTTTCAGAAAAATGCCAAAATTTCATCCTATGCTATATTTCATATTCCGAATTCAAAAATGAAGTCTATTTTACCAAATTCATAACATAGAAATTTCATTAATTAATTTTATAATTAAATCCCGCTGTTAAAACAAATAGCGTGTTTTTAGGAAACAAAATATATCAAAAGATTGACATTTGATTATGTCTGGTGTAAATGTGAAATTACAACCAATGACCAAAATTGTATTAAATTGTAAAAATATATTCTAAATATACTTTAAAACCACTCAAATTAATAATTTATCTCTATTAATTATTTCGATTAAAAAATTTGTTTTTAATTATAATTTAGTAATTTTCACTATTCATCAGAATATGGAAGTTATCTGAAATGTACCAAAATTTCACCTTAGGCTAAATTCGATACTCCGAATCCAAAAATGAAGTCCATTTTGAGAGCTAAAATTTCTAAAATTTAAAAAGTGGTTATTAATATTAATAACGTCTAGTTTTAATAATATTTTAATAGCATATCGTTGTTTAGAGAAACTTGGTGTTGCGTACAACACACGCTATCGTGGAAGGTCGCGATTGGGTGTAATGGAAGGAAAGTCAAGGATGTGTGTTGTGAAAGCTCCTTTTGGTGTAGCGTACAACACAATACATTAATAAAATTAAAAAGAATATTTTTCATAAAATCTAGGGCTGCTACATTCTACCCCCCTTAAAATGAATTTCGCCCTCGAAATTCGTCGGGGTTATAAATGGTTTACTATTCGAAAGTTTCTTTAATAGAAACCCACATCGTAAAAAGGAATACCAAAACATGGCTTTAAAAACTAAAGTATGAAATGTAACGATTACCCAAATAAACTAATCACTGGGTTTCCACATAGGTGAAAATATGGATATGGAAGAGAAATCTAACCATCATGTTCCGATGGATAGTGGTAGAGAACATGGCTATGGAAAAGCCAATAATCACAAATCCATAAATTTGTGACGATCTAAGGTACCATCCGATTCATCAGGTATAAGATCACTAGGACAACATTTTTGGTTTTCAAGATCATTTCCCTAAAGTTGAAAATTTGAATTAGAATAAATACTTTCATTATTTTGGTACAATCTCACTGTTGTTCATGCCTTGAGCAATTTCCACTTCATCTCTTAAATAAATGAAGTTGAATTTGTTATTCATGAAGTGTTAGCAGATCATGTGATAGAATGACGGGTCATTCCATCTGTCTCAAACAAAAGGTTAGCAAAAATTTATATACATAAGTCGATCTATTGTGAGATTAATCATATATGGTTCCTAAAATGGACTTCTACTTCATATATCATACTGCTTAATATAATAAAACTAGTTTCTACTAAACAGGGACTTCCTGTAGGCCAGTGGTAGGCGATAAAGGCCAGTCGCACTTCGGTTGTGGGTTCGATTCCCATAGCCTTGTCCGACGCGATGGGCTGTCGCCCGTCCTGCAGGTTGTCCTTTTTCTAAAACTACATTACTATAACATCCTATCAATAATATCAAAAAAAAAGAACTTCTTTAGGCTTATCCATAATACTGCAGTCCACTTTCATAACATAGTGAAAATGATTACCAGAGATTTAATACCATCGTTGATCCCCATATATCATAAGATATGTCTTGTTGGTCACATTCTAAACATTCAAAGTCCTTAATCATGTATTCTCTTAAATACCCATTGAACCTTAGTGAAAACATGAATGCAGTTAAACGTTAACACTTTCCACATACCAAAATCCTCAAAATTCTTTATAATCAAACCTTGATATCACTTAGTCCTTATATCAATCATGAGCTCATGAATACTATTAAACATTTCGTTTTCTCGTTTTCCCTTCATTATGCGCATATCATCTTATTTCCAAAAATATCTGAATAACCTTTCATGGATACTGGTAGCATTAATCACACACTTTCAAAACTCAAGGAAAGACAACAATGTATCAATCCTTAGATGTCTCTTTATTCCATAGTACCATGAGATTCTTTATACAACATTACACTTGATAAACATGTAATCATTCCACTACCTTCTTAAACCATTGACCGAGCTTCAACAATTCTTTCATCTCACATATCATTTGTAGTCTCATCATCATCATTAACATAAATACTACCCATACAACCATACTGATTCTCTTCATGAGACTTTCCCTTAGGGCATTGGTTTGCATAATGCCTGTACATTCCACATTTAAAACATTTAACCATTGTTGATGTCGTAGCAATACCATTATCCTCATCCATGGTGTTAACTGAACCTTTTCCTTTGCACTTACTTGCTTTGTGTCCTTCTTTTCCACACCCAAAGCATCTTCCAGTTCCTTTGAAAGATTCTCCTTGATGCCTCTTCCCACATGATTTACATAGGGAAAATTGAACTTTCTTTCCTCTATGATCATCATGAAACTCCATCTTTCTTTTATTAGCCGAGTCAGGAAACTTACCAAATTTTACTTTATTGATCATATTATGAGATTGCTGATTCGGCATAATAATGATGTTTGGACTTCCAAATCCCATTTCATTTGGTTGCTCATGAAGAATATCATTCCATTGTCCATCATATCCTCCATTATCGTGAATCACCATGTTTCCAGCCATTTTCTAAAACCCAAAAAGAATAGTGTGAGAGGCAAAAATCATAATAAAGGGGGAGTAACTTAAATATCTAACATCTTTGGTTTAATCTAATATCGTTACCATAGTTCTAGGACTATATCCTATACGTATACTTATCCTTAGGGGGATCCCTAGACATACCTTAGAAATTTCTCTAGGGATCTCACTAACGTTTTCGCATCCTAGTTTCCAAAGGTTGACTAAACCTTTCCTCTGATACCAACTGTAGAGACCCATATCTTGACGTACATGGACATTACATTACATTTTCGGAATACTTAGTACATAACAAAAACACACACACAAGGATCGTAATAGTTTAGTGTCTTTGGAAACTCGGAACGTAATCTTCTAATCGTGGTGAAATATCTTCAATATCTCCCATAAAGATCTTCCCTTTTTTTTACCTAAAACCTTTCTTTATATCCTGGGGAAAAGAAAACATAAAAGGGTGAGCTCAAATGCTCAGTAATGGTATACAAAAGAAAAATCAATCACATCATATTCATAAGAACATAACTTTTGGAAATCTTAACCTGCAAAAGAGAGCATAATTTCATAACATGGGATAAATCATAGTAGTGAAATAAAATCCAAATAATCATAACTTAAAACATGAAACTTTGTGGAATACACACATAATCATAGAGAATCATTTCTTGTTAGTCAAGACTCATTGCCAAGACTATCTTAGTGGACAAAGTCCCTTTCTGAATCGAGTAACCCTCATTTCAGTCCTGTTTCACTGAACCGGTATAACCTACCATTCCAGCCATGTCTATCTAATGAGATATAAAATCTTTACCCAATGCATTGGAGGGAGATATAGGTCCCACCCATCTCATAATGATACCATTCTTATGTGTGCCACAAAATCATAAATCATACATCATTGCATAACCCATGTAACACAAATGGGAATCTTAAACATCATGACATCATAAAACAATTCATATAAGATAAAGGAATTCATAAAAATTATTCCATCACAACATGATCAAATCAATGTAATAAAAGGGATAAAAACATAACCCTTTATTATCTTAGATGAAAAATAATTTTGATAAAACACTTGAACTCCATTCTTGAGGAAAATATCCTTTCTTCTTAAAAAACATGTTTCCTTTCTTAACATGTCATACAAATTTAAAATAAAAGAAGTTGATTAAAAATAAACTTGAAAACTTTTAATGGAATCTTCTTGGAAATAATGTTTTAAAAATCCATTCATTCCGTATAAGTTAAAAAAAACATTCTTTGTACTTTTGTCGGAAAAGTCAAAAAGTACCTCATAGGAAAAACGACAAAAGATTCCTTTCATATCCTTTACTAAGAACTCACCGAAGGGTAAAATTGGATTTAAACAATTGTAGGTGGATGGAAATAATATTACATATTGAGTAAACATGGATGTGGATGATAAAATACACCCCAGTAAATACCAAGTATAAACAATCTCGGATAAAAATGAGATTGTGATATTTCCCTTACCTTAGGTCTGACTTGCTTTGAAAGTGTCCGAACCTCCTGTATAATGATTTAAATCATGTTATTGACTTATTCCAGAATCATATTCATTGTTATTATATCATATATGGTCCACTTATGACTTTATATTACCCGTTATTTTGTAAATTCATGTTAAAGTTGCATTTTGGGTAAAATCGTCTCATTTGTCGTTCGTGTTTTTAACTTGTAATTATTCATATGATTACTTAGATCATGATTACTTAATTACAGAATATAAAACATGATTTATATATATATATTCATAATATACATATATAATAAATTAGTAAATGGAAAGAAATACACCGTTCATGGAGACGGTAGTCCGTACGTACGCATGAACGCTGTTTTCGTTTCCTTATTGAATTGAATGGATTTAAGTAGATGACATACATATAAATAATTCCAGTATCATTATTATGTCATATATTTCATTAGTACTTATTATATATACTTTATAATCATTCATGAATGGTTAATCATTGAGAATGAATCTCATCGCGTCGTGGAGACGGTAGTCCGTACGTACGCACGAGCGATGATATCATTCCCATGGTCGTGGAATTGTGTTGAAGTGTATGTATACTATTTCAGTATCAATATCACTTTATAATAATCATATATAGTTACTCATTAAACCATTATACTCATCCTTGTAAGGTGATGGTGGAAAATAGATTACACCACGGCGTGGAGACGGTATTCCGTACGTACGCACGCGCGGTGATTTCTTTTTCCATAGGATGGATAGATGGTGAAATAGGGTTGTTTCATACTTATAATAACATATCAGTATATGAGTGATACTGATGTTATTACTTCATAATGAAACAACTTAAGAAAAAGAAGTGGAAGAAGAAATAAAGATGAAAGAATTGGTAACGGTAATTACCTCTTCTTTGAAGCGCCTCTTTGAGACCTCCTCTTAGGGAACTAAAATTGGTCTTTGAGGAAGACCAGAACCTCTAGGATGTTTCTAGGGAAGTGGAGAAGAGATTTTGGCAGGGGTTGGCCGAGCTTGAGTGCTCAAATTGGTGTGAGGAGAAGGGGGAGGAGGTACCCTTTTATAAGGGAGGAGAGGGGCACCATAGGAATATCTCAAAATATTATTTTATATTAAAGTTAAAAATCGGGTTATAATGGTTCGAAAGGGTCTTATTTAGAAGCTAAAGTGGGGATGGGTTGAAATCCTATCATCCAATATGATTTAGACAAGTTTAGGGTATTATTTTAACCTTATCAATTAGATTTAACTCTAAGTTAAATAATTTAACTTTTACCGTGTCTTTTTGTTTTCTTTAACTATATTGTTAATACACTTACTATAACATGCAAAACGAACCCCAAATTGTTTATTATTAATATATATATCCTTATCTAAGTCATTTGGCCGAACCTTAGATTTTTAGGAATAAAATAACAATTAATAATATAATATTTGATTTAAAAACTATTTTGTGTCAATTTTGACACTATTTGATATATGATTTTTGTGAAAGTCATAACAGAATTATATGTTCGAACCAAGTTGATTAAATCAACACTAATATATCATAGTAACCTAGAAAATTAGTGGAATTCATAAAAAGTCTCAAATTACATTCATTTGAGAATTTATAACATCAATTAATGTAATATTTCCTTAAAAGGGTAATTACTGCATCATCGCTGTGTCATACATAAATTAATTTATTTAAAGTCTAAAAATTATAAATAAAATATCATTATGTAGGAAATCTTTTTAACTTTCTAATGAATATTTATAGTCGAATTTATCTTATGTATAACCCCATATTAAAAATGTTTTAGTTATTCAACTTTGATTTTAACTATTTTAAGTATTCATTAAATAAAATAATATTAAATGTCATAATCTAATCCAAGTGGACCTAAATGGTCATATTATATTCATAAGGTTGTTTTTGGTCGAATTACACTTATCCAATAGAATTAGGACATGTGTTAGGGTAATAGTAATATCATATTTACCCTTAGTTACCCTATTTACTATTAACCGTGGTAAAAAAAAGTAAAAAGTTACTATTCACCAAAAATTATTTTCATCTCATTGAAACACATTTTAGTCCTTGATATTAACCGTGTCTGTCGGATTTTTGAAATTCCATTCACAGAAGCGGTAAAATTAAGTTTTATGCAAAATTCATTTTTTAACCTACCACTTAGTGGTTTCACTATTCATCAAAAATTGAAAGTTTTCAGAAAAATGCCAAAATTTCATCCTATGCTATATTTCATATTCCGAATTCAAAAATGAAGTCTATTTTACCAAATTCATAACATAGAAATTTCATTAATTAATTTTATAATTAAATCCCGCTCTTAAAACAAATAGCGTGTTTTTAGGAAACAAAATATATCAAAAGATTGACACTTGATTATGTCTGGTTTAAATGTGAAATTACAACCAATGACCAAAATTGTATTAAATTGTAAAAATATATTCTAAATATACTTTAAAACCACTCAAATTAATAGTTTATCTCTATTAATTATTTCGTTTAAAAAATTTGTTTTTAATTATAATTTAGTAATTTTCACTATTCATCAGAATATGGAAGTTATCCGAAATGTACCAAAATTTCACCTTAGGCTAAATTCGATACTCCGAATCCAAAAATGAAGTCCATTTTGAGAGTTAAAATTTCTAAAATTTAAAAAGTGGTTATTACTATTAATAACGTCTAGTTTTAATAATATTTTAATAGCATATCGTTGTTTAGCGAAACTTGGTGTTGCGTACAACACACGCTATCGTGGAAGGTCGCGATTGCGTGTAATGGAAGGAAAGTCAAGGATGCGTGTTGTGAAAGCTCCTTTTGGTGTAGCGTACAACACAATACATTAATAAAATTAAAAAGAATATTTTTCATAAAATCTCGGGCTGTTACATTCTACCCCCCTTAAAATGAATTTCGCCCTCGAAATTCGTCGGGGTTATAAATGGTTTACTATTCGAAAGTTTCTTTAATAGAAACCCACATCGTAAAAAGGAATACCAAAACATGGCTTTAAAAACTAAAGTATGAAATGTAACGATTACCCAAATAAACTAATCACTGGGTTTCCACATAGGTGAAAATATGGATATGGAAGAGAAATCTAACCATCATGTTCCGATGGAGAGTGGTAGAGAACATGGCTATGGAAAAGCCAATAATCACAAATCCATAAATTTGTGACGATCTAAGGTACCATCCGATTCATCAGGTATAAGATCACTAGGACAACATTTTTGGTTTTCAAGATCATTTCCCTAAAGTTGAAAATTTGAATTAGAATAAATACTTTCATTATTTTGGTACAATCTCACTGTTGTTCATGCCTTGAGCAATTTCCACTTCATCTCTTAAATAAATGAAGTTGAATTTGTTATTCATGAAGTGTTAGCAGATCATGTGATAGAATGACGGGTCATTCCATCTGTCTCAAACAAAAGGTTAGCAAAAATTTATATACATAAGTCGATCTATAGTGAGATTAATCATATATGGTTCCTAAAATGGACTTCTACTTCATATATCATACTGCTTAATATAATAAAACTAGTTTCTACTAAACAGGGACTTCCTGTAGGCCAGTGGTAGGCGATAAAGGCCAGTCGCACTTCGGTTGTGGGTTCGATTCCCATAGCCTTGTCCGACGAGATGGGCTGTCGCCCGTCCTGCAGGTTGTCCTTTTTCTAAAACTACATTACTATAACATCCTATCAATAATATCAAAAAAAGAACTTCTTTAGGCTTATCCATAATACTGCAGTCCACTTTCATAACATAGTGAAAATGATTACCAGAGATTTAATACCATCGTTGATCCCCATATATCATAAGATATGTCTTGTTGGTCACATTCTAAACATTCAAAGTCCTTAATCATGTATTCTCTTGAATACCCATTGAACCTTAGTGAAAACATGAATGTAGTTAAACGTTAACACTTTCCACATACCAAAATCCTCAAAATTATTTATAATCAAACCTTGATATCACTTAGTCCTTATATCAATCATGAGCTCATGAATACTATTAAACATTTCGTTTTCTCGTTTTCCCTTCATTATGCGCATATCATCTTATTTCCAAAAATATCTGAATAACCTTTCATGGATACTGGTAGCATTAATCACACACTTTCAAAACTCAAGGAAAGACAACAATGTATCAATCCTTAGATGTCTCTTTATTCCATAGTACCATGAGATTCTTTATACAACATTACACTTGATAAACATGTAATCATTCCACCACCTTCTTAAACCATTGACCGAGCTTCAACAATTCTTTCATCTCACATATCATTTGTAGTCTCATCATCATCATCAACATAAATACTACCCATACAACCATACTGATTCTCTTCATGAGACTTTCTCTTAGGGCATTGGTTTGCATAATGCCCGTACATTGCACATTTAAAACATTTAACCATTGTTGATGTCGTAGCAATACCATTATCCTCATCCATGGTGTTAACTGAACCTTTTCATTTGCACTTACTTGCTTTGTGTCCTTCTTTTCCACACCCAAAGCATCTTCCAGTTCCTTTGAAACATTCTCCTTGATGCCTCTTCCCACATGATTTACATAGGGAAAATTGAACTTTCTTTCTTCTATGATCATCATGAAACTCCATCTTTCTCTTATTAGCCGAGTCAGGAAACTTACCAAATTTTACTTTATTGATCATATTATGAGATTGCTGATTCGGCATAATAATGATGTTTGGACTTCCAAATCCCATTTCATTTGGTTGCTCATGAAGAATATCATTCCATTGTCCATCATATCCTCCATTATCGTGAATCACCTTGTTTCCAGCCATTTTCTAAAACCCAAAAAGAATAGTGTGAGAGGCAAAAATCATAATAAAGGTGGAGTAACTTAAATATCTAACATCTTTGGTTTAATCTAATATCGTTACCATAGTTCTAGGACTATATCCTATACGTATACTTATCCTTAGGGGGATCCCTAGACATACCTTAGAAATATCTCTAGGGATCTCACTAACGTTTTCGCATCCTAGTTTCCAAAGGTTGACTAAACCTTTCCTCTGATACCAACTGTAGAGACCCTTATCTTGACGTACATGGACATTACATTACATTTGTGGAATACTTAGTACATAACAAAAACACACACACAAGGATCGTAATAGTTTAGTGTCTTTGGAAACTCGGAACGTAATCTTCTAATCGTGGTGAAATATCTTCAATATCTCCCATAAAGATCTTCCCTTTTTTTACCTAAAACCTTTCTTTATATCCTGGGGAAAAGAAAACATAAAAGGGTGAGCTCAAATGCTCATTAAGGGTATACAAAAGAAAAATCAATCACATCATATTCATAAGAACATAACTTTTGGAAATCTTAACCTGCAAAAGAGAGCATAATTTAATAACATGGGATAAATCATAGTAGTGAAATGAAATCCAAATAATCATAACTTAAAACATGAAACTTTGTGGCATACACACATAATCAAAGAGAATCATTTCTTGTTAGTCAAGACTCATTACCAAGACTATCTTAGTGGACAAAGTCCCTTTCTGAATCGAGTAACCCTCGTTTCAGTCCTGTTTCACTGAACTGGTATAACCTACCATTCCAGCCATGTCTATCTCATGAGATATAAAATCTTTACCCAATGCATTGGAGGGAGATATAGGTCCCACCCATCTCATAATGATACCATTCTTATGTGTGCCACAAAATCATAAATCATACATCATTGCATAACCCATGTAACACAAATGGGAATCTTAAACATCATGACATCATAAAACAATTCATATAAGATAAAGGAATTCATAAAAATTATTCCATCACAACATGATCAAATCAATGTAATAAAAGGGATAAAAACAGAACCCTTTATTATCTTAGATGAAAAATAATTTTGATAAAACACTTGAACTCCATTCTTGAGGAAAATATCCTTTCTTCTTAAAAAACAGGTTTCCTTTCTTAACATGTCATAAAACTTTAAACTAAAAGAAGTTGATTAAAAATAAACTTGAAAACTTTTAATGTAAGCGTCTTGGAAATAATGTTTTAAAAATCCATTCATTCTGTATAAGTTAAAAAAACATTCTTTGTACTTTTGTCGGAAAAGTCAAAAAGTACCTCGTACGAAAAACGACAAAAGATTCCTTTCATATCCTTTACTAAAAACTCACCGAAGGGTAAAATTGGATTTAAAAAATTGTATTTGGATGGAAATAATATTACATATTGAGTAAACATGTATGTGGATGATAAAATACACCCCAGTAAATACCAAGTATAAACAATCTCGGATAAAAACGAGATTGTGATATTTCCCTTACCTTAGGTCTGACTTGCTTTGTAAGTGTCCGAACCTCCTGTATAATGATTTAAATCATGTTATTGACTTATTCCAGAATCATATTCATTGTTATTATATCATATATGGTCCACTTATGACTTTATATTACCCGTTATTTTGTAAATTCATGTTAAAGTAGCATTTTGGGTAAAATCGTCTCATTTGTCGTTCGTGTTTTTAACTTGTAATTATTCATATGATTACTTAGATCATGATTACTTAATTCCAGAATATAAAACATGATTTATATATATATATTCAGAATATACATATATAATAAATTAGTAAATGGAAATAAATACACCGTTCATGGAGACGGTAGTCCGTACGTACGCATGAACGCTGTTTTCGTTTCCTTATTGAATTGAATGGATTTAAGTAGATGACATACATATAAATAATTCCAGTATCATTATTATGTCATATATTTCATTAGTACTTATTATATATACTTTATAATCATTCATGAATGGTTAATCATTGAGAATGAATCTCATCGCGTCGTGGAGGCGGTAGTCCGTACGTACGCACGAGCGATGATATCATTCCCATGGTCGTGGAATTGTGTTGAAGTGTATGCATAATATTTCAGTATCAATATCACTTTATAATAATCATATATAGTTACTCATTAAACCATTATACTCATCCTTGTAAGGTGATGGTGGAAAATAGATTACACCACGGCGTGGAGACGGTATTCCGTACGTACGCACGCGCGGTGATTTCTTTTTCCGTAGGATGGATAGATGGTGAAATAGGGTTGTTTCGTACTTATAATAACATATCAGTATATGAGTGATACTGATGTTATTACTTCATAATGAAACAACTTAATAAGAAGAAGTGGAAGAAGAAATAAAGATGAAAGAATTGGTAACGGTAATTACCTCTTCTTTGAAGCGCCTCTTTGAGACCTCCTCTTAGGGCACTAAAATTGGTCTTTGAGGAAGACCAGAACCTCTAGGATGTTTCTAGGGAAGTGGAGAAGAGATTTTGGCATGGTTTGGCCGAGCTTGAGTGCTCAAATTGGTGTGAGGAGAAGGGGGAGGAGGTACCCTTTTATAAGGGAGGAGAGGGGCACCTTAGGAATATCTCAAAATATTATTTTATATTAAAGTTAAAAATCGGTTTATAATGGTTTCAAAGGGTCTTATTTAGAAGCTAAAGTGGGTATGGGTCGAAATCCTATCATCCAATAGGATTTAGACAAGTTTAGGGTATTATTTTAACCTTATCAATTAGATTTAACTCTAAGTTAAATAATTTAACTTTTACCGTGTCTTTTTGTTTTCTTTCACTATATGGTTAATACACTTACTATAACATGCCAAACGAACCCCAAATTGTTTATTATTAATATATATATCCTTATCTAAGTCATTTGGCCGAACCTTAGATTTTTAGGAATAAAATAACAATTAATAATATAATATTTGATTTAAAAACTATTTTGTGTCAATTTTCACACTATTTGATATATGATTTTTGTGAAAGTCATAACAGAATTATATGTTCGAACCAAGTTGATTAAATCAACAATAATATATCATAGTAACCTAGAAAATTAGTGGAATTCATAAAAAGTCTCAAATTACATTCATTTGAGAATTTATAACATCAATTAATGTAATATTTCCTTAAAAGGGTAATTACTGCATCATCGTTGTGTCATACATAAATTAATTTATTTAAAGTCTAAAAATTATAAATAAAATATCATTATGTAGGAAATCTTTTTAGATTTCTAATGAATATTTATAGTCGAATTTATCTTATGTTTAACCCCATATTAAAAATGTTTTAGTTATTAAACTTTGATTTTAACTATTTTAACTATTCATTAAATAAAATAATATTAAATGTCATAATCTAATCCAAGTGGACCTAAATGGTCATATTATATTCATAAGGCTGTTTTTGGTCGAATTACACTTATCCAATAGAATTAGGACATGTGTTAGGGTAATAGTAATATCATATTTACCCTTAGTTACCCTATTTACTATTAACCGTGGTAAAAAAAAGTAAAAAGTTACTATTTACCAAAAATTATTTTCATCTCATTGAACCACATTTTAGTCCTTGATATTAACCGTGTCTGTCGGATTTTCGAAATTCCATTCACAGAAGCGGTAAAATTAAGTTTTATGCAAAATTCAGTTTTTAACCTACCACTTAGTGGTTTCACTATTCATCAAAAATTGAAAGTTTTCAGAAAAATGCCAAAATTTCATCCTATGCTATATTTCATATTCCGAATTCAAAAATGAAGTCTATTTTACCAAATTCATAACATAGAAATTGTATTAATTAATTTTATAATTAAATCCCGCTATTAAAACAAATAGCGTGTTTTTAGGAAACAAAATATATCAAAAGATTGACACTTGATTATGTCTGGTTTAAATGTGAAATTACAACCAATGACCAAAATTGTATTAAATTGTAAAAATATATTATAAATATACTTTAAAACCACTCAAATTAATAATTTATCTCTATTAATTATTTCGATTAAAAAAGTTGTTTTTAATTATAATTTAGTAATTTTCACTATTCATCAGAATATGGAAATTATCCGAAATGTACCAAAATTTCACCTTAGGCTAAATTCGATACTCCGAATCCAAAAATGAAGTCCATTTTGAGAGCTAAAATTTCTAAAATTTAAAAAGTGGTTATTACTATTCATAACGTCTAGTTTTAATAATATTTTAATAGCATATCGTTGTTTAGCGAAACTTGGTGTTGCGTACAACACACGCTATCGTGGAAGGTCGCGATTGCGTGTAATGGAAGGAAAGTCAAGGATGCGTGTTGTGAAAACTCCTTTTGGTGTAGCGTACAACACAATACATTAATAAAATTAAAAAGAATATTTTTCATAAAATCTCGGGCTGTTACAGGAAGGGTTTGACTTACTACTTGAAGCAACCACTCTACCAAGATGAGATTTTCTCAATGTTCATCTAAAACTTTTGTGATGATCTGCGAACACCACTCATCCTAGAGAAGTATACAAGTGAGTTCTGAGACTCTCCATAATTCTAAAAGGATAGAAGATTCCTTTTAATAGACTAATCTCAGGCCCCAGGTAGCCCTATAATCCCCGGTAAAAAGAGAAGGATGCATTGAAGCAGCTTAAGTCATGCTTAAGCCACCCCTGCATTAGCTCCAACTCCAAGTCCCCCATTAAACCATTCAGGAACCTTTGGATTTCATTAGCCACCCTCACTATGACAAGACAAGTGGATGGGGGCGAAAAGAAATAAACTATATTCATTCCAGAATGATCATGTTATTGCTTACTTTGTAGCTTCCATGAATTACAGCTTGCGTTAGCATCTCGATCCAAAGAAAGAAGATGAAGTAGGTCTTGATAACTAGGTAGACTAATATCCCTTCCACCGGATATTAGTGAACAACTTCTAGGAATTATTTTTCTTCTTGGACCGCGGGCAAAGTATGATAGATTCCAAACATGTCATGCTGGGACCACCGCCATTGCAAGTAATGTATGTTTCCACCCCTAATCCAGAAAAAGTTGGGGAGTGGAAAAAAGTTTTTAACCAAAAGGAGGAAATTTTAGATAGTTGGATGACCTGGAAAATGATCAATACATCCCCTGATATCCCCTATAAATAGTTAAAGAAACCAAATGTGACTCCAACAGCTCTTAATGACATAAAACCAACATCCTCAACCCCATAACCCTCTAAAGGCTAAACTCCCAATAAGAAGCCTAATTAGAAGGGGTGGAAAGTAAGTGAATGGAGATGAACATTCACTAAAGCCAATTTTGGATTTGACACTACCAAATTTTATTCCATCAAATCTAAATACATGAGCACCACCCCACTAAATGGTACCATCATAAGAGAAGATTATTTTTGGCTCCATCAATGTCATGCAGTTAATGGATCCCTCCTCCAATGATGAATAAGGTTATTAAACAGATTTCCCCACAAATCTCCAAAGGATGACCACCCAACAAGAATCCCAATTATAAGAGAAGAAACCAAGTGTAGGGACATGGACTTGCACAAAATCCAAAGTTCCCTTTGACACTATCAAATTTCACGCCATCGAATCCGAAGACATGGGCCCCACCCTAAAAAATGGTACCATTAGAAGAGGAGTATATTTTTGGATCTGTCAATGTAATCCATTTAATGGATCCCTTCTCCAATGATGAATATTGTTATAAACCATAATTACCCAAACCCAATTGGGTGGCCAGAGGAAGAAGCAACATAGGCTAGGGATATCATGGGAGACGCACCCATGGAAGAAATCAATCTTATGGCCACACCCCGCCACCCCCCTGAAAAAACCTTTTGTGTTGTAGAAACCCATGGAAGGACCCTCCAGTAGATCCATTGGGGATCGGAAAATTCTCCTACCCCAACAAGAGTCCACCCCAGTCTAATCCTTCAGTAATATCCATAAAAAGAAGAATATGTGGCTAATTACCCTTAGAAGGTGAGCAGACACACCCATCCCAATACACAAAGGACAGAAGCTCCTCCAACTCCGATCCCAAGGGCCGACCCATCTTCATCAATTGTTTAGAACCCTAAGCCCTTATGAAATATCATCCATAAGTTGGGAAGCACTAACCTTTCTATTATTAATATGACATTATAAAATAGTTAGCATCGGTACTATCCAAGCTATCAATCATGGATGCACTAAATCTTTTAGTAGATATTAGAGAATCACTCATCAAAGATTTTATAAGTCCTGAGCAGTTCAAATATGAGGTAGCCACTGCTAAAGACTACCGAATAGAGTCTAATTCTGTAGAATGGCACATAGTTATCTCCTTCAGGGATATAGATGAATATTTTATCATGAAAGAACACATCAAACCCTTATATGTGTTTAGCACGATAAATGGTGTCTACATATGAAATGTTTTCATCGAAAATGTCTCCGGGGATAATCTTCCTCCACTACATACACTTCATAGGTTGGGATGTAATGAGGATGATATGACACCCTAAACCATGACATTGTTGGGCTATGAGAAAAGAGAGCAGAAGCAGTTAGGACAAATCAAGCTCAAAACCCAGTTCAGTGACCTCATATCTCACCCATAATTTTTTTGTAGCCAGAAATAATATGGCCTTCAATTCCCTTCTAGGAAGTCCCTGGATGTATAAAAACCTATAAATCCCCTCCTCTTACAATCAGTGCCTCAAATATAGTATTAATGGATAGAGTGGGAAACTACATGCTGATAGGGACCCATTCAAGCTCTATGAATCACACTATATTGATGCAGGGACCTACGATCTGAAATGAAAACAACCCTTAGCTAACAAAATTGATTAGTTCGACACCCCAAATGGTTTGGAAATGTTTCCAACTAATCCCCTCAAGTAGATCATGTAAGAATACATATTGATTTCTAAAAATGGTATGTGGATGATATTTCCCAAAATCCAAACAGTACGTGGATATCCCATGAAATTTTGGCGTGTGAGGAATTGGCCAGTGAACCAGGTAATTTAGAAAAAAAATGATGAATGTCTCTAGTCCCCCACGAACTAGAAACTTCGCAGAATAGAGGCAAAAAAATTCCACATAAAAACCATGACCTCGTGAATCATGTCATTGGTGAAAATGTGATGGATAGGTACTCCCTTCACACCTTCCTTAGAAAGTTAGTTCATGGAAAAGGCTAGGCCTGGGGTATCATGTGAACTGTGTCGTTTGCGGGATTTAGGCGGTGATTTTCACAACTGTGAACCGTGTCCCTACAAATATCCACTGACTGAGTCTTCTGTGGGCTAGGTGATTTCTTCATGGGCTTCTTAAAATGGTTCCATGTGACCAAAATATACAGCTTCCCCAACACTCTATAAAAGGACCTTGAGGGGGGTTGAGAGTGGGGAGTGCATTTTTAGGGAGCATGGAGTTTACATGTAAAAGACTTCAAAGGAAAACGGTCGATGAAGTACAGAACTGTGAATGGTTTCTAGTAGGTATAAACCCACCATGAAAAATAAAAAGAAGGAGCAGTAATAATATGGTCAAATTGTGAACCTAATTAGTGAACCGCAAACCATATTCCCTTCACATATGAACTTCTTTTGAACTATTGGACCAATTCCCCTTCTTCAATCTGGTTTACCACATAACACATCATTATGTGGATAAAACCCTACCCTGCGTAGCATTCCACCACACGAATAGAATCCTGCACTTCATACCACCACGGTATGCAGATGAAACCTCAGGCTACATACCGCTACAGTACGCCGACTAGACCCATGTTTGTATACAACTTCAGTATGCAGATGACCCCTCTACACACATAAGAATATGAAATGTGGAGGGATCCTCATCCAATGTGAATAAAAGTTACATGTAATTGGGTTCCTTCAGGCATTCCACCCTCCGGATCCAATAATGTCATTAAATACCCATCATTCCCTCCATGGATCCTCTGCAAACTAGTAGAAAGGCATCAGGACAAAGCCTTATCCAAAGTCATCGGACCCATATGAACAAAACATCAGTAGAATCAGCGCACCCTTTTGAGTCTACATACCCATTGTATGTATAGAAAAGTGGGTAATCCCAATAATGGTATGGGACCCCATAGGGTTTCAAAGTATATATTCCCATGGTAACCTGATGTCTAATCTTGGGATGCTCACATGCACCTCACCGTTCTAGGGATCAAGGGTAATCACTAGCTTTTCCATTCAATGAGGGAGAGTGATAAGTCAAAGGGATCATTACTGCCTTTCCTTTTGATGATGAGTGATGCTTCTCCCCTTTCCCAATAAAACCTTTAGGAAATTCCTATTAGGTTAGGTCCATAAACATTCCATGGGAAGTGGCGCTCTTTCTCCTCTCATGACCAAACCAGGACATGTCCAGATAGATTTCCAAATACTACTATCCTACATATCAAAATGGGTGAGAAAATTGTCCCATTCAAATCCTCTCTCTCTCTTGTTGAGCCCTCTCCCTAGATTTTTTCAATGTCATCCTATTTTCCCATTAGAGGATAAGGGATGGTGTGTGGTCTACCAAATCAACTGCATCCTCTAGTTTATGACACAGAGCATGAATCACATGGACTTATTGGTTAATTCTGATCACAACATACATACCAACATAAAATGAACAATGAGAAAATTGATTCATTCTTTGATCAAAACACATAAGACGCCTGCCTAGGGCTCATGCTCAACGAACATTATCCTTAAAATTTGGTCCCAATAAAATTTCCATAGGCTCCAAAGGCATACTCTTTAGGTATATTCCCTGATGTGGCTCTTCTGTAAATATCTCTTCTATAGTGTAAGTCCCAACCACATCCCCTCAAATAGGAAGCTTCGATGCATAATACCCACCCAAATAAACTATTAGAACATTGATTACTTCACCAAATAGGATATATAGGATGCCAGTCCAATGGAACGAGCTCAAAGGGGATCCTTTTCAGAGGTTAATCCCCAATAATGCCCCCCATAAATAGGGCCTCCTATATAGTATAATCCCAAAATTAAACTAAACTATGAAGGCTTTGTTTCCTAACCAACTGGGATACATTGGAAGCCTCCCTAAGGTCCAAACCCAAGTACCAAATCACCCTAGTGGTCACTAGTCCATATCCTTAGTAGATCCATATCCACCCAAGAGACTATGCCCCTCCAGAGCATCCTAGGATACTTCTATGTAATTCCCAAATGAAATATTTCCTAGGCATTTTCTCCTAGATGTCCTTGCTACATGACAATAAAACTAATTGATGGGTCCTCATCACACAACTTTAAAAGATTATGTGTCTAGTTAAGATGCATCAAACTATGTGGGTTTTGATTCCTCTCTTGTGGATATGTAGGAAACCCATATTATAGTTCTAATCCCAATAGTGAAATAACTCTCACCCTCCCTATATTAAGATAAACTTCAAAGTCCCTCATCACATGGATCAAACTAGTGTTGTCTCCAAAATTCATGATCCAAGTATATCCATGATTGATTTTGAAACCTAGAGGTAATCCCTATAAACATACTTGGGAAAGATCCAATGATTCCTAATCATCTAAACATTGATTATATTTATAAGAGAGTCCCAGAGTAGGCAATAGATTCCCCCAAAAAGGTTGTGATGAGATCAACCTCCCATCCTCTGAACCGATGAAGTCCTTAAGTGTTGTTGTCCAAATCGTCATCCAACGAGCACCTGACATTGAAAATTAGGTCCATGAATCATGAATAAAAGGGTCGTTGGGTGTTTCGGATCCACAAATATACTTGTTAGAGACCATATTAGGACATCTAACCTAACATGGGCTGATTACACAAACACTTAACCCCCTGTAATCGCCCACCAAGACCATGAAAATGAGGCACCTCCTTAGCAATATAAAAGGATATTGTTCCCAATATTAGTGGGACCATCTATCCCTGAACAAAAATGGTACGATGTGAATCAGGTCGAAACTAAAATGTTGAACCCGACATGAAACTCTTTATAACAATAGAACATTAGTTGTTATCTGTCAAACCATTTTGTTCCCCCACAAACAAGTACCTTTGGATGAAACCAGGGATCTAAATGTTTTTAGGGTCAATGTGTAACGCCCCGACCCCAGCTACTCAGAGCCGGTGCGTTACTTCGTAACATTGGCATGATCACAAAAGATCAAGTCTCGAAAGACCGATTAGTTTAGTAGCCTTGGAAACACTAGATACATTCATAAATGTTACATTACATCATAAAGTGGAAAACTAATAACAAAGTCTTCATAGTCCACACTCATATCCTCTTCTGACTATCCCTGCAGGTCATTCATAAAATACTTCTTCACATCCTGGAAAATATTAAAACATTGAAAGGGGTGAGCTCAGATGCTCAGTAAGGATAACAATATTGCGGAAGCTTTCATAAATAAACATTAACATTTAAGGCAATGTATAACTAAAACAAAAGCCTTTTAAACATGAACTTCAATATAATATGGCAAAAGTAAAATGAGATAATGCCATTTACTTATTCACATGGATATTCTACTAGTTGAATAATCACATGAAATATCAATAACCACTTTCATAATGATGGAATGCATAATGCCAGACTATCATAACCACGTAGCCAAGGCCTCGTGCTAAGACCACAAATTAGATTTTGTCAAGGCCTCGTGCCAAGACACTAGTTTGTCTCATGAGACCTGCCGATGCATCGAAGAGCTATAGCGGGCTCCACCCGTCACTTATTAAGTCCAATGCATTCCTCATATGAATAGGTTTAAACATATCATAAACCATAACATAATCGTATCACATAAAACATGCATAAATGAAACATAACACTTCCACATTTCAATCACAAGATATCAATAAAACACATTGATATAATAAAAACGCTTTCAAAACCATTTTCAATACCAAAATAAAAGAAAGTTAAAACTTTTTATTTATTTTTCATTAAAAAAAATGATGGCTTGTAGAGGAAGCCGAAACTGAAATAATGGTCACGGCGGCGGAGAAGTCGTTGTCGCCGCATAAGTACGGAAAGAAAAACATTCCCTTTTTTTCGTTTAGTAAAACGCTTCGTATAAAAAAGATTTCTTTTGAATAATCATAAAAGTCAAAGGGGTTTATACACCGTATAAAAGAAAGTTGTGTATAAATCCAAATATGCCTCAATGAAAGGAGATTGAGACGAAGTCCTTAAAAAGATCATTTTTAAAATAAAATAGATCTATTATGTGTATTCACTATAGGTACACATAAAGAAAGTAAAAATACAAAATAGGACATAATAATATCATGACATAATTTGAAAGTAGGAGATTAACCCAAAGAATGGAAATTGGGTGAAGAAGTTCCCTTACCTCGTGTCTGACTTGACTCAACCGTTCTTTAACCTCCTCAAAATCGGGTAACTCTTTTTGATTTGAGCCAAAGGCTTCCTTGGGAAGCGTTCTGCCCAAAGTGAGGCTTCTAGGAGTAAGAGGGGGAAGTTGGGTGAGTATTTGGGCAGAGGTTGGCCGAGCCAAATGGCTTGAAGGTGTGAATAAGGTGGGAGAGGTGGGGGCCTTTTATAAGTGGAGAGGAGGGGCACTTTTGGAAAGATTGAAATGTTACATTATTACACAATGATTTTCGGATTCTAAAGGTACCACACTTATATAATTCATGGCTAAGGTGATAAGGGTTCGAAATCTACCCATCCAATAGTCTTTGGATAAGTGTAAGCCTTGGATTTTACATTATCTTTTCATTTTATTAAAATCGTTAAATAATGAGGTCATCGCTGCATCATAATGATGTTATAAATAATTTAATTTATTTAATGTCTAAAAATTATCAAAAAAATACTATGATGTAGGAAATCTTTTTATCTTTCTAATGAATATTTATAATCAAAATTTGGACTTGTGTAACCCCACTTAAAAACTGTTTTAGTAAAACAACTCATGTTTGTCTCAATTTAATTTTAACATTAAATAAATATATATTAATGTCATTTTCCAACTAAAGTGGCTCCATGGGGTCCCCAAGTTGACCCATGGGTTGTCGTGGTCGGCCATGACTCATCCAATAAGAGTAGGACAAGTGTCAAGCTCATCTCATATTATTAAAACATTATTTTTACCTTAAACTACACTAATTACCTCTAATCGCGATTAAGAACTTAAAAGTTACTATTCACCAAAAAATTATTTTAATCTCATTGAACAACATTTTACTTCTTAATGAAAACCATGTATGTCGGATTTTTGAAAATAAAATCACAGAAGTGGTAATATTTCATTTAAACGAAAAATCTGTTATTTAACTACCACTTAGTGGTTTCACTATTCATCAAAAATTGAAGTTTTTCAGAACAATGCCAAAATTTCACCCTAAGCTACAATTGATATTATGAATTCAAAAATGATGTCTATTTTACAAAATTCCAAACATATAAGTTGCATTAATTAATTTTATAATTAATTCCCGCTGTCACAACAAATAGCTTGTTTTAAGAGACAATTTATATCAAAACATTGGCAATTGTTTATGTCCAATTTCAATGTTAAATTAATTCTAATGACCACCATTGGATAAAATGGTAAAAATATATTCTAATTATACTTTAAAACCACTAAATAGTATAATTTATCACTATAAATTATTTTTATTAAAAAAGTTGTTTTTAAGTATTTTTCACTATTCATAAAAAATTAGAAGTTCTCAGAAAAATACCAAAAATTCAACATAGGCTAATTTCGATATTCCGAATACAAAAATGAAGTCCATTTTGAAATATAAAATTTCTATAATTTTAAAAAGTGGTTATTACTATTCATAACGGCTACTTTGATTAGTCGCGGTGTTTTAGAACTCGAAGTTGCGTACAATGCAAGTTATTGCATTATTGAATGAGAAGTGTATTGTGGAAGCTCAGGGTGTTACATTCTCCCCTCCTTTAATAAATTGTGTCCTCGCAATTTGAAATTTTTCTTTGAAAATAAAAGGTTGAAAAGAGAAAATTCCTTTGAGGAAAACCCACATCGGAAATAAGATTAATAAAATTTAGCCTTAATAAGAGGGAAAGGGAAATGAAAAAGTCACCACCCAATTATGATCTCGATTAGGAGAACATTGGTGGAAATTAGAGACATATAATTGGAGGAAAAACGTAAATATTTGTAGGGAGTGATTGAGGTCATCAATTACAATCAACTGTCAAATTGAGGGCCTCAAAGCCTTCAATCTATGTTGATTTAAAATATCATCAGTTCAACAAGACATAAGGTATTAGGATAACACTTTTTTTTAATATACCTTTACTAAAGTTTAAGAATTAATTTATTCATTGAATAAGATATAGGTATATATATATTTATGCTTGACAATTAGAGTTTCAACCTTCAACTCATCTTTCACTCAAAAGATAATAGAACTCTAAAATATTATACTTATCCTAATTATATAAGGTTCCAAATGTTAACACATACCATTTAGATTAGTAAAATTATTTTGTAATAACCAGGGACTTCCTGTAGGCTATTGGTAGGAAATAAAGGCTTGTCGCATTATGATTGTGGGTTCGATTCCTGCAGCTTTGTCCGACGCGACGGGTTATGCCCCACCCTGCAGGTTGTCCTTTTCCTAAAACTATAGTATCATAATATTCCAAAAATAATCTTCATAAATTTTTTAACCATAAACAATACTATCCAAAGATCAACTTAATCCACTCCAACCTTAATAGTTATCCAAAATACCTCCGTCCAGACTTTCTCTAAAAGGACTCTAAATTCCAAAATCAATTGTAACATCAGATTCCCCAGACAAAGAAAAATTTCTCTTATTGTCACATACTAAAAATATGATTACCTTAATCATATTAAAACCTTAATGATAACCAACAAGTACTGCAGTACAATCCTTATATATATATATATCACATTATTCTAATAACCAGAATATAATCCATGAGTCCAAAAGAACCAATACATTAATTATTCTGCTTCAACTGTAGTAACAGCATAAGATTGTCCTTGACCCCTTGGCCTTTTCTGAGGTAAGTTTCCCTGACGCTTAGGAAATTCATTTGCATAATTCCCCATTTCCCTACAATTGTAGCATTCAACTTTGATAGCCTCTTTCTTTCCCTTGCAATCACGAGCCTGGTGACCTTTTTCTCCACATTTATAACAAACTCCCATTCCTTTTAGGCAATCACCGAGGTGATTCTTCCCACAATTATCACATAATGGAAAATCCTTCTTTCCCTTTTTCTCTTTATCCGTCTCTTGTTCCACCGTTCTCTTCTTCTCTTGCTTTACTTTGTTGTCATAAGACTTAGAGAATTCCTTTTCTGTCTTGATAGCACATGAGACAATATCTTCGTATGATGAGAAGGATTGTGAGACTAATGCTCAACGGAGAAATGGTTTTAACCCATCAAAGAAACGATCAATCTTACTCCTTGGGTTACGTATATAATCGGCAGCATGCCTCGCTAACCTTGTAAAATTAGCCTCATACTTTGCGACATTCTCATCCTCCTTCTGCCTCAGACTCAGAAATTGCCTTTCCATATCCGCTCGATGGTCTCGAGGAAAGTATTTTTCTCAGAACAGCTCTTTGAACGCCTGCCATTCCATGTTTGTTAATTCATCATCTTCCTTTGTGTTTTGAATTAGTGACCACCATTGATCGGCATCTCCAGTGAGGCGGTAAACTGCCATGACAACTTTCTCCCTTTCACTACTCCCCAAGGCTTGGAATATTTTCTCTAAGGAATTTATCCATTGCTCAGCTACTATAGGATTTGTACTCCCATTGAAGGTTGGTGGTTGTTGCCTCATGAAACGGTCTAGCATTGATCCTCCACGTTGCGGATCAGGGTGCTCCATACGAGTAAGGTTGTTATTCATAACCTGCGTGAGTTGTCCCAGTACGGTGAGAAGCTGATCAGCACCAGTTGTATCTCCAGATCCATAATAATTATCTTGAGTAGGAGGGAAATCCCTACACGGAGTGCGTTCATTGATACGGTTTCCATTCCTTCCACTAGGCGCCATTTCTAAACAATGGCATAAACTAGATTAGTTTATGAATTAAAAGACATAATTCCATATTTGTAAAACACATTACATAAATTGAACTATTTATGGATATAATCCATAATCATAAAAAGGAATGTTTTCTTTGAGGAAGTATATAATCATAACCCTTCATAGTGGTTTGTAAAGAAAATGAGAATTATCCTAAGCATATCCCCCGGGAGTGTCGTAACCAAGAGTGCAGCAAGGCCCGTTGTCGTGCACCAGTTCCCGTTCGAGTCTAGCTCAAAGCGGTGTTTTCGGGTTTTACCCCTTGGTACATCTGTGCCAGATCTGCCTCTACCTGCTCGTATCCAGACAGGGATGTATTGCTCGGAAAACTCACAAAATCTCTATAATACCAAAATTCTAGGAAGTTCTTCTATACTAATCCTTAAAGTCTATCTTCGGGCTATGTGCTCTAATCAGAGTTTATCTAAATCTAGCTTCCAAGGTTAGTACTAAACTGCCTCTGATACCAACTGTAACGCCCCGACCCCAGCTACTCAGAGCCGGTGCATTACTTCGTAACATTGGCATGATCACAAAAGATCAAGTCTCGAAAGACCGATTAGTTTAGTAGCCTTGGAAACACTAGATACATTCATAAATGTTACATTACATCATAAAGTGGAAAACTAATAACAAAGTCTTCATAGTCCACACTCATATCCTCTTCTGACTATCCCTGCAGGTCATTCATAAAATACTTCTTCACATCCTAGAAAATATTAAAACATTGAAAGGGGTGAGCTCAGATGCTCAGTAAGGATAACAATATTGCGGAAGCTTTCATAAATAAACATTAACATTTAAGGCAATGTATAACTAAAACAAAAGCCTTTTAAACATGAACTTCAACATAATATGGCAAAAGTAAAATGAGATAATTCCATTTACTTATTCACATTGATATTCTACTGGTCGAATAATCACATGCAATATCAATAACCACTTTCATAATGATGAAATGCATAATGCCAGACTATCATAACCACGTAGCCAAGGCCTCGTGCCCAGACCACAAATTAGATTTTGTCAAGGCCTCGTGCCAAGACACTAGTTTGTCTCATGAGACCTGCCGATGCATCGAGGAGCTATAGCGGGCTCCACCCGTCACTTATTAAGTCCAATGCATTCCTCATATGAATAGGTTTAAACATATCATAAACCATAACATAATCGTATCACATAAAACATGCAATAAGGAAACATAACACTTCCACATTTCAATCACAAGATATCAATAAAACACATTGATATAATAAAAACGCTTTCAAAACCATTTTCAATACCAAAATAAAAGAAATTTAAAACTTTGTATTTATTTTTCATTAAAAAAAATGATGGCTTGTAGAGGAAGCCGAAACTCAAATAATGGTCACGGCGGCGGAGAAGTCGTTGTCGCCGCATAAGTACGGAAAGAAAAACATTCCCTTTTTGTCGTTTAGTAAAATGCTTCGTATAAAAAAGATTCCTTTTGAATAATCATAAAAGTCAAAGGGGTTTATACACCGTATAAAAGAAAGTTGTGTATAAAGCCAAATATGCCTCAATGAAAGGAGATTGAGACGAAGTCCTTAAAAAGATCATTTTTAAAATAAAATAGATCTATTATGTGTATTCACTATAATTACACATAAAGAAAGTAAAAATACAAAATAGTACATAATAATATCATGAAATAATTTGAAAGTAGGAGATTAACCCAAAGAATGGAAATTGGGTGACGAAGTTCCCTTACCTCGTGTCTGACTTGACTCAACCGTTCTTTAACCTCCTCAAAATCGGGTAACTCTTTTTGATTTGAGCCAAAGGCTTCCTTGGGAAGCGTTCTTCCCAAAGTGAGGCTTCTAGGAGTAAGAGGGGGAAGTTGGGAGAGTATTTGGGCAGAGTTTGGCCGAGCCAAATGGCTTGAAGGTGTGAATAAGGTGGGAGAGGTGGGGGCCTTTTATAAGTGGAGAGGAGGGGCACTTTTGGAAAGATTGAAATGTTACATTATTACACAATGCTTTTCGGATTCTAAAAGTCCCAAACTTATATAATTCGTGGCTAAGGTGATAAGGGTTCAAAATCTACCCATCCAATAGTTTTTGGACAAGTGTAAGCCTTGGATTTTACATTATCTTTTAATTTTATTAAAATCGTTAAATAATGAGGTCATCGCTGCATCATAATGATGTTATAAATAATTTAATTTATTTAATGTATAAAAATTATAAAAAAAAACTATGATGTAGGAAATCTTTTTTATCTTTCTAAGGAATATTTATAATCAAAATTTGGACTTGTGTAACCCCACTTAAAAACTGTTTTAGTAAAACAACTCATGTTTGTCTCAATTTAATTTTAACATTAAATAAATATATATTAATGTCATTTTCCAACTAAAGTGGCTCCATGGGGTCCCCAAGTTGACCCATGGGTTGTCTTGGTCGGCCATGAATCATCCAATAGGAGTACGACAAGTGTCAAGCTCATCTCATATTATTAAAACATTAGTTTTACCTTAAACTACACTAATTACCTCTAATCGCGATTAAGAACTTCAAAGTTACTATTCACCAAAAAATTATTTTAATCTCATTGAACCACATCTTACTTCTTAATGACAACCATGTATGTCGGATTTTTGAAAATCAAATCACAGAAGTGGTAATATTTCATTTAAACGAAAAATCTGTTATTTAACTACCACTTAGTGGTTTCACTATTCATCAAAAATTGAAGTTTTTCAGAACAATGCCAAAATTTCACCCTAAGCTATAATTGATATTCTGAATTCAAAAATGATGTCTATTTTACAAAATTCCAAACATATAAGTTGCATTAATTAATTTTATAATTAATTCCCGCTGTCACAACAAATAGCGTGTTTTAAGAAACAATTTATATCAAAAGATTGGCAATTGTTTATGTCCAATTTCAATGTTAAATTAATTCTAATGACCAACATTGGATAAAATGGTAAAAATATATTCTAATTATACTTTAAAACCATTAAATAGTATAATTTATCACTATAAATTATTTTGATTAAAAAAGTTGTTTTTAAGTATTTTTCACTTTTCATAAAAAATTAGAAGTTCTCAGAAAAATACCAAAAATTCAACATAGGCTAATTTCGATATTCCGAATACAAAAATGAAGTCCATTTTGAAATATAAAATTTCTATAATTTTAAAAAGTGGTTATTACTATTCATAATGGCTACTTTGATTAGTCGCGGTGTTTTAGAACTCGAAGTTGCATACAATGCAAGTTATTGCATTATTGAATGAAAAGCATATCGTGGAAGTCGGGGTGTTACACAATGAACCTTTTTAGGGTTTTTGATCTTTTAGAGGGTTTTATATTTTTAGGTTCTTTTAGGTATTTTCAGGATTTTTAGTTTCTTTTAACTATTTCAGGGCTTTTAGGGGTTTTTAAGGTTTTTAGGGTCATTTGGGGTTTTCTTGGTTATTTTAGAATTTTTATGGGTGTTTAAGATATTTATGGTTTTAGGGATTAGGGTTTAGGGTTTGGGGTTATGGGTTTAGAGTATAGGATTTAGGGTATATGTTTTATGGAGTATGTTTTAAGGTTTAGGGACTAAGTTATAGGGTTTAGGGTATAGGTTTTAGTATTTATGGTATATGGTATAGGGTTTATGGTGTTGAGTTTTTTGTTTTGGGTATATTTTATAGGGTTTCAAGTGTAGGGTTTAGGTTTTATGGTGTAGGTTTTAGGGTTTTTGGTTTAGGGTTTCAGTTATATGGTTTAGGTTGTGATATTTTAGGTTTTGGTTTTGGTTTTTTTATTTTTTCATTAATTTTATAGGGTTTAGGGTTATTGGTTTTTTTGGGTTTTAATGTATTTTATGGGTTTTGGGTTTTTAGATTTTTTGGGGTTTTATTGTTTTTAGGGAGTTTATTGATTTTTATTGTTTTTAGGGTTTTTATGTTTTTTATTGTTTTTAGGTGTTTTAAGGGTTTTTTTGGGTTTCTAGGGTTATTTTGGTGTTTTAAGATTTTTTTACGGTTTTTAGTGTTTTTGTTTGGTTTTTAGGGTTTTAGGGGGGGGGGGGTTATATTTTTCAGGTGCATTTAAAGGGATTTATGGTTTTTATGGTTTTTTTAATGTTTAGGGGTTTTAGGTGTTTTTGGGGTTTTTTTTGCCTTTTCTAGTTTTTTTAGTTTTTTTTTGTTTTTGAGGGTTCAACGGTTTTTAGGGGTTTTTAGAGTATTTTAGTTTTTTTTCTGGTTTTTTGTTGTTTTTTTGTTTTCTATGTTTTTTGGTTGGTTTAGTATTTTTTATGATTTTAGTGTTTTTATTTTTTAATTGGGGTTTTATAGTTTTTTGGGTCTTTTATAGTTTTTATGATTTTATGTCCATTTATTATTTTGTTTTTGTGTTTTTTGTGTATTTTAGGGTCCTTTATAATTGTTATTGTTTTTATATACTTTCAGGGTTATTTAGGGATTTTCCGGTTTTTAGATTCTTTTTGGGGTTTTAGGGTCTTTTAGGCTCTTTTAGGATATTTTGGGTTTTTTTTTCTTTTAGGGTTTTTATGGTCTTTATGGTTTTTAGGGTCTTTAGGGTGGTATAGTTTTTTAGGATAATTTAGAGGTTTTAGGTTTTTCTTGTCTTTTTAAGGTTTTTCGGCCTTTTGGGGGTTTTTTGGTTTTAAAGCTCTTTTTTTTGGGTTTTAGGGGTTTTCATGGCCTTTTAGTATTTTTTTTGTGATCTTAATAGTTTTATAGCGGTTTACAGATTTTTAGTGCTTTTAGGGATATTTTTTTATTTTTAGGTATTTTATATTTTTTAGTGGTTTTATGTGTTTTATAGTTTTTATGGTTTTTAGGGATTTTTAGGGTTTTAATTATTTTATAGGGTTTTTTTATTTTAGAAGTTTTAAGGAGATTTAAGAGTTTTTATGATTTATAGGATTGTTTTAGGGGTTTTATAGTATTTTATGAGTTTTTTTGGATTTTTATATACTTTGGGTCTCTTTGGGATGTATGGTCTTTTAGGTAGTTTTTTACTGTTTTATGGTCTTTAAGGGTATTTTAGGGGTTTTAATGGTTTTTGAGGGTTTTTTACTATTTTTATGGTTTAAATGATTTTAATGATTTTTTCATTTGTTTATAGTTTTAGAGTTTATTTAGGGTTGTTATGCTCTTTTGGGATAATTTTAAATCATTTTAGGGGTTTCAAGGTTTTTTAGTGTTATTTGGGGTTTTTGTGTGTTTTGTGCTATTTTAAGGTGTTTTGTGTCTCTATATGATTTATAATGTTTTATTTGGATTTTCAGGAGTGGTGGGTGGGTTTTTTAGAGTCTTTTAGGTTCTTTATGTTTTTATGGTTTTTAGTGTTTTTACAGTTTGTATGTTTTGAAGATATTTTAAGGGTTTTATTAGTTTTTAGGATCTTTTTATTGTTTTAGTGGTTTTTTATGGTCATTTGAATATATTGTGGTCTTAGGATCTTTTTATGGGTTTGAGGTTTTTATGATATTTTTTGGTATGTTTATGATAATTAGGGGTGTCAAGGTTTTTATGATTCTTCAAGGGTTTTATAAGGTTTTAAGGTGTTTTGGGATTTTAAGGTGTTTAGGTGTTTTAAGGTGTTTTATTTTTTATTGCGGTTTAAGGGATTTTTAGGGTCTACTTAGGGTTTTAGGGTATTTTAGGGTTTTGGGTTTTTAGGTCCTTTTTAGGTTTTATAGGACATGTTTATGTTTTAGGCTCTTTTCACTGTTTTTATGGGTTAAGGGTTTATTTAGGGTTCATTTAGTGTTTTTAAGGGTATTTTGGGTATTTAAGTTTTTTTATGGTTTTAGATTTTCTAAATGTTTTCATAAGTTTTAAGGTTTTTAGTGTTTTTAGTAGTTTTTAGGGATTTTTTTGGGTTTTTAGGATTTTTAATGGGTTTTAGGGACTTTTATGTTTTAGGGTTTTTGTTTATTTTAGGGTTTCTTTAGGGCAAGGAAGATGCGAGGGTCGGGCTATTCCCAGTCCCCCCCCCCAATTTATTAGAAATAAAAACAGAGACACATCAGACAAGGGAGGGGAGGGGTCAAACGACCCACACCCAAAAACCCTTTACAAACACACACCCAAGGACAGCAAAAAAAGAAAAGTCAAAAGTACACAAAAAGAAGACAAACCAAAGCATCTCCGACAGCATCTCCCAGACAATCAGCAACTAGCAGTAAAGTAAACACAACACCTTCAGCACCTCCCACCCAGTCAGCAACCAGCATCCATAATCACCAGCATTCAACATCACAGAACCACCAACATCTAATGTCACAGAACCACCATCATCCAACTCACAACCATCACCAGCATTCAGAAGCTCACCACCAATCAGAGACCAGTAGCCAATCTCACAAAAACTAGAATCCAGCACCTTCACACCAAAACAAGCTACCACCAATAGCATATAACTGCCATCACTGAAATCACACAACCACTGGTCACCAAAGCTCACATCCATACAGCAACCATCATCCTTTTTCGCAAAAACCAGTACCCAGCACCTCCCAACCAAGAAGGTCCATCGCAAGCACCACAGAACTCACACACCAAGAGTAGACAACAACCAATAACTCAAAACAGAACAAAGAACTAGCACCAAACCAATCCTACCACACTCTGTGAAGCAAGCACCATAGCCCGATAAAGATCCTAGAACACATCACTTATCCAGACCAGCAACAAGATCATAACACCAAAAATAATCCCAGAAATGAACCTGCCTCTGCGCTGAGGTCTGAAGTGAGAAATTAGCACCATCACCTAACAGCCCGAGCAAAACCAAAGCGGCTGCTCCCCACACAGCTTCAAGGATCGGAAAAGTCCCACTACACAACATCCAGAATCACCAAGTCCTAGCCTCTCCATGCCACCACTTGGAATAACAAGCCGTAGCAAAAGCTGAGAACCACCAAGAGCTCCTCACAACGAGAGGCTTCACCATGGCAGTGCAACGCCGCACCAAGAAGGGACCGGATCTGGCCCACACCTTCATGGATCTGAATCGTTGTACGTTGGGGGAACCAGATATGAGATTACCTCCCTGATAGAGGACCACAACTATCAGATCCGAGGATCTTGAAACCCTAGAAGCATATTACAGATCAGTCTTTCCCGCACCACACCACTACAAAGATCCATCCAAAGCGAAGCCAATAAGAACTGGGAAACACCACCGGAGCCCAGATCTATCGAGGAGAATCCCCGACGCCCACAGACGCACCTCCAGCTACACGAACATCTCTTCATTAGAGAGGTCAAGGTGGCACCTTGAAAGTCATAGCACCGTACAAGCCACGAGCCACATGATGAAGGTCGCATGCACCGATCCATGCCAGCATGAAGCCCCATCGCCAAATGACACAACTGCATCACACCACAAGATCTTTAAAGGAGCAGCAAAGCTGCAGAGATGGAAACTAAGAAAACTCAAAACGGGAGAGAACCTGGTGAGAGCGGTGACATTTTCTCAATCTTTTTAGGGTTTCTTAAGGGTTTTTTAGTTTTATTTTGGGGTTGGGGAGGGAGGGTTATGGTTTTTAGAGGTTTTTATTTTTTAAATGATTTTAAGGTCTATAGTTTTTTTAGTGTTTTAGGGGTTTTTATGTTATTTTAGGGATTACGGTATAAGGTATAGGGTCTAGGGTGTAGTTCTTAGGGTTTAAGGTGTAGGGTTTAGGGTGTAGGGTGTAGGGTTTGGGGTTTAGGGTTTAGGTTATTGAGTTTAGGGTGTGGAGTTTTGGATTTATTATGTAGATTATAGGATTTAAAGTGTATGGTTTTGGGTTTAGGGTGTGTGGTGAAGGTTTTGAGTGTAGGGTTTAGGGATTAGGGTGTAGATTATGGGTTTTAGGGCATATGGTTTAGTTTTTAGGTTGTAAGTCATATGGTTTAGGGGTTTTAGGAGTTTTTCTTATTTCTTGAGGGGTATGGTAATTTTCGGTATCTTTTAGGGTTTTAGAGTTTTTATGTTTTTTAGCATCTATATTGTTTTTTTAGGTTTTAGGGGAGGGGCTTGGTGTTTTAAGGTTTGTGTGTATTTTCTTGGTTTTAACGATTTTTAGGGTTTTTATGAATTTTTAGTTTTTTTATGGGATTTGACATTTTTTTTGATTTTTAGCTAATTTAGGTATTTTAAGGGGTTTCTATGTATTTATGTCTTTTTTGAGTTTTTATGGTTTTAATGTTTTATTAGGGATTTTTGGGTGTTTTAATGATTATTTTTGGTTTTAATGATTTTTAGTTTTTTTGGTTTTCTTGGTTTTTTCATGGATTTTAGGGGATCTTATGGTTTTTAGGTTTATTTAGTTTTTCTTGTTTTTTGGTTTTAATGAAATTCTATGGTATTTTGGATTTTTATAATTTTTTAGGATTTCATTGTTTTTAGGTTTTTAATGTTTTTTTATTTTAATTGTTTATTAGGTATTACTAGGGTCTTTTAGTGATTATTAGAGTATTAGGGTCTATATGGGGTTTTAGTGTTTTAAAGGGTTTATTAGTTTGTTTAAAGGGTTTTTATGATTTTAAGGGATTTAGGGGTGGGGGGGTTTGTTTAGGGTTTTAATGACTTTAGTGTTTTTAGTTTTTTCAGGGTTTTAAAAGGTTTTTTAGTGTTTTTATGGGTTTTAGGTGTTTTAAAGTTTTCAGTATTTTTAGGGATTTTAGAGGGTTTTTTTGGTTTAGTGTTTTGGGGTTTTTATGATTTTTATGTACATATATGGTTTTTATGAGTTTATGGAGTTTTAATGTTCATAGTGGATTTATTAATTTTTATGTTTTTTTAAGATCTTTCATATTTTTAAGGGTTTTATGGTTTTAGGGGTTTTGGGGGATTATAGAGTTATTATATGGTTTTATGGGTTATTTAAGGTTTATAATGGTTTTATGGTTTTATGGTTTTTAGAGTTTTTAGGGGGTTTTGAGTTTTATTTGGGTTTTTTGGGTCTTTGTGTACTTATGGTTTTTAGGGTTTTATGTGTTTTTGGGTTTTTTGGGTTTTTATTTTTTTTAAATTTTATAGGGTTTTTTGGGTTTTTTTGGTTTTTTGTGTTTTTACTATTCTTATATAATTTTAGTGACTTTTAATATTGTTTAGGGATGTCGGTATTTTTAATGGTGTTTAGGGTGTTTAATGGGGTTTTTTGGGTTTCGGGTTTTATTGGGTTTTTAGGGGTTTTTAGTTCATTGAGGATCCATTAGGGGTTGTATGGTTTTTTAAGGGCTTCGTAGTTTTTAGTATTTTCTTGTTTTTACGGATTTTAGTTTTTCTATTGGTTTTATGTGTTTTAGGTTTTTTACTATTTTTTATCATTTAATTTTGTTTGGGTTTTTGTGTCCTTTTAGATTTTTTAAGGGTCTTTAGGGTTTTAATGGTTTTTTATGATCTCATAATGTGTGTTCATGTTTTTAGGGTCCCTTAGAGGTTTTGGGGTTTTTAGGATATTTTGGGGGTTTATGGCCTCTAGGGTATTTTAGGGTTTTAAGGGGTGTTTATGTTCTTTTAGGGTTTTAGTGAATTTTAGGGTTTTATGGGGGTTTAAAAAAATTCATGGTTTTCTGTGTTTTTAAGAGTTTATGGTATTTATAATTTTTTTCAGGATTTGTAGGGGATTTTAGGGGGTTTATGGTTTTAGTGACTTCTAGGGGTTTTAGGTCCCTTTAAGTCATTTAGGTTTCTATGGTCTTTTATGTTTTTTTTGTGTGCTTTAGGGTCCTTCCGGGGGTTTTAGGGAATTTTAGGGTCCTTAAGGGTTTTTAGGTTCCATTAGGATTTTAGGGTTTTAAGGACTTTTGGGGCTCTTGGGGTAATTTAGGGCCTTTTATGGTTTTTTATTTTATTTGTGATTTTAGGGTTTCAATATTCTTATAGTCTTTAAGATTTTTTTAATGGTTTTAGGGTATTTTGGGGTTTTAAGGTCTATTAAGGTCTTTCGGGGTTTTATGACTCTTTAGGTTATTTTTTGGTTTTAAAGGGATTTTAGGTACTTTTAGGGGTTTTAGGGTTTTTAGGGTGTGTAAGTGGGTCTTAGGGGAGGTTAGGTTCTTAGGGATTTTAGTGGGTTTTATAGTTTTCATGTTTTTTTCCGTTTTGGGGTTTTCTGATTTTTATGGTATTTAGGGTATTTGGTATTTTTACTGTCTTTTAGGGTTTTATGGATGTTTATGTTCTTTAGGGTTTTTAGGGTATATTATAGGGTTTTATGGGGTTTAAATGGTTTTTTGGTTTTTAATGTTTTATTGATTTTTAGGGACATTTTGGGATTTTATGGGTTTTTATGATTTTTAGGATATTTTAGGGTTTCCAAGGGTTTTATATTTTTTAAGTATTTTATGGAGGTTTTGGGGGGTTTAATGGTTTTTAGTGTTTTTATGAGGTTTTTATATGTTTTTAGTGTTTTAGGTGTTTGTAGGTTTTTTAGGGGGTTTTAGATTTTTTAAGGATTTTTAGATCTTAAGGGTTTTTAGGTGTTTTCAATGTTATTAAGGTGGTGTTAAGGGGTGTTTTAGGTTTTTATATATTTAGGTTTTTTAACGGGTTTTATGTTTTTTACATATTTTTAGGGTCTTTTAGGATTTTAAAGGGGTTTTAGAGTTTTTATTGGGTTTTAAGGAGTTTAGAGTTGTTTTTTGTTTTTTCATGTTTTTTTTGGATTTTTTTGGATTTTTAGGGGTTTTATGGTGTTTAATGGTTTTTGGGGATTTAGGGTTTTTAGGGATTTTATAGTTTTTATTTTTTTTGGTTTTTAAAGAATTGAAAAGTTTTTAGTTTCTTTTATATTTTTTGTTATTTAGTTTTTTGGGGCCTTTAGGGGTTTTAGAGTTATAGGTGTGTTGGTGTTTTTAATACATTTTATAGTTTTTTAGAGTTTTTTGGTATTTAAAGATTTTAGGGGGGGTTTTGGGGTGTTTAACATTTTTTTTTCATTTTTCAGTTTTATTTGGATTTAGTAGGGGTGCTTAGGGTATTTAAGGATTTATAGTTTCTAGTGTTTTAATGGATTTTATGATTTTAAATGGTTTTTTGGTTTTTTATGTTTTTGGGTTTTTAGGGGTTTTTATGTTTTTAGGTATTTTTGGATTTTTTAATTTTCAAGGACTTTCTAGGTTTTTTTAGTTTTTATAGTTTTACGGTGTTTTAGAGGTTTTTAAAGATATATAGGTTTTCTTTATGGGTTTAAGGTTTTATTAGATTGATTAGGTTTTTTATGAAATTTTTTGGGTGTTTTAAGGTTTTTATAGTAGATTTTTGGTTTTTAAATGTTTTTAGGGTTTTTTTTGGGTTTTAACAATGTTTATAGTTTCTTAGGATTTTAAAAGTGCTTTTAGGGGGATTTAGTGGTCTGTTTTGATTTTTTGGGTCTCTCGGTGTGTTTTACTATTTCATAGGGTCATTTAGGGAATTTTTGGGGTTTTTTTGTTATTTTAGGTATTTTTTGTTATTTAGTGTCTCTTCGAGGATTTTAGGGTTTTTAGGGTATTTTAGGGGTTTAGGGGTGTTTTTAATAGGTTTTAGGGTGTTTATAGTATTTTAGGGATATATGTTTTAATAGTTTTTTTTGTTTTTTTAATGTTGTAGGGGGTTTTCTTTTTTTAAATTTTTATGGGATTTAGGATTTTTAGATTATTTATAAGGTTTTTGTTTTTTTATAATGTCTTTATGGTTTTTAGGAGTTTAATAGTTTTTTTATGTTTTTAGGTATTTTTAGGATTCTTTTAATGTTTTTAGAGGTTTTAGGCTTCATTTATGGTTTTAGTGTACTCATATTATTTTTAATAGTTTTAAGGTTCTTTTACTATTTTTTGTGGTTTTACTATTTGATATGGTTTTTAGGGTTTTTTGGGATTTTAGGGTTTTTAGGGGTTTTATGGTTTATAGTGTTTTAGGGGTTTTTTTGGGGTTTTTGGGTTTTATGGGTTTTAATTAGGTCTAGGGTATTTCATGTCTTTTATGGGTTCTATGGTTTTTAAGGGTTTTTAAGGGTTTTAGGGTTTCACTGGATTTTTAGTTGTTTAGTGTTTTTAGCTGTTTAAGGGTTTTAGTATATTATGTTTATAGGATTTTATGGTTTTCTAGAGTTTTTTGGGTTTAAGAGTTTTAAATGGGGTTATATTGTTTCTATTAGTTTTTTTTATTTTTATGGTTTTTATTTTTTTATGTGTCTTAGTCAATGTAAGGGTATTTACTCTTTCCAAGGATTTAAAGGTTTTATAAGATTTTTGTATTTTTAGGGTATTTGGGTTATTTATTATTTTTAATGATTTCTTAGTGTTTTATTGGTTTCTCTGGTATTATAGGCCTCTTAGGGTTTTAGGAGTTTTATGAATTTTTAGAGATTTGGTTTTTCTAATGATTCTTAGGTAGTTTAAGTTAATTTTTCAGGTATTTGGTGGTTTATAAGTTTTTCTAGATTTGTAGGGGATCTTAGGGGCTTTCATCAATTTTTAGGGGGTGTTCATGTTTAATGATTTTTATGGTCTTTTGGGTTTTATGGACTAAGGTTGTGGACAGGTTTTTAGTGTTATTTAAGGGTTTCTTGAATATTTTGGATTTTGAGTGTTTTCATGGTATTTAGGGTTTTATGTGGGGTTTAGGGACTCATGGTGGTTTTAGGGTGGGTTAGGACCTTTATGGGTTGTTATGATTTTTAGGAATATTAGGATTTTTATGGTTTTTAGGGGTTTTATGGATTTATGGGGTTTTTTCAATTTTTTCAATTTTTTGGGTTTTTAGGATTATCTGGGTTTTTTAGGTATTTTTAGAGTTTTAAGGATTTTTTATTATTTATTCAGGGTTTTTTGTTTTTATGGTGTTTTTAGGGGTTTTCAGTTTTTTTCATATTTTAGTGTTTTACATGTTTTTAGGGTTGTCACGGTTTTTTGGGGTTTAGGGTTTTTAGGTGATTAATGGGTTTTAATGGTTTAGGTGTTTTATGGGGGGGGGGGGGTTAGCGTTTTAGGGTTTTACAGGGTTTACGGGTAATTTAGTGGGTCTTAGGTTCTTTTAGAATTTTTTAGGTAATTTTTAGGGTTTTTAGTTTTTTAGGCTTTTTAAAAGGGTTTTAGGGATTCATTAGTGTCTTTAATGGTTTTAGTGGTGTTAGTGTTTTTATGGTTTTCAATGTTTTTAGGGTTTCTAGAATTATATGTTTTTTTTGGGATATTAGAATTTTTTAGTGTTTTATGATTCTTTTAGTATTTTTAGGGTTCTTTTAGGAGTTTTAGGGTTTTTATGTTTTTTAGAGGTTTATAGTTTTTATAGGTTTTTTTATTATTTTTGGGGTTTTATGGTTTTTGGGAGTTTTTGGGACGGTTAGGGGTTTTAAGGTTATTTTGGTATTTTTAGGGTATTTCGGGTTTATTATGGTTTTGTAGAGTTTTAATAGGTTTTTATTATTTTTTGTTTTTTATTGTTTTTAGAATTTTCTTAGGGTTTCTTAGTGTTCTTACCATTTTTATAGTTTTGTAGAGGTTTTAGGTTTTTAGTTTATTTTGGAGTTTCTAGGGTTTTTTGTGTTTTTCATGGATTACTATATGTTTTAGTGTTTTTGGAATTATTAGTGTTTTTAAAGATTTTAAGGGGTTTGTGGGGTTTTTAATGCTTTTTGGGGATTTAATGGTTTCTTGTTTTTTTTGTTTTTTGGAATTCTTAACGTTTTATGATTTTTAGCGTATTGGGGGTTTCATTGTGTTTTAGGGATTTTAGGTTTTTTTGGGTTTATGGTTTTGTAGGTTTTAATTTTCTTCTAAGTTTTTTAGTGTTTTTATGGTCTTTAAGGATTTTTAGGGTCTGTTAGGGGTTTTCTAGGTTTTTTAGAGTTTTAGGGTTTTTTAACATTTAGGGGTGTAAGGGTTCTGATGGTCTTTTAGTGTTTTTTGGATTTTTAGTGTTTAGGGGGTGTAGGAGTTTTTTAGGTATTTTGAGTTTCCAAGGTTATTTAGGGTTTTAGGGTTTTTAGGGGTATTAGTGTTTTTAGAGGCTTCTATAGAAATTTAGGGTTTTTATGGTATTTAGGGTATTTATGGGTTTTTAGTGTTTCTTATGGTTTTAGGGTATTTATGTGTTTTTAGAGTTTTTTGGGGTTTAGGGTTTTTAGGGTTCTTATTGGATTTTAGGGTTATTTCAATTTTTTGGGATGTTTAAAGGTTTTCAAAGATTTTATGATTTTTAGGGTTTTTAGGATTTTTTTGGTTTTTCTGATTTTTTATGATTTTTTATGTTTTCTTGGGGGGTTGGGTGTTTTTATTATTTTCATTATTTATAGGGTTTCTAAGAGATTTTTCGGATTTTAAATATTTTAAGGGTTTTAATGATTTTAAAGTTATTTTATTTTTTTAGAATTCTTTAGGGTTGTTTAGGATTTTGTGTTTTATTTAGGTTTTTAGGTGTTTTTATGTTTTTTTTAAGTTTATGGGTATTTTACAGACTTTTAAAATTTTTAGGGGTTTTAGGGGTTTTTAGGGGTTTTATGCTTTTAGGAAGTTTTATAATTTTAAGGGTGGATCATGGTTTTTATGGTAATTTAAATTTTTAGTGTTTTTTTGGGTTTTGATTTTTTTTGTGGATTTTTAGGGTTTTTAGGATTTTCTATGGTTTATTTTGTTTTTGCTATTTTTTGGATTTTTAGTGTTTTTTGTTATTCTAGAGTTTTGAGGGTTTTTTATGATTTTTTAGGGTTATCAGGTTCATTTAATAATTATTGGGTTCTTAGGGACTTTTATGGTTTATAATGGTTTATAAGAGTTTCTACGTAATTTTGGGGTTGTAAAAAAATTAGGGTCTTTTAGTGTTTTGGGGGGTTTTATTGTTTTTTATTTTTTTTCCTAGTTTTTAAGGGTTTTGAGGATTTAAAGGTTTTTTAGGTTTTTGGGGTAGTTTTCAGGTCCTTTTGGGGTTTTATGAAATTTTAGAGGGATTTATGGTTTTTTTGTTCCTTTGGTGTTTTTATGGTTTATAAGATCCCTTGGGTTTTTTGGGGGGGTTTTGGGCCCTTTAGAGTATTTATTTATTTTAAGGACCATTAGGGTTTTTGGATTTTTGGGTTTTGTTAGGTTTTGGCAGGGTTTTAGGGTTCTTTACATTTTAAGGATTTCAAATCCTTTTAGGGATTTTAGAGTATTTTAGAGTCATTATGTATTTTAATTATTTTAATATCTTTTAATGGTTTGTAATGGTTTGTATGGTATTTTATGGTATTGTGTAGTCTTTTAAGGTTTTTAGGGGTTTAATTGTATTTTAGGGTATTTTTAATGTTTTTTTGGGTATTTTAGTCTCCATTGGGGCCTTATGTTTTTAGAGAATTTTTTGGGTTCTTAGGGGTTTTCTAGATCCTTTTACCAGTTTTTAGGGATTTTTTTAGTATGTTTATGGGTTTTAGGGTTTGAAGGGTTTTTAAGGTTTTGTAGGATTTTAAAGGATATAATGGGTTTAGGGTTTTTAGGGGTTTAGGGTTTTTAGGAATCTTTAGGTCCTTTATTTTTTTACTGATTTTAAGGTCTTAAGAGTATTTTAAGATTCTTTAGGTTTTTATTATTTTTATGGTTTTTAAAGAATTTTTTTGTTTATTGGGGTTTTGAGGTCTTTTTTAGGTCTTTTGGGGTTTATGGACTTCAGGGTTTTTAGGATATTTATGGGTTTTATGGTTTTTAGTAGTTTTAAGGTTTTTATTTTTTATTTTATTATTAGGAATTTTAATGTTAATAGATTTTGAGGGGTTTTGGGTATTGTAGAGTGTTTTGGGGTTTTTATTGTTTTTAGGGGTTTCATGAATTTTATCGGTTTTATAGATTTATTATATATTAGATAGTCTTTAGGGGTTACTTAGATTTTTTAGGGTTTATTTGGGATTCATGGAATTTTATGGATTTATATGGTTTTTGGGATTTTTGGGATTTTAATATTTTATAATGTTATTATAGTTTTATGATTTTATATGGGTTTTAAAGGATTTTTTATTGTTTTTAGGGTTATTAGGGATTTCATGGTTGTTTTAGGGTTTTTAGTGGTTTTATGGTTTTTTGTGTTTTTAAGTTATTTTGGTGCTTTTAAGGATTTTTAAGGAATTTCATGGTTTTAAATATTTTTGGTGGATTTTTGGTATATTGGGGTTTTTAGGGTGTTTAGGTTTTTTAGAGATTTAAGTGTTTTATGATTTTTAATGGTTTGATAATTTTTAGGGTTTTTGGGGGGTTTTATGAATTTAAGAGTTCTTTCAGTGTTTTAGGGGTTTTAATGGATTTTTTTGTTTTTAGGGGTTGGGTTTTTTAGTGATTTAAAGGTTTTTATGTTTTTAGGGTTTTTATTATATTTAGGGCTTTTAGGGGTTTTAGGGATTTTTATTCTCTCGTATAGGTATTTAGGTTTTTTGGGGGGGGGGTTAGTGGATTTCTAGTGTTTTAGGGATTTTGAGAGTTTTAGGGTGTTTAAGGGTTTTACATTTTTCCCATATTTTATTTTTTTGGGGGTCATATGGGTTTTGGGGGTTTATGATTTTATTGTTTTTATTATTTTTTGTGTTATATGTGTTCTTTGGTTTTTTACTAGTTTTTTTGGGTTTTGGAGTTTTTATGGGAATTTAGGGGTTCTATTGGTTTTAAAGGTTTTTAGGGGTTTATTGGATTTTACGGGTCTATGGTTTTTAATGTTTTAGGGTTTCTAGAATTTTTCAGTGATTTTGGGGGTTTTTTATAGGGTTATTAGTGTTTTAGGTTTTCTTAGAGTTTTTATGGGTTTTGGGGGTTTTCATGTTTTTTATAGTTCTTAGGATTTTATAGTATTTAGGGTTATTAAGGGGTTTTTGGGTTTTTTGGGTTTTCTTAGATTTTAAAGGTGTTTTTAGGTTCTTTTGAGGTTTTTTTGGTTTTTTTGGTTTTTCTATTTTTTAATGTTTTTATTGTTTTTAAGAATTTTTAGGGGTTTAGGACCATTTTAGGTTATTTAATTTTATAGGATCTTTTATTAGGGTGTTTAATAATTTTAGGGATTTGGGGTTTTACGGTATTTCAGTGTTATTAGTATTTTTGGGGTAATTAATGGGATTCAATATATTTTGGCTCTTTGATATTTTCAAAAGGGTTTCAGGGTTTTCAGTGCCTTTTTTGCTTTAGGGTTTTAGGTTTCTTTTCTGATTTTAGGGTTTTAGGATCTTCTAGGGTTTTTAGTGTTTTATAGTTTTTTAGGGGGTTTAAGGTTATGTAAGGTTTTTAATGTTTTTATGGTTTTTTGATTTTAATATATTTTTATTATTTTTATGGTTTTTTGTTTTTTAAGGGTTTTAAATATTTTTTGGGTTTTTAGGATATTTAGGAGTTTTATGGTTTTTACGATTTATTGGGGGTTGTAGGGTATTTAAGGTTTTCTATGTTTTTAGGGTTTTCTAGGGTTTTTAGGGTTTTAATGGGGTTTTAGGGTCTTTTAATATTTTTAGGGTTTTTAGGGTCTTCTAGGGGTTTTAAGGGTTTTAGTGTCATTTTAGTTTTTTAGGGTTTTCTAGGGTATTTTTGGTGTTTCTTGGGGGTTTAGGGATTTTTTTGTGTTTAGGTTTTATAGGGTATTTTTGGGTTTTTTGGTTTTTTAGGGGTTTTTGGTGTTTTTGCGTTTTTAGAGTTTTTATGGATTTTTAAGTTTTTTTATCATTTTATTGGTTTTAGGGTTTTTGTTCCTTTATGAATTTTAAGTGTATTAGTTTTTTTGGGATTTTTAGGGGTTTTAGGGTTTAAGGTATTTTTAGGATTTAATTGCATTTTATAGTTATTAGGGGTTTTAGTGTAGTTAGAGTTTTAAAATTTTTAAGGGTATTTTAATTTCTTGGGGGGGTCGGGGTTAGGTTTTTTACGTTTTTAGGGTTTTTTTTTTACGTTTTTTAGGTTTCTTTGGGGGTTTAGGGTCTTTAGAGGTTTTAATTGTTTTTACTTTTATTTAGGGGTTTTATATTTTTCAGGTTTTAGGGTTTTTTAGGGATTTCAATGTGTTTATTGAGTTTTTAAGGATTCTTAGTATTTTTTTACTTTCTTAAGGGTTTTATTTGTTTTTTATGGTCTTTATGGTTATATGGATTTCATGGATTTTTAGTGAATTAATGGGTTTTAAGGTCCATTTAGGGTTTTTATGGGTTCTACGGTTTTAAGGGTTTTGAGTTTTCCCAGGTGTTTAGGTGTTTGTTAAGGTCGTTTAGGGGTTTTATAGTGTTATTTAGAATATTTTGTGGTTTTGAATGTTTTTATGATATTCATGTGTTTTTAGGAATTTTAAGGGTATCTTAGGTTATTTATAGTATTTTGGGAACTTTAGGGGGGTTTTATAGGTTTTTATAATTTGATGGATTTTTGTGGCTTTTTTGGTTTTTAGGATTTTTATGGTTTTTATGTATTTTTATGTTTTTAGGGATTTTTTGGTTTTTAGGTTTTTCAATGTTTTATGTGTTTTTAGGGTTTTTAGGTTTTTTATGGGGTTTAGGGGTTCTAGGGTGTTTAGGGTTTTCTTATGGTTTTCATGGGATTTCATGGGTTTTTAGGGATTTTAGGGGGTTTTAGTATGTTGAAGTATTTTTATGATGTTTATGGTTTTTATGGGTTTTCTTGGTTTTTTTGGATTTTTTGGGTTTTTGGGTTTTTATGGTTTTTAGGTGTTTTTAGTGTCCTTATAATTTTTAGTTATTTTTATGGGTTTTTTGGATATTTGGTGATTTTTAGGATTTTAGTGGATTTAAGGTCTTTTGGGTTCCACAATTTTTAAGGTGTATCTTGGTTTTTGGTTTTGTAGTGTTTTTATGATTTTTATGGTTGTTTCAGGTGTTTTAAGGTTTTTATTTTTTAAGTTTTTTTAGATTTCTAGGGTTTTCATTTCATTTTGGGGTTTTTTATGATTTTTTAGGGTTTTTAGGTATTTTATGACTTTTTAGGGGTTCTAGGGCTTTTGTGGGTTCTAGGGTTTTTTTTATGGATTTTAGGGTCATTATAGTTTTTAGGGTGTTTTCAGTTATTTCTTATTTTTTTATTGTTTTTAGGTTCTTAGTGTTTTAGGGTTTTTTAGGGATTTAAAATTTTTCATGATTTGTTATGTTTTTAGGTAGTTTAGGGGTTCTTCGATCCTTTATGATTTTAAGGTGTTTTTAGGGTTTCTGTTTTTTTGGGTGTTAAGGGTTTTTTTGGATTACTATGGTTTTATATTGAGGGTGAGGGTATTTTATTAGTTTTAGGGTATTTTAAGATTTTTCTTAACATGCTATGGTTTTTAGGGGGATTACAGTTTTTAGGGGTTTATAGGTTTTTATGATTTTTTTGTTTATTTGAGTTTTAATGGGATTTTAGGGGTTTTATGGGTTTTATGGTTTTTAGCGATTTTAGGGTTTTATGGGTTTTATGGTTTTTACTGATTTTAGGGATTTATAGGGTTTTTAAGGGATATAGGGAATAAGGGTTTTTAGTTTATTTATAGTTTTTATATTTTTTTGGGTTTTAAAAGGTTTTTAGGGGTTTCTGGTTATTAAGGTGATTTAGGGTTTTTTGGTTTTCCTATATTTTCAAGGGTATTAGTGTTTCTTGGTTATTTGGGGATTTTTTTGTTATTAGAATTTTATGGTTTTTGTTTGTTAGAGTTTTTTGGTATTATAGTGGTTGTGGAGTTTTAGGGGTTTTTTGGATTTTAAGGGATTTTTAGGGTTTTTAGGGGTTACAAGGGTTTTATGGGTTTTTAAGGTTCTTAGGGATTTTATGGATGTTTAGGGTTTTAAGGATTTTTAATTATTTTTGGATTTTTAGGGTTTTCAAATATTTTAGTGTTGTCAGGTGTTTTAGGTTTTTCTAGGGTTTTAAGGGGTTTTTAGTATTTCTAGAGGTTTTAGTACATTATAGGGTTTTTAGGGGTTTTAGGGGTTTTTTTCTATTTGTGTTTTAAAGAAATTTTGGGTTTTTAGGGTTTTTTTAGTTTTAGATTTCTTTAAGGGTATTATGCTTTTCAATATTTCTAAGGGTTTTTTGAGATTTTGATTGGATTTTTAGGTTTTTTTGGCTTTTTTATGTAATTTTTCGGATTTAGGGTTTTTCTAATGTTTTTCGGTTTTTAGGGTTTTATTAGTGTTTTTATTGTTTAAAGGGTTTTTGGTTTTTTATTTTTTTAGGGTTTTAATGGAGTTTTATGACTTTTTATTTTCTTATGGTTTTATTAAGATTTTAAGGGGTTTTATTGGTTTTTTTAGGTTTTTAAATCTTTTTAGGGTTTTTAGGGTATTTAGCAGTATTTGAGTTTTTAGTTTTTTTGGGTTTTTGGGGTTTTTGGGTTTTTTGAGTCTTTAATGTTCTTAGGGTTTTAGGGTTTTTATGGGGTTTGGGGGATCTAGGTTTTGTTTATTATTCTGGGTTTTTTATTTTTTTAAGTTGTTTTCATAGTTTTTAATTGTTTTGAAGATTTTTTAGGGTTTTAGATGTTTTTTGGGATTTTTAGGGATTAAGGATTTTTAAGGGATTTGGGTTTTTTTGGGTTTATTAGAAATTTTAGGGGTTTTTTGTTATTTTACAGTTAAATTATTTTTAGCATATTTTATGGTTTTTAAGGGATTTCAGTGGTTTTTTGTATTTTTTGGGTTTTGAGGATCATTTGGGTTTCTAGACACCTTTAGGGTTTTTAGAATTTTTAGTTCCCTTTAGGGTTTTTTGTTTTTTTTACAGTACATTAAGATATTTTTTTCACTTTTTGGTCCTTTTGGGTTTTATGGACCTTTTTGGGTTTTTAGTTTTATTGGGGTCCTTTTTGGTTTTTAGGGTTTTATGGATTTTCTTATTCTTAGGGTTTTAGGGTTTTTTTTATGTTTTAAGGGTTTTTAGATTTTTTAGTGTTTTAGTGTTTTTATGGGTTTTAGTGCCTTTTTTTCTGGTTTTTGGGTTTTTGTGTTTTAGTGGTTTAAGGGTTTTAGGGTATTTTGGGGTTTGAGAGTTTTTAGGGTCTTTATTGTTTTTGTCAATTTTATGGTTATTTTAGGGGTTTTTTTATTTTAGATTTTTTTAGTCTATGTAGGATTTTTCTGGGTTTTTACTAGGGTACTTATGATTTCCTAAGGTTTTTTGGGTTTTATGTTTATAATGAATTTTAATGTTTTTTGGGATTTTTGGTTTTCAAGTCTTTTTTAATGTTTTTATTGGTTTAATGGTTTTTATAGATTCTTAGTTTTTTCATATTAGCTAGTGTTTTTTGGGTTTTTAGGGTGTTAAGGGTTATTTTGGGGTTTTTATCATTTTAAATATTTTTATAGTTTTTAGGGTGGTTTAGAAATTTTTGGGTCTATCCGGTTTTTTGGTTTTTAGGGTTTTAGGTGTTTTTAGGTTTTTTAGGGGTTTTAATATTATGGGGGGGGGGGGGGGGTTACAGTTTTTTATGTTTTTAGGGTTCTTATAGTTTTAGTGGTTTTAATAGTTTTGGGAGGGTTTTGGGTTTTGGGTTTTTCGGGTTTTTAGGGGGTTTATGATTTTTAAGGGTATTATTTTTTTAGTAGTCTTAGGGTTTTTAAAATTTATAATATTTTTCGCGTTTTTAATGTTCTCTAGGGTTTTTAGTGTTAATAGGGTTTTTTAGGTTTTTAGGGTTTTCAATGGTTTCCAGGATTTCTAGTGCTTTTACGATGTTTTAACATCTTTTTATTTTTTAGGGTTTTTAGTTTTTTTATTGTTTTTATGGTTTTTGTATTTTTTCTGATATTAGGGTTTTTAGGGGGTTTTAGGGGTTTTCAGTTTTTTATGGATTTTTGGGTTTTTTATGATTTTTAGGGGTTTTATCTTTTTATATGGTTTCATAGGGGTTTTAAATTGTTTTACGGTTTTCTATGATTTTTTAAGATATTTAGGGTTTTTAAGTACATCTATGGTTTTTAAGGTTGTAGATTTTTAAATGGTTTCCTAGGGTTTCTTCATGTTTTTAGGGGGTTTTATTGATTTTAGTTATTTTTTGGGTTTATAGTTTTTAAGGGTTTTGTGGGATTTTAGTGTTTTAGAGTTTTTACTGTGTTTTGGGTTTTTATGGTTTTATGAGAGATTAAATGAATTTGGGATTTTTAGTGTTTTGTAGATATTTTTAGGATTGTTAAGATTTGTTTATTTTTTGAGGTTTTAGGGTTTTTATCATTTTTAGGGGCATTGGGTTTTTAGGTTTTTTCAGGTTTTTATGGGTTTTTGGGTTTTTATGGTTTTTTGGGATTTTTTCACTTTCATCAGATTTTAGGGTTTTTAGTATTTTCAATGTTTATTATTATTTTTTCGGTTTTTATGGTTTAAAGATTTTTAGGGTTTTAAAGGTCTGTAGTGGTTTTTATTTCATTCTTAGGGGTTTTATTGGTTTTATAGGGTTTATATGTTCGGTTAGGGGTTTTTAGTTTTATACAGTTTTTAAGCCTTTTTAGGGGTTTCTTTGGGTTTCTTTAGAGTTTTATGGTTATTTATGGTTTTTTTGGGAAAGGGGGTAGCATCCTTTTGGGTTTTTATCATTTTTAGGGCCCCCTAGGGGTTTTAATGTATTTATGGTCCTTTAGGGGTTTTTAGAGTCTTAAGATATTCTTGAATTTTATATAGTTTTAAGGCATTTTTTGGATTTTTGTGGGGTTTAATGGTTTTTACAGTATTTAGGGGATTTTTAATATTTTTTAAGGATTTAAGGATTTTAGTGTTTTATAATTTTTTAGGGTCTTGGGTTATTTTTGGGTTTTTTGGGGTTTTTTGTTTTCTTTTTGAATTTTTAGAGTATTTTGGGGTTTTTAGGGGTTTAGGGGTTTTTTAGATTTTTTGGTGTGCTTATGAGTTTTTTTGTGTTTTTCGGGGTTTTAGGCGTTTTAAGGGGTTTTAGGATTTTTAATGTTTTTACGGTTTCTATAAATCTTTAGGGAATATTGCGGGTTTTTTTTGGTTTTAGGTTTTCTTATCTTTTTAGGGATTGTAGGGATTTTATGCATTTTTAGGGCTTTTAAGGTTTTTTTGGGTTTTTGAACTTTTCAATGGTTATTATTATTATTTGGGTTTTTAGGGGTATTTAGGTTTTTTTGGGGGTTTGGGAATTTTTATGGTTTTTTTTGTTTTAAGCTTTTTGGGGTTTCTGTGCTTATTTTTGCATGTTATGGTCATTATGGTTATTTATGATTTTTAGGGTCCTTTAATGTTTTTTAGTGTTTTTGTGTTTTTTTGTATTTTTAGGGGTTTTTAGGGTCTTTTACATTAGATTTGGGTATTTAGGTGTTTCTTGGCCATTGATGGGTTTTTATGGGGTTTTTGGGTTTTATGGTTTTATAGGTTTTTAGGGTACTTTAGGATTTTTTGGGATTGGAAGGGGGTTAATGTTTTTATGGATTTTTATGGTTTTATGGATTTATGGTTTTTAGAGTTTTTTGGATTTTTTGTGGTTATTTATGGGTTTTTACGGTTTTTAGGGTTTTTAAGATTTTAGGGTTTTTTTGGTTTTTTGGTATTTTAGGGGCTTTAAAGTGGTTTTTTGGTTTTTAGGGGTTTTAGGGTTTTTAGGGTTTTAGTTGTTTTGAGGGCGTTTTAGTACTTTTTAGTCGTTTTAGAGTCTTTAGGGTTTTATAGTGATTTTTAGTGTTTTTCAAGTTTTTAGGTTCTTCTAAAATTTTAGTAGGTTTTTAGGGTCTTTTAGGGTTTTTAGGGTTTTTAAGGTTTTGAACGGTTTTTCTGCATCTTTTAGGGTTTTATGGTTTTTCAGGCCGTTTAGGGTTTTCTAGTGTGTTTTTTGGTTCTTAGGTGGTTTTAGAGGGTGTTAAAGTTTTTGTATGATTTAGGGACATGAGGGGAAGATTTCAGGGGTTTTGGGGGTTTAAGGGTTCTTTTGGGGGTTTTAGGAATTTTAGGGTCCTTAAGGGGTCTTATGGTCATTTTGGACGTTTTTAGGGGTGTTTTGGAGTCGTTTTGGAATTTTTAGGTTTTTTAGGTCCCTTAGGGTTATAGTTACATTAAGGATTTTATAGGTTTTAGGTTCCTTTAATGTTTTTATAGGTTTTATATTATTTTATAGGGGTTTGTGTATTTTATAGATTTTTCGGGTTTTTAGTGTGTTTTGGGGTTTTTTGTGGGTTTTAGGGTCTTAACGGGTTTTTAGTATCTTTTAAGGGGTTTTATGGATTTTAAGGGTTTTTATGGACATTTAGAGGTTTTTAGGGTGATTTAGTATTTTTATGTTTTTTATGGTTTTAGGGTTATTTAGGGGTTTTAGTGTATTTAGGAATTTTTTTTGGGTTAGTGGGTCCTTTACTATTTTTAGTGTTTTTAAGGATATTAGCATTCATTAGGATTTGAAGGGTCCTTTAGGGTTTGTAGTGTTTTTATGGGTTTAATGATTCTTATGTTCATTTTATAGTTATATTTTTGTTTTTATGGGTTTTAAGGGGTTTTTAATGTTTATATCGGCTTTTAGGGTATTAGGGTTGTTAAGGTTTTACAAGGGTATTTAGGGATTTTATAGGTTTTTTGTGTTTCTTAGGATTCATTAGGGGCTTTTAGGTTTTTAGGATTTTTATTGGGTGTTTGGGGTACTTTATGTGTTTTAGGGTTTTTAGTGTTTTTAGGGCTTTTGGGGGGTTTAGGGGTTTTTGGGGTTTAGGGGTTTTTAGAGGGTTTAGGATTTTAAAGGGTTTTTAATGTTTTTTGAGTTTGTATATATTTTTATGGATTTTTAAGGGTTTATAGGATATTTATGTTTTTTATTCATTTTTTGGATTTTAGTTGGTTTAGGGTTTTTTGTGTTTATGATTTTTATGGATTTTATGTTTTTTAGGGATTTCTAGTGTTTTTATGGGTTTTCATGATTTTTTGGTATTTTAGGTGTTTTTTGGGTTTTCGAGATATTAATATTGTTTTATGATTTTTTTAGGATTTATTGGATTTTAGGGCAAGGAAGGCTCGGGTCCAGGCTATTCCTGGCACCCCCCCAAAATTTATTAAAAAAGACACAAAGACACTGCAGACAAGGGAGGGGAGGGATCAACTGATCCACACACAAAACCCCTTATGAACTCAGCCCAAAGGCCCCAAAAAGAAATGAAGAAAAAACAAAATGCAAGAACGATATGTCCAAAAAGTCTAGAAGGAAAGGCACACAAGGGGAGGATCAGTCAATGTCGCCACCAAAATCATCAAGCTCTGCACCATGATACCCCATTCCCACACCAAAGTCATCACACACATCAGCAAAACTGAAATTGGATTCAGCACCCATGTCCGTTGAATCCCATCTAGACTCAAAATCCTCTTGCATGTCAAGCCTAGATAGCAGCTTCATCCTAGACTTCTCTTGCTCAGTATAAATTTAAAGGTTCTCCTTTTTATTAACTTTTAGATTATGTCTGACAGCTCTTGAAGAGGCCCGAGTATCCATGGGACGTGGGGGGAAGAATAATCCCTCCTCCGTCTTCGCCTCGGAGGGGCGGAAGTGGATCCGGCTTCAACACCTGACTTCGAACAAGTGACGCAATCGCTGATAGCCGATGGTGCCTTCCATTTCTTACATTCTGACCCAGGAGTTTCAGCACCTCCTATGGTTCTTTCCTCCTTAGACCTGACCATAGTAGCGTTTATCCTGCAATCAGCCTCAGCAAACCTCTCCCCAAGCCTCTTAGCTTCATCGTCAAACGGGAACCTTTACCATTCAACCCACACCATCTCATGCAACTGTACACAATGATCTTCAGCAGAGGGAACCCCATGGAGGACCATGGCCCTCTGTAGGTTCATGGATGGATCACCAGCATCGCTAGCATTCCCAGGCAGAGGGCTCAAAATCTGAGCACTGGGAAGATCCTCATCACCCTAGTGTTGTTTGTGGGAGGAGATAACCTTGGATCCATGTCAGGTCCCCCAACACTGGGACAGCAGGACAGAACCAGAGGGGCATCACACCAAATAGTGTATTGCACCCTAGGGATCCAGATCTCCTATTCTGCCATAGACCTTTCTTCCTCAACTGAAGACATAATCCACTCATCCCCAGACCTCGGGCCCTGAGCAACCACTACGTCCTTCACGGCATCTACCACCAGCACATCAACTGCTGCGGGCTCAGCCAGGACTGCAACCGGGAAATTTGGAGCAGTCGTAGCCACCTTAACTACTGAAAAGGAACCATCAGTGCTCTCATTATCCTTCAAGCCAGCTATATAGATTTTTTAGGGTTTTAGGGGTGTTAGGTTTTAGGTATTTTATTGAACTTTTCATTTTAAGTGTTTTATGGTTTTTACGGTCCTTTATGGTTTTAAGTGGTTTTGGGGTTTTTTAGGGCAAGAAAGATGTGAGGGTCAGGCTATTTCTGACCCCCCAACCCCACCAAAAAAATTATTAGAAAAAAAAGATGTAGCAGACAAGGGAGGGGAGGGTTCAAATGACCTGCACCCCAAAAACCCTTAAACACCCCAAACCCAGAAAAAGAAGCCCAAAAAAGTCAAGAAGAAAAAAAACAACCAAAAAACAGGCAGAAGCCAAGCAGAAACCATCACTATCATTCAACATTAACCCACATCTAGTAGCTCACAGCCAAGCAACAACCAACATCTAAACTCACAAAATCTAGCATCTAGTAGGTTCTCAACAAATCGATCCAGTTCCAGTAGCATAGATCCATCGACACAAAAGTCAAAAGTCTCACCTTCATCTCTTTAGATAGAAGAAACATCCCTTACCAAGCACCAATAGCAACAAACAGAATCTAACAACATAGTTTATAGAATCTAGTGCCTCCTATCCAAGAAATTACATCAATAGACACACCAAGACACCAACACCAAACTCATAAACATTAGATTCAACACATCCCAGCCAAGAAGAAATTAGCATCCTACCCATCAGTTTCCAACAACCAGCACCTCCTTCAATGGTTCCCAACCAAGTATTAACCAGCACCCAGAAGCTCTGTTTCTAGCCCCTAGCACCTCCAAGACATTCAGCATGCAACATTCCATAGGAAGTAGTACAAACAGAAAAATAGGACCACCAACACCCAAGCCTCGCACCACTCTGCAGTACCCATACCTCCTTTTTTAGACCCAGATCCAGATCACACCTCAAGTGACCTAGAAGTCGCACAGCATGACGAAACACCACCCAATGCCTTGTATCAGCTCCATAAACCGGCACCAGTATGACAGAACACCTCCCTTTTTTAGATTCTTAGGGCTTTTAAATTTTTTTACATTTATTTATTTTTTTATGGTTTTTACATATTTTTTTTGGTTTTTAGGGAATTAGAGGTTTTTTAGTTTCTAGTAGGTTTTAGTGTCTTTATGGTTTTTAGGGTTTTTAGGGATTTTATTTATTTCATGGGTTTTTAGTTGGTTTACGATATTTTAGGGAGTTTTGGGGTTTTTTTTGTTTTTATGATTTTTTGGGTGGGTTGGATTTTTAGGGGTTTTAAGTGTTTGTTAATATCTTTTGGTATTTTTAGGGTTTATTTATTATATTTTATGTTTTTATTGTTTTTAGTGTCTTTTGGGGGTTTTTATATATTTTATTGTTCGTTTATGGTTTTTAGGTTTTTTTGGTCGTTTTATAGGTTATTGGTTTTTTGGGAATTTTGGGGTGTCAAGGATTTTAGGGTTTTAGGGATTTTTAGGGGTTTTAGGGTTACCTAGGGTTTTCAAGATTTTTAGTGTTTTTAGGGGGTTTAGGATTTTTGGGTTTTCAAGGGTCTTCATGTTTGTTGATGGGTTTTAAATATTATTTTGTATTTTAAATTTTTTTATGGTTTTGAAAATTTTCAAAAGTTTTGAAGGTATTTTTAGTATTTTTTCGTTTTTAGGGACCATAGGGGGTTTTAGGGGGTTTAGATATTTTTTAGGAATTTAATGCATCATTAGGTTATTTTTATGGTTTTTAGGGAATTTTATAGCTTTTGGTGTCTTTTGGGTTTCATGTTTTTTTCCCTAGTTTTATGATTTTTCTTATTTTTTGTAGTGTTTTTATGGTTGTTTTAGGGTTTTTATGGTTTTAGAGTATTTTATGTTTTTATAGTTTCTTTTATATATTTTTGGATTTTTAGGGTTAAATTGTATTTTCTTAATGTTATTATGGATTTTAGTTCTCTTTAGGGATTTTAGAGTTTTTAGGGGTTTTAGAGTATTTTAGGATTTGTTTTTTGATATTTATTGTTTTTAGGGGTTATTTGGGGTTTATCATTGTTTTAGGGTTATAATAATTTCTAGTATTTGTTATATTTTTAGGGTGTTTTAGGGTTTTTGTGTTATTTAGGGGTTTAAAGGGTTTTTATTATTTTTTATGGTTTTAAGGGTTTTTATGAAGCATTTAGGGTTTTATAGGGTTTTAAGGTCTTTATAATTTTTAATATTTTAGGCTTTTTCTGGGGTTTTAGAATTTTTAGGGTTTTAAGGGGGTTTTCAGTTTTTAGCAGTTTTATGGTTTTATGGGCTTTAGGGTTTTCTGTATTTTATTGTTTAGTGAGTTTTTTTAGTTTTTTAAGGGGATTTTAGGTTTTTAGGGTTTTTATGTTTGTTATGGCATTTGAGGATTCAAATATTTTTTAAGAGTTTTTATCATAATTAATGTTCTTATGGTTTTTAGAGGTTTCAATGTCTTTTGGTTTTTTATTATTTTTAGAGTTTTTAAGGTTTTCATGATTTTTGTGATTTTTATTCTTTTTATGATTTTTATCGGTTTTAGGGGTTTTAGTGTAATTGGGGATTTTTAGGGGTTTTATGGGTTTTATCGTTTTTTAGCATTTTTCTCATTTTAATAGTTTTTAGGTTTTTGGTTTTTTTGTTTTTTAATGTATTTTTGGATCGTTAGTGGTATTTGATGGTATTTAGGGTTTTATAGGGTTATAAATGTTTTTTAGGGTTTTTACGGTTTTCTTGGGTTTAAAAAGTTTTATTGTTTTAATGGGTTTTAGTATTTTTAGTGGTTTAGGAGGGTTTCTAGGTTTTAAAAGTTTTTAGGGTTTTTTAGGATTTTTATTTGTTTTTAGTTTTTTTTTTGTACTTTTAGGGGATTTTAGTATTTTTTTTAAGTTTTTATGATTTTTAAAGCATTCTAGGGCATTAGTGTTTTTAAGTGTTTCTATGTTTCTTAGTGTTTTAAGGGGTTTTAGGGATTTTTTTAGTGTTTTTTTGGTTTTTTTGGTTTTTTTGGGTTTTAGTGATTTTATAAGGTCTTAAGAGGTTTTAAGTGTTTTTAATCCATTTAGAGTGTTTCATGGTTTCTAGGTTTTCTGAGGGTTTCTGGGTTTTTATTATTTTATTTGGGTTTTTAAGGGGGTTTTAGTGTTTTTATGGGATTTTTTTGTGTTTATGGGTTTTAATGGTTTTTATGGTTTTTTAGGGTTTCAGTTGGTTTTTGGGTTATTTGGGGTTTTTAGGGGATTTTATGGATATTTGGGATTTTTTAGTTTTATGGGTTCTTTGATTTTTAAGGGGGGTTTTTTTGGTTTTTTGGAGTTTTTATTGTTTTGTGGGTTTTTAATGTTTTGCGCAGTTCGCTTCTTTTTTAGGGTTTTTGGGTTTTTTTGGTATTTAGGGTTTTCCGTGTTTTCTAAATTTTTTATTCTTTTGTGGGTTTTTGTGGTTTCTATGGTTTTTTAGTGTTTTAGGGTTTTTAAGGGTTTTCATGATTTTTAGGGATAGTTTGAGGTTTTTTGGGTTTTTATGGTTATTAGGGTTTTTAGTGTATTTTGGTGGTTTCTAGGTGGTTTTTAGGGATTTTTAGGGTTTTTAGGGTCGATAAGGTTTTTTAGAGTCCTTTAGGGTCTTCAGCATTTTTAGGGTCCTTTATGGTTTTACTGTTTTTGGGTCCTTTTGGGTTTTATGGTCTTTTAGTATTTTTAGGGTCTTTAGGGTCCTTTCCGGATTTTAGGGAATTATAATTTTATAGAGTTTCAATGTATTTTATATTTTCCTAGGTTTTTTATATTTTTAGGGTTTTTAAGGTTTCAGTGTTTTTTAGGTTTTTATGGTTTTTGGCGTTTTTATGATTTTTAGGGTTTTGGGGTTTTCTAGGTTTTTTGGTGACTTTATGGGTTTAAGGGTGTTTATGGTTTTTAGGTTCTTTTACGATTTGTGATTTTTTTAGAATTTTATTATTTCTTCGAGTTTTTACAGTTGTTTTAGGTTTTTTTTCATATTTTACAATTTTCATGTTTGTTTGTATGTTTTTTTATTTTTATTGCTTTCTTCAGGGGTTTAGGGTTTTATTAGGTTTTTTTAATGTTTTATATTTTTTTTATGATTTTATGTTTTTTAGTTTTTTAGTTTTTTTATGGTTTTTCGGCGTTTTAATGATTTTTATAGGTTTTTAGACATTTTAGGGGGTTTTAAGTAATTTTTGGTTATTTTTATTTGTTATCATTTTTAGGTGTTTTATAGAGTTTTTAGGTATGTTATTGGGTTTTTATCATTTTATAGAATTTTATTGTTTTTAGCATGTTTCATGTTTTTTAGGGTTTTTGAGGGTTTTTGAGAAATTATGGTTTTAGGTGTTTTTAGGGTTTTTAGGTTATTTTATAATTTTAAGGATTTATTGTGATTCAGAGTGTTTGGGAATTTTTATGAGTCTTTTAGTGTTTTTGTATGATTTTTGGGCCTTTTCAAATTTTTAGAATTTTAGGGTATCTTTTGTTTTTTTCTTCATTTGGGTTTTAATTTTTTATGGTGTTTTATGGGTTTTAGGGGTTTTAATGGATTTGTAAATTTTTAGGGTTTTAGGGTATTTTTGGGTTCTATGGGTTTTTTTGGTTTTTAAGGGATTTAAGGTTTTGGGGTTTTTAGTTTTTAATGGGTTTTAGGTTTTTATGTGTTTTAGGGTTTTATGGTTTTTATGGTTTGTTTGGGTTGTAATGATTTTTTGGGACTTTATGGTTTTTTGGGTTTCTAGGTTTTTAGGGGTTTCTATATTTTGAAGGGCTTACAGTGTATTTAGGGGTTTTAGTAGCTTTAAGGTTTTTAAGTGTTTTTAGGATTTTCTAAAGTTTTGCCATTTTTTGGGTTTTACATTATAGGGTTTTAAGGGGTTTTATGGGTTTTATTGTTTTTTAGATTTTTAGGGGTTTTAGGGTTTTATGGGGTCTTTTAGGTTTTTTGGGGTTTAGGGTTTTATATAGTTTCATAGGGATTTTATTTTTTTAATTTTTTGTATTAATAGGATTTTTAGAGTTTTCTAGTATTTTATGGGTCTTAGAGCATTCATTTTCTCAGGGTTTTTTTGGTTTTCCATTAGTTTTTATGGATTTTTAGTGTTTTTGGGTTTAATATGTTTTTACAATTTTTCAGTTTTTTATGTTTTTAAAGATTTTCAGGGTTTTTTGTTGTTTTAGAGTTTTTAATGGTTTCTTTGGGATTCTTCATACTTTTAGGGGTTTTAATTCTTATAGGAATTTTTATGGTGTTTACAGATTTTTAAGGGGTTTAGTGGGATTTTAGTGTTTTTACGGTATTTATTGTGTTTTGGATTTTTAGGGTTTTAGGCATTATAAGAAATTTTAAGGGTTTTTTATGTTTTAGTGTTTTTTATGGTTTTAAAGGTGTTATTTAGGTTTTATTTTATAATTTTTTAGGTTTTTGGGGGTTTTTAAGAGTTTTCTGGATTTTAAGGGGTTTTCGAGGTTGTAGGGTTTTTATGGCTTCATAATTTTTTTTGTGTTTTTTAATGTTTCTAATTTTTTTTTGTTATTATTGTTTTATGGTTTTTATTATTTAAGGGTTTTAGGGTTTAATGTTTTTTTAGGGTCTTAGGGGTTTTTAGGGTTTTAGGGTCATTGAGTGTTTTCACAGGTTTTAAGGATTTGGGGTTTTCTATAGGGTTTTAGGAACATTAATAATTTTTACATATTTTTAAGTTCCTTTAGGGTTTTATCATTTTTTTAGTATCCCTTAGGTGTTTTTTAGGTTTTAGGGCCCTTTTGGGGTTTTAGGGGTTTTAGGGTTTTTTAGAATTTTTTCTAATTTTTGGGTTTCTAGATTTTTAGGGGTTTTTATGTTTTTAGGGGTATTTTGGGTTTTTATTTTTTGGGGGGGGGGGTTAGGTTTTTTGTGTATTAGTGGATTTTTTGGGTTTTGGGTTTTTTTGAGTTTATAAGGATTTTTAGGGTTTTAGAGGTTTAGGGGTTTAGGGTTTTAGGGTATTTTGTAGATTTTAGGGTTTTATGATCTTTTTTAATCTTTTAGGGTTTTTGGGTTTTCTGTGGGTATTTTGTGTTTTTTAGGGTTTTTTGGATTTTACTATTTTTAGGAGGATTATGTGTTTTGAGGGTTTTTACAGATTATTGATTATTTTTATTTTTATTTAGGTTTTTAGGATTTTAAGGGTTATTATGAGAATTTAGGGTATAATAGGTTTTATGGTCTTTCAATTTTTTTAGTTTTAAATGTTATTTGGGTTTTTTGGGCTCTTTCTGGGTTTTAGGGATTATTTGGTTATTTAACTTTTAAGGGTATTTTAGTTTTTTTTGTTATTAGGGTTTTTGGGTTTTATTGTTTTTTTTAATTATTTTTTGTTTTTGTTAGGTATTTTTATGTCTTTTAGGGGTTCTATGGTGTTTCGTAACATTTACAGTTTTCAGGTCTTTTAGGGTTTTTTGGACCCTAAAGAGATTTTTAGAGTTTTTTGGGTCCATTAAGGTATTTATGGTTTTTGGATCCATTAATATTTTTATAGTTTTGCAGGATTTATTAAGGTATTTATAAATTTGTAGGGTTTTATGGTATTTAAATTTTTTAGGTGTTCATGGATTTTGGGTTATTTATGGGATTATCGGGTTTCTAGGGTTTTTATGATTTTTAAGGTTTAAAAGTTTTTAGAGATTTTTAGGGGTTTTTTGGGTTTTTAGGGTTTTTAGGGGTTTTTAGTGGGTTTACGGAGTTTTGCTTATTTCTAGTGTTTTTTAGGTATTTTTAGGGTTTTCAAGGGTCTTTAGGGTTTTTTAGTGGTTTTTAGTATTTTTACAGTTTTTAGGCCATTTAAAAATTTTCAGGGACTTTATGGTCTTTTAGGGTTTAATGGGGTTTTAGGGTTTTTTAGGATTTTTATGGTTCTTTCAAGGGTTTAGGGTTATTAATGTCATTTAAGGTTTTTATGGGTTTCTAGGGTATTTAAGGGGTTTTTGGGTCATAGAGATTTGTATTGGTTTTTTGGGACATAGGGGGTTAGTTTTTTGAGGGTATTATGGGTTTTGTGGTTTTGTAGGTTTTTTAGGGTTTCATAGGTCCATTAGAATTTTTAGGTTCATTTATGTTTTTTGGGACATTTATGGTTTTTTTGGTTTTTAAGGTCATTTAGCGATTTTTAAGTCTTTTTAGACCCTTCAAGGTTTTTAAGGGTTTTATGGAAAAATGAGTTTTTGGGGTTTTTGGGGTCCTTTTTGGTTTTTAGGGTTTCTAGAGTCTTTTAGGGGTTTTGGTATTTTATAATATTTTGAGGGGGTTTTTTATGGATTTTTTCTGTTTTGGGTTCTTTAACGGTTTTTGGGTTTCTTTAGGACTTTGGGGTTTTTAGTGTCTGTTAGGGGTTTTACTAAATTTTTAGGTTCTTTTAGAGGTTTTTATATTTTTAGTGTGGTTTATGTTTTTTATGATTTTTAGGGTATTAGGGTTATTATGGTTTTTAGGTGGTTTTGGGTTGTTAGGGGTTTTTAGGGGTTTTAGGGTTTTTAGTGTTGGTACCATCCTTTGTGCTTTTAGGGGTTGTTGGGTTTTTTAGTGATCCTAAGGGTTTATAGCTTCCTTTAGTGCTTCAAGGTTCTATAAGTTTTTGAGGGATATTTTAGTGTTATATTAGTTTTTAGGGTTTTTAGGGGTTTTTATGGGTTATATTGTTTTTAGGGTTATTCAAGGGTCTTATGGGATTTTAGGGATTTTAAGTATTTTTAGGATTCTTTATGGTTTTTTGAGTTTTTATGGAATTTAGGGTTCTTAAGGGATGTTTACAGTTCTTTAGGGGTATTATCGTTATTAGGGATTTCAATGATTTTTTTTTCTTTTCTAGGAGTCTTATGGGTTTTTTGAGTTTTTTGGGTTTTTAGGTCCTTTATGGGATATTAAAGGGTTTATAGCGTTTTTATGGGTTTTTTCCAATTTCTATGGTTTTAGGCATTTTTAGGGTGTTTAGAGGTTTTTATAGGTTTTATGGTTTTGATTGGTTTTGTGGTTTTTATAGTGTTTTGTATTATAGAGGTTTTAGTGTTCTTAATATTCTTTTAGGGGGTTTTCATATTTTTAGGGTTTTATTATTTTTTTGGGTTTTAAGGGTTTAATGGGTTTTAAAAATTTATAATGGTTTTAATAGTTTTTAGTATTTCTGTGGTTTTTAGGGTTTTTAGGGGTCTTTTATGTTATTATGGTTTTTGTTTTTTGTGTTTTTTTAGATTTTTTAATGTTTTTATGGTTTTTTTAGTTTATCATCTAGTTTTTTTGGGTTTTCTTATTTTCTGGTTTTAGGGGTTTTTTTTACAGTTTTTAGGGACTATTAGGGTTTTTAAAGGTATCTTGGGTTTTTTAGTTTTTTGGGATTTTAGGGATTTTTTGGTTTTTTATTAGTTTGAAAGGATTTTATGTTTTTAGGGATTTTAGGATTTTCTAGGGGCTTTAAGGTCCATTAATGGTTTTGTTAGATGTTTTTATATATTTTTTATGGTTTTTAGGGTTTTGTACGGTTTTTCAGATTTCATATGGGTTTTCTAGGAATTTTAAGAGTCTCTATGAGTTCTCTATGGTATTTTAGAGTGTTTTTATGGTTTTTAGGATTTTATAGATTTTTAGTTCATTGGGATTTTTAGTTTTTTTAGGGTGTTTTATAGTTTTTAAGGGTTTTTTAGGGTTTTTCAGTTTTTTGTGTTATATTTTGGGTATTTAGGTTTTTAGGGGTTTTTAGTTTTTTAGGTTTTTTATGTTTTCTTATTTTATTTCAGTGTTTTTAGTTTTTTTAAAGGTATATAGGTTTTTTTAGGATTTTCATAGGGTTTTTAGGGCTTTAGGGTTTTCATAGTGTTTTTAGTGTTTTTAGGGTTGTTAGAATTTTTAGGGATTTCAAGGTTTGTTATAGTTTTTGTTGTCTTAGTTATTTTTAGGGATTTTAGGGCCTTTAAAATTTTATTAGGGTTTTCATTTTTTTGTGAGTTTTGGGGTTTTTTCTATTTTTGTGAGAATTTGGGTTATTTTATCGTTTTTAGTGTTTTAAAGATTTTTTTTTATTTTTAAAGCTTTTTAGGGTTTTTAGGGCATTTTAGGAATTTTATGGGGTTTTACAGTTTTACATGTTTAGGGGTTTTAGGTATTTTACAGTTTTTAGGGTCTTTGGTGTTTTATGAGGTTTTTGGCTTTTATGTAATTTTAGGGTTTTTATATTTTTGGGGGTTTTAGGGTTTTTAAAGGATTTTATTAATCTTTTAGGGGATTTATAATTTTTTATGCTCTTTTGGGATTTTGTGGATTTTTATGGTCCTTAGGGAATTTTAGGATTCTTGGGGTTAAATAGTTTTTTTATAGTTCTTGGGGTTTTTATGGTTTTTACGGTTTTTTGGGGTTTTAGTTTTTTTAGTAAGGGTGTTTTTGGGATTTATGTTTTTTAGGGGTTTTAATATTTTTTAGGTTTTAATAATTTTTAGGATTTTAGGGTATTTATGTTTTTTTGGATTTTTTTGTTTTAATGTTTTTTTAAATTTTATGTCTTTTATGGTTTTTACAATTTTTAGTGTTTTAAAACATTTTCTCTGGTTATTAGGGTGTTAAAGGTTTTTTGGGGTTTGGATTTTTTAATATTTTTTTAGTTTTTTAGGGTTTTAAGTGTTTTGGGGGTATTAGGGTTTTTATGAGTTTAGGGGTTTATGGGTTTTAAGGGATATTTAGGTATTTTGGGGGTTTATGGATTAATGGTTTTAGGGTTTCTTATTATTTTTAGGTTTTCTTAGGGTTTCATAATATTTTTAGAGTTTTTATACTTTTAGGTATTTTTAGTGGTTTTGGGGATTTTTAGAATTTTAGGGTGTTTTTAGGGGTTTAATGGTTTTTTAATGTTTTTAAGAATTTTGGGATTTTGGGTTGTTTGTGGGCTTTAGATTTTTTAGTGGGTATTACAGTTTTTTTAGATATTTTAGAGGTTTTTAGTGACTTTACGGTTTTTAGGGGTTTTAGTGTTTTAAGATTTTTTGGGGGGAGGGTTTTTAGGGTTTCATTGATTTTTTAAAGTATTTTAGGATTGGGGTTAGGTTTTTTAGATTTTTTAGGGTTTTAGATGTTTTTAGGGTTTATCATGTTTTTTGGGTTTTATGGGGTTTTATGTTTTTAGAGGGGTTTTGGGTTTTTGTGGAATTATGATTTGTTGGGGGGGTTTTAAGGGTATTTTTGGTTTTTTGGTGTTTTTGGTTTTTTAAAAATTTTAGTGCTTTTAGAGGGTTTTTAGATTATTATAATTGTTTTTTTGATTTCAGGTATTTTAGGGTTTTCTTGTATTTTAAGGGTTTTATTGTAATTTATAGGTTTTTAAGGATTTTGGTGACTTTTGGGGGTTTTGGATTTTTAGGGTTTATTTGTGTCTCATAATGTTTTTAGGTTTTTTTATTTGTTAGGTGTTTTTAGGGGATTTAAATATTTTTTGAGTCCTTTGGGGTTTTCAATAGGTTTCAGGGTCTTTGTGGGGTTTTTAGGTGCTTATGATTGTTCAAGATTTTTTAGGTCCTTATGGTCCTTTAGGGGTTTTTTAGATTTTTTAGGGTCCTATAGGGATTGAAGAGTTTTTAGTGTTTTTTAGATTTTTAATAGGTTTTTAAAGTTTTATGGTTTTAGGATTTTTAGGGTTTTAGGTATTTTTTATCGGTTTTTAGGGTTTTAGTGTTTTTAAGGTTTTTTAGGGGTTTTTAATTTTTTTAGGGGTTTTATGATTTTTAGGGTTTTAGGGTTTTAGTGTTTTTATGAATTTTAGGTTTTTTGGGTTTTTATGGTTTTTTGGATTTTTATAGGTTTTAGGAGTATTTTAAGGATTTTGGGTCTATTAGCTTTTATTTGTTCTTAGTATATTGTAGGTTTTTATTGTTTTTTTTTTGGATTTCTATGTTTTTAGGGTTTTGAGTGGTTTTAGAGTTTTTTATTGTTGGGGTTTCGAGGTTTGGAAGTGTTTTAGTGGTTTTAGGTTATATCAAGGTTTTCAAATGTTTTTATGGTCTATTAAGGTTTCTTGGATTTTTTTTACATTTTTTAGGGTTTTAGGTGTTTTATGGTTTCTAGGGGTTTAAATGACTTTTAAGGATTTTAGGGTTTTATGTTTTTATGTTTTTTCAGAGTTTTACAAAGATTTCAAGGATTTTGGGGTCTTTAGGGGATTTCACTATAATTGGGGTCTTTTAATGTTTTAGTGTTTTACAGTATTTTCATAGGTTTTATGTGTTTTTCGTTTTACGAGTATTTTAGTAATTTTTTGTGGTTTAGTGGTCATTTAGGGTATTATGATTTTTTGGTTCTTGGAGGTTTTTTTCGATTTTAGAGTTTTTATGAATTTTTGATGACTTTCTGTTCTTTTCAGTGTTAATTAGGTTTTTTGGGTCATGTATGATTTTTAGGGTTTTATGGTGATTAAGGATATTTTAGGATTTTAGGGTGCTTAAATATTTTTTAATGATTTTCAAGTTCCTTTCAAGTTTTATGCTATTTTGTTTATGTATTTTAATTTTATATTCTTTTTAGCTTTTTAGGGGTTATAAGGTTTTAATATTTTTTTGGGTTTTAGTAGCTTTATGTTTTTAGGGTTTTTAAATGGTTTTTATTGTTTTTTGGTATTTATAATTTTTTAGCGTTTAGGGTTTTTTAGGGTTTGGTGTTTTTTTGGTTTTTAGGCCTTTTAGGGTTTTTAGGGTTGTATGGATTTTTAAGGGGTTTTTGAGGTTTTAGGGTCTTTATTGGTTTTTAGTGTTTTAAGGTTAGGGGAATGGTTTCTAGGGTTATTAAGGGTTTAAAAGGTAACATAAGGGTTTTTAGGTTTTTAGAGGGTATTAATATTTATTAGGGTCCTCTGGGGTTTTAGAGTTTGTTGCTTCTTTTCGGGTTTTTTGGGTTTTTTTGGTCCTTTGGGATTTTTTAGGTTTTTAGGGTCCCTCAATGTTTTTATTGGGTTTCAGATTTTTTTATGGTTTTGTAGGTTCGTTTGGGATTTTTTTGGTATTTTGGGTCTTTTAGTGTTTTAAAGTAATTTACGGAGTTTTTATGTTATTTTGGGATTTTTATGTTTTTTTTGGGTTTTTTGGTTATTATAAACATTTAGAGTTTTTGAACATTTTATGGATTTTTTTGTTTTTAGGGTGTTATGGTTTTAGGGATTTTAGGATTTTTTTATGTTTTAGGGGTTTAAAAGGTTTTTTACAAGTTTTAGGGTTCTCTGGTTTTTAAGAGTTTTTTAAATTTTAGGGAACTTTATGGACTTATTGGTTTTTGTGTTTTAAGTTTTTTTTGTTTTTTAGGTGTTTTTCGGATTTAAAGGGGTTTTATGGTTCTTTTGGTTTTATTGGGGTTTTAAGGGGTTTTGGGTTTTTTATTGGTTTTATGTTTTTTTGGGATTTTAGTGATTTCTAGTGTTTTTTTTTGGAGTGGTAGATTTTTTGGGGGTATTATGGTGTTTTAGGGATTTTAGGGATTTTAGGGGTTGTTAGGGTGTTTTAGGGGTTGTTATGGTTTTTGACGGTTTTAAAGGGAATTTTAGGGTTTTTAGGGAGTTTAGGGAATCTTTGGGTTTTAGGGGGTTAATATTTTTTGGGTTTTTCATGTATTTTTTAGGTTCATTATGGGTTTTATGGTTTCAAAATGTTTTATAGAGTTTTAAGTGTTTTTAGATTTCATTATTTCATAAGGGGCTTTAATACTTTTAGGGATTTTTAGTTGTTTTTAGAGTTTTTAGGGTTTTAGGGAGTTTTAGGCATTTTTAGGGTTTATGTGCTTTCAGTAGTTTTAAGGGTTTTTATGGGTTTTATGGATTTTTATTTTTTAAGGGGTTTTTTTTACTTTTATAGTTTGTTTAGGTTTATTTTGGGATTTGAGGGGTTTTAGGTTATTAGTTCTTTTTAGTATTTGTTTAGTGGTTCTACGGGTCTTTTAGGGTATTATGGTTTCAAGGTGGTATTGTTTTTGGGGGTTTTAGAGGGTTTTAGGAGTCAGAGGTTTTTTATTGTATTTTATGGGTTTTATGGGGTTTTTTTTGTTTTTAGGGGTTATAGATTTTTTAGATATTTTTTTGGAAATACTGTGTTTTTAGGAATTTTTCATGTTTTTAGGGGGTTTAAGGATTTTTTGGTTTTTTAATGATTTATAATTTTTTAGAGACTTGAGAGTTTTTTCAGATTTATAGGTTTCTATGGTTTTTATGGTTAGGATTTTTTGGATTCTTATAAGGATTTTTGGGTTTTTAGGTGTTTAAAGGGCTATTGGATGTTTTTTGTGATTCTTACGGTTATTATATTCTTTATAGTTTATGGTTTTTAATTTTTTTTGGGTGTTTATGGGTTTTAGGTTCATTTAGTGGATTTATAGGTGTTTAGGGTATTTTAGGGTCATTTAGTATTTTTAGGATATTTAGGGTTTTTGGGTCTTTTAGTGGGTTTTATGTGTTTTTATTGTTTTTAGCGGTTCTATATGTTTTCCTGGATTTTATGGGTTTTTATCATTTTTAGGGGGTTTCTTAGTTTTTAGTGTTTGTATATTATTTTTTAGTTTTACAATATTTTACCATTTTTAATGTTTTTAATATTTTTATAGCTTTAATGGATTTCTAGGTATTTTGGTGGTTTTTTGTTTTTTAATGTGTTTCTTAATGTTTTTAGTGTTTCTTAGGTTTTTAGGGGGTATCAATAATTTTTTCGGTATTTAAGGGATTTTTTAGGGTTTTATAAATTTTCATGGGTTTTACGATTTTAATGGTTTTTTGAAATTTTTATGGGTTTTTAGGGTTTTATATTTTTATATTTTTTTTGGGTGTTAGGTTTTAAGAGTTTTTTAGTCACTTATGTTTTTATGGATTTTTAGCGGGTTTTTGGGGTTTTTAAAGTTGTTTTAGGGTATTTTAGTGGTTTTTCTATAGTTTTTAGGGTTTTGTGGGATTAAGAGGATTTTTAGGGATTTTAGGGTATTTTAGGTTGTTTATGGATTTTATATTTTTAAAATGGTTTTTTGGGTTTTTTGGGTTTTAGGGGTTTTAAGGATTCTTAAGGTTTTAATTGTTTATATGGTTTTTTTTATTTTTTTTATTTTTAAAATTTTGAGGGATTTTTAGATGTTTAGTATTTTTATTAATTTTATTATATTTAGGTATTTTATTGTTTTTTAGTGTTTCAAGTTTTATTTTATGTTTTTATGGTTGTTTTACGGTTTTAGTGGTTTTCTTATTTGATTGGAATTTGAAGGGATTTGTTTGGTTTTTTAGGGTTTTCTAGTTTTTTTGGGGTTTTTTAGGGGCACTAAGGTTTATTTGGGGTGTTAAGGGATTTTAGGGTTTTTTTGGTTTTTATGGGTTTTTTGGGGATAGAAATATTTTTAATGGTTTTTAAGATTTTCTTAAGGTTTTAGAGTTTGTTAATTTTTTTAGAGATTTTTGGATTTTTTTAGGGTTTTTAACTATTTTTTGGTTTTTTATTGTCTTTCATGTTTTTAAAGATATTAGGGTTCTGGGGTTTTAAGGGTTTCAGGGTTCAGGGGTTTAAAATGTTTTTAAAGTTTTTGAGAGTTTTATTGGTTTTTAGAATTATTTATATTATTAATGGTTTTTAGGTTTTGTTATGGATTTTATAGGGGTTTTGGGGACTTTTTGAATTTTTAGGGGTTTTAGGGAATTTTAGTGTTTTAGTGTTTTAGGATATTTCAACGATATTTAAATATTTTCTATGTTATTTACTATTTTTTGGATTATTTTTGGGTTTTGAGGGGGTTTAATGTGTTTGTAAGGTTTTTTGGGGGGTTTTATGGTTTTTAGGGTTTTTATAACTTTTAGTGTTTTATAGTGGTTTTTAGGTACTTTCATGGTTTCAGGGTTTTTTTTGGTTTTTAGTTTATTTAAGGTTTTCAATGTTTTATGGTATTTATGGGTTTTAAGGTTTTTAGGGTTTTAGTTGGTTTATGGGGATTTTATTGTTTGAAAGTTATTTAGGGCTTTTTAGAGTTTAAAATTATTAGGTTTTAAGTGTTTTTAGGTGTTTTTAGGGTTTTTAGAGGCTTTAGGGTGTTTAGGGTTGTTATGGGATTTTGTTGAGTTTTATAGTTTTTAGGGTGTTTAGGGGTTTTAGGGTTTTTTATGATTATAATGGGTTTTTATGATTTTTTATGTTTTTAGGGATTTTATAGTTTTATATGATTTTTAAGGTTTTTTTATTATTTTTCAGGATTCTAGTAATTTTCTTATGGGTTTTATGGATTTTTAGGTTTTTAGGGTTTTTAAAATTTCTTTTAGGGGATTTAGGGTTTTTTGTTGTTTAGGGTTTTTAATGGTTTTATGGTTCTAGGGGTTCTATGGGTGTTTTAGGGTTTTTTTGTTTTTTATTTTTTATTGAGTCTTTTGGGGTTTTTAGTGATTTTAGAATATTTTAGGGTTTTTATGGATTTTATGGTTTTTAGGGATTGTATGATTTTTAAGGTTTTTATGGTTTTTTGTATTTTTGGGTTTTTTTGATTTTTTAGGTATTTATAGGGTATTAGGTTTTTTAAAATTTTTATGGTTTTTATTTTTTTATGGTTTTTAGGATTTTGGGTTTTTTATGTTATTATAGTGTTTTAAGGTGGTTCATGATTTTTTTATGGTCTTTTAGCATTTTAGGGTCTTTTAAAGACTTATAGGGTTTTAGGGTCTTTTAGGGTTTTCTATGATTTTTAGTGTTTTAGGGGGTTTTAGGGTTTTTTTGGTCTTTTAGAATTTTTAGGGTCTTTTAGGGTTTTTAGTACCTTTTAGGATTTAATGTGTTTTAGGGGGGGGGGGGGGTTTATGTTTTTTTTTGGGGGGGGGGTTAGAATGTTTTAATTTTTTGGGGGGTTTATGGTTTTTAGCGGTTTAAGGGTTTTTAGGTTCTATTAAGGATTTTTGCACCTTAAAGGTCCTTCTAGGATTTTAAGTGTTTCATTGAATTTTATTATTTTATGGGGTTTTATTGGCCTTTAGGGGGTTTTAGAGTCATTTTATGGGTTTTTAGTGTTTTGGGGTCTTTTGGGTTTTTAGGGTATTTTTGGTCCTTTACATTTTTTTGGGTCTTTTATTGTTTTATGTTCATTTATGATTTTTTGTGTCTTTTAGGGTTTATGGTTTTTTATGATTTTTAGGGTGTTTTAATGTTTTTTGGGATGGTTTAAGTGTTCTTAGTGGATTAAGAGTTTTTTTGGGTCTTTTATGGTTTTCTAGATTTTTTTAGGGACTTTTGGTGGTTTCAGGCTTTTTAGGGTATTTTCATGTTTTTTGGGGTTTTAGGGTTATTTAGTGATTTTTGGGTTCTTTATTGTTTTTTGATTGTTTCAAAGTCCTTGATATTTTTTAGGTATTATTTGTTCCTTTTCATTTTTAGGATTTTTAGGTCCCTTTATGAATTTTCAGAGTTTTATGGTGTGTTTTGTGTTTTTATGTTTAATTTTAGGTATTTTAGGTTTTTATTGCATTTGTAGTGTATTTTATAGTTTTTAAGGTATTTAGGTAATTTTATGGGTTTTGGGATTTATATAAGTTTTCAGGGTCCTTTAGGGAAATTAGGGGTTTGGGGGTCTTTTAGGGTCTTTAAGAGTTTTAGGGTTTTCACACAGTTTTAGGGGATTTAAGGTCCATGATGTTGTTTTAGAATTTTTTGGGGGTATTTAAGGTTTTAGGGTTTCATTGGGGGTTAATATTTTATATGTTTTTTAGTATTTTTAGGGTTTCTTAGGCGTTTTAATGATTCTATATTGTTTTTATGGTTTTAGCGGTTTAGGGTTGTTTGGTTTTTATGTTTTTAGGGTTTTTATGGTTTTTAGGCTTTTATGGTCTTATATGGGTGTTAGGGTATTAAAGATTTAATGTTTTTTAGGTTTTTAATGTGTTTTTTCATTTTTAGGGTTATTCTATGATTTTTTTAGTTTTTAGGGTTTTGCCAGATTTTTAGGGGTTTTATGGTTTTTTGAGGTTTTAAGGGTTTTAGTGTTTCATGAGTTTTAACAATTTTTGGCTTTTAAAACTATTTTTATGGTGTTTTATGGGTTTTAGAGTTTTTTTAGGGGGGGGTGTTATGGTTTTTAGGTTATTTTTTAGGGATTTTAGGATTTCATAGTGGTTTTGATGGTATTTAAGAGTTTTAATGGTTTTTAGGGATTTAGGGGTTTTTATTGTTTTTTAGGAAATAAATGGTTTTAAGGGATATTTAGTGTATTTTAGGGGGTTTATTGGGGCTTTGGGATTTTTAGGATTTTTATGGTTTGTAAGTTTATTTTGTTATTTGGAGTTTTAAGTGCTTTTTAGAGTTTTTAAGGGTTTATAGTTTTTAAATACTATTTTAGGGGTTTTTTAGTTTTAGGGGTTTTATGGTTTTTAGATTTTTTAGGAATTTTTATGGTTTTTAGGGGTTCTTAGGATTTTTAGGGGTATTTAATATTTTTTTCAGGTAATAGGGTTTTATAATGTTTTTATGGTTTTTGTGGTTTTTCTATTTTTTATTGTTTTTAGGGTGTTTTAGGGTTTCATAAGGGTTTTTGGGTGTTCTAGATATTTTAGGTGTTTTGGGGGGGTTTAGGTCTCAAAGGGGTTTAAAAGGTTTTGTATAGTTTTTAGGGTTTTCTTGGTTTTTTATGGATTTTAAGAGTTTTTTGAGTAATAAGGTTTTTAGGGGGTTCTAGGGTTTTTATTGTTATAGGGGATTTAGGGTATTTAGGGGGGGTTTTATGTTTTTTAGGGTTTTTAGGGTTTTTATGGACTTTAGGGGGGTTTTTTTTGTTTTTATGATTTTTTAGGGATTTCAATGATTTTTAGGGATGTATGTATTTTGGGGGTTTCTATAATTTTTCAGAGTTTTATGGGATTTATATGGTTTTTAGCAGATTTCAAGGTTTTATTAATATTGTTTAGGGTTTTTGTGGGATTTTAAGATTTTAGGGGTCTTACGGTGTTTTAGGGGTTTAGGATTTTTATGTTTTTTGAGGGGTTTCATATTTTATTAGTGTTTTTATGTTTTTTTAGGACTGTATAAGGGTTTTTAGATTTTTTAGAGTTGTTTAAGTGGTTTTTAGGGGGTTTTGGATTTTTAGTATTTTTAGTGGTGTTTCATATTTTTCTAGTGTTTTAAAGATTTTTTTTGGGTTTTGGGGGGTTTTTTAGTGTTTAATGGGTTTTATAGTCATTTAGAGATTTTTAGATTTTTGACATCTTTTATGGTGTTTTGGTGTTTTATGGACTTTTAGAGTATTTTCAGTTTCAATTATCTTTTAGGTTATTTTACCATTTTTAGGATCTTTTAAGGGTTTTGATGTATTTAATGTCTTTTAGGGGTATTATGGTTTTAATGGTTTTTAGGGTTTTTATGGTTTTTATGATATTTATGGGTTTTCTAGGGATTTCATTTTTTAAGGGTTTTAAGGGTTTTATATGGTTTTTAGGGTTTTTAGGGTTTCTAGGGGTTTTTAATGGGTTTGTAGTATTATTTAATGTTTTTAGGATATTTAGGGTTCTTTTTGGGTGTCTAGGGTACATTTAAGGGTTTTAGGGGTTTTATGATTCTTTTAGGGTTTTTATGGATTTTAGGGTTTTTTAGGGTTTTTAGGGTTTTGTAAGGGTTTATAGTGTTTTGTAGGGTTTTATAGAGTTTTAGGGGTTTCTTGGGTTTCATATGGTTTTTTAGGGATTTTATGGTTTTATAAGGCTTTTTATGGGATTTAAGGTTTTTTGGGTTTTTTGTGATTTTTAAGGGATTTTTGGATTTTAAGGATTTTTTAAGGTTTTTAGGGTTTTGACAAGTTTTTTGGGGGCAATGAAGATGCGAGGGTCAGGCTATTCCCCCCCCCCCCAAAAAAAATTTATTAGAAAGAAAAAAAGAGGACACAACAGACAAGGGAGGGGAGGGGTCAAATGGACCACCCCCAAAAAGCCCCCTACAACCCACGCCAAAAAAAGAAAAACCAAGAAAGAAAAGACTCAAGGACCAGACACAACAGCAGCATCATCACGTCACATCCATCCAGTACCAGTAGCCAGCATCACCACATCTAACCATCACAGCAACACACCAGCAGAAACACATTCAAACCAACCAGCCCCAGCTACCAACAACACCAAATCCAACATCACAGCCAATCACACCCAGCAGCATCACACCACAACACAAGCACCAGAACCAAAAGCAGCCATCAGCAGCTCCCAACAAACAGCAACCAGCAACTAGCAGCACAACAACCAACTCATCCACAACAGCAACAAATAACCAAACAACCACAAACAGCAGCCCCCAAATAGCATTCAATAACCAGTAAATAGTGCAGCCTTTCCCCAATCAGCCTCCATTCACACCCTTTCCAGCAACCATCATGTTCTCCCTAGGAGGGTCCAGTCTTGCAGCAAGATCATGATCCAATATCAATAGCAACTCACAACCAAACCAAGAATCATCACCACAGTGGCCAACAAGAGCACATAAGGCACCTCCAAAGTCCAACATAGCATCCAGCAACTAGCATCAATCTAGAAGTTTGACAGAAGCATGAAGACAAGTGAGTTGAAAACGAACCTGCAAAACCAAGACACAGTGGCGAAAGCTTGACCCGTCTTGACTCCACCAGAACCTCCTCCCAGAGTATTGACCATGGATGCCACGACGAAGAGAAAGATCCAGATCATCCAAGGAAGAGCCAAATCTCCGCAAGATCCCGGCCAACTTGATGACAGCCTTCCCTAGACTAGATCGCCGAATCCCGACTCCATCAAGCACTTGCCGCATCTCCCGCAAGATCACTAGGGGAGGAGACCTCTCGGGCAGAACACCAACCGCAACCTCAGACTTGAAGAGATCCTCGAACCTAGCATGACAACACTACTGAAGAAGACCTAGAACCCATTGACCCGTCCGTAGACACGTCAGATCTAAAAGAACAACCCCGAAAGGCAGAAATCTAGAAGGGATCTTGGCTTTAAAGGAATCGATAGCATCACCACAAGCCAGATCGGAAATATCTGATGAACAGAAACACCACATGAACCAGGATAGGAAGTCACTACCTTTACTTAAGAAGAAACGCCAGAATCCATTGCCATCCAGAAACCTCCGTGTCATTTTAGGGACCTTTAAGGTTTTAAGAGTTTTTAGTGTCTTTTTAAAAAATTTAGGTTCTTTTAGTGTTTTTCAGGGTTTTAGGGGTTTGGTGGTTTTAGGGATTTTTAGGGGTTTTAGGGAATTTAGTGATTTTTATTGTTTTTTATCTTTTTAGGAATTTATATGGTACAGTTTAGGGGTTAGGGTGTTTTATAGTTTTTCAGGGGTTTAGGTGTTTTTACTATTTTATGGTTTTTTGGGTTTTTTGGGTTTTTAGGTTTTTCTTTGTTTTTAGGTTTTTTAGGGGTTTAGGGTTTTTATGATTTTTTCAATTTTTTAGGGATATTTGGGTACTTTAGAGTTTTTAGGGTTTTTAGGGTTTTAGGGTTTTCACTGTTTTCATGTCATTTAGGTTTTTTAGGTTTTTAGGGACTTTAGTGTCTTTTAGGATCTTTTACGGATTTTCATAATCTTTTTGGGTCTTTTGGGTCTTTGGGTTTTTAGGGATTTTTTAATTTTTATACCTTTTAGGGTTTTTAAGATTTTGTAAGTATTTAAAGGGTTTTAAGTGTTTTTAGGGTGTTTAGAGAACGGAAGATCTGGGGGTCAGGCTATTCCCGACACCCCAAATTTATTAGAAAAAAAAAAGACGCAGCAGACAAATGAGTGGAGGGGTCAAATGACCCATACCCAAAAAACCTTAACAACCCAAACCCAAAAAACCAGAAAGCACACAAACCCAAGAAAAGTAGAAAATCAGAATTTTTCCCATTAGCATCTCCCTGCCAAACAACAACCATCATCCAGTAGCAGCATAACCATAATCAAACACTTCATCAGCATTCATCAGTACGATATCTGTATCACTATTGTAAACTCTGTCTTAGCACCACCATATTTCACCACCTTAACAAAATCAGCAACCATCATCCTTACTCCAATCTTATCTTACCAAACCTACACCACTTAATAGCATCACCCTGCTGAGATGCTCCCTTGATGCCGAGCTGAACCACCAACACCATCCCAACACCACCACTTGCACCGTCATACCAAACCAAGGTCAGGTTCATTGTGATGGGGAGGGCAGCAAGAGAAGAGGTGGGTGCATAAGCCAAGGGGAATTACAATAGTGATTAGTCACACCCCAGTATCCAATTACAATAGACACTCAGTTTCCAACAGCCAGTATCCCCTTCAATAGATCCCAACCTAGTAGCGGCCATCACCCTGCAGCCCAGATCCCTGCAACCAGTACTGACATTACAAATTGGTTTCCTACTCCAAACAAAGTCTCTAAAGACCTAGAACATTACTAGACAGAGCCCAAAACCTCATATAAAATCCCTCATACAGCACTATTAGCATCTCAAAACTAGTCAATCCATACACAGAACCAAAAAGACCACTTTGGGACCCCATAAAACCATAGACCAACAAAGGATCCAACATGAAATTAATTCATAAAATTAGTTTTATCATCTCCATGGATAAAAAATAATATAATTCCATCGAACCCATATTTTTAGAGGGTTTTCTCAATGTCAGGACCACTTGGAAGAGTGAAAAATACAGTATGTTGATTTATTTTTTCATGCTCAGCTCAGTCTAAAGGAGAATTCCTACTGGAGATACTCAAAAAATGGATTCATCCAATCAAAAATTTCCTCATATATGGTGGTAACTGAGGTTCATGGTGTAGAGGTACTGAAAACGAGTTGACTTACCTTTTTATTATCAATATATGAAGTACCATGGGTGATAACCCATCAGTGTTCCATGTGATTTACTAGGTCTTCCTAGCAAGGATCAACAAAAGGCATGAATAAAATTTACAAGGTATTGCATCAACCATTCTCCAATCTAGGGACACGATTCACCACTGGATAGGTAGGAAACTGAGCTATAAATTAATGATTTCACCCCATTAAGAACATAATATATTTCATTATAACGATGAAATCACCCTTGTTTTGAATGATAACGAGTTTAGATTATCCCTTCACATATATGTAGGGGAAATAAATCTCGAGGGATAACTCAAGACTAGAAATAGTGGCTTGATACTATGCCTCATTATTGGTGTATCTTTTTAAAATAGAAAATAGTACGGAAATACAACAAGTGTTGGGGTGATTAAGATGATCCCTAGTCCAACCGTGTTAATCTTGGAATTTTTGACCCTTTTATTGGTCAAGCTTTGAGAGGCACCATCAAATTACATATTCTAACATGAAACAACTATATCTATTGAGAGAATATCTTCATCTGGGAAACCAACATCCATAGGGAACTCAACAAGGGATGGATATACAAATAATAACTCTTCCAATGTCTAGCCATTGATGGACTTTTATGAGATACACCTGATGTAAAATATTGAGAGGATCACCTAGAAACATTCCAATTATCCTATCTTCATTTGGTGATGGAGGATATACGTTTGTGTTTCTACTCAGTACATCATCTCTATTAGATGATATATCAAAGTTTCACAACTTTTACACTTCAAAAACCAACATGAGGCAAATCTTCTTAATAGGGGAGTATCTGGTCTTCGTGTTGAGGATCATGTGGCTAATATAGTCGAAGATCATTTCTCTACACTCATTTTTTTTGGATTTAAGGGAACCAAGAGACCATTACAGGGTGGTTATGTAGAGGACCTAGGGCCTTCTTGAGATGGATGTCATTAGAACCATAGGTTGTAATACATACTGCTTGATATCCTCAAAGTCATTATGGAACTCCTTATAACATTAGTAAATGTTTCCATTCATCATGGACCCCAATAATATTTTTCACTTATTGGTTAGATTAGTTATTAATCATCATATGTCGGCTAATTAGACTTGAATCCCCCACAACTCCCAGAGGTTACTCGATGGAGGCATATGATTGATGGCCTTGATCTTATATAGGTCAATGTCAATGCCTATGTAACTCATAATAAATCCATGATGATTTCTGGAGGTGACCCCAAATTTACATATCAAGGAGTTTATATTCATGTCTTTGGAGCATAGGAAGTCAAACACTTTCTCAAGATCATTGAGATGATCCTAACACTGTTGATAATTGACCACCATGTCATCTATATAACATTCCACCATTATATTAAGAAATTTCTTGATGATTTTTTTATTGGCCCACTTATATGTGGATCTAGTATTCTTTAATCTGAAAGGCCTCAGAAGATATCATAAATTCCCTTCCAGTTCCCTGAATGGTGTGGAATCATCATCCTTAGGGGCCATCCAGATTTTATTATACCAGATGTATCCATCCATAAAGTAGAGATCCCAAAACACATCTGTAGCATCAATCAATATATCTATCACTACATGGGGAAAATAATCCTTCATAAAATATCTGTTGAGACCTCATATTGTCAATACAGACTCTGATCTACCCATTCTTTTTCCTGAATGGGACAATGTCGGCTAGCCGTCTAGGGTACTAGACTTCCATAACAAAGATGGATTTAAAAATATTTTAAACCTCATAATCGACCATAACATTGCGAGAGGGGTGCATCTTTTGGGGTTCCTTTTAAACCTATGTTGACTCATTTGGAGGCCAATACAATGAATGACTACCTAAGGTTCTATCTTGGAATTTTTTCATAGCTCTGGGTGAATATGTCACTGTGTGGTTTGAAGAAGGACACGTACTTCTGCTGATCATATGAAGACATGGTTTCACTAACCCATGTCAACCTTAAATATTCCTTGTTGTTGAGGTTCACCTAGGTTAACTCATCAATGGTGGTGTATACACCTTCTTTAAATGTAGTGGGGTGCCTTATAAATCTTCTTCATCATATGAGATTGTAGAATCATGGGAAGGAGGTGGATCTTCTAGTCCATTTGACTCAGGGGAAGAAATGGTTCCTTCTTGGGTAGATATTGAATCCTCAATGAGTGGTTCCCACTTTTCTAAGATAGTAGTGAATGATTTTGTTGAGCTAATTTCATCTGGATTCTGACTGTGTGGTCCTCTCTTGATATCAAAGAAATGGCATTGAGTTGACCTCCATCGAGTCTGCCCCACTTTTTAGAACATGCAGGAATGAAAAATATTAGTGTAAATGGTGAGAAATTATCTATAATTTATAGGATAAGGGTATTTTTGTATAGAACCAATATTGACCTACATGTACATTACATTAATTTTTCGGAATACCTAATACATAACAAAAACAGACAGCAAAGGACCATAATAGTTTAGTGTCTTCTGAAACTCAGAATATAATCTTCTAATCTTGGTGAAAGATCTTCAACATCTCCCATAAAGATATACCATTTTTTTCTTACCTAAAACCTTTATTTATGCCCTATGGAAAAGAAAACATATAAAGGGTGAGCTCAAATGACCAGTAAGGGTAATAATGGAGAAAATAAAACAAACCATATACATTTTAACTTCAAAACATGAACATAATGTTTGCACATCAAAATCTTGAGTTGTGAAATAAATCGTGGCAATACGTAAGGCATAGGTCATAAAGGAACATCAATCATGATAAAATAGAATGGTAATAAAACATTTAATTGTGGAAAATCATTAAGCACATGATATGATTTCCATAGTAGCCAAGGCATTGCTCTCAAGACCATCTTAGTGGACAAAGTCCCTTTCTGAATCGAGTTCACTCCTTGTTCCATTCCTGTATCACTGAACCAGATTAACTTACCATTCTAGCCATGTATATCTCATGAGATATAAATCTTTACCCAATGCATTGTAGGGAGATATAGGTCTCACCCATCTCATATTTAAATCATTCTTATGTGTGCCACAACATAAACATTAATCATTCATCATAACCCAATGAATAAAATGGGTTTCATAAACATCATCCCATCATAACATAATCCATATAAAACAAATGGATATCATTTCATCATAAGAAAATTTGAACCATGTAAATCATAGAGAAATTATACATGAAATATACACATATGAAATAATTTCATCTTAGATGTAAAATAGTTTTGACAAAACACTTGAAATGAATTCTTGAGGAAAATATCCTTTCTTCTTCAAAATCATTTTCTTTTCACAAAATGACATGCAATTTTAAAAGAAAGGATTTTGCTGAAAATAATCATGAAATATTGTAGAATAATATTTATGAAAATAAGGCATTATGAAACCATAAAAATCCATTCATGCCGTATAAGTTAAAAAAAACATTCTCCTCGTACTTTTAACGGAAAAGTCAAAAAATACCACGTATGGTAAACAAAAGAAAGATTCCTTCCATAACACAAATTAAAAGTCAAATAGGGGTAAACATGAATTTAAAAATACATGTAATAATATTAAAAACTTTATGATAAACATTTTTATGTACATGGATGAAAAATATAACCCCAGTAAATACTTACGTATAAGCCATCTCGGATAAAAATGAGATTGCAAAACTATCCCTTACCTTATGTCTGATATGCTTAAAATTTATTTGAACCTCATGTATAATGATTTAAATAATGTCATTGAATTATTACAGAATCATATTCATTATTTTGATATCATAAATGCTTCACTTATGACTTTATATTACCCGTTCTTTTGTAAATTCCATGTTAAAGCAACATTTTTTGTAAAATCATTTCATTTATCATATGTGTTTGGATTTTTTGTTCTTGATATTATTACTAATATACTGATTTAATTAATTCCAGAATCTAAAACATGATTTTTATATAATATATATTCAGTATATAAATATATATGATAGATTGATAAATGTAATGAAATACACCGTTCATGGAGATGGTAGGCCGTACGTACGCATGAACGTTGTTTTCATTTCCTTATTGAATTGAATAGAATTAAGTAGATGACATAAATATATATACACATAAATCCATTATCATTATTATTTCATATATTTCATTATTATTCATTATATATACTTTATAATCATTTATAAATGGTTAACATGGAGAATTAATCTCATCACGTCATGGAGACGGTATTCCGTACGTACGCACGCACGGTGATTTTGTTTTCCGTAGGATGGATATAAGGTGAAATAGGGTTGTTTAATATCTATAATAAAATATCAGTATATAATTAATACTTATTTTATTACTTTATAATGAAACAACTAAAGAAGAGGAAGTAGAAGAATAAAGAAACATGAAAGAGTCGGTAGAAGAGATTACCTCTTCCTCGACGCACCTCCTTTAAACATTCTCTTAGGGCACTATATATGTTCTTTTGAGAAGACCAGAACCTCTATGATATAACTAGAGAAGTTGATAAAAGAAATTTTCAGGGGTTGGCCGAGCATAAAGGCTCAAAAGGGTGTGAAGAGAAGAGGGAAGGGGTGCCCTTTTATAAGGGATGAGAGGGGCACCTTTGGAAAAACTTAAAATGTTATTTTATAATAAAGTCATATTCAGTTTATAATGGATCCAAAGTGACTTATATAGAAGTTAAAGTGGGTATGGGTCGAAATCCTATCAACCAATACGATTTAGACAAGTTTAGATTACTATTTTAACCTTATATTTAGATTTAACTCTAAGTTAAATAATTTAACTTTTATCGTTTCTTCTTGTTTTCTTAAACTATATGGTTAATAAACTTACTATAACAAGCCAAAAGAACCCCAAGTTATTCATTATTAATATATATAACCTCATATAAGTCATTTTTATGAACCTTAGATTTTTAGGAATAAAATAACAATTAATAATATAATGTTTGTTTTAAAAACTATTTTATGTCAAGTTTTACACTATTTGGTAATTGATTTTTGTGAAAATTATAACAGCCTGATTAGTTCGAAAAAAGTTAATTAAATAAGTAATAAAATGTCATATTAATCTATAAAATTAGTTTAATTCATAAAAAGACTAAAATTACATTTATTTGGGAATTTATAATATCAATTATGTTAATATATCAGTAATAAGGTACTTACTACATCATCATTGTGTCATAAATAAATTAACTTATTTAATGTATAAAAAATATAAATAAAATACCATTATGTAGGAAATATATTTATCTTTCTAATGAATATTTATAGACTAATTTAACTTATGTATAACCTTATATTAAAAATGTTTTAGTTATTAAACTTTGATTTTAACTATTTTAACTCTTTTTTAAATTAAATAATAATAAATGTCTCAATCTAATCCAACTGGACCTAAATTATAATATTATATTCCTAAGGTTTTTTTGTTCGAATTATACTTATCCAATAGAATTTGAACATGTGTTAGGGTAATAATAATATCATTGTTACCCTAAATTGCCCTATTTACTTTTAACCGTGGTAAATAAAAGTAAAAAAGTTATTATTCACCGAAAATTATTTTTATCTTATTGAACCAGATTTTACTCCTTGATATTAAACGTGTCTCTCGTATTTTATAAATTCAACTCATAGGAGTGGTAAAATTATGTTTTATGTAAATAAACAAATTCTCCTAGGAGGTGGGTAAAAGACGGTGAAATGTTCAATAAAAATTTTATATATCTAAAATTATTATAAAATGAATCCAATAAATTACATTGAAATTATATAGGTATTATGTATCAATTTTGTCCTAAAATAAATTTAAATAAAATAAATGATTATTTAAATAAAACGTCAGTTTTTAAATAGTAACCCAGTGTTTTCACTATTCATCAAAAATTGAAAGTTTTCAGAAAAATACCAAAAATTCACCCTAGGATAATTTCGATATTCTGAATCTGAAAATGAAGTCTATTTTGAAAGATAAAATTTATAAAATTTCAAAAAGTTGGTATTACTATTCATAACAGCTAGTTTATATAATATTTTAATAACATATCATTGTTTAGTGAAACTCGGTATTGCGTACAACACACGCTATCGTGGAAGGTCGCGATTGCGTGTAATGAAAGCCAAGTCAGGGTTGTGTGTAGTGCAAGATTCATTTGTTGTTGTGTATGATAGAATCCAACCATATTTAATTTATAAATTGAATATATATATATATGTACACTCAATGTTGCATAAAATAACTTTTATCAAATGAACATGAAATTGTGTGTAACACGATCCAAGATTAGTGTTGTGTATACTGCAAGCTAATACGGTGTTGCGTATAGCGCAATATAATCTTGGTGTAGCGTACAATAGAAGATATGAAATAAATTAAAAACAATATATCTTTTAAAATCTAGGGGTGTTGCATTTTACCCCCCTTAAAATGAATTTCACCCTCGAAATTCATCGGGGTTATAAATTGTTTACTACTTGAATGTTTATTTAATAGAAACCCACATCATAAAAACGAATACTAAAGCTTAATTTTAAAAACTAATGTATGAAATGTAAGCGTTACCCAAATTAACTTATACCTAGGTTTCCACATAAGAGAACATAGATGAAAATATGGATATGGAAGAGAAATATAACTGTCAAGTTCTAATGGAGAGTGGTAGAGAACATGGCTATGAAAAATCCAACAATCACAAGGCCATAAATTTGTGATGATCTAAGGTACCATCTGATTCATCAGATATGATAGTACTAGGACAACATTTTTGGTTTCCAAGATCATTTCCCTAACGTTGGTGAACTTTTACATAAGGAGAAATACTTACTTGATTTCAATGTAATATCATCATTGGTCATTACATGAATAATTTCCACTTCATCTATATTTAAAGAAATGAAGCTGAATTTGTCATTCATGAAGTGTTAGCAGATCATGTGATAGAATGACAATTCATCATATATGTTTCTATCACAAAAATGTTAGCATAAGTTATTAAATATACATAAGTCCATCTATGGTAAGATTAATCGTATATGATTCCAACAATGGACTTATACTTCATCTATCATACCGTTTAATAAAATAAAACTAGTTTCTACAAACCAGGGACTTCCTGTAGGCCAGTGGTAGGTGATAAAGGCCTGTCGCACTTCGGTTGTGGGTTTGATTCTCACATCCATTTCCGACGCGACGGGTTGTCTCTCGTCCTGTAGGTTGTCCCTTTTTCTAAAAATACACTATTATAACATTCCAAAAATAATATTGAAAAAATTTATATGATTAAACTATACTATCTGTGTTCAACATAATTCATTCCAATCTTTAGGCTTATCCAAAATACATATGTCTGATCTCATAGTATAAAGAAAACGATTACTTGAAAGGTCGCATAACAAGAACGTGAATACCATCATTTATCCCCCATAATATATATCTTGTTGATCACATTCCAAACATGTGAATACCTTAATCATGTATTACCATAGAACCTTAGTGAAAATATGAGTTCTGTTAAAAGTTAACTCTTTCCACATACCAAAATCCCAAAATTTCTATATACTGAAACCATGATATCACTTTGTCCTTATATAAGTCATGAGCTCATTAATACTATCAAACATTTCATTATATCTTTATCCTTTCACTGTGCACATTTTATCTACCTACCAAAAATATTTGAATAACATTTCATGGTTACCAGTAATATTCATCATATACGTTCAAAAACTCAAGTAAAGATAACAGTGTGACAATCCTTAGATTTTTCTTTATTCCATAGTACCATACATTATTCTTGATAAACATACAATCATTCCACTACCTTCTTAAACCACTGACTGAGCTTTATCATTTCTTTCATCTCATATGTCATTCTTACTCTCTTCATCACCATCCACATAAATACTACCCATATGACCATACTGATTCTCTTCTTGAGATTTTCCCTTAGGGAATTGTTTTGCATAATTCCCATACATTCCACATTTAAAACATTTAACCGTTGTGTATGTCTTAGCAATACCATTATCCTTGTCTATGGTGTTAACTGAACCTTTTACTTTACAATTACTGGATTTGTGTCCTTCTTTTCCATACCCAAAGCATCATCTAGTTCCTTTGAAACATTCTCCTTGATGCCTCTTCCCACATGATTTACATGAGGGAAAATTAACTTTCTTTCCTCTATGATCATCATGTAACTCCATCTTTCTCTTATTATTCGAGTCAGGAAACTTACCAAAGTTCATATTATTGATCATATTACGAGATTGATGATTAGGCATAATAACGATGTTTGGACATCCAAATCCCGTTTCATTTGGTTGCTCATGAATAATATCATTCCATTGTCCATCATATTCTCCTTTAACATGAATCCTCCTATTTCCTGACATTTCTCAAAACCCAAAAAGAATAGTGTGAGAGATAAAAATCATAATAAAGGGGGAGTACCTTTAATATCTAACATCTTAGGTTTAATTATAATATTGTTACCATAATTCTAGGACTATAACCTATACTTATACTTAACCTTAGGGACATCCCTAGACATCCCTTAGAAATATCTCTAGGGATCTCACTAAAGTTTTCACAGCCTAGTTTCCAAAGTTTAACTAAAACTTTCATCTAATACCATCTATAGAGACCCAATCTTTACATACATGGACATTACATTAATTTTCCAAAATACCTAATACATAAAAAATAGACACCAAAGGACCGTAATAGTCTAGTGTCTTTAGAAACTCAGAATATAATCTTCTAATCTTGGTGAAAGATCTTCAACATCTCCCATAAAGATCTTCTCTTTTTTTCTTACCTAAAACATTTCTTTATACCATGGGGAAAAGAAAACATATAAAGGGTGAGCTAAAATGCTCAGTAAGGGTAATCATGGAGAAAATAAAACAAACCATATACATTTGAACTTCAAAATATGAATATAATCTTTACACATCAAAATCTTGAGTTGTGAAATAAATCTTGGTAGTACGTAAGGCATAGATCATAAAGGAACATCAATCATGATAAAATACAATTGGAATAAAACATTTAATTGTGGAAAAACATTAATCACATGATATGATTTCCATAGTAGCCATGACATTGCTGCCAAGACCATCTTAGTGGACAAAGTACCTTTCTGAATCGAGTTCACTCCTCGTTCCAGTCCTGTATCACTGAACTGGATTAACTTACCATTCCAACCATGTCTATCTCATGAGATATAAATATTTACCCAATGAATTGGAGGGAGATATAGGTACCACCCATCTCATATTGAAATCATTCTTACATGTGCCACAACATAAACATAAATCATTCATCATAACCCAAAGAATAAAATGGGTTTCATAAACATCATCTCATCATAACATAATCCATATAAAACAAATGGATATCATTTCATCATAAGAAAATTGGAACATTGTAAATCATAGAAAAATTATACTTGAAACATACATATATGAAATAATTTCATCCTATATGTAAAATAGTTTTGACAAAACACTTGAAATGAATTCTTGAGGAAAATATCCTTTCTTCTTCAAAATCATTTTCTTTTCACAAAATGACATGCAATTTTAAAAGAAAGGATTTTGTTAAAAATAATCATGAAATCTTGTAGATGAAGCTTTATGAAAATAAGGCATTATGAAACGGTAAAAATCAGTTCACGCCGTATAAGTTAAAAAAACATTCTCCTCGTACTTTTAGCAGAAAAGTCAAAAAGTACCATGTATGGTAAACAAAAGAAAGATTCCTTCCATAACACAAAGTAAAAGTAAAATAGGGGTAAACATGAATTTAAACATAATGGAATAATATTAAATACATCATGAGAAACATTTTAATGGACATGGATGAAAAATATAACCCCAGTAAATACTTACGTATAAGCAATCTCATATAAAAATTAGATTGCAAAACGACCCCTTACCTTATGTCTGATATGCTTAGTATGTATCCGAACCTCCTGTATAATGATTTAAATAATTTAATTGAATTATTACAGAATCATATTCTTAATTATGATATCATATATGGTTCACTTATGACTTTATATTAACTGTTCTTTTGTAAATTCTATGTTAAAGCAACATTTTGGGTAAAATCATTTCATTTATCATACGTGTTTTGATTTTTTGTTCTTGATATTATTACTCATATCCTGATTCACTTAATTCCAGAACATAAAACATGATTTTTATATAATATATATTCAGTATATAAATATATATGATAGATCGATAAATGGAATGAAATACACCATTCATGGAGACGGTAGGCCGTACGTACGCATGAACGCTGTTTTCATTTCCTTATTGAATTGAATGGAATTAATTAGATGACATGCATATATATATACATAAATCCAGTATAATTATTATGTCATATAATTCATTATTATTCATTATATGTACTTTATAGTCATTCATGAATGGTTAACATGGAGAATGAATCTCATCGCATCGTGGAGACGGTATTCCGTACGTACGTACGCGCGGTGATTTTGTTTTCCGTAGGATGGATAGAAGGTGAAATAGGGTTGTTTCATATTTATAATAACATATTGGTATATAATTAATACTGATTTTATTACTTTATAATGAAACAACTAAAGAAGAAGTAGTACAAGAAGAAAGAAACATGAAAGAGTTGGTAGAAGAGATTACCTCTTCCTCGACGCACCTCCTTTAAACTTATTCTTAGGGAACTAGAGTTGGTCTTTTGAGAAGACCAGAACCTCTATGTTATAACTAGAGAGGTTGAGAAAAATAATTGGCAGGTTTTGGCCGATATTCAAGGCTCAAAAGGGTGTGACGAGAAGAGGGAAGGGGTGCTCTTTTTATAAGGGAGGAGAGGGTCAGCTTTGAAAAAACTTAAAATAATATTTTATAATAAAGTCATATTTGGTTTATAATGGATCCAAAGTGACTTATTTCAAAGATAAAGTAGGTATGGGTCAAAATAATCTCAACCAATAGGTTTTAGACAAGTTTAGGTTAATATTTTAACCTTATCATTTATATTTAACTCTAAGTTAAATAATTTAACTTTTACAATGTCTTCTTGTTTTCTTACACTATATGGTTAATAAACTTACTATAACAAACCAAACGAACCCCAATTTGTTCATTATTAATATATATAACCTTATCTAAGTCATTTGGACGAACCTTAGATTTTTAATATTTGTTTTAAAAACTATTTAATGTCAATTTTGACTCTATTTGGTATTCGATTTTTGTGAAAATCATAACAGCATGATTAGTTCAAAAAAAGTTAATTAAATCAATACTAAAATGTCATATTAACCTATAAGATTAGTGTAATTTGTAAAAAGTCTCAAATTACATTTATTTGGGTATTTACAATATCAATTATGTTAATATTTCATTAATAAGGTAATTACTGCATCATCATTGTGTCATAAATAAATTAACTTATTTAATGTATAAAAATTATAAAAAAATACCATTATGTAGGAAATCTTTTTATCTTTATAATTAATATTTATAGTCTAGTTTATCTTATATATAACCCCATATTAAAAATGTTTTAGTTATTAAACATTGATTATAACTATTTTAACTCGTCTTTAAATTAAATAATAATAAATGTCCTAATATAATCCAAGTGGACCTAAATGATAATATAATATTCCTAAGGTTGTTTTTGGTAAAATTATACGTATATAATAGAATTATAACATGTCTTAGGGTAATAATAATATCATTTTTACCCTTAATTTCCCTATTTACTTTTAACCGTGGTAAATAAAAGTAAAAAGTTACTATTTGCCAAAAAAATATTTTTATCTTATTGAACCAGATTTTACTCCTTGATATTAACCGTGTCTCTCGGATTTTTGAAATTCAACTCACAGAAGCGGTAAAATTAAATTTTTTGTAAATTAAAAAATTATTTTAGGAGGTTGGTAAAAGACGGTGAAAAGTTCAATAAAATTTTTATATATCTAGAATTATTATAAAATGACTCTAATGAATTACATTGCACTTATATAGGTATTATGTATCAATTTTGACCTAAAATAAATTTAAATAAAATAAATTATTATTTAAATAAAAAGTTGGTTTTTAAATAGTAACCTAGTGTTTTCACAATTCATCAAAAATTGAAAGTTTTCAGAAAAATACCAAAAATTCGCCCTTGGATAATTTCGATATTCCAAATCCAAAAATGAAGTCCATTTTGAATGATAAAATTTATAAAAGTTTAAAAAGTGTGTATTACTATTCATAACGGTTAGTTTATATAATATTTTAATAATATATCATTGTTTAGTGAAACTCGGTATTGCGTACAACACATGCTATCGTGGAAGGTCGCGATAGCTTGTAACGAAAGACATGTCAGGGTTGCATGTAGTGAAAGATTCATTTGTTGTTGCATATGATATAATCCAACCATATTTCATTTATACATTGAATATATATATATATATACACTCAATGTTGCATAAAATAACATTTATCAAATGAACTTGAAATTGTGTGTAACACGATCCAAGATTAGTGTTGTGTATACTGCAAGCTAATATGGTGTTGTGTATAGTGCAATATAATCTTGGTGTAACGTACAATAGAAGATATGAAAGAAATGAAAAGGAATATATCTTATAAAATCTCATGGTGTTACAATTTTGGTATCATCTAGGACTATCTGGTGTATGAGTATGGAGTAATTTGTGGGCACCCATATTTCATAGAGATATTAAAACCATTTTTCCTATAGATAATCAAACAACCCCAAAGTCTGGCATTGTGGGATCTAACTGATGAATTAAGAGAAAAAATATGTCATTCAATTCAACCCATGAATCAATTATAGTGGTTGTAATATTTTTAAGTGAATTGATGTGGTCAACCCCATTAGTCTAAACCAGCTTCCCTTCCCTTTTGTAGTACCAACATACAAATAGTGGGATTCAAAGGAATCAAAGTACCATGCATCTCCTTGAAGTACACATACTCAACCTTTAATGGATTACTTAATGCACTAGTGGTATGAAGAGAGGATGAATTCATGGAAATAATGTCAGGGTCTTCCTAGTATCATGTTTTATGTAGTATCCTACAAGACTACCAAGAATTTGGTCCTTCATACCAGTCTGAAAAATGGATCTTCAGGTGAATATTTTGCATGGTTTTTACTCTCTATTATCATAACATTGAATTATCTAGATTGATGGAGTCAGATATTCTTCCGTTGGTCCCTATTTGTGGAGCATCCAAGTTAGGATGACATTGATCTTGAAGTCAGTATCCACTAGGTAGCATAATATTTCCACACCATTGAAGTGACCTACAATATACAATGGGTGTATGTTTTTTTTGAAGAAGGTAGTGCCTTGGTCAAAGAACAAAGCACATTTTAATGAATATAAAAAGCAACCAAGTTATAGGAGTCTAAAGGAAGGAAGTTTTTTACAATCTTTTTCAAAAATATGAAATAAATCAGGAGGAAGGTCATTCAGCCAAGTCAAATCCTGGTGAACACTTTTGTTGGAAAGGGCATCAGCAACAATGTTCGCTTCACGAAAGGCGTGAGTGGAAATGTAATTAATCTCTAGGAGAGAATCCAAACACTTCATCCAAAGGGTGGTAAGAGGCTAGGCCAGATGGATCACTCCATTATATATTTCTTGGACAATGGTGGTCGAATCACTTTTGATCCAGAGCCTCCTCTAGCCTTTTTGAAGGAAAAAATTGACGGCATGAATTACACCCATCATTTTATCTTTCAATGGAAAAACCATACCACATCTTCCAAAGATGCAACTGTGAAATTGGCTAAAAGAATCTCTAAATATTATACCATAGCCTGTAGGACCTGTATTTCCCTTTGAGGCACCATCAATGTTCACTTTGATCCATCTTGGCATCATAGTTTTCCAGAACACTTCAAAGGTGCATTTGGGTTGTCGATAGAGTCCATCAACTTGAAGTTTGCACAGAATCTCAAAATCACCAACAATGTTGTTGTAGTGGGGCTTTTGAATCAAATCATCTTCCCGAACCACAATGAGAATTATGGATTTTCCTGCATTATGATTTAATGAGCATTTATTATAGAGAATATCATTTCTACATGAAGGCGCTCAGCAACGGCAGAGAGAAAAACTTTTTCAATTTGCTGAGAGGCCTCATGATCTACACATTTCTTTAAAATAGAGCAGATCACGTTAGGAATAAACCATATGCAGTCAAAAATTTCTAAAATGTAATTCCATAGAGAAGAAGTTGTAGCACATGAAAGAAAAATTTGGTTAGTATCTTCCCTATGTTGGTTACATAGGGGACATTTAGAACAGAGTTGGGTACCAAAAGTTTGAAGGCAAGCCTCAGTGGGAAATTTGTTGTGAGAAATACACCCAATGAGAGTGAGTCTTGTAGGCTTGATGAAAGCCTTATTAAAATAATTAAACCATCTAAAGTTAGATTCAGTTATAAAGAAATTGTGCATGTAGAAATTTTTAGAGTCAAGGATGCCATTTAAAGCTGGTTCCCAGACAAAAAAGTCATCATAGCTAGAGTAGGGGTAGTTATCAATGATCTGAGCAATGCTATCAGGGAGATCATTTCTATGAGAGTGAAGAACATATTTAATAGTGTAATTTGTGTTATTAGGAGGATAGTTTAGAGGAATCCTAGAAATTAAAGGAGCACCAGTCTAATTATCAAGACAGAAATTCATGTTAGAGTCATCTTTAACCATCCATCTAGAATTTTCCATAATGTGATGGAAGGAATGCCTAAATAAGGGCCAGATCAAGTATAGAGCCTCAAGGATCAAAATATTCTTGGGTATATCAATGAGGTTCTTTATCATGTCATATTTCTGTTATAGGGAATACTTTTTCCCATGGAAATTCATTCTATGAAAAGGGGTGAAACTGATACTTATGGATAAAATAATGGGGCCTATCTAGTAAAGGAAATATTCTACTGATGAATAACTGAACTCATCTGAAAAACATATAGTTAACTATCTATTTGGTGAGTTCTGGATCTGGCTAGACATGTATGATCATGACGTAATCATAGATGAGACGCATGATCAAATAACATAGCTGGCTATAGAGTTATACCTGATAGAGTAGACATGTAGGGTTGTTCTTCAAGATCTATATGCAAGGCCTACTTCTTAGTTTTAGTAGAATGAATAACATGGTTTGATGCAATGGTCTGAGTATTCTGATAGTTCACATGTCCTCCATCTCTCCATTTATGATGTCGGTCGGAGGCACCTGAGGTATTCACATGGTGTTCCTCACTATCGAGGGTAGTGAATAAGTTCACTAGATAAAAGATATTAATGGAGGTGTACTCTTAACCATCATTAATAGAATATTATAGAGTTGGATAGACTCTAGGTGCATATCCTAACTCAGGTGGCATGAAGTATCCAAGAGTATGATATGAATTCAACACCAATGGGGGAATCCTATTTCAATTATTCCATCAAAGTCTATTCTTTTAAGAATTAGAAGGATGGCGTGAAGATTTGGAGGCAAGGTTTGGTGGATTTTCAACAACCACATATGGTTCTGGCAAGCTCAAGAGGGCACAAATAATCCCATAAGCATTAGAAACTTATTTATATCGAAACTAGTCATCATTCTTCTATGTATCATTCTTCGGAACCTACTTCTATTCACCAAACTCTTCACTATCATTATCAGGGTTAGTGGAGTCATTTTCACATATCCTAGAACATCACCCGACTTTACTAGGCCATGATCCACTTGGTTCTAGATCCAATCTATTAACACAAAGAATTCCATAATGGTGTGTCCAAGGATCGTGTTCTATGGGAAATGGTCATTGCGGCTAGCGAGTATGTCCTCCTAGGGTCTCTTACACTCTATAAAATTCAGAATTATTTTCTCTAGGGAATAAATGAAATAACCTAGGACTTTTAGATCCATGAAGGATTATGTCATGTTTCTTCTTTACAGAAAATTTTTCTTGGGATCCTAGCCTTAACGAGGACTGGAGCCACATTTTCTTATCAAGGTGGTTGCTCTTGGTCAGGCTGTATCTAGTAGGGTTTTACTAGGAGAGGATATACTTGATAGAGATACACTCGGTGAGCCTCATCTAAAAAAATGATCCATAGGGTAAACTAGATCATGAACATATTATTTCACATCTATATCAATCTCTACTTTCATAGACATTCTTGCAAGACCCATAAGGGGAAATGGGCGCAACTTTTGTCTAGTCCATTGTAAGGATTTTTCTAGACAATGATCCTTTTTATATAACACCTGAAATCCACCTACAAAATTCTAGGAGATGAGGGCATGGATTAACTCATTCCAGATGAAATTTTCCACACACATCATGATAATTTTTTCTTCAGACAAAAATATATCGAGTGAGTATGTGAGTCCCTTACACAGAGATATGAAGTTAGTGACTCACTCATCATGCCTTTGTTTGTATATGAAGAGGTTGAAGATGTTCATATTGTTAATTGTGAAGCAGATCTGGTAGATGAACTATTTTCATAGATCTTTATATTTGGAAGTAGACCCTATGGGAAGGTAACTTTACTAGAAAAACACTGACACTTTCAGTGAATGAACAAAGATTCAGAGCATGGATGCCTCCTTCTATTCTAGAGTCTCAAATATAAGGCCCCACATTGAGGTGATGTGGTCTAGATACTATATTGGGTCACCCATTCCATTAAATGGAGTGAATTTAGTATTACCAAATTATGGGGGTGCTCAGACAATATCTACCGATGAAAGGTATAACTTTTTGTTAAGTGGGATTTTCATATTTCATATTTCCAAAACTTCAAGGTGAGATATGAGAGTGGTTATCAATTCATATTGGTGAGGGTCCCTCGAAATCAATGTGTTGACATGCTCATCGTCTTTGGGAGTATCTCAACCTTGATCTTGAGGTGGATAATCATGATGCTCAAGTGAGGTGGGTGACTCATACCTAGATCAATTTCCATATCCCCTTGCTTCTTCCATTACTTGGTATGTGGGAACACAAAGTTCAAATTGGGTTGTCTAGATGAGGAGGATCGGGTTCTCCACTGGAGGAGATATTGGGTCCCTTATATAATTTCTAGGATTTGAGAACCTCTTAAGTTCTACATTGGTCATTTTATATTCCTCAAGCTATTAGAGTAAAGTGGATTCCTTGGGATCCAAATATATTTTCTATGAAATCGTTTATGGGTTAGAGGGTTTTATATTTCACTTTCCATGTTCAAAATACCAATGGGTAGGCAAAAAAATCAAATTTTTGGATTCTTGGGACCCAATTTATTTCTTTTATGATTAGTGAGGACACCTATCGGGGGTTTTCTTGGAACCATGACACCCCCTTTAACTGGGTATTCCATGTCATTTCCTATATTAGTGTCATTGTTCCTATGATCATCTGGTAGGTTAATTGTGACTGTATCACCATGTTAGTATAAAGAGAAAAATCTTCATCCTCAATGAATTTTCCAAACTTTCAGTCTTATAACTATCATAAGATATGTATAAAGTAGAGGGAAAAATCATTCCCCGTACATTGATCTGTATGTACGAACACACCTTCTCTATTAAATGATTGAGCACAGTGAGGATATTAATTCATTTTTTCTAGAAATTCGTTAAATATTCTTTTGATTTGGGGAATTAAGCTAATGGTATCACTGTAATCTAAATATTTGTACATTGTTGGTTGATCTCATTGAGGTGATCACTACTCCCAAGGTAGGAAAACTATCAATCATACATGTGGTGATATGTGTCACAAATTATTTAGAAGAGACATGCTACTTGGTCCTTGGTGAGGGACCCTGTGATCATAAATTATTGAGTTTCAATTGGCCAAAACACCACTAATAGTTGGTTGGTAGCCAAAACCTCCCATAGCCTTCTTGATCATAGGAAGGTTTCTTCTTCTGGTCACCCCAATCCCTAACTGGTGAAGGCCAAGATAAGGGTGGTGAGTGCCACATAGGTCAAATAGTTTCTATATACTAGGACGTATCTTGGATATAGATCCAACATCAAGATCATGTCCATATATGATGATATATTCAAAACTGCATCATGTACAAGAGTGTAAATGTTCATTTTTGGATTGTTTAAGTGATCACCATCATCGGACGGTGTCAATCCTGACCCTCACATCTCTCTAAATTATTTTGTGGAGCCGGAGAGGATGGAAAATAGAAGTGATAGAGATGATTTCATTGAGAGTCATTGGAATATATCCTAAATGTCCTCCACCAACAGGAATCTATGTAGGGATATAAATACCTTATTGATCTCAACCACTGAGATCATGAGAAAAAAATTAGGCTTCTTCCCCATACTCTAGAATATAGGGTGAATGTTCCTTCTTCGAGTTAACCATATCCTTAGAATCTGATAGATCGATGATAGCATGACCATCCCCAGGTTTCTACCTCCGATTGAGGGTGTTCTCCATCCTGACCTAGGATGGTTCTTCAAGGCAGGGTATGAATTTGGCATGGGGAGGAACTTCATGCTAGATTATGGTACAACATGGAGGACCTTCATATTGATTATTGAGGTGGAGGAGAGGTCATATTGTTTTTTTATGGTAGTATAGATAGGAAATACACTTTTAATAATAGAAACATGGAGAGGACCCCCGTATTGATTAATTAGATAATGGGGAGGAGATCTATACTAGCTATTGATGGAGTTGGAAGGGCCTCTACTATGATTAGTGGGAATAAAAGGAGGAACTTTGTGTTGATTATTGGGATCATGGGGTTGACCTTCATACTAGTTGAGGGAAATGTGGATATGACCTTTGTATTGATTTTCATCATCATGGGATGGAACATAACAATTGTTAATGGTGTCAGTGACTGAGAGAGTCAACCTAGTCTTCCAAAGAGATGGTTGGGGTCTTGATCTATTGTAGTCAAAGAAGGATCCCTATTCTACTGTTGTAAGGATCTATTTGGATATGGTAGTTGTGGTAGGTTCATAGGAGCTATAGAATATTCCCTTTTTCAATAAATGACTTGGGTATAACCGTAGTTTTAGCTTCAGATATTATGGACTAGGGGTGAATTCAGCATGCTCCCCTGCCTGCGGGACTGGTCAGTGCTGGCACTTGCACATCCTATTGGGATCCCTCTTACATATCTCTTGGGTAGTAGTCTCTCTAGGCACGAATCGAACATCCCCAACCTCCATGGTTTAGGGGATTGAGATATCATTGCACTCTAGGGAGAGGATACTGATGTGGTTTTCCATTAGCATGGGGGTGGTTTACCCCATCATAGATCTCGGGGGTGGTCATGTCGATGAGGAACTAATGACTCAAGATCTTGGTGGGATTTTTCCCTGGTGGGAATGAACCCTTCCTATAAATACAGACAAATGATTTTTTTGATCATCATATTTTTGATGATCTCATTGAGTGAGATGGGGCATGGGGATCCATTAGATGAAGACACCAAAGAAGTCATGGTTGGGATATAATCGTGTCAGATTTATGCATTAATGTTTCCCCTACCTCAACACCTTTTGGAGCTAGGTTGATGATTTATGGTGGCTTGAGTCCTATAGGGTACATAGAAATAGCCTTCAGTACTGGTATAGTTAAATCAATTACTAATGATCCAATGTGTTCGAATCATCCTAAAATGGAGGAGGCATCCATGATGATGATGCTAAAGACCGAGGATACCCAATATTAACTACCCTAATTCATAGGTGAGTTTCATGTTGGGCCAAATTTTTCCTAGTGGGGCTTAGCATAAAATATCCAGATCTGATGACATGTGAATCTGATGCTTCCTCAGATGTTACCAATCCCCATGTTTGAGGATAATATTTTAACATTGGGTTCACTATTTCTATTTCTAACACTTCCACCATGGCACAACACATTGCACATGTTCTGTTGTTTCCCCACATTCCCACATTCCAAAGGTTTTCATCTTCCATCACTTTCATCATCAATGGGTACTCTTTTAACAAAGTGGTGTGATGGGATATCAGTTCCTCCTTCATTGGATTCCTCCTTGGAGCTTGCTTCCTAGTCTATGTCTCCATCATAGATTTAATTCATGTTTTTAAAACTCATTCTCAGTTCCATTTTTGAGGTGGACACCAAATAATTACACAATTACTATCTCAACAAAGTAGAAACCTTCAGTCAGGGGAGGTAGTAGAATTGGGAATATTGGTCATTTATTGGATGTTTGATAGGTTGGAAACCTCTTAAATATTTCTATTTGTAGGAAATATCATGTTTTTGGTATCTTGGGGGTGGAACTAAAGGCATCCCCTATTGATTATGAGGTAATTGAGGCCCAGGGCATAAGTCTTCTAGGAACTTTTACCTTAGGAACCCCATGTTTATTGCATGGGGTAGGTATTATGGACCAGGTCATGAGTTTAACAAATTTTGGATATGAAAAAAGGTCATGGGTTTTACATTTTCCAATGATGGGTGGTGGAGTGTGTCCCTAGGAGGGAAGATTTCATAGTGGAATGAATGGAGTTTGTCCCCCCAAGGGTGATATTTTCACACTTCAATGGATTGACTGAGTCCCCCCAAGGTGGATAATTTCATATTGGATTACATAGGGAGTCTTCCCCCTCAATGATGATAATTTAAAACTAGATGGGGTTTGGATTAAACCTCATGGATTAATCCAACATACCCTATTTAAGAAACAGAGTTCAAAACCCACATAGTCTGGCACCCCAGTTTAAGGTCATTTGATAGTTCAATCCAATGCTGTTTAACATTGTATGGTAATGATGCCCATGTCACATAAAGAGAATTTATAAGGGATTGTGTGTCGCTTACACATGAAATTCTCCTAGGTCAGACTATTGAGAAACAATGATGTGAATGTGGATTATGTGTGGGAGCCGCCCGATGAAAAATCATCACTCCATGAGGAGTTAATGTCAGGATTACTCATGGAATATTCATTCTATAAGAGGATCACTCCATGGTGGAGAAGAGGGTGGAATCCTATTATTTTTGTCCATGGGGCATCTTGTGTTCATAAAATGGGGTAAGGTAATAGTTTAACATCATGTACTGAGGAAGTTTTCATGAAGTTGAACAATATACTACTATGATGTGAATCTAAGAAGATTTAGATCCTGAATCTCAGACATGGAGCTAGGCAGTTTGACATCATGCATATCGGATGCAAAGCTGGCTAGTTTTACATCATGCATCTCAACTGTGTAGTTGGGATGTTTTATGTCATGCATCTTAGAAGTTGAGATTGGCAGTTTTATTTCATTCATCTTCGATGTAGATCTAGAAATTTTTAAAACATGCATCTCAGATGTGGATGGGGATTATACATCAAGGTGGAATATGTTATGACAGGAGGAAGATTCCCCATAACAAATGCCCATAGTGATAGGTAAATAGTTTCCCTCAAAGATTCCACCTCTAGGGATTACATGTACACATATAATGTGAATCTATTCTAGAAATGGGGTTGGAACAACCATGTAGGATTTGAAATTATAAGGTCTATTGTTAGGTTAAATATGCATAAGAGAAAAAGGAATTAGGGTACCTATGCTTAGGAGAAAAATGTATGGTAATAGTTACACTAGAAGCATAGGGAATGTTGGGTTTGGGACAAGAATATTATTGAATTTAAGTTTATTATATTTCACATAAATATTGTTTGGTTGGAAAGAGGGTCTAGTACAAGTAAATCATATGGATTTGGGGGGTATAGTATGGTGCAAATATCAGAGTTTCATGCAGGCTAGGGTTTCATGAAGGTTTCTTTCACTTAAAAAAACCCAGAAAGCATTTGGAGGTGTTTTATAAGGATATATCAACCATAATCCAATTCATGTATGGCCCCATATGAGGTATATCACGAAAATTCTCCATTGTAGATGGTGTATTGTTTTTTGCCTTACACTATGTCAAGGAAAAATAGGTTTTCTTGCATGAGAATGTCACTAAATCTTTAGGAGATCCTTTCCTTAGCTATGGGATGAGGCTATATTTATAGATAAAATTATCACATGATAGTAGAAAACATCACTATGGTTCATAATAGGGTTACATGCTTCCCAGTCTACCACCGGGAGATTGGACAAATGAAATTATTGGTTCTGCATCACCTTTTTCAAGAAAATTGTTTCTTTCACAATGGGTCTGCATGCACCAATCCTATCTTAGGCGTAGATGCCTTGGATACTAGGGTATTTTTCACAAAACAAGTTGTAGACAACATACCCTTTCATATGTAACTGTTTGGTCACACAAATGGAACTCTTCCATGGAAGGATCTCTTTTGGGCGCATGCACCTTTAGGATTATTTCAAACATGGATTATCAATAGAACTCAGCATTTCCTTTAACATGCATATCCATTTCATGCGGAACCATGCCTTTACATACAACCATTTAGAATTGTTTGCAACATGATACTCATACCTATAATATTCCTTCTGGGTGGTTTGTATGTTCAGTTCATCCAAAACATTCCTTTTAGGGTGTGAGACATACTTTCGGCCCCAACAATGGGGTTTGTGGTTTAGGTTGTATAGGGGTAGGGTTTAGGGTGTATAGTATATTATTTAGGGTGTAAGTGTAGGGTTTAGTGTGTGGGGGTTAGTTTTTAGGGTACAGGATGTCGAGTTTAGGGTACAGAGTTTAGGGTGTGGGGTTTATGGTTTAGGGAGTATCATTCATGGTTTAGAGTGCAAGGTTTAAGGCATATGGATTAGGGTATATGGTTTCTTATGGTTTATATGTGTTTTAGGGTTTTTAAATATTTTTAGTGTTTTAGGTTTTTTTGTTTTTATCTTTTAGGGGGTTTATGTTTTTATGAATTTTCATGTTTTTTAGGGTTGTTAGGTTTTGAGAGGGTTTTTTGTATTTTTATTCATTGAATAGTTTTATATTTCTTAGTTATTTGAATATTTAAAGAGATTATAATTTTTTATCGTTTTAGGGGTTTTAGGGTATTTTAGTTTTTTATGTGTTTAGGGTTCTTTCATGGATTTTTGGGTTTTATGGTTTTAAGGTTTTTCTTATGGGTTTTAGGGTTTTTAGTGTTTTATTTTACTTTTTTTGATAGTTCTTAATCATGGTTTTTAAATTTTCTAGGGTTTTTTACAGATTTTTGGGATGTTAGTGTTTTTAGGTTTCTAAGGGTTTTTTTTTGGATTTTAGGAGGTTCTGAGGTTTTATTTGGGTTTTTTGGTTTTTTGGTTTTTTTTCACATTTTTTTGGGTTTCTAAGGATTTTATAGTTTTTAGGGTTTTTTTATTTTTTGGTTTTTTAGGGTTTTTAGGTTTTTAGGGTTTCTTAGTTTTTTTATGATTTTAGAGTTTTTAGGGTGATTAAGGTTTTTTGAGATATTCATTGTGTTTTTATAAGTTTTTAGGGTATTTTAGTGGTTTTATAGATTTCAGCACCTCTTGTGGGATTTTTAGTGTTTTTAGGGGTATTTATGGTTTTTAGGGATATTTAGGGGTTTTGATGATTTTTAGAATTTTTAGGATTTTTAGGGTTTTTAGGTGTTTTTATGCGTTTTTAGGCATTTTATAGTTTTTATGGATTTTAGGATTTTTAGGGATTTTAGGGGTTTAAGATATTTTTAGGATTTTTAGGGGTTTTAAGTATTTTAGGGTTATGTGTGGGTTATTAAGTTTTTTATTTTTTTAGTGTCCTTTTGGGTTTTTAGGGGTTTTAATTATGTGTTATGATTTTTAGGGTTTTTTGATTTTTAGGGTTTTTAGGGGGGTTATTGTTATTAGGGTTTATGATATTTTACGTTTATTTGGGTTCTTTCTATTGGTTTTAGACATTTTAGTGCTTTAGGGGGGTTTGTGGGGTTATATATATTTTCAAGGTTTTAGGGTCTTTTAGAGGGTTTTAGGTTTTTTAATTTCTTTTATGATCCTTTTAGGGGGTTTGTTTCCTATGGAATTGGGCATTACCTCGTTAATTTAAGGTTCAAACATTCCAAGCGGTTTCTAACGGGTTTGTTCGTAGAACAAGAAACATCCAATGATTCCATATCCATTTTGACCTACTTTCCAAAGGTAGGTGCTCATTAGTTGTGAACTGATGAGGCTTAAGAATTTACATTCTTCGAGAGGATGGGAGGTTGGACTCATCACACCTTTTTAGGGGAATTATTGTCTACTCCAGGACTCTCTTTATAGATTTATGTTATGCTCGTGAATCTTTATTACATTACCAAGTTTGAAAATGATCTTTTATTTAGATCTGATAATCAATGATTAATATGTATGAGATTTTGAGGATATTTTATATGCATTCTAGGTTCTTCATCGATAGAGAATAATTTGTATTTGTTTAGATATTCTTAGTCAATGGTATCCTTTAATACATTATATAAAAGTCTCTTGGTCATTATGATGACCATACTTGTTTTAAAGCCACTCAGCGGGTGTTTCGCACGGATTTCGGGGATGACCTCCTGGACGGGAGATTCAAACGTTCCGATCGGTTTCTAGCGGGTTTGTTCGTAGAACCGGAAACATCCAATGATTCCACATCCAATTGGACCTACTTTCCAAAGGTAGGCGCTCATTAGCTTGTGAACTGATGAAGATTAGGAATTTGCATTGGTCGAGAGGATGGGAGGTCGGACTCATCACACCTTTTTGAGGGGAATTATTGTCTACTCCGGGACTCTCTTTATAGATTTAAGTTATGTTCGTCAATCCTTATTATATTACCAAGTATAAAATGAGCTTTCCTTAAATTTTAACAATCAATGATTAAACATGCAATAAATTTAGAGAATCTTTTATATGTATTCGAGGTTCTTCATCAATAGAGAATCATCTATATCTGTTTAGAGATTCTTGGTCAATGGTATCCTTCAAAACATTTATATAAAAGTCTCTTGGTCATTATGACGACCAGGCTGGTTTTAAAGCCACTCAGTGGGGCACTTGAAGTTTATCGTCATTCAGAAGGAAAAAGATTATTTCAATGTTGGGATCGAACCCATAAATGGGCTACCTACGTATCCTTTGTTTTGGAAAAGGAATCAGAACCCACGTAGTTCGAGTAAGGTTATGATGTTTATGATTGATGGCTCAAAGCAGGATGTCATAATTACTTTTACACTCTAAGCTCACGTGAGTCATGCTCGGTGTGAGAAACAAGAGGTATTAGTAAAATTTAGACAATTGTGCCATGAAAAGATGCAATCATAAGAAATGGTTTGGGGCTTATGTATGTATAACTGCCCAGATAGATGAAGGTTTAGGATTTACTTTTAGGGAGAAAATCCAGGAACAGGGTCCATAAAGGTATATGTGCTTTATGGAGATTTGAATACTCTAATCTTGGGGCTTACTCCTAAGGAGGATGCCCAAGTTAGTAGGGGACTTATGATTGGGTTTTACTCCTGAAAAGGAAACCCAAATCAAGGGTAAATTATGACTGGTTAAGAGAATTTTAAGGGGGGGCTTAAGGTTTACTCCTAAAAAGGAAACCCAAGATTATGACTCGGACTTACTCCTAAAAAAGGAGGCCCAGGTTATGACTGAGTCTTATTCCTAAAAAGGAGACCCAGGTTAGGGATTAAAGTTTGGGGCTTACTCCTAAAGAGGATGCCCAAGTTTGAAATTGGGGCTTACTCTTAAAGAGGATTCCCAAGTCAAAGGATTTATAACTGGGGATTATTCCTAAAAAAGGAGACCCAGGTTAAGGATTCTCTCATCTTAAAGGATGAGGTTAAATGAACGAACTCTCAATCTTTGGTGACATAAGGATATTTAAATCACTAGGTTTTGAGAGATATTCCACAGAATTCCTTTCAGACAAGGAAGTCAAATCAAGAAATCATGCCATAAATGGCTTAGAAGAGTGTCTTGAAGACTGAATCTTGAAAAGGAAAGGTGAAATGGCTTAAGAGGGGTAAAATGGGCAAGATGAGCACCCAAAAAGATAGGGGTGTGCAAGTCTTGAAAGGCGCGCAAGTCTTCCGTGGGCGCGCAAGAATTGGTCACGCAGGTATACCTGCGCGGCACATAGTGTACTTGCGCGATTTTCAACCAGTATTGAAATACTTGAGAGACTCCTTTTTAAACCCTTTAGAATTTTCTTGAGGTTCTTCCAGAAAAGGGACGTGTAAGTTATATTGAAGGAAATAAGTCGGCGAGCAAGTGTTTGATAAGTTTCAACACTTAGGCCTTCCTTCTTCTCTTTAGATCTTCCATTCTAGGTAAGAAATTACCTTAGAAGTGTTCCGGAAGCTTTGAGAAGAGACTTGGGCGTCGGGAGCATCAATCTGAGTTTCTGGAAAAAGATCCTCTCGAATGGGGGGCCCATAGGGTCTATTTATAGGCAAAAGAAGGCCCGGGGCAGTTACCGGGCGGTTACCACTTAGGTCGCGCAAGTCACTTGCGCGGTGAGGTTGCAGTCGATCCTTTTTTCATGCCTTTGTCAATTTTTGATGTTTTCTTCAAAGGTTGAATCACTTTGAGCTCAGATATTTCCCTTTTCCGATCTTTAGATTCTGTGACGAAAGGAGCGTCAACAAAAGTCCCCCCTCAGAGTTGGATCCGGAGAGAAATGAGGATTTGACTCTGAGGAAATTGAATCCCTCCAAAGGAAAAGGGAGGCGTGCAAGTCTTCAGTGCACAGAGGGCGGCGCGCAAGTTTGTGTCGCTCAGGCCTTAAGCGCTCTGAGTGCAGCGCGCAGATAGGCTTCCTGGCCTATAAATACACCGCTTTTGGCCGTGGATAACATCTGATCCCGAATTTTCTCGAGCTCTCGCCACGCAAGTCTTCCTCATCGTGCAAGTCTCTTTTTCCACTGTTTCTTCGCTGCCGCGCTACTCTCAAGGTAATAGGTCTTGCGCGGTAATACTTGCGTGACAAAAACTTGCGCGGCACATGTATTAATTGCGCGACATCTTCATACTTGCGCGCCTTAATGCCTTAGCCATTTTTTCCAAATTCTTTCAAAAAATTTATGAAAAAATAAACCCATTTAAGAGTTTAATTTATTCAACTTCTATGCAGATTCAATGGCTTTTAGACCTGGATTAATTGATGAACTGGCTAGCAAGCGGATAGATGATATGATGGATATCATTGGCCCTGATTACTATACTGTCAAAGATAGTACTCTTCCAGATTTGGCTAAGTATCTGAATAAATATCATCGCAACTTTCCTCACTGCACTTATCTACCTTTGTATGGCTATGGTCATCTACAAGAAGTCATTATTCCAGAAGTAAAGAAATATCTTCCATTTTCGTGGTTTCAGAATTATACCAATTTTGCTTCAGCAAATATCTCAGGTGGAGGAGTATTTCTAACTGCTGGAACAGTGGAGAAGGCTTATGTGATGCATCATAGCCCTTGCACACCAGATCTGAAAAAACATACACCTGAGCTTCAACCACATTGTCATCCTTCAATCTTCTGAAATGCTCAGATGGATCAATCCAAAGGCTGGAAGAAAAGTTGGGATTTCTGTCCTGGGGGAGGTGTGAAGCCAACTTGGATGTGGGCATACTGGGTGCGACAGAATTTTGCAGAGTTTATCGAGGACCTGAAGAGAGCTGCAATATATGAGGCTGTTTGGGTTGGGCAAACATATGTTTACAGACATGATAACTTCGTGCCAGAGATACTCAGCCACTGAAGCCCAGCAACTAATTCTTTCCATTTGACTCATGGAGAAGTAGGTATTAGTTTGTGGGATATCCACAAGATTTCAGGAGCTCCAATCTTGGGAGATATGTATGATGAATTCATTCCTCCCAAGGTGACTTGGAATGATTCAGAGAAGACTCCTGCTTTAGCTCGAGAATTATTTAAAATCTTTCACAGGCTCAAGAGTTCAGAGACCTCATTAACTCATTTTAGAAAAGATATTCATCCGGAAGAATGGATTAATGTGTTTCTTACTGAGAATAAAGGGATGGAGCCAAAAGAAAAAGGATCCAAGAAAAATAAATCCAAGGATACCAGGCCCAGACGTCCTACCACTTGTCCAAAACCTGAGAAGAGAGGAGCTCCTACATTCTGGCCAACTCTAGAAGCAGGAGAGTTTGAAAAGTGGGGATATGAAGTGAATCAAAGAATTCCAAAGAAAACTCGTCTGGTGGGTTTCTTGGCAATGTGGCTCAGTGTTTATCTCTTGCCAGTCAGGGATTCGAAGGGAGGCGTTAGGCCAGGGACCTTCGTCATTGCGGCAAAGTTGGCTGAGGGAAAAATGGTTGGGTTAGCTACCCCCATTTTAGCAAAGATTCACAGGAGTTTACTTCACGTCTTCCAGGGTAAATCTCCTTTAAGAATAGTGGGACCATTCCAGGTTTTGTGGGGATGGATCGCCACTCACTTCAGGACTTACAATGTACAGAATGGATTACAAATTCCTGGAAGCTCTTTCAGACCGTCAGTGAAAGCATTCTCTGGAATTGCTCCATTAGATGTTAATGGTTATGACATGAAAGTAAGACTGAGCATGTTTAAGGAATTAAACTTCTTTCCTTATGGAAGTCCGCCATCCGGGCGGTTTGTTGATGATGGGACATCCCATTTGGATTTGAGGGCATACATGCTAGCTTGTAGGGATGGCGTGTTAGTAGCCAGGATTGATGGAGAAATCATATGTGAGGCCTATGCTCCATATAGATTTGCACGCCAATTCAAATGTTTGCAACAGATTGTTGTATCCCCTCCGGTACATGTCAGGTTAGAGCAACATCCAATGGTTGCTCGACAACTATGGTTGCTGACATCAAGAGAGAAGACTGGGGCAATATTTGATCTACCAGTTGAAAAAGCGGCACATAATCTGACTACATTTTATGCCGAACACTGGATAGCATCATACCCCAAAGGGATATTGAATCATCCAGTATATCAAGTGGGAAAGAGGAAGAGGACTGTAGCGAAAGAAACCTTTCCTCATGAAGGTGACGCTTCTCCACCTGAAATAGGTTCAACAGACTCCTCTTCTAGAACTGATTCATCGGATTATCATGATGGGGATGATGAGGCACAACCGGAAGCAAAGCGGTTTCGTGCCCGATATAATCCTCTGGCCAGAATTAAAAGACCCACTCCATCAACTCCTGTTGAGTTATTTCATTGTAGTAATTTCTCACTGCTACTTTATAAAGTAATAAGTCTTACTTTCTTATTCTCTATCTGTAGTTGCAGGAGCTGGGAAGAAATTAAAATAAAAAATTGTAGGACCTTCCTCACAGTCTTTATATCTAAGACCAGAGGCTGTTCAGCTATGGCAGAGCTTATACTGTGGTACTGAGACTACCTGGCTGGATTTGTGTGAGGGCCTACAACTTTCTGGAATAGGAAATCTTGTAGCTTCTAAAAATCTTCAATACGAAGATAACCCCAATGAAGTGCGAGCTTACATCAGAGAGCTGGAAATGATCATATATGCCACTGATGACTCGGTTCCTATCACCAGGCGGGTGAAGGAAATGATTGATCGTGGCACCACTGAGGGGGCTGGTGGTTCTAGAGATGAGGAATGGCAAGAGTACGTGGCTCCTGAAGATGTAAGTTTTCTTTCCTTATTTTCTTTGCAACTTGATTTCAGTTGAAGCTTTGTTACTTAAGGAAGTTATTTTCTTCATCTCGTAGCTTGTAAAGAAAGGAACTGGGGTTCCTTCACCACAGTATAGCCCTGGTGGTACTGCTATCGGGGCTGCTGCTGATTCTCCTCGCGAACCAGGCGAGATATCTCCAGGCCAGCAGGCCATGAATGAGGCACTGGACACAACCTTCCATTCGCCAATCCAAGTGCCTATAAGGGAGACCACTGATACTCCAAAAAAAACAAAAGAAGCAAAGGCAACGAAGGAGGAAATCCATAGCTAAACGTTTCATTAGAAGCGGTAATTCCTTCGAACAATCATGAGTTTATACCCATAATCATATGGTTACTCATATTTCTGAGGATTGCAGGGGCTTCTTCAATTTCCCCCTTGAGGGAAGGGACTGATCCTTCTTCAAAGGCCTTAGAGGGTGCTGTAGAACAATCACAGACTCAAGCTGACTTGGTTGCTCCTGGAAAAGAGCTAACATCCATTCCCAGTATCCCTCCTACTGCTGAAGATGTTATCCAGGGTCAGAGGTTGCAGGACATAAGTCGGCAAGCAGATGTAGCAAATGCTCCCACTAGTGAGACTAATCAAGATTCTGAAGTATCACTGGATGAAATGATGAATCAAGGAATGACTTTTGAAGAATTTTATGATCATTCTAAGTTTTCATATGATTTAGAAGACCTTGGGCGTGAGTGCTACCCTTCGCCCAATTTTTTTTAAAAAAAATATATACTTCTAACCATGATGGAAAATAATATGCAGTTTCTTCCGTAGAAGCCGCTGAACTGCCAATGCCCGAAGAGGGTGTGGACACTAATGTCAACCCTATCATTGCAGAAACATTAGCTCAAGTAGAGCTAAATCCAATAAACTCTCCTGAGACCCATCTTGAAAATCCTGTTGAAACCGGGAAAGATGGGGAGAAGTCTTCTCAGGTTGTTGAACCACCCTTGGGTAAGGGATAACAATATTTGTGATTGTACTTTATTCGCAAGACAATCTATTCTTTTGTTATCCTTTGAAGCTGACTAAACCTTTCAATTAATCATGCAGGACCATCAACTGCAATGACTAGATCCGGAGATGAGGCCTCAGCCTCTGCCCCAACGGGAATTGAAAGTGAAGAAGCACAAGTCAGGGGGAAAGAGCAGGACAAGGCACTTCCCTAAGCGCGCTAATTCCAGATTACATACCCCCTTCTGACGATGATATTGAATCAGATCCAGAGATGCTTAAAGCATTCAGCTTTTCACGACATAAGGCATGGAACAACATATGGAGCATCATATCTGGGGTGCCTTTAGAAGATCTACCATCAAAAATTTCTCGATTGTCATCCCAATTTGTTATAATGGGACTTGGTGGTTTTGGGTATGAAAAGATCCATGCTGCGGTGAAACAGATCATTTTCAGGAGGGAGCAAGTGCAGACAAGTCGCGAAGATTTGACCAGAGTAAAATTGTCAGTCAACATAGGCGAATTTGAGGCTGCGATATCCCAAGCTGAAGCTGATTATGCTGTCAAGATGAAGGATCTAAAGCAAAAAATCAAAGAAAAGGTCATCCAGCAGGTGCAACTCCAGCAACAGTTAGATTCTGTTACTGGGGAACTTGATCAGCTTAATAAATCATTGGATGAAACTCATATGAATGGCATGAAAGCCATCACAGATGCTAAGAAGGCACTTCAGTAGGCTGAAAAGAGTGAAGTTGGTCAAGTGCACGAGCTTCAAATAACTGCTGATAAAGCTCAGGATGTTATACATCAAATGAAGACTTATGTTGACAATCTTCTGTAATTTCTTGAAAAAGAGAAGAGACTCCAGTTTGTGGATGTCTTTCTATCTCCTGTGTATCAATGAAAAACACTTTTGTCTTCAATCATTTGTACCAGCATTCTTTCATTACCTGCTTCAAATTTACATAAGCCAATGGGCCTAGTAAGCATAGTTTGATTTTTACTAGGATTATTACAAATAATCCTACAAACTTTGAATCTCTTAATTGCTCAATATTACCTAAATCATACAAAGAATGTATATTTAGTGAGCTGGAACTTGACTTTTATTCAGAGTTCCTTTGTCTTTTGTGGGCAGTTTAAAGTCATGCATGCCGGACATAAAGGGGCTAATGTTTAAGGTCGAAATATCTTTGACCAAAATGGATTAAAATTGATTCAATTCTTTGAAAATTTATCTGAAAACATATTACCATACTCAAGTATGAGAGAAAAAAATGTAAACTATGGCTTAAGAATATTTGAATCTGAGGAATGATATGAAAAAGAGCTAAAAAGGCATTAGAAGAATTAGTTTCCAAGAATGAAGTTACTATTATTTAACAAAACCCGTTAGGGGGTTAAAATATGCAGGGCCACCTAAGGGCATTAGCTGCATGGTTAAATAAATAGCATCTTTCGGCTGACAAGTCTGTTATGTGGACTGTTTATGCAAGGCCACCTATGGGCACATGCTGCATAGTCAGGAAAAAGAACTCCCAGAAATTTACTTTCCTAGTGCTAAAAGCCAGTGAAAGTTTATGGAGATTCAAATTTTATAAAGTATAGAGTTTGTTGTATGGAAAGAGGTACTTGAATATGGAGAAGATATTTCCGAACAAGAATATCGAAGAACTGGATGAACATCACTCCTACGAAGGTCTGACCCAAACGTAGGGAAGAAGAATAAACCATAGACTTGAATACTTTCAGATCATGAAAAAGGATATGGGACAAATATGTTAAGGATGACTATTTTTTGCGGATCCCTACATACTGTCGTTTAAGACAAATAAGGACAAAAGAGGCATTCTTCTCAAGAATGAAGTTACTATTATTTAACAAAACCCGTTAGGGGGTTGAAATATGCAGGGCCACCTAAGGGCATTGGCTGAATGGTCAAATAAATAGCATCTTTTGGCTGACAAGTCTGTTATGTGGACTGTTTATGCAAGGCCACCTATGGGCACGTGCTGCATAGTCAGGCAAAAGAATTCTCAGAAGTTTGACATTTTTTGTGATTAGAATTCATGAAAAGGGTTATGAAGATCTGAAAATATTTAAGGTTAGGATTATAACACATAAATATGGGTATTGTCCAATGTATATAGAGATACATAGGTCAATGATAACCATAATCATGTTGTGGCTGGGTCCTAAATTGAAACTTGGACTTCACTACGTATCTCATAAGAATGAGAATCAAGCCATACATAGTTCTTGAAATGCAGTTTAACGTCATGCAGGACGAAAGTATGAGTGATCTTAGTTTAGGGTCATAGAATTTGGACCATAATAATGAATACACAGTGTGTGTTTTCATGAGGACTTTTCAGCCAAGGGACTGAAAGTGAAATTTGGGGTTAGGCCCAAAAGACTTGGGACTGGATTCGAGGGACACTCGAATGTTCCTACGTATCCCATAAGGATGGGAATCAAGTCCACGTAGTTCTAGAACTACCCTTTGTACAAATTTGGTTCGTACATGTGAAGGGTGAAAGGGGACTTTAGTGCAATGATGGTTTAACCTAAGATAAAAAGTTTTGGCATCACCATGTATGCATGTAGTCTTTTGAAAATGAAAACCATGATTGAAAAATCAATGGCAATAATAGTTCTCTCTCAAATGAGGAAATCAAAGAATATTGTAGTTTATTGTCGTATCAGACAAAAGTGTTGCATAGTTTAACGTCATATAACAAGGACGAAAATGAATCAATGTAAAGATATTGATTCCAGGGGCGGTTTCACGAATCAACATCATATGAGATGGTGGTGAGCCGATGTGAAGAGATTGTTTTTGGGCTTGAACCCTGGGAGGTTGCCTACATACCCAGCCTGGAGGGCAAGGATCAAAGTCCGTGTAGTTCAATTAAAGAATGAATTAATGATCAAGTTGTTCTTGGGGACAACGATCTAATTAAAATGTTGTTGGGACTTACACATGGTTAGTGGCCCAAAGAGAGTGTTATGGTTGATGTTTACTCTAAGCTCACGTGAGTCATACTCGGTGTGAGAAACAAGAGAAAACAACAACCTTAACGGTGCACAGTTTAATGTCATGTAGGACATAAAAAAGGGACTATGCAGTTTAAAGTCTTGCAGTTAGGACTATTGGTGCTGCACAGTTTAGTGTCATGTAGTAGGGACAAAATAATAGTTTAATGTCATGTAGGACATATCAAGGATTTTCTATACAGTTTAGCGTCATGTAGTTAGGACGATGGGGACAATACAGTTTAACGTCATATTGGACGAAAGGGGGATTGTGCAGTTTGTTGTCATGCTGTAAGGATAAAAGAGTGTACCATTTTAACGTCATGTCGGACGAAAGTACGAATAGTTTAAGGTCATATGCATGGACCGTGAATGGTGCATTTTAATGTCATACTGGACCTTTGAGATTATATAGTTTAACGTCTTTCCGGATGTAAGGGACTTTTATACAGTTTAGCGTCATGTAGTTAGGACGTCACAGTTTAACGTCTTGCTGGACGTAAGGGATTTGCAAATAGTTTATGGTCATATACATGGACCAGGGATGATGCAGTTTAAGGTCATGCTGGACGGTTTAGGGAACTTTTTCACAGTTTAATGTCGTGTGGGACGAAGTTGCAGTTTAAAGTCATACTGGACCATGGCTGTATAGTTTAACGTCATATAGCAAGGACGAACTGGTGCTGCACAGTTTAGTGTCATGTTGCAGGGACATCTTCTTTTCTACATTTTAATGTCATGTTGGACGAAAAAAAGGTCATACAGTTTATCGTCATGTTGGACGGTTTAGGGAACTTTTTCACAGTTTAATGTTGTGTGGGACGAAGTTGCAGTTTAAAGTCATATTGGACCATTGCTGTATATTTTAATGTCATATAGCAAGGACGAACTGGTACTGTACAGTTTAAAGTCATATAGCTCGGACTAAGGTGAACCAATACGAGGATATCAGTTCTGGGGACTTTTTTACAGTTTAACGTCATGCTGGACGTTGGAAGTGCCACACAGTTTAATGTCATGTTGCTAGGACAAAATATAGTTTAATGTCATCTCGGACAAAATATAGGAACTTCTGTACAGTTTAATGTCATGTAGATAGGACATATTACAGTTTATTGTCATGTAGGACAAAATATAGTTTAATGTCATCTCGGACATAATATAGGAACTTCTGTACAGTTTAATGTCATGTAGATAGGACATAATACAGTTTATTGTCATGTAGGAAAAAATATAGTTTAATGTCATCTCGGACATAAAATGAACTAATGTGACTGTTTTGTATCTGGGAACAATATTTTGTGTTTATACAAAATACTTCTTCAGAAATCTGGCATTAGTTGGAGTCGTGATGTGTTCTCCATCCATTGAGATTAGAGAATACGCTCCATTGGAGTAGACCTTATGTATTGAATAAGGTACTTCCAATTTTGGTTCAAGCTTGGGAAGCTTCTTTCCTGGTATCATTGGTGTTCTGAGAACCAATACCAATTCTCCCTGAATGAATGAACGAAGACGAACTTTTTTGTTAAAAGCTCGTGCTATTCGATTCTGATAGATTTCCAAGTGGTGCAAAGTGCACAATCTTTTCTCATCTAACTGTTCCAATTCATTCAACCGCTTTTGGGATTGCTCATCTGTGGATAACTGATCACAAATGTCTATTCTGAGTGAGGGCAATTGAACTTCAATTGGCAAGACTGCTTCTGTTCCATATACTAATGAATATGGAGTTGACCGCATTGCATTGCGAGTGGTAGTCCGATAAGCCCATAAAGCATGAAAGAGTTTATCAGGCCATGACCTCTTATCTTTATCCACCATCTTTTGCAGTATATTTGAAAGAGTCTTGTTGAAGGCCTCTATCTGGCCATTAGCCTCTGCATGATATCGAGATGAATGGTTGGACTTAATGTTGTATTCTTGATACAATTTCTTTACCTTAGAAGAACAGAAGTTGGTGCCGTTGTCCGTCAATATGGTATGAGGGACACCAAATCTAGTAATGATGTTAGACTTGATGAAGCTAACAATGCATTTAGAACTGAATTCTTTGAGAGGTACTGCCTCTGCCCATTTGGAAAAGAAATCAGTAGCAGTAAGAATGTACCTAAACTGCTTGGCCGTAGCTGAAGGGTAAGGTCCCACCACATCCATTCCCCATGTGGAAAATGGCCATGAGTATTTAGCTGTATGAAGCAACTCTGGAGGTTGATGAATGAAGTTGGCATATACTTGGCATGAATGACACTTCTTTGTGAAATTAACACAATCTTGTATCATTGAAGGCCAAAAGTATCCAAGCCTTCGAATTTGATCAGACAGTCTATGTCCAGACTGGTGGGCACCACAGACTCCTGCATGCACTTCTTTTATGACAGCCATTGTCTCTTCACCATCAATACATCTGAAGAGAACTCCATCAAAACCACGTTTGTAGAGAATTTTCTCGAGGTGGTTTGGGCTATCATAAAGAGTAAAATTGACCACACGTCACCGAATTTGTTCTTTCTCGGCTCTATCAGGTGGAAGTGTTCCATTTTGAAGGTATTCCCTGATAGGTGACATCCATCCTGTAGTATGACCATACAGTTCAGGAATGGGACTAATTTCATTAATTTCCTCTGTTCTGACTTGAACATAAGGTGAAATTGCACGACGGTGGGAAATACAGAGGGTTATCTCGTCCCGATTTGGATCTGCTAAAGCTGTGGCTATATTAGCCAGTGCATCAGCTTGAGCATTTTGTGATCTTGGGATATAAGAAAATGTCGATTCTGAAGGGAATTCTGACATTAAATCTCTGACGTAATCATACAAAGGGATTAATTCTTCTTTTTTGATGGCATAATCCCCATTGACTTGTTTGATTACCAGGTCTGAATCACCTTTCACCTTTAAGTGATTCACTTGTGCTTGAAGCGCTAATTCCAAGCCTGTAGTGAGAGCTTGGTATTCAGCTTCATTATTGGTACCACCTTCCCACAACAAAAAGGAATAAGGTAACACTGCCTTATCTGGAGAAATGAGCACAATTCCTAAACCAACTTTGTTGAATTTAGGATTTTCCATTTTCTTCCCTGTTGGACTTCTAGAAGCACCATCAAAATACATTTCCCATGTTTGAGGACTCTCTTGAATAGAGAAAACTTCCTCATCAGGGAGTTCGATATCTGAATATGTGTCTTCCACTGAAGGATGTTCAGCCAGGAAATCATCCGGAGCTTGGCCCTTAATTGCCTTTTGAGACACATACTGGATGTCGAACTGCTGTAGAATAACCGCCCACCTTGCCAGACGTCCTGTAAGCATTGGACGACTAAGGATGAATTTGAGCGGATTATTACGAGATACCAATTGGACCTCATGATGTTGTAAGTAGTGTCTCAGTTTCTGAACTGCAAAGATTAATGCTAGGCAGCACTTTTCAATACTTGAATACCGGGTTTCTGCTTCAAGCATAGTTCTACTGAGATAGTAGAGACTATTTTCATTCCCAGCATCATTCTTTTGAGCAAGAAAGGCACCCAATGATCGCTCTAAAGCTGTCACATAGAGGATAAGAGGTCTACCCTCAACAGGTGGCATGAGTACTGGTGGACTCAAGAGGTATTTCTTGAGAACATCAAATGCTTCTTGACATTCTTCAGTCCACTGGTAAGTGACTCCTTTCTTCAATAATTTGGTAAAGGGTAAACTTTTGCCTGCCAAATTGGCGATGAAATGCCGAATATAGGCTAAGTGTCCTTGAAGTCCTCTTAATTCTTTCAAATTCTGAGGAGGTGACATACCAAGGATTGATTTGGTCTTCTCAGGATCGACTTCAATACCACGATGGCGTACAACAAAGCCGAGGAATTTTCCTGAGGTTACCCCAAAAGCACATTTTAAGGGGTTCATCTTCAAATTATGTTGTCGAAGCTTGTGGAATATGACTTCCAAATCAGCCAAGTGATTAGAACGTTGTTTGGATTTAACCACCAAATCATCTACATATCATTCAACAAACTTCCCTAAAAGAGGTTTGAAGATACGATGCATGGCGTGTTGATATGTTGCACCTGCATTCTTTAAACCAAAGGGCATCACCAGGTAACAAAACACACCTTGAGGAGCTCTGAAGGCTGTATATTCCTCATCTTCTGAGGCCATTTGGATCTGATTATATCCAGAATATCCATCCATGAAAGAAAGTACTTCATAGCCAGCTGTCACATCAATTAAGAGTTCTGTAATCGGAACTGGGAAATCATCTTTAGGAAAATACCGATTAAGATCTCTGAAATCGATGCAAAACCTAATTTGTCCGTTCTTCTTCTTTACAGGGACAATATTAGCCAACCACTTGGGATATTGAACTTCTCTGACGAAGTTATCTTTGATAAGCTTATCCACTTTAGCCTCAATTTTGGAAACATAGGTTGGGTGTGTTCTTCTCACGGCTTGCTTGAATCCTCGATGTTCTTTTGGCAAACCCAAATGATGGGTGGAAACATCAGGATCAAGGCCAGGCATCTCTGTATAATTCCAAGAAAAAATATCTTTATTTTGCTTTAGAAAAGAAATATACATCTCTTGCTCTTCAAGGGTCATGGCCGCACTAATTAAAGTGGGGCGTGGATCTTTCTCTGTACCCAGATTTACTTCTCTGAGTTCATCCACAGTAGTAGAGATACCCTCTTCAAATGCTGGAGGAGCATCTTTAAGATCTTCCTCTTCCTCTTCATCATGTGTTATTTCTTCCGTTTCTACTTGCAAAGTAGATGAAAAAACGAAATTCTCATGATCATAAGAGATGTCAAAATTTTCACATTTTGAAGAAGAAGCTTCCATTTCCGACCCTATTGATGATAAAGGGTCTTCTTTGGGAAATAAATAGGAGATGATGGATTGAGAATCGACATCATTATTCACTTCTGGTGTTGCTATAACTTCTTCTGGCCTGATTAGCGAAGTATAGACTTGTTGGATTTCAGCAGACGAAATGAAAACGTCACCACTTATGCTTTCATCACTGCTTGGTAAGTTACCAATTTCTCCCATGTTGTCCAGCTCAATTGCCGTAATTGACATTATGGATCTTTCCATAAGAGTATTTTGATTTGGGCCTATTTTGTCAATTTGACTGATAGGTAACACGTAATCTGTACTCACATGTAAAAATGGATTTATTGGAATTTTCTCCAAACCATATGGAGCATTAACTTTGGTAATTTCCTTCATTGTAGATTTTTCTCTTCCTTTCATGTGATAAAATTCCGCCTCAATGTATTGAGACTCACATGTCTTGAATGGGGCCTTATCACCATACAATGTTCCAACTTGACCATCGAAATAGTATTTGAGACATTGATGGTATGATGACGGAATAGTTGCATGCTGATGTAGCCAGGGTCTTCCAAGCAAGATATTGAAAGCAAAGTCTTGATCAACAATCATGAAATCCGAATTGGAAACAAGATCTCCAAACTGAGTTCTGAGTGTAACTTCTCCCAGTGGTTCTTGTTCATTTTTATCATATCCTTGCAACATCATGGTAGAAGGAGATAAATTAGATTCCGTGAGGCCCAATCGACGAAGTGTACGAATGGGCATGAGGTTGACTCCTGAACCATTGTCAATGAAAGCTCTTCGAACATCTATACCATTGACTTTGCCAGATAAGTACAACGGTTTTATGTGCCCATGCACAACATCATCTTCATCTTTATCAGTAAAAGATATCACTGCATGACATTCTGCAAGATTATTCTCTATGTGATAGATTTCAGCTGCAGCAATTTCAGCTTCAAACTCCTGAGGACTTGACAAAGCTTCGATGAGTGCTTCCCGAAGATCTTTTGACAGATTCAAAGCATCCAAAATTGATAACTTGGCTGGTAATTGGGCCAAGTGTTTCAATATATCATACTTTTGATCTAGAGGTCTGCATTTCCCAATAGGAATATGCGGTTTAGCAGGTACCTTAGAAGCAGATGCTTTGGAAGCTGATGCATCTTGTATTGAAGTTGGCAACATCCTTGGTTTTGGAAGATTAGACTGATTAGATCCATTTACTTGCTGAAATAAAGAAGATGGAACCTTTAATCGGTCTTACAAAATAACTGTTCCAAAACTGAGTTGGCCATTGGTAGAAGAACTTGCTTGTTCTTTTTGAGCTCGCTGAAGGGCTCTACCACGAGTTTCTGCTGCATATACAGTGCTAGCAGGGGTAGAATTAGAGTAGTGGCTTCGGAAAGATCCACGTCTTCCCCTATATCCTGAACCTCTAAAACTTCCTCGGGTTCCCTTATTTGATACAGGGAATTCAGGCTCATCAAGACTAGAATATGGATATGTTAATTGAATCATATTAACAGAACCAAAGATTAACTCTTCGTCTGATAAAGACTCTGCCTGGTTAGCCTGTTTAGGTTGTGCCGTTTGGTGGGGCGGTGCCCGTGGCTTTGAAGTAGATGGCATGAAATCTGCCAGAGTCAAAGACAATTTAGGCTTTGATACATACTCATATTCTTCTGATTCCTCTTTCTTCATTGAATTGCACTGCCCTTTTGAGGATTTTTCTTTTGATGGAGGCTTTACTGCAACTTTTGTAGGAGACACAATTGGCTTCTTCAATTGTGTTCGCAAAATGGAATGGGTCCAATTGATTGTCTTTCTGACCATCCAATCATCATATTTTTTCGCAGTTTTTCTTTTGACTTCCTGCCACTCGCCTCCTTCCTCTGGATCTGTAGCGATAATACATGCTACATGAGCTGAAGAACCCTTCAATTTGACTTGTCCCAAGTCAACCATCTTTTGCAGGAGGTCGTTAAAGACAAAACACTCCTGGATGGGATGCCCCAACATTTGATGAAAGGGACAATAATTGGGACGGTCTTCATCTCCTTCCTTGTTTGGCCTCTTGGGCACTGGTAATTGAACCAAATTATTTTCCAGAGCTGAAATGAAGTAACCAGGAACTTGCTCATTTCGGAAAGAGTATGTTTTACTCTTCATATCCTCAAATTGTTTTCGTCGTTGATCTCTTTGATCATTTGGACGAAACGGCCTTTGTTGTTGGCATTCAGGAGGTGGATTCCTTCGAGAAGATGAAGGTTTTGAAGTAGATATAGGTACAGGTGCTTGTTTAAGCATAACTGTAGCAGTTTCTGCTTTACCCATTCTTCTTCCTGGAGCTGATGGAATTACATGAGATTTAACCTTAGCCTGTATAAGGGAATCTTCAATCTGCTGAGCGATTGAAGTAAGGTCTCGAAACCCTCCTGTGTATTTCACAGGGATCAATGGCGTGCGTAATTCGTCACGCAAATTTGCCACACAGATTGCCAACAATTCCTCTTGAGGGAGTGCTAAACTCAGGGAAAACGTTAATCCCTTCCAACAAGCAATGAAATCAGAGACTCATTCATTTTCCCTTTGCTTGCAGTTTGTAAGATCGAAAACTGTCGTTTTTGGCAAAGTTGAGCTAAACTGAAGAAGGAATTTTTGACGAAGATCCTCTCATCCGATGACTGACCGGGATTGCAAGCTTGTATACCAGACAAAAGCTGGTCCTTGCAAGGTTCGCACGAAGCATCTGAGTTTCACTGCTTCTTGCTGCTCTGGAGTTCCCATCATAGGATCACAACAAGACACGTAATGCATCAAATGTTGTTCAGGGTCGCCTGATCCATTGAAAGTAGGGAAAACAGGGTTTCCAAAACTGGATGGAGGAGAAATTGAATCTACCCATTCAGGGTAAACTTTCTTTTCAGGTTGAACTTGCGCTCGTTTCCCTTCCATAGTTTCTAACCGAGTTGTTAATGACTCAATAGTAGTTATTAACTTTTGAGAAACATCAGGTTGAACTTGGTTTTGGGTAGGTGCAATGAATGGAGCTTGGACAGACGTGGTGGTTGGTGCTGCAACTGATGGTAGTGCTGCCAACCGTTGTTGCGTTTGACCCGTAGGATTAGACCTCTGAGGGTGTACTGATAAAGGAGGATATTTCTGATCCATCTCAGTAGTTACAACAAATTCCTTCGGCTGTCGGACTTCAGCATTCTTAAGAAGAAGACTACTCTGAAGTATTTCTGCATTCAACCTTCTTAATTCTTTCATTTCTTCCTCCTGTTGTGCAAACCTTTGCTCTAATGAGAGCGATTGACCTCCTTCAGAGGAAGGGTGAGAAGTAACCTGATTCTTTCCTTTCCCCTTATTGGATCCTTTTCGGAGAGGGGGAAGTGGGTTACTTGAAGGAATACCCAGATTTTGGGTAAGCCTTTGATTACGTGTGTGCACACCTTCTTCATTTAGGTCTGTGTGCGCAACTTCTTGAGGAGGAACCTCTTCGTCTGATCCCTCTGATTGAGCCTCATCTGGTGAATCAGCAGCAACGGCATTGATGACATTAATGGATGCATATTGCATGGAATCCTTTCTATCAGCATTTCTGTGATATTGTCTTCTTCCATGTCCATGATGAGACATGGCATTCCGTTGACTTGATCCCTCAGGAACTTCTTGGAGAACCGTCACTTGGAGAGAATCTCCTGATAGCTTGGCTCTTCGTTCCTCTTGAGGCTTATTCCCTAATCGAGAGAATACTGACTTTCTCTGAGGGAGGGATTGAGGATTTGAAAAAGTCCCCAATCCGGTGGACTGGGGATGTTCCTGCTGTTTCCGCTCAACTCCTCGAATCCCATTTGTTGACTCTGAGGGTTGGGTTAGAGAAGTCCCTAGTCTGACAAGCTGGGGTGTCTCTTGACATGCTATGTATGAGATCTTCTTAAAATCTCTCTTGATCTTGCGAATCTTAGTTCGGAAATTAGCTGGATGCATTAACCTGTATCCACTTTTATCACCTGGTTCAACAGACCGTTGGATGATTTCCGAAACTTCTGTCATTTGATGACGTGTTCGCTCTAGACGAGAGGCTTGTGCAATATTCTCGCCTGCTTGATGTAAGAGCAATTCAACAACTTGTTCTATATATACTTGATTTTGAGAGGAACTAGTTGAAGCCTGTTATTGAGCAAGCTTTTTATTATGAACAAAGCCCATTGACTGTGGCCGGCCATGGGCAATAACATTGCATGAGACCATTTTCAGCGGGCTTTGCTGACCGGAAAGCACTGTGAAATGTAGTGCTCCGTGAACACCCCATCCTCTGATATGAACGTCAGATGGAGCATTGGAAATTAACTGACGCAATTTTCTTAGTGCGCCAAGGCATGAACGTTGAAGGGTTCTCTGTTGCTTTTCAGCCTTCGGATACCGAGAGACTGATAGAGATGCCAAATCAATCTGGCGTTGTAACCCTCCTATTATCTTAATATGATTTTCATAATCACCGTAAGATAATACTTTCTTCTTCAATTGACAAAGATTCTTCCATATGTTAAGACGAATATCATGGATTCCATCATCCGTCAACATCTTTGGAATGTCGTACTGGGAGTCAGCCAAAGGCCAAAACATGACTAGTACTTCACCTTTTGCCAGTTTTTTTCTCATGTTTAGCATTTCCTCTTTATCATTAAATGAAGATTCTTCTACCTGTTTGGACCAGAGTTGGTGTTTCCTTGTTCCTTCATCGGATTCAGCAAGATTGGTAGAGAAATCACTATTCATGCTGGAAGATGAATGACCCAGGGATGGTTCGGAGAATAGCCTGAACCTCAGGCTATCTTCTGATGGAAAAAGAGTTTCACCTACCGATAGTAAAGCATCAGACATGACTGGTTTTACGTTTGCAAATGCCTCGAGATAGGAGTGCTTTCTCGTCACTACATTGCTTTCTGAAGAATTTTTGAGACAACGTGAATCACTACTGCGAAGAGGACTTTCGCAGCGAAGTTCATCACCATGAGGAGGACCGTCATGATGGGTTACAGCAAAAGATGAGATCTCTTGCTCCTTGGTCTTCTGACCACACAGAGGGTTCCTGTGGCTCTCATCTGAAGAAGAAACTTCAAGATTGACCAAATTTTCATGAAGCAAGTTTTCATGAGGAAGTTTCTGTTGAAGACCTTCAGAATTAATGTTCCCGTTATTGGGAACTGAGGGAGTAGAATCTTGAATTCCGACAGATAAATGTCTGAGGGCTTCAAGAACTCCAGCATCGAGCAAGGCTTGGTTACAGATTGGCCTTTGATCTCCTGATTGTGCTGGGCGGATCTTTTTCTTAGATGCCTTCTTACTCACTTTAGAAACCACTTGATGAAGAAAGTGATTGCTCTGAGCAGGTGTATGTGCCTGATCAGGAAAGATGGTCAGGTTAGGCTGACGATCTCCACTCAAATCAGGTGTACGTGCCTGACTTGGTTGTCCGTATGATATGGGGGAGTATGCCCCATAACCCTCTTGGACTGGAACAGATGTGTGTGTCTGTTCCAGAGTGAATTGTTGATATGTCACTCCACTGCTAGAGATAGATTTATGTGTCTGTCCCTGTGACGATGCTGAAGCTGTTATGATATCCTGGCAAGAATCCAGAATATGAGCAGGAATTTGCTTCTGCTCTTTCACCATTGACAAAATATGTTTGGTGACTTCAGCCGCCGGAACGAGGATATACGTCCATTCCGGGTTTGGCGTAGGTGTATGTGCCTGCTCCTGTCCTCCTTTTCCTATCAGTGAATCCTGACAGTACTCAAGTGTGGAGGCAGAGAGTTGAGTCTGCCTTCTGTTTCTCGTCGGGACTTTCCGACTGACTTCTCCGTGCGCTACCAAGCGAGACTGTTGGTAGGCTTGATTAGTATTAGCAGGTGTATGTGCCTGCTGATTACACTTCGCCAAACGCGGTTGACGAGATCCATCATATGTAGTTAGACGATCCTGTTGACTAACTGGTGATGTATAAGCAGGTGCATGTTCCTGCCTAAAGTACTCCGCTGGAATTGCCTGGCGAGATCGGCTTGATGCTGCCAGACGAGTCTGCTGGACAGTGGAATTAAAACGGGCAGGTGTGTATGCCTGCTCGTTGTTCTCCACAAAGTTAGGTTGGTGGACTCCATCATATGTAGTCAGGCGAGCCTGCTGACTAATTGATGATGCATAAACAAGTGTATGTTCCTGCCTATAATACTCCGCCGGAATTGCCTGGCGGGATTGGCTTGATGCTGCCAGATGAGTCTGCTGGAAAGCGGAATTAAAACGGACAGGTGATTGTGCCTGCTCGTTATTTGCCACCAATTTAGGTTGGTGGACTTCTCCAGAGATGGCAGGGATGACAACCTGCCTATTATTAATCGGATTCCATCTCTGGCGGTTCATCTTTCCTGCTCGGGTTTGAGGAACCTGAGCTGAATGCCTGGAGTCGGTACCCTCATCATGTTGAGGGCGCACTACCGCACGAGTCTGGCGGCGATTGTTGATGGGAGCCCTCGGGAAGGACTCCTGCCTTTTTGAATTAAGGCCCTGAGGGACCTGCTCATTCACTTCCTCAGAGTAAGGGAGTGAATGGAAATTGTGTTCCGGGGATAACGACCCGAAACGGTTGGAGACGGTAGTCAGCACCGCCTGCTTCTTGATTGCTGGCCGCCGTTGTCCGGACGACCAGGTAGAGTTGTTAACTTGGAGGGCTTGACGAGCGGCCTCCAGAGTTGGGATAGTACCGTTGCGACGGTACTCCTTAACCAGTGCATTAGAAACCCAGCGTTGAAGACGCTGAGTTGGTGATGTCATCCTCAGAGCAGACGACGTTCCAGCAGGAGTAGCAGCATTGGTTTTCACAGCAGCAGACCTCACAGTAGAGGTGTTCACAGCAGCAGTATTCACAGGGGTGAATTTAAGGAAAGCCATTTTGCAGAAGATCTTGAGAAAAGAGTGCCTGTTCCATATAACAGACACAATCAAGATGAATCCGGCCACTGCATCTTTTGGATGAGCACATGTCAATGATTGATTTGTTGGCCCAAGGGGCCTAACAAATAAGAAAACCATCACTTTAACTTGGTTAAGGATTCATGTCGGGTTCACCATTTTTTGTTTCGCACGGATTTCGGGGATGACCTCCTGGACGGGAGATTCAAACGTTCCGATCGGTTTCTAGCGGGTTTGTTTGTAGAACCGGAAACATCCAATGATTCCACATCCAATTGGACCTACTTTCCAAAGGTAGGCGCTCATTAGCTTGTGAACTGCTGAGGCTTAGGAATTTGCATTGGTTGAGAGGATGGGAGGTCGGACTCATCACACCTTTTTGAGGGGAATTATTGTCTACTCCGGGACTCTCTTTATAGATTTAAGTTATGTTCGTGAATCCTTATTATATTACCAAGTATAAAATGAGCTTTCCTTAAATTTTAACAATCAATGATTAAACATGCAAGAAATTTAGAGAATCTTTTATATGTATTCGAGGTTCTTCATCAATAGAGAATCATCTATATCTGTTTAGTGATTCTTGGTCAATGGTATCCTTCAAAACATTTATATAAAAGTCTCTTGGTCATTATGACGACCAGGCTGGTTTTAAAGCCACTCAGTGGGGCACTTGAAGTTTATCGTCATTCAGAAGGAAAAATATTATTTCAATGTTGGGATCGAACCCATAAATGGGCTACCTACGTATCCTTTGTTTTGGAAAAGGAATCAGAACCCACGTAGTTCAAGTAAGGGTATGATGTTTATGATTGATGGCTCAAAGCAGGATGTCATAATTACTTTTACACTCTAAGCTCACGTGAGTCATGCTCGGTGTGAGAAACAAGAGGTATTAGTAAAATTTAGACAATTGTGCCATGAAAAGATTCAATCATAAGAAATGGTTTGGGGCTTATGTATGTATAACTTCCCAGATAGATGAAGGTTTAGGATTTACTTTTAGGGAGAAAATCCAGGAACAGGGTCCATAAAGGTATATGTGCTTTATGGAGATTTGAATACTCTAATCTTGGGGCTTACTCCTAAGGATGATGCCCAAGTTAGGAGGGGACTTATGATTGGGTTTTACTCCTGAAAAGGAAACCCAAATCAAGGGTAAATTATGACTGGTTAAGAGAATTTTAAGGGGGGGCTTAAGGTTTACTCCTAAAAAAGAAACCCAAGATTATGAATGGGACTTACTCCTAAAAAAAGGAGGCCCAGGTTATGACTGAGTCTTATTCCTAAAAAGGAGACCCAGGTTAGGGATTAAGGTTTGGGGCTTACTCCTGAAGAGGATGCCCAAGTTTGAAATTGGGGATTACTCCTGAAGAGGATGCCCAAGTCAAAGGATTTATAACTGGGGATTATTCCTAAAAAAGGAGACCCAGGTTAAGGATTCTCTCATCTTAAAGGATGAGGTTAAATGAACGAACTCTCAATCTTTGGTGACATAAGGATATTTAAATCACTAGGTTTTGAGAGATATTCCACAGAATTCCTTTCAGACAAGGAAGTCAAATCAAGAAATCATGCCATAAATGGCTTTGAAGAGTGTCTTGAAGACTGAATCTTGAAAAGGAAAGGTGAAATGGCTTAAGAGGGGTAAAATGGGCAATATGGGAACCCAAAATGATATGGGCGTGCAAGTCTTGAAAGGCGCGCAAGTCTTCCGTGGGCGCACAAGAATTGGTCGCGCAGGTATACCTGCGCGGCACATGGTGTACTTGCGCGATTTTCAACCAGTATTGAAATACTTGAGCGACTCTTTTTTAAACCCTTTAGAATTTTCTTGTGGTTCTTCTAGAAAAGGGACGCGTAAGTTATATTGAAGGAAATAAGTCGGCGCGCAAGTGTTTGATAAGTTTCAACACTTAGGCCTTCCTTCTTCTCTTTAGATCTTCCATTCTAGGTAAGAAATTACCTTAGAAGTGTTCCGGAAGCTTTGAGAAGAGACTTGGGCGTCGGGAGCTTCAATCCGAGTTTCTGGAAAAAGATCCTCTCGAATGGGGGGCCCACAGGGTCTATTTATAGACAAAAAAAGGCCTGGGGCGGTTACCACTTAGGTCGCGCAAGTCACTTGCGCGACCAAGGTCTCCGCGCAAGTACACTTGCGCGACAGTTAGATAACTTGCGCGGTGAGGTTGCTGTCGATCCTTTGTTCATTCCTTTGTCTATTTTTGATGTTTTCTTCAAAGGTTGAATCACTTTGAGCTCAAATATTTCCCTTTTCCGATCTTTAGATTCTGTGACGAAAGGAGCGTCAACAGCGGGGCACTTGAAGTTTATTTTCATTTAGAAGGACATGAATTATTTCATAGTTGGGATCGTACCTACAGATGGGATACCTTCGTATCCTTTGTTTTTAGAAAAGGAATCAGAACCCACGTAGTTCGGGAAAGGAAGTATGGGGTTTATTCATTATTGATGGCTCAAAGAAAGATGTCATAATTACATTTACACTCTAATCTCACATGAGTCATACTCGGTGTGAGAAACAAAAGGTATTGGTAAAACCAGACAATTATGCCATCATAAGAAATGATGTGGGGATTATGTATGTATGACTGCCCAAAATAGATGAAGATTGGGTTTTACTTTAGGGAAGAAACCCAGGAACAATGTCCATAAAGGTATATGTACTTTATGGAGATTTAGATACTCTAACTTGGGGATTATTCCTTAGGAGGATGCCCAAATTAGGAGGGGACTTGTGATTGGGTTTTACTCCTGAGAAAGAAGCCCAAATCAAAAATTAACTCAAGATTAGTTAAGTGAAATTACGAATGGGGCTTATTCCCGAGGAGGAGGCCCATGTTTAAAGGTTTTGAGAACTAGGGATTACTCCTGAAAAGGAAGCCCAGGTTAAGGGAATTATGACTAGGGCTTACTCCTTAGGAGGATGCCCATATTTGAGACTGGGGCTTACTCCTAAAAAGGAAGCCTAGGATAAGAGAACTATGGTTAGGGCTTACTCTTGAGGAGGATGCCTAGATTTTGGGAATTTTGAGACTGGGTCTTACTCCTGAAAAGGAAACCCTGGTTTGGAAAATTATGACTAGGGCTTACTCCTAAGAAGGATGCTCAATTTAGGGGATTTGGGGCTTACTCATAAGGAGGATGCCCAAATTAATGAGAATTTGGACTGGGGCATATTCCTGAAAAGGAGGCCCAGGTTAAGGATTCTCTCATCTTAAATGATGAGGTTGAATGAATGAAATCTCTAACCTTAGTCACATAAAGATATGTAAATCACTAGGTTTTAAGAGATGTTCCATAGAATTCCTTTCAAATAAGGAATAAAACAAAGGAGACATTCTATAAATGACTTTGAAAAGGGGTTTGAAGGATGAATCTTGAATAGGAGAGGTGGATAGGAATATAAGGAGTGAAATGTGCAGGAAGGGCACCCAAAAAAGGAGGGGCGTGAAAGTCCTATGTGGGCGTGCAAGTCGTGGTCGCGCATGTTTACCTGTGCGACACAGGGGTACTTTCACGATGGTCAATCCTTAAGGTAATACTTGGGCGAGAGTTGGCTCAAGCCCTTAGTAATATCCCTAGAGGCGCAAAATTTCTGATGAAGGGGTAAGGCAATGCGCAAGTTTGGCCATTTCCCTTAAGGGCTAGCCACTTAGGCGCGCAAGTGTTGATGAGTTTCAACACTTAGGCCTCCCCCCCCCCTTAGATCTTCTGTTATAGGTAAGAAACTACCTTATAAGTGTTTGAAATGGGGGGCCCACAGGGGTTATTTATAGGCTAATGAAGACCTTGAGTGAAAAATCAAGGAGGGAGCGCAAGTCACCTATGTGGAACACAAGTATACTTGCACGAAAATGATGAAACTTGCACGACCCAAGTGGGAAGAAATCCTTCTTTAGGCCTTTGTCGATTTTTGATGTTTCTTCAAAGGATGAATCACTTTGGACACAAGTATTTCCCTTTTTAAGTCGTTTAGACTTTGTGATGGAAAGAAGCATCAACAAAAGTCCCCCCTCAGAGTTGGATCCGAAAGAAATGAGGATGTGACTCTAAGGTATAGAAGAAAAAGAAGCATAGTTTGATTTTTTCTAGGATTATTATGAATAACCCTACAAACTTTGAATATTTTTAATTGCACAATATTTCCTAAAATCTTACAAAATGTATGTTTAGGGAGCTGGGACTTGACTTTTGTTCATATTTCCCGTGTCTTCTGTGGGTAGTTTAAAGTCATGCACACCAGACATAAAAAGGGATAATGTTTAAGGTTGAAATAGCTTTGACCGAATGGATTAACATTGACGCAATTCCTTGATAATTTATCTGAAAACATATTACCATGTTCAAGTATGAGGGAAAATATATAAAAGATTACTTAAGAAATTTTGAATCTAAGGAATGATATGAAAAATGGATAAAAAGTCATTAGAAGAATTAGTTTCCAAGAATGAAGTTACCACTATTTAACAAACCCGTTAGGGGGTTAAATTATGCAGCACCACCTAAGGGCATTGGCTGCATAGTCAAATAATAGCATCTTTTGGATGAAAAGTCTGCTATATAGACTATTTATGCAAGGCCGCCTAAGGGCACGTGCTGCATAGTCAGGAAAAAGAACTCTCAGAAATTTAATTTTCTACTACTAAAAATCCAGTGGAAGTTTATGGGGATTCATGTTTTCCAAAGCATAGAGTTTTCTATATGGAGAGAGGTACTTGAATATGGAGAAGATATTTCCAAACAAGATTGTCTAAGAACTGGATGAATGTCACTCCTACGAAGGTCTGACCCAAACGTAGGGAAGGGAAATATAAACCATAGACTTGAATACTTTCAGATCATGAAAAAGAGCATGAGACAAATATATTAAGGATGGTTATTTTTTGTGGAACCCTACATATTGTCGTTAAGACAACTAAGGACAAAAGAGGTTTTCTTCCCAAGAATAAAGTTACCATTTTTTAACAAACCGGTTAGGGGGTTGAATTATGCATGTCCGCCTAAGGGCATTGGCTGCATAGTCAAATAATATTATCTTTTGGCTGATAGGTCTGTTATGTAGACTATTTATGCAATGCCGCCTAAGGGCACGTGCTGCATAGTCAAGCAAAAAAACTCTATGAAATTGGACATTTTGTGACCAGAAGTCAAGAAAAAGGTTATGAAGATCTGGAATTATTCAAGGTTAGGATTATGACACATAAAAATGGGTATAGTCTAATGTGTGTAGAGATACACAGATCAATGCTAACCATAATCATGTTGTGGATGGGTCCTGAATTGAAATGTTGGACTTCACTATGTATCCCATAAGGATGGGAATCAAGCCATATGTAGTTCTTGAAATACAGTTTAACGTTGTGTGGGATGAAAGTATGGGAGATCTTATTTTAGGGTCATAGAGATCAGACCATTATAAGAAATACAGAGTGTGTGTTTTCACAGGGACTTTTTAGCCATGGGACTGAAAGTGGAATTTGGGGTTAGGCCCAAAAGACTTGGGGCTAGATTCAAGGGATAGTCGAACTTTCTTACATATCCTATAATGATGGGAATCATGCCACACATAGTTCTTGAAATACCCTATGTACATATTGGTTTGTACAAGTGAAGGTTGAAAGGGGACTTTAGTGCAATGTTGGTTTGACCCAAGATAAAATGTTCAGGCATTACCATGTATGAACGTAGTCTTTGAAATATAACATGATAGGAAATCAATGTAAAGAATGATTCCCTCTTGGGTAAGGGTTTCAAATAATGTTATAGTTTATTGTCATATAGGACTAAAGTGTTGTACAGTTTAACGTCATGTAGCAAGGACAAAGGTGCACCAATGTGAAGAGATTGGTTTTGGACTTAAACCTTAAGAGGTTTCCTATGTACCTAGCCTAGAAGGTAAGGATAAAAGTCTATGTAGTTCAATTAAAGAATGAATTAGTGATCATGTTGTTCTTTGAAACAACATCCTAAAAAATGGTGTTGGGACTTACACATGGTTAGCAGCCCAGAGAGGGTGTTATGGTTGAAGTTTTCTCTAAGCTCACGTGGGTCATACTCGATGTGAGAAACAAGAGGTAGCAACAACCCTAACGATGTACAGTTTAATGTCATGTAGAACATATTAAGGGACTATGCAGTTTAAAAGTCTTGCAGTGAGGACTATTGGTGAAGCACAGTTTATTGCCATGAAGTTGAGACAAAATATAGTTTAACATCATGTAGGACAAATTTAAGGACACAATTTAACGTCATGTTGGACAATAAGGGTGTTGTACATTTTAGAGTCTTGTAGCTAAGACGATGGGGACAATACAGTTTAACGTCATGTTGGATGAAAGGGGGACTGTGCAGTTTAATTTTATGCAGTAAGGACAAATATAGAGGCACAGTTTAACATCATGTTGGACGTATTAGGGATTTTTTTCACAGTTTAACGTCATGTCAGAAGAAAGGGATTCCAATAGTTTATGGTCATATTCATAGACCATTAGTTATGCAGTTTAATGTCTTGCTGGATGTAAGGGAATTCTGTACATTTCAGCGTCATGTAGTTAGGACGTCATAGTTTAACATCATGTTGGATGTAAATTCCAATAGTTTAAGGTCATGAGCATGGACCGTAACTGATGATGCAGTTTAACGTCTTACTGGACAATATGAAATGCCAATAGATTAAGGTCGTATGCATGGACCGTAACTGATGATGTAGTTTAATGTCTTGCTGGACAATATAAAATGCCAGTAGTTTAAGGTTGTATGCATGGACCATTGGTGTATTTTGTGTTTATACAGAATACTACTTTAGAAATCAGGCATTGGTTGGATTAGTGATGAGTTCTCCATCAATTGATATTAAAGAATAAGCTCCATTGGAGTAGACCGTATGTATTGAATAAGGTCCTTCCTATTTTGGCTCCATCTTGGGGGGTTTCTTTCCTGGTATCATTGGACTTCCGTGAACTAATACCAATTCTCCCTGAATAAATGAACGAATATGTACTTTTTTGTTGAAATCTTGTGCTATTCGATTCTGATAGGCTTCCAAGTGGTGCAGGGTACACAATCTTTTCTCATCTAACCATTCCTATTCATCCAATCACTGTTGAGATTTTTCATCTGTAGATGATTGATCACAAATGGCTACTCTGAGCGAGGGTGGTTGAACCTCAATTGGCAAGACTGCTTCCATTCCATATACCAATGAATATGGAGTTGACCATGTTGTAGTGCGGGTGGTGGTCTGATAGGCCCATAAAGCATGAAAGAGTTTATCAGGACATGATTTCATATCTTTATCCTCCATATTTTGTAGTATGTTTGAAAGATTCTTGTTGAAATCTTCTATCTTGCCATTGGCTGCTGCATGATACCGAGAGGAATGATTGTATTTAATGTTGTATTCTTGATTCAACTTCCTCACCTCGAATGAACAGAAGTTCGTTCCATTGTCTGTCAATATGGTATGACGGATACCAAATAATGTAATGATATTAGACTTGATGAAGCTAAAAATGCATTTAGAACTAACTTCATTGAGAGGTATTGCCTCTTCACATTTGGAAAAGAAGTCAGTAGCAGTAAGAATATACTTCAACTGCTTGGATGTAGCTGAAGGATAAGGTCCTACTACATCCATTCCCCATGTGGAAAATGGCCACGAGTATTTAGCTATATGAAGCAACTTTGGGGGTTGATAAATGAAGTTGGCATGTACTTGGCAAGAATGACACTTATTTGTGAAATCAACACAATCTTGTATCATTAAAAGCCAAAAGTATCCAAGCCTTCGAATTTGATCAGATAGTCTATGTCCAGACTGGTGGGAACCACAGACTCCTGCATGCACTTCTTTCATGAAAACCATTGTCTCTTCACCATCAATGCATCTGAAGAGAACTCCATAAAAACCCCTTTTATAGAGAAATTTCTCTAAGTGATCTGGGCTATCATAAAGAGTGAAATTGACCACACATCTCCAGACTTGTTCTTTTCCCAGCTCTATCAGGTGGAAGTGTTCCATTTTGAAGTTATTCCCTGATAGGTGTCATATATCCTGTAGTATGGCCATATGGTTCAGAGATGGGACTAATTTCATTGATTTCCTCTATTCTGGCTTGAACATAAGGTGAAATTATACGACGGTTGGAAATACTGATGGTTTTCTCTTCCTGATTTGGATCTGCCAGAGTTGTGGCTATATTAGCTAGTGAATCAACTTGGGCATTTTGTGATCTTGGGACATAAGAAAATGTAAGTTCTATAGGAAATTCCGCCATTAACTCTCTGATGTAATCATTCAAAGGAAATAGTTCTTCTTTTCTGATTGTATAATCCCCATTGACTTGTTTGATTGCCAGGTCTGAATAACCTTTCACCTTTAAGTGATTCATTTGTGCTTGAAGTGGCAACTCCAGGCCTGCGATGAGAGCTTGGTATTCTGCTTCATTATTTGTACCACCTCCCAACAATGAGAAGGAATAAGGTAGCACTTCCTTTTCTGGGGAAATGAGTACAATTCCTATCCCAAATTTGTTGAATTTAGGATTTTTCGTTTTTCTCCCTGTTGGACTTCTGGAAGCACCATCAAGGTACATTTCCCATGTTTAAAGACTATATTGAATAAAGAATACTTCCTCATCATAAAGTTCAATATCTGAAGGTGTATTTTTATAGAAGGATGTTCAGAAAGGAAATCAACCAGAGCATGGCCCATTATTACCTTTTGAGACACATACTGAATATCAAAATGTTGCAAAATAACTGCCCACATTGCCATATGTCTTGTAAGAATTGGACGATTAAGGATGAATTTGAGCGGGTTATTGCGAGATACCAATTGGACCTCGTGATGTTGCAGGTAGTGTCTCAACTTTTGAACTGCAAAGATTAATGCTAGGTAGTACTTCTCAATATTTGAGTATCAGGTTTCTACTTCAAGCATAGTCTGACTGAGATAGTAGAGGCTATTTTCATTCCCAGCATCATTCTTCTGAGCAAAAAAGGAACCCAATGATCACTCTAAAGTTTTCACATAGAGGATAAGTGATCTTCCTTAAACAGGTGGCATTAACACCATTGGACTCAAGAGATACTTCGTGAGAATATCGAATGCTTCTTGAAATTCTTCAGTCCACTTGTAAGTGACTCCCTTCTTCATCAATTTGGTGAAGGGTAAAATTTTGCCTGCCAAATTGGTGATGAAACGCCAAATATAGGCCAAGTGTCCTTGAAGTCCTCTCAATTCCTTTAAATTTTAAGGAGGTGAAACACCAAGGATTTACATTTTCTTCTCAGGATCGACCTCGATACCATGATGGCGTACAACAAAGCCATGAAATTTTCCTGGGGTTACCCCAAAATCACATTTTAAGGGGTTCATCTTCAAAAAATGTTGCCAAAGTTTGTGGAATACGATTTCCAAATCATCCAAGTTATTAGAACGTTGCCTGGATTTAATCACCAAATCGTCCACATAACATTCATCAAACATCCCCAGAAAGGGTTTAAAGATACGATGCATGGCACGCTGATATGTTGCGCCTGCATTCTTCAGGCCAAAGGGCATTACTCGATAGCAAAACACACCCTGAGGGGCTCTTAAGGCTGTATATTCTTCATCTTCTAGAGCCATTCAGATTTTATTATATCCAGAATATCTATCCATGAAGGAAAGTGCTTCATATCTATCTATTGCATCAATTTAGAGTTATGTAATCAGAACTGGAAAATCATCCTTAGGACAATGCCGATTAAGATCTCTGAAATCAATGAAAACTCTAATTTGCCCATTCTTTTTTCCACTAGGACAATATTAGACAACCATTTGGGATATTGGACTTCTCTGATGAAGTTATATTTGATAAGTTTATCCACTTCAGCTTCAATTTTGGAAGCATAGGTTGGGAGTGTTCTTTTAGCGGCTTGTTTGAATCCTCGATGTTCTTCTGGAAAACCCAAGCAATGAGTGGAAACATCAGGATCAAGCCCTGGAATCTCTGTATATTTCCAAGAAAATATATCTCGATTTTGCGTTAAAAAATAAATATATATCTATTTCACTTAAAAAGTCATGACCACACTAATTAAAGTGGGGCGTGGATCTTCTTTTGTAACCAGATTTATTTCTCTGAGTTCATCCACGCTGGAAGAGATACACTCTTAAAATGCTGTAGGAGCATCCCTGAGATCTTCCTCTTCTTCTTCAACATGTGTTATCTCTTATATTTCTACTTACATAGTAAATGATCAAGCATAATTTCCATGATCAGAAGAGATGTTAAAATTTGAACATCTTGAAGAAGAAGCTTGCATTTCTGACTCGATTGATGATGAAGGGTCTTCCTTGGGTAATATAGAGGAGATAATGGATTGAGAATCGAAATCATTGTTCACCTCTGACATAGCTATATCTTCTTCTAATCTAAATGGTGATGTATAGAATTTCTGAATTTCAACAGATGAAATGAAGACATCCCCATTTGATCTTTCATAATTTCTTGGTGAATCACCAATTTCTCCCATGTTGTCTGGCTTGATTTCCATAATTGAAATTATGGAAGTTTCTATATGAGTATTTTGATTTGAGTCTATCCTATCAAATTGACTAATAGGAAATAGATAATTTGTACTCACATGTGTAAATGAGTTTACTGGAATTTTTTCCAAACCATATAGAGCATTAACTTTGGTAATCTCCCTTGTTGTGGATTTCTCCTTTCCCTTCATGTGATAGAATTCCTCCTCAATGTATTGAGATTCACATGTCTTAAACATGGATTTATCACCATAAAATGTTCCAATTTGACCATCAAAACAGTATTTGAGACATTGATGGTATGATGAAGGGATAACTGCATGTTGATGTAGAAAGGGTCTTCCAAGAAAGAAGTTGAATGCTGAGTCTGGATCAAAAACCATCAAATCTAAATTGGATACATGATCTCGAAACCGAGTTCTGAGTGTAATCTCGCCCAGTGGTTCTTGTTCATTCTTATCATATCCTTGTAACATCAAAGTAGAAGGAGATAAATCAGATTTTGTGAGGCCCAATCTAAGAAGTGTACGAATGGGGATGAGGTTGACTCATGAACCATTATCAATAAAAAATCTTTGTACGTCTACACCATTGACCTTGCCAGATAAGTACAATGGTCTAATATGTCCATGCACGACATCATCTTCATCTTCATCTATAAAAGATATCACTGCATGGCATTCTGTAAGATTATTCTCTACATGGTAGACTTCAGCTGCAGCAATTTCAGTTTCAAACTCCTGAGGACTCGACAAAGCCTCGATGAGTGCCTCCCAAAGATCCTTCGATAAATTCAAAGCATCCAGAATTGATAACTTGGCCAGTATTTAGGCCAAGTGTTTCAATACATCATAATTTTGATCCAAAGGTCTGCGTTTCCCAACAAGAACATGTAGTTTCATAGGTGCCTTAGAAGTTGATGCTTTGGAATTAGATGCATATTGTATCGGGGTAGGAGTTGGCAATGCTCTTGGATTTGGAAGATTAGACTGATTAGGTCTATTTACATGCTGAGATGAAGAATGTGGAACCTCCAACCAATCTTCCAGAATAACTATGCTTGGACTGAATCTTCCCTATTTGGAAGAACTTGCTTGTTCTTGTTGAGCTTGTTGAAGGGCTCTGTCACGAGTTTCTGTTGCATAAACAGTTCTAGCAGGGGTGGAATTGGAATAGTGGCCTCTGAAAGATCCATGTCTTCCCCTATACCCTGAGCCTCTGGAACTTCCTCTGATTCATCTATTTGTTACAGGGAACCTAGGTTTATCAAGTTCAAAAATGTGATTGGAATAAGGATCTATTTAGTGAATCATATTAACAGAACTGAAGATTAACTCTTCATCCGATGAAGACTATGCCTGACTAGCCTGTTTAGGCTATACAGTTTGGTTGGGCAGTGCCCGTGACTTCAAAGTAGATGGCATAAAATGTGCCTGAGTCAAAGAAAACTTAGGCTTTGACATGATTTCATCTTCTTCTGATTGTTCCTATTTCTTGGAATTATGTTGCCCTTTTGAGTAGTTTCCCTCTGATGAAGAAGGTTTTTCCATGGCATTCATAGAAGAAGACACAATTTGTTGCTTCAATTGCATTCGCAAAAATGGCATGAGTTTGGTTGATCATTTTTCTGACCATCCAATCATCATATTTTTGCGCATTTTGGTTCTTGAATTCTTGTCTGTCGCCTTCTTTCTCTGGATATGTAGCAGTAACACATGAAACATGAGTTGAAGAACCTTTTAGTTTGACCTGTCCTAAGTAGACCATTTTTTGCAGGATGTCCTTGAAGACAAAACACACCTGAATGGGATGCCCCAACATCTGATGAAACGAGCAATAATTGGGATGGTCTTCATCTCCTTCCTTGTTTGGCCTCTTGGGCCTTGGAAATTGAACCAAATTATTTTTCAGACCCAAATGAAGTAACCAAGAACTTGTTCATTTTAGAAAGAATAGACTTTACTCTACAAATCCTCAAATTGTTTTCGTCTTTGATCTCTTTGATCATCTTTATGAAACAGCCTATGTTGTTGACGCTCAAGAGGTGGATCCCTTCGAGAAGATGAAGATTTTCAAGTAGAAGCAGGTACAGGTTCTTGTTTAAGCATAACTTTAGTGGTATCTACTTTATTCATTCTCCTTCCTGGATCTAATGGAATTACACAAGTTTTATCCTTGGTCTTTATAAGAGAATCTTCAATCTGTTGAGCGATTGAAGTAAGGTATATAAACCCTCCTGTGTATTTCATAGGTATCAATGGTGTGCGTAGCTCATCACAAAAATTTTCCTCACAGATTGGAAAAAATTCCTCTTAAGGGAGTTCTTAGCTCAGGGAATATGTTAATCCCTTCTAGTGAGAAATGAAATCTGAAACCCTTTCATTTTCACTTTTCATAAAATTTTTATGATCAAAAAATGTTGTCTTTGGCAACATTGAACTAAATTGAAGAAGGAATCTTTGGCGGAGATCCTCCCATCTGGTAATTGACTGGGATTACAAGCTTGTGTACCAGACAAAGGCAGGCCCTTGTAATGACTGTACAAAACACCCGAGCTTAGCTGCTTCTTGTTGTTGAGGGGTTCCCATCATAGGATCACAAAGAGAAACAAAATGTGTTAAGTGTTGCTCTAGGTCTCCCGAACCATTAAATATTGGGAATTTGGTACTTGCAAAATTTTATGGGGGAGTAATTACATTAACCCATTTAGGGTAAGATCTCTTTTATGGTTGAATTTGACCACGCTTTCCCTCTATAGGTTCTAATCGAGCAGTTAATGACTCAATAGTAGTTATTAAATTTTGAGAAACATCCAGTTGGGCTTGGACCTGAACATGTGCAATGACTAGAGCTTGGACAGATGTGGTGGCTGGTACTGAAACTGATGGTAGCACCACCAATTGTTGTTTCACATGACCTGTAGGATTAGACCTGTGAGGGTGTACTGGTAGAGAAGGATATTCTTGATCCATCTCAGTTGCCATAACAAATTCTCTTGGCTGACTAACTCCAGCATGCTTAGGAGGAAGACTACCATGAAGTAGTTATGAATTCAACCTCCTCAATTCCTTCATTTTCTCTTCTTGTTGTGAAAATATTTGCTCTAGTGAGATCGATTGGCCTTCTCCAGCGGAAGGGTATATAACCTGGTTCTTTCATTTCCCCTTGTTGGCTCCCTTTCAGAGAGTGGGAAGTGGGTTACTTGAAGGATTACCCAAATTCTGGGTAAACCTTTGATTTCATGTATGCACACCTTCTTCATTTGTGTCTGTGTGTACAATGTCTTGAGCATGAACCTCTTCATATGATCCCTCTAAGTGAAACTCATATGGTGGATCAACAACCACATAATTAATGAAATTAATTGATGCATAATGCATTGCATCTCTTCTATCAGTATTTCTATGATAATGCCTTTTTCCATATCCCTGATGGGACATTGCCTTTTGTCGATTTGATCCCTCAGGAACTTCTTGAAAAAACATAATTTGGAGCGAATCTCCTGATAGTTTGGCTCTTTGTTCATCTTGAGGCTTCTTCCCTAATTAAGATAAGACTGAATTTCTCTTAGGGAGAGATTGAGGATTTGAAAAAGTCCCCAGTCCGGTGGACTGGGGTTGTTCCTGCTAAACTCCTCGAATCCTATTTGTTGATTTTGAGGGTTGGGTTAAAAGAGTCCCTAGTCTGGCAAGATGGGCTGGTTCTTAACATGCTATATCTGAGACCTTTTTTAAAGATCTCTTGATCTTGCGGACTTTAGTCCAGAAATTAGCTGGATGCATCAACCTGTATCCAATTTTATCACCCATCTCAAAAGACCGTTGGATGATTTCTGACACTTCTGTCACTTGATGATGTGCTTGCTCCAAATGAGAGGCCTATTCAATATTCATGTTTGCTTGATGCTGGATTAATTCAACAACTTTTTCTCTGTATACTTGATTTTGAGAAGAATTAGTTGAAGCCTGTTCTTGGAAAATCCTTTGATTACAAACAAAGACAATTGACTGTGGCCGACCATGGGCAATAACATTGCATGAGACCATTTTTGGCAGGCTTTGATGACTGGAGAGCACAGTGAAATGTAGTCCTCCATGAATGCCCCATCCCCTAATATGAATACCTGATGGGGAATTGGTAATTAACTGGCGCAATATTCTTAGTGTGCCAAGGCATGAACGCTGAAGGGCTCTCTGGTGCTTTTCAGCCTTCGGATATCAAGAAACTGAGAGAGATGCCAAGTCAATTTGGGGTTGTAACCCTTCTATTATCTTGATATGATTTTCATATTCATCATAAGATAATATTTTTTTTCCAACTGACAAAGATTTTTCCATATGTTAAAATGAATATCATGAATTCCATCTTCCGTCAACATCTCTAGAATGTCATACTGAGAATCAGCCAAAGGCCAAAACATAACTGGCACTTCTCTTTTTTCCAATTGTTTTCTCATATTTTGTACTTCCTCTTTATCATTAAATAAAGATTCTTCTACCTGATTAGACCAGAGCTGGTTCTTCCCTGCTGCTTCATCAGATTCAATAAGATTGGTAGAGAATTTACTGATTAAACTTTAAGATGAACAACCCAGGGGTGGTTCGGAGAATGACCTACACCTCAGGCTATCTTTTGATTAAGAAAGTTTTTCACCTGATAGTGGTAAAGCATCATACATGATTGTCTCCACATTTTCAAGTGCCTCAAGATAAGAGGTCTTTCTCGTTACTACATTGTCCGATAGAAAATTTTCCATGAAATGTGCATTATTACTATGGAGAGGACTTTTGCAGCCAAATTCATCATCATAGAGAGGACCACCATGGTGGGTTACAGCAAAAGTTGAAACATTTTTCTCCTTGGTCTTCTGACCACACAGAGGGTTCTTGTGGCTCTCATCTGAAGATGAAACTTCGAGATCGACCGAATTTTCACGAAGAAAGCCTTCACGAGGAAGTGTCTGATGTAGACCTTCGAAATTAATGTTCCCACTATTGGGAACTGAGAGAGTAGAATATTGAGTTGCAACAGATAGTTGTCTGAGTGAATCAAGAACTCCAGCATTGAGTAAGGCCATATTATATATTGGCCCTTGATTTTTTGACTGTGTTGGGCAGGTCTTCTTCTTAGATGCATTCTTACTCACTTTAGGAACCACTTGTTGACGAAAGTGGTCATTATGGGCAGGTGTATTTGTCTGCTCAAAAGAAATGATCAGGTTAGGCTGATTATCTCCACTCAAATCAGGTGTATGTACCTGACTTGGCCATCTGTATGATATGGGGGATTATGCCCCACAACCCTCTTGGACTGGAATAGAGGTTTGGGTCTGTTCTGGAGTGACATATTGATGCATCACTCCACTGGTAGGGATATATTTATGTATCTTTCCCTAAGATGCTGTTGAAGCTATTATAATATCCTGGCAGACATCTAGAATATGAGTAGGGATTTGCTTCTGCTCTTTCACTATTGAAATAATTCGCTTGGTGACTTCAGTGGCTGGAACGGGGATATACATCCATTACGTTCTTGGAGTAGGTGTATGTGCCTACTCCTTTTCTCATTTTCCTGTTAGTGAATTCTGACAGTACTCGTGTGTGGGGGAAGAGAGTTGAGTCTGCCTCCGGTTTGTCGCCGGAGCTTTCTGAATAACCTCTCTGAATGCTACCAAATGAGAATGTTGGTTGGCTTGATAAATATTAGCAGGTGTATGTGCCTGCTGATTGCACTCTGCTAAATGTGGTTGATGAGCTTCCTTTGATACTGATAGACGAGGATGCTGGTAGGACTTATGAGTGTAAGAAGGTGTATGTGCCTGTTTACCAGTTGTCAACACATTGGGTTGGCGGGCTCCATCATATGTAGTCAGAAGAGCCTGCTGACTAGATGATTATTTATAAATAGGTGTATGTTCTTTTCTATAGTACTCTGCCAGAATTTCCTGGCAGGATTGGCATGTTACTGCCAGACGAGTCTACTGGACAGTGGAATTAAAACGGACAGGTGTGTGTGCCTGCTCGTTGCTTTCCACCAAGATAGGTTGGTGGACTTCTCCAGAGATGGAAGAGATGAGAACCTGATCACTGTTGACCGGATTTCACCTCTGGTGGTTCGTCTTGCCTGCTCGGGTTTGAGGAACCTGAGATGAATGCCTGGAGACGACACCCTCATTATGTTGAGGGTGCACTACCGCACGAGTCTGGCGGCGATTGTTGGTGGGAGCCCTCAGGAAGGAATCTCATTTCCTTGAATTAAGACCTTGAGTGGCCTTCTCATTCACCTCCTCAGAATATGGGAGGGAATGGTTGTTGCGTTCCAGGGATAACGACCCTAAATGGTTGGAGATGGTGGTTAGCACTGACTTCTTCTTGATCACTGGTCGTCGCTGTCTGGATGAACAAGGCGAATTATTGACTTAGAGGGCTTGTCTAGTAGCCTCTAGAGTCGTAATAGTACCATTTTAACGGTACTCCTTAACTAGTGCATTTGATACCCAGCGTTGAAGACGCTGAGTAGGTGATTTCATCCTCAGAGTGGAAGACGATCCAGCAGGAGTAGCAGCAGATTCATTCAAAGCAGAGGTTTTCACAACAGAAGTATTCACAACAGTGAACTTAAGAAAATCCATTCTAGTAATGCAGAAGATCTTGGAAAAGAGTGCTTGTTTGATATAACAAACGTAATAAAGATAAATTTGGCCACTACATCTTTTGGATGAGCACATATGTTATTAACTATCTTGTTGGCCCTCTCATTGAGTTTAAATAGGGGCCTAACAAATAAGTAAAACATCATTATAACTTGGTTAAGGATTCACGTCGGGTTAACCATTTTTTGTTTCCTCTGGAATTGGGGATGACCTCATTTATTTAAGGTTCAAACATTCCAAGCGTTATGTAACATGTTTGTTCATAGAACCAGAAACATCCAATGATTCCATATCCATTTGGACCTACTTTCCAAAGGTAGGTGCTCATTAGTTGTGAACTGATGAGGCTTAAGAATTTTCATTGATCGAGAGGATGGGAGGTCGGACACATCACACCTTTTTTAGGGGAATTATTTTCTACTTTGGGACTCTCTTTATATATTTAAGTTATGTTCATGAATCCTTATTACATTACCAAGTATGAAAATGAGCTTTTCTTTAGATCTGACAATCAATGATTAATATGTATGAGATTTATAGAATCTTTTATATTTATTCGAGGTTCTTCATCGATAGAGAATCATTTTTATTTATTTAGAGATTCTTAGTCAATGGTATCCTTTAATACATTATATAAAAGTATCTTGGTCATTATGATGACCATACTAGTTTTAAAGCCACTCAGCGGGGCACTTGAAGTTTATTTTCATTCATAAGGACATGAATTATTTCATAGTTGGGATTGTAACCATAGATGGGATACCTACATATCCTTTGTTTTTAGAAAAGGAATCTGAACCCACGTAGTTCGAGAAAAGAATTATGGGGTTTATGCATGATTGGTGGCTCAAAGAAAGATTTCATAATTACTTTTACAGTCTAAGATCACGTGAGTCATACTCGGTGTGAGAAACAAGAGGTATTGGTAAAACCAGACAATTGTACCATCATAAGAAATGATGTGGGGCTTATGTATGTATGACTACCAAAAATAGATGAAGATTGGGTTTTACTTCAGGGAAGAAACCCATGAACAAGGTCCATAAAGGTATATGTGCTTTTTGGGGATTTGGATACTCTAACTTGGGGATTATTCCTGAGGAGGATGCATAAATTAGGAGGGGAATTGTGATAGGATTTTAATCCTGAGAAGGAAGCCCAGGTAAAAAAGTAAATTAAGGCTAGTTAAGAGAAATTATGACTGGGGCTTATTCCTAAGGAGGAGGCCCAGGTTAAAAGGTTTTGAGAACTAGGGCTTACTCCTGAAAAGGAAGCCCAGGTTAAGGGAATTATGACTGAGGCTTAATCCTAAGGAGGATGCCCATATTTGAGACTAGGTCTTACTCCTGAAAAGTAATCCCAGTTTAAGGGAACCATGGTTGGGGCTTACTCTTGAATAAGATGCCTAGATTTTGGGAATTTTGAGACTGGGGCTTAATCCTGAATAGGAAACCCAGATTCGGAAAATTATGACTGGGGATTACTCCTAAGGAGGATGCTCAGTTTAGGGGATTTGGGGCTTACTTTTGAAGAGGATTCCCAAATAAATGATAATTTGGACTGGGGATTATTCCTGAAATGGAGGCCCAGGTTAAGGATTCTCTCATCATAAAATATGAGGTTGAATGAATGAAATCTCTAACCTTAGTCACATAAAGATGTGTAAATCACTAGGCTTTAAGAGCTCTTCCACATAATTCTTTTCAAATAAGGAAGCTAACAAAGGAAACATGCCATAAATGTCTTTGAAGAGGGGTTTGATGGATGAATCTTGAATAGGAGAGGTGGATAGGCATATAAGGAATGAAATGGGTAGGAAGGGCACCCAAAAAAGGAGGGGCGCGCAAGTCCTGGATGGGCACGCACATCGTGGTCATGAAAGTATACCTACATGACACATGGGTACTTGTGCGATGGTCAATCCTTAAGGTAATACTTGGGTGAGACTTGGCTCAAGACCTTAGTACTATACCTAAAGGCTTCCATAGGAGAGGCGTGCAAGTTCTGTTGAAGGGGTAAGGCGATGCGCAAGTGTGGCAATTTCCCTTAAGGGCTGTCCACTTAGGCGCGCAAGTGTTGATGAGTTTTAACACTTAGGTCTCCCCCCCCCCTCTCTTTAGATCTTCCGTTCTAGGTAAGAAACTGCCTTAGAAGTGTTCAGATTCTTTGAGAAGAGACTAGGGCATCAGGAGCTCAAATTTGAGTTTCTGGAATTTTTCTTCCTGAAATGGGGGGCCCACAGGGGGTATTTATAGGCTAATGAAGACCTTGAGCGAAAAATCAAGGAGGGCGCACAAGTCACATGTGTGACCACTATGCGACGCGCAATTATACTTGCATGAAAATGATGAAACTTGTGTTACCCTAGTGGGAAGAAATCATTCTTCATGCCTTTGTCGATTTTTGATGTTTCTTCAAAGGATGAATCACTTTGGACATAAATATTTCCCTTTTTAAGTTGTTTAGACTTTGTGACGGAAAGGAGAGTCAACATGGTTTTAATATTTTTATGGGTTTTATGGTTTTATAGGTTTAATGAGGTTTTAAAGGATCTTAGGATTTTAATATTTTTTACAATTTTAGTGTCTTTTTAGGTTTTTTAGTATTATTTATGATTTTTAGGGGTTTTCAGGATTTTTAGTGTTTTTAGGGTTTTTAGGGTTTTAGGGTTTTTAGGTTTTAGGGTTTTTAGGGTTTTATGGTTTTAAGGGGTTGGGGGTTTTGGTTCGTTTATGGGTTTTAGGGTTTTAGGGACCTTTTAGGAATTTTAGGGTTTTCTACCGGTTTCTTAGGGTTTTGTTGGGTTTTAGGGTTTTTAGAGATTTATACTATTCTTTAGTGTTTTATACAGTTTGGAAGGAAATTTTAGGGGTTTTAAGGTTTTCTTAGGGATTTATGAGTTTTTAGAGATCTTTAGGGGGTTTAGGGTTTTATAGTGTTATTTGGATTTTTTAGGGTTTTTAAGTTTTTAAGAGTTTTTAAAGGTTTTTAGGGTTTCAAGGTTTTCTTATGGGTTTTAGATTTTTTATGGTTTTAATGTTTTTAGAGTTTTTAAGGTATTAGGGTTTTTAATTTTATTTATGGATTTTTGGGTTTTAGGGCATTATGAATTTTTTAGGGTTCTTAGGATTTGTGGGTTTTTAGTGTTGTTTTATGGTTTTTAGGTTTTATGGTTTTGGGTATAGGGTTTAGGGTTTAGGGTTTGGGGTATATGGTTTAGAGATTAGAGTGTAGGTTACATGGTTTAGGGTCTGGGGTTTATGGTATAGTGTGTAGGGTATAGGTTTTATGTTATAGAGTTTAGAGGGTAGGGTATTGGGTTTAATGTGCCGGGTTTAGGGTTTAGGTTGGAGGGTATAGGGTTTAGTATGTAGGGTTCATGGTTTATGTTGTTGGGTATATGGTTTAGGGTGTAGGTTTAAGGGTTAAGGGTGGAGATTATAGGGTTTAGGGTGTGGGGTTTAGGTTTTAGGATGAGGGGTATTGGGGTTAGGGTGCTGAGTTTAGTGTTTAGGGTGCAGGGTTAAGGATTTGGGTGTAGGGGTTAGGGGTTTAGTATACGAGGTATAGGGTTTGGGGTGTAGGGTTAAGGTTTTTGGGTGTATGATATAGGGTTTGGGGAGTAGGGTTAAGGGTATAGGGTATAGGGTTTATGGTTTATGGTGTTGGGTGTAGGGTGTACGGTTTATAATTTGGGGTGTATGGTAATGGGATTAGGGTGTAGATTTTTGGGTTTAGGGTGTTGGGTATATGGTTTAGGGTGTAGGGATTAGGGATTAGGGTGTATGGTGTATGGTTTTGGGTATCACGTATCAGGTTTAGGGTGTAGCATATGGGGTTTAGGGTGTAGCATTTGTGGTTTAGTGTGTAGGGTATATGGTTTAGTGTGTGGGGTTTGGGGTTTATGGTGTCAGGTACAGGGTTAATGGTGTACGCTCTAGGGTTTCAGGTATAGGGTTTATGGTTTAGGGTTCATATTATAGGGTTTAGGTTTTAGGGTGTAGGGTGTAGGGTATAGTGTTTTGGGTGTAGGGAATAGAGTTTTTCATATAGTGTACATGTTTTAGGGTATAAAGTTTGTGGTTTATAGTGTATGGTATAGGGTTTAGGGTGTAGGGTTTTGGGTATTGGGTTTTCTGTGTAGAGTTTAGGGTTTAGGGTGTTTGGTGCAGTGTTTAGGGTATTGGGTATATGGTTTAGGGTGTGGGGTATATGGTTTAGAGTGTGTGGTATTGGTTTTAGAATGTGGGGTATTGTGTATTGGGTGTAGGGTATAGGATTTGTGTTGTAGTGTTTTAGGTATTGGTTATTGGGTTTCAGGTGTACTGTATGTGGTTTGGGGTTTAGGATGTAGGGCTTAGGGTTTAGGGTCTAGGGCACAGGTTATAGGGTATAGGGTTTAGTGTGCAGGGTTTAGGGATTAAGGATTAGGGTTTAGGGTTTAGGGTTTAGGGTATAGGGTATAAGGTTTCAATTTTAGGGTTTAGAGTGTGGATGTAGGTTATAAGTTTGAGCATGTCGGTTTTAGGGTTAATAGTATAAGGTTTATTGTGACGGTTTTAGGGTTGATGGTGTAGGTTATAGTGTTTAGTGTTTTGAGTTTATGGTTTGGGATGTAGGGTATGTGGTTCATGGTGTAGGGTTTTGGGTGTAGGGTGTTGGGTTTAGGGTTTAGGTATTATGGCGTGGGATTTAGTGTTTAGTGTTTAGGGTATAGGTTTTATGGTGTTGTGATTAGGTGGTAGGGTATATGGTTCAGATTTTTAGGGTTTTTAGTGTTTTATGGTTTTTTTTTATTTTTGAATATTTACTCTTTTTAGAGTTTTTATGGTTTTTCATTTTTTGGTAGAGTTTTTTTAGTGATTTTATTTTTTAGGTACTTTAGTGATTTTTCTTGTTTTTTCTAGTATTCGGGTATTTATATGTTTTTAGGTTTCTTATGCTTTTTGTTCTTTTAATATTTTTTACTGTATTTAGAGATTTTTATGGTTTATAGGTTTTTTAGTTTGTTCTTGGGATTTTTTACTGGTTTTAGTGGTTTTTATTGTTTTAGGGTTCTTTTAGGGTTTTTTGGGTTTTGGGGTTTTTTGGGCTTTTAAGGATTCTTTGGATTTTTATTGGATTGTTTTTGTTTTTTAATGGTTTTAAGATTTTTTTGGAATGTTACAGTATTTAGGATATTTAGAGTGTATAGGATTTTTAAAATTTTTTGGGCTTTTTGAGGTTTTAGGTTTTTGTTGTGGGTTTTTGGATTTTTTGGGGTTTTAGGGTGCTTAGAGTTTTTATGGGTTTTAAGGTTGTTTTAGGGTTTTAGGATTTTTATTATTTTTTAAGGTTTCTAGGGTGTTTTATGGTTCTTAGGGATTTTTTGTTATTTAGTAATTTTAGGGTTTTTATAGGGGTGTTTACAGTCTTTAATGGGTTTTAATGGATTTTTAGGTTTTTAGGGTTTTTTAGTTTTCTTGGGGTCTTTTAGGTTTTTTAAAGGTTATAGGGCTTTTAAGGGGTTTTGGGATTTTTTTATAGTTTTTATCATTTTTAGGGGCTTTAGGATTTTATGGGTTTTTAGAGGTTTATGGTTTGTATGGTTATTTAAGGGGTTTTAGTGTTTTTAATGTTTTTTTAGATTTCATTGGTTTTAATGGGTTTTCATGGTTTTTATGGTTTTTAGGGGTTTTAATTTTTTTAGGGTATTTAAATTTTTTTTGGATGTTTTTATAGATTTTTTCAAGAATTTATGGTTTTTATGATTTAATTTTTTTTGGGTGTTTAGTGTTTTGTTCGGATTAGTTTATTATTTTTAGGGTTTTTCTAGTTTCTATGGTTTTTAGGGTCTTCTAATGCTTTTAGGGTTTTACGGTCTTTTATGTTTTTAGAGTTTTTTAGTGTTTTTTTAATTTTTAGGGCCTTTTAGGGGTTTTTTTGTTTTTGGGGTTTCTTAATGTTTTAATGTCTTTTGGGTTTGTTATATTTTTAGGGGTTTTATGGGTTTTGGGTCTTTTTGAGGGTTTTTAGTGACTTGGGATCCTATACTGTTTTTTTCAGGTTTTTAGGATTTTTTTATTTTTTGTGGATTTTAATGGGTTTTAGATTTTTTTAGTGTTGTGTTATGGGGTTTTAGAGGTTTTTTATGGTTTTTAGGGTTTTTTTGGTTTTCCAGGTCTTTTAATGTTTTTCAGGTTTTTATGGGATTTTATGGGCTTTTAGGGGTTTTAGGGCCTTTTATTATTTTAAATGACTTTTATAGTTTTTAGGGTCTTTCCTGCATTTTAGATTTATTAGTGTGTTTTAATGTTTTTAGGATTTTTAAGGGTTGTTTTGGGTCGTTTAGGGGTTTTAGGGTTTTTAGGGTCTTAATGTTTTTTTGTGTTTTTTGGGTCCTTTTGGATTTTTTGGGGATTATAGGTTTCTTTAGAGTTTTTTTGGATTTTTGGGGCCCCTTAGGGTTTTTATGGTCCTATATGTGTTTTTGGGTTTTAGGGTTCTTTATATTTATTAGGTGTTTTATATGTCCATTGAAGGGTTTTTTGGTTTTTTGGGTCTTTCATAGGGTTGTAGGGGTTTTAGGGTCATTGGCGGGTTTAAGGGGTTTTAGACACTTTTAGGTTTTTTGGATATTTTATTGTCATTTTGGTTTTTTAGTTTCATTTAGGTTTTTAGGGTTTTTGGTTCATTTAAGAGGTTTTTTGTGGTTTTACGTTTTTAAGGATTTTTATGTGGTTTTATGGTCTTTGGGTTTTTAGTGTTTTAGGGACATTTAGGTTTTTAGGGGTTTTAGGGTTGTTTTGGGTTTTGGGGGTTTTTAGGGATATTAGGTGTTTTGGGGTTTTAGTGTTTTTTGGTTTTTCGGGGGATTAATGGTTTTTATGGTTTTAATGTTTTCATTTGGTTTTCATTGTTTTTTGGGTTCTTAGGGTTTTCTTGGTTTTTAGGGTTTTCATAGATTTAAGGGTTTTTTGAGTGGTTTAGGGATTTTTAGGGGTTTTAATGGGTTTTAGGGCCTTTTAGGTTTTTGGGATTCTAGTGGTTTTTAAGAGTTTTTAGGTGTTCAAAAGGTGTTTGGAAGGTTTTTATGGGTTTTGGGGGGTTTAGTGGGTTTTAAGGACTTTATAGTTTTTAGTATAGGGTTTTTTCCATTTTTATGGTTGTTTTTGGGTATTTGGGTTGTTTAGGGGGTTTTGGGGTTTTTAGTACTTTTTATAATTTTTAGATTTTTTTCAGTTTTTTTGGTTTTTAGGGTCTTAGGGTTTTTATGGTTTTAGGATATTTTAGGATTTTATGTACTTTTAGGTATTTTTATAGGTTTTATATTTTCCTATGTTTTTTAGTTTTTTTAGGATATTTTAGGGTTGTTTTAGTGTTCTTGGTTATTTTCCGGGTTTTAGGCTTCTTTCTGTCTTTTCAGGGGTTTTAAGGTTGATTTAGGGTTTTTATGGGGTTTTAGGTTATTCATGGGTTTTAATGGTTTTTAGGGTTTTTAGGGTTCCTATAGATTTTTAGGCATTTTTATTGTTTTTAAGGGTTTGGGGGATTTTGGTTTTTTATATTTTTATATTTTTTTAGGGATTTTTAGGGGTTTTAAGGGATTTATGGGTCATAAGGGTTTTTTAGGTTTTTTAGGGGTTTTAGTGTTTTTAGAGTTTTTAGGGATTATATGGGTTTAAGGGTTTTAATGGACTTTTAGGAGTTTTATTTTATTTATGGTTTTTTAGTTTTTTAAGGGTTTTATGGTCTTTTAGAGTTTTTTTTGGGTTTGTATGGTTTTTAAGGTTTTTTAATTTTTAGGGTATTATTAGTATTTTTTGAGGTTTTGGGGTTTTATGGGGTTTTATGGATTTTAGGGTTTAAATGGTTTATCGGGTATTTTATGGAGTTTAGTGGTTTTTTATTATTTTAGTGTCTTTTGCGGATTTTATGATTTTTGAGTATTTTTATGGATTTTTATGGGGTTTTGGTGTTTTTAGGGATTTTATGGTTTTAATTTTGGGGGCGGGGGTGTTACGGATTTACCTGTTCTAGAGTTTTTAATGGTTTTAAGGTGTTTTAATTAGTTTTTGGTTATTTTTAGATTTTTTGGTGTTATCAGGGTCTTTTATATATTTTTTATGTTTTAGGGTGTTATTAGGGTTTTAATGATTTTTTATGGATGTTAGGGTCTATTAGAGGTTTTTCTTGGGATTTTTTGGGTTTTAGGGATTTTTATGGTTTTTAGTTTTTATTTATGGGGTTTTAGGGATTTTAGGGATTTGGGGGGGATTGTTTTTAGGGGGTCTTAAGGTATTTTAGGTATTTTCATGTTTTCAAGGTTTTTAGGGTTTGTTTAGGGTTTTTAGGATTTTTAGGATTTTAGGGTTTTTAGGGTTTAGGGTTTTAAAGGTTTTTTATGATTTTTAGGGGTTTGGGGGTTATAAGGGTTTTTATGGTCCTTTATATTTTTTAGGTTTTTTTGTTCAAATTTTTTTTTGGTCTATTATGGGATTTAGGGCTTTTTAGGGTACTTTGTGGTTTTTATGGGGGTTAGCATAATTTTATGTTTTGGGGTTTTAATGTTTTTATGGTATTTTCAAGGTTTTGTATTCTTTTAATGTTTTTAGGGGTTCTATAATTTTTTAAGTTCTTTTAAGGTTTAGGGTATGTGGTTTAGTGTTTAGGGTTTAGGGTTTAAGCTTTAGAGTTTAAGGAATATGTTATATGGTTTAAGGATTAGGGTGTAGGGTTTAGGTTTAAGGGTGTAGGGTGTTCAGTTTATGGTGTATGTTATAGGGTTTAGGGTGTATAGTTTGGTTTTATGGTGTAGGGTATTGGTTTTACTATGTAGGGTTTCAATTTTAGAGTGTAGGGTATATGGGTTTTAGGGGGTTTAATGATTTTTATGTTTTTTCAAGATTTTAAGGTTATTATGGGTATCTTTTGAGATTTTTCTGTTTTTATTGTTTTTTATTGATTTTAGAGGTTTTTAGGGTATTAACTGTTTTCAGATGCTTAGGAATATTTTGAGTTTTTGGGGGGAGGGGTTTGGAAGTTTTGTTAATTTCAGGGTTCTTAAGGTTTTTTGAAATTTTTAGGGTTTTATGTTATTTTTCTGGGAGGTTAAGGTTTATAGGTATTTTTAGGGTTGTAGGGTTTTTAGGGTTGTTTTATGTTTTTATGGGTTGTAGGGTTTTTAGGGTTTTATGGCCTTAGTGTCTTTTAGGGGTTTTAGTGTCTCTTAATATTTTTAATTTCTTTTAGTTTTTTATGTTTCTTAATAGTTCTTAGGGTTTTTAGTATCTTTTACATTTCTAAGGGGTTTTATGGTGTTTTTAGGGGTTTATGAAGTTTTAGGGGGTTTTGGATGTTTAAGGGTTTTGTGTTTTTCAATAGATCCAAGGTTTTTTTGTTTCTTATGGCCTTTTGGGTGTTTATGGGTTTAAGGGGATTTAGGATTTCTTGGTTTTTAGGGGTTTTATAGTGTTTTAGGGTGTTTTACGGTCTCTTAGAGCATTTTAGGGCCCATTAATGTTTTTAGGGACTTTTTGGGTTTTTAGGTTTTCATGGTTTTTCAGGGTTCTTATGGTTTTATAAAGTTTTTATCAATTTTTAGGTTTTTTTTATTTTCTCGGGTCGTTTAATGGGTTATTTTGGTTTTTAGGATCTGACTAGGTTCTTTTAGGGTTTTTAGGTTTTCTGTGCTTTTAGGGGTGTTAGAAATTTTTTAGTGTTTTTAAATGGTTTTGGGGTTTATTTAGCGTTTTTATGTTTCTTGGTGGGTTTTCATTTTTTTAGTTTTTTGGGTGTTTATGGATTTTTTGGATTTTGTGGTTTTCTGATTTTTTAAAAGGATTTTTGGGTGTTTTATGGAATTATGTATTTCTTAGAGATTTTAGGGTTTTTATAGTTTCTTAGGGGTTTAAGTGTGTTAAGTGTATTTTATTTTTTTGGGGTTTTAAGATCATTTAAGGGATTTTAGAGTTTTTATGTTTTTTAGGTGTTTTAGTGTGTTTGTTGATTTTTTTGGTTTTTAAGAGTTTATATAGTATTTTAGGTTTTAATTGTTTTTTTAGTTTATAGATTCTTTTGGTTTTTGATGTTCTTTAGGGTTTTTAGTTCCTTTTAGGGATTTGGGTGTAAGGTTTTGGGTTTAGGGTGTAGGGTTTAGGATTTAAGGTGTAGTGTATTGGGTATAGGGTGTAGGGTTTAGGGTTTTTGATATAGGTATAGGTTTTTGGTTATGTGTTTTAGGTCATAGGTTATAGGGTATAGGGTGTAGTGTGTAGTTTATAGGGTTCAGGTTCTAGGGTTTTGGGTTTATGTTGTAGGGTAAAGTATTTAGGTTATAGGGTTTAAGGTATATGGTGTAGGGTATAGGGTTTAGTGTGTTGGTTTTAGGGTTTATACTATAGGGTATAGGGTATATGGTTCTTAGGTTTTTAAATTTTTTTAGGTTTTTTAGGGGTTTAATAGTTTTTTTTGTGTTTTTTGGGTTTTTATGGTTTTTATAATTTTTATTGTTTTTAGGTTTTTTATAATTCATAGGGTTTTAGGGATTTTTATGACTTTTTATGGTCTTAGGGTGGGGGTTATGGGTTTTAGTGTTTTATGGGATTTATGTATTTTAGGGTTTTAATGTTTTTAAGGGTTTTAAGGGTTTTAAGGGATTTTCGGTTATATGGATTTTAGTGGTTTTATGGGGTTTTAGGCGTTATAGTGTTTTTATAATATTTATGGTTTTAGTGTCTTTTGTAATATTTAGGTACTTTTATGGTCTTTTAGGTATTTTTAGGATATTTTATGTTTTAATGGTATTTTAAGGGTTTTTATGGTTTTTAGAGTTTTAACGGTTTTTAGGGGTCATACGGTTTTAGTGGTTTTCAATATTTTTCATAGTTTTTATGTGTTTGTTTTTCTAATGGTATTTTATGGTATTTTATGTTTTTTAGGTTTTAGGGGTTTATGGTATTTCTAGGGTGTTTATGGAAAATTTAAGGGTTTTAGAGACTTATTATGGATTTTTTTGTTTTTTTAGGATTTTTTTATTTTTATTGTATTTATAGGGTTTTATGTTTTTATAGAGGATTTAGGGACTTTTAGGTTTTTTTGGGTTTTTTCCATCCGTTTATTGGTTTTTGAGTTTTCTAGTTCTTTCAAGGGTTTTTAGGTTTTGGGGGGTTAAAATTATAGAATTTCATAAGGGTTTATGGTTATTTAACATTTTTATGGTTTTAGGGTGTGAGGGATATATTTATTTAAGGTTATTTTGGGTTTCATGGTTTTTAATGATTTTTAAAAGGGGTTTTTTGTGTTTTTATAATTTTTTAGTTGTTTAGGGACATTTGGGTGTCTATGGTTTTTATGGTTTCTAGGAGTTTTAGTATTTTTTATGTTTTTATTGTTTTTATAAACATTTATTGATTATTTATGGTTTTTATGTTCTTTTTGGCTCATAAGTGTTTTTAGGGTCTTTTTGGGGTTTTAGGAACTTCATGGCCTTTAGGGTTTTACAAGTATTTGGTACGTTCATTTAGGTTTTTTAGGTTCCTTTTGTGTTTTTTGTTTATTTTAGGGTTTATGGTATAGTATTTAGGTTTTAGGGTGTAGGGTTGGGTTTATGGTGTAGGGTACATGTTTTATGGTGTAGGGTTTAAGGTTTAGGGTGTAGAGTATAAGGTTTCAGGTATCATGTTTTTAGTTAAGAATGAAAAGGTATAGGGTTTAGGGTATAGGGTTTTTGGTTTAGGGCATAGGGTATAGTAATTCATGTGTAGGGTTCAGGGTGTATGATATAGGTTTTAGGGTTTAGGGATTAGGGTTTAGGGTCTAGGGTATATGTTTAGTGTTTTTATATTTTTTTATAGATTCTATTTTTTTTGAGTTTTTAGGGGTTTAAGGGTTTTTAGGGGCTTTAGGTTTTTCTAAAAAAATATTTAAGGATTTTTAGGGGTTTTATATTCTTTTCGGTTGTTAGTGTTTTTATAGTTTTTAGATTTTTTGGGTTTTGGGAGTTTTCAGTTTTTTAGGTTTTTTAGGGTTTTGAAGTTTCTTTTCGGTTTTTTAATTTTTTAACAGTTTAATATTTTTTAGTGTTTTTTGGGGTTTAAAGTGGGTTTTGTGTTTTTAGAGTTGTTATTATTTTTAGTGGATTTTGTTTATTTATTTATTTTTGTTGTATTTAGAGTTTTTTTGGGTTTTTTAGATTTTTAGGGGTTTTTGGTGTTTTACGGGTTTTAAGGGTTTTGTGGTTTAATTGTTTTTAGAATTTTTAGTGTTTTTTTTTGGGTTTAGGGTTTTTTAGTGTATTTTTTGATTATATAGGTTCTAGGGGGTTTTAGTGTTTTTATGGTTTTTATATATTTTTTAGTGTTTTTACATTTTTTAGTTTTTTTAACGGTTTATGGTTTTTATGGATTTTTAGGGTTTTTTGGTTCATATAGGGGTTATTAGAGTTTTTATATACTTTTAGAGTCTTTTATGATATTTTAGGGGGTTTAGGGTTTTTTTGGGGTTTTAGGGTATTTAATAGATTTTTTAGTTTTTTACTTTTATTTAGGTGTTTTTTAAAAAAAATTAGTGTTTAGGAGTATATTTAGGTTTTTGGGTATTTTGGGGGTGTTTTGGGCATTTAGGGTCATTTAGGGGTTTTTTGGCCTTTTAATATTTTTGGGGTTTTTAAAATATTTCAAAGGGATTTAAGGTTTCGATGGTCTTGTAGGGGTTTTAGGGTATATTTATGGATTTTAGGGCATTTTATGGACTTTTTATAGGTTTTAGATGTTTTTAGGGTTTTAGGGTTTTTTGGATTTTTTAGGGTTTTTAGGAATTTTTAGGTATTTTTATGGGGATTTAGGGTTTCTAGGGTATTTATGGATTTTCATGTTTTTAGGGTTTTTATGTTTTAGATGTTTTTAGGGTTTCTATGGGTTTTATCATTTTTATAGGTTTTTATTGTATTTAATGGGTTTTGTGGGTTCTTAGGGTTTTCAGGGTTTTAGGGTTCTTATGGGTTCTTACAGTCTTTTAGGTCCATTTATTGGTTTTCGGTTGTTTTGGGGTCTTTTAGGGTTTTTTGAGTCTTTTAGGGGGTTTGGTGGTTTTTGTGGGTTTTTTAGGATCCATAATGGGGTTTTAGTGATTTTATAACTTTTAGGTTTTTTTAGTTTTTTCTCTGGGTTTAGTGGTTTTAGGTGTTTTAAGGGAATTTAGGGTTCTTAGGGTGTTTTACGTCATTTTTATAGTTTTCAAGGTCTTTTAAGGTTTTTGGTTTTTAGGGTTTTAGGGTTTTTTTTTGATCTGATGTTTTTTTATTATTCCTATGTATTTTAAGGGTTTTTAGAGTGTTTTACGGGTTTATAGGGTTTTAAGGACTTTTAGGTTTTTATTGGGGATTTATGATCTTTTATATTTTTTTAGGTTTTAGGGTTTTTATTTGTTTTCTAAGTGTTTTTTTGGTTATTATGGTCTTTAATGGTTTTTTGGTTTCCAGGGATTATTAAGGGGTTTTTAGGGATTTTAGGTCTTTTAGGTGTTTTATGGGTTTTTTAAGGGTTTTAGGGTTTTTATGGTTTTTAGGATATTATGGGGATTTTATGATTTATATGGATTTTCGGGTATTAGTGTGCTTATGGTTTTTAGGGTTTTTATGTTTTTTAAATTCTTTCATGCTTTTAGGGTATTTTAGTAGTTATTTAGGGTTTTAACGGTCTTTTAGGAAATTTTTGGGTAATTTAAGGGTTTTAGAGCATTTTAAGATTATTTTTAGTGTTTTGTTATGTTCTTTATGGTTTTATGGGGTTTAAGGTTATTTTAGTGTTTTTATGGTTTTTAAGGTCATTTAGGGTTTACGGTGTTGGTTTTAGGGTTTAAGGATTAAGGTTTAGGGATTAGGGTGTAGGGTGTAGGGTTAAGGGTTTAAGGTGAAAGGTAAGGGGTTTAGGGTGTAGGGTTTTTGTTTAGGGTTTAGGGTACATGGTTTAAGGTTTATGGTGTAGGGTATAGGGTTTATGGTGTAAGGTTTATGGTTTATGGTGTAGTGTATATGGTTTTGGGTGTAGGGTTTTGGGTATATGGTTTAAGGTGTAGGGTAGAGGGTTTAGGGTGTAGGGTTTAGGGTTGAGGGTTTATTGTGTAAGTTATAGTGTTTATGGAGTAGGGTATAAAGTTTAAGTTGTATGGTATATGGTTTATGTTGTTGGGTTAAAGGTTTGGGGTGTAGGATATATGGTTTAGGGTGTAGGGATTGGGGTTTATGGTATAGGGTTTATGTTGTAGAGTTTAGGGTTTAGGGTGTAGGGTATCAAATTCAGGCTTTAGGATATAATGTTTAGATTATAGGGTATATGATTTCGGTTGGTGGGTTTAGGGTTTTTTGGTGCAAGGTATAGGTTTTAGGATAAAAGTATTAGTTTTTAGGGTGTACGGTATAGGGTTTGGGATATTAGAATTAGGGTTCAGGGTGTAGGTATAGGGTTTTGGGTGTAGATTTTTGGGTTTTGGCTATAGTGTATTTGGTGTATGGTGTAGGGTTTAGGATTTAGGGGTTTGTATTAATTGTATAGGGCTCAGGGTTTATGGTATATGGTTTAGGGTGTAGGGTTTTGGGTATAGGGTGTAGTGTATAGTGTTTTCAGTTGAGGGTATAGGGTATATGATTTAATGTGATGGGTTTTTGTTAGATGGAATATGGTTTATGGTTTTTCTGTTTTTATTGTTTTTGTGGTTTTATGGGCCTTTTATTGATTTAGGGGTTTTTGGTTTTTTTTTGGTTTTTTAATATTTTTATGGGTTTTAGGTGTTTTCTAACATTCTATAGTTTTTTAAAATTTTAGGGTATTGGTGTTTTTAAATGCATTTAGTTTTTTAAAGTTTTTTTATGATTTTTTAGGTTTGTGATTTTTTTGGGTATTTATAAGTTTTAGAGTTATTAGGGTGATTTTAGTTTGGGTTTTTACGTTTTTATGGGTTTTAGGGTTTTTAGCAGTTGTTAGGGTTTTTTTTGTGTTTTTAGTGTTTTTTGAGTATTTTTTGGGAATGGAGGGTTTTTAGGGTTTGTTTGGAATTTTTATAAGGGTTAATGGTTTTTTGGGTTTTAGGATTTGGGGGGGGAGGGTTTGTATTTTTTTATTTTTAGGGGTTTTAGGTGTTTGTTGCGTTTTTTGGTCCTTTTATTATTTCTTAAATCTGTTTGGGGTTTTGGGTTATTAGGGGTTTTATTGTTTATTGGGTTTTAATGGTTTTTTTTCAGGTTTTTTAGGGGTTTTAGGTGGTTCAGGGATTTTAGGGCTTTTATGTATTTTACAAATTTTTAAGGGTTTTTGTGGTTTTTAGGGTTTTTGGGATTTTTAGTGTTTTAAGTGTCTTTTGGATTTTAGGGCTTTAATGGGTTTTCGATATTTTAATGTTTTTAAGGGTTTTAGGGCCTTATAGTGTATTTTATGGTGACTTTGTATTTTCATAGGTGGTTTAGGGTACTTTTTGGGTTTTATTCATTTTTAGGGTTTTTAGAGTTTTTTGGAATTTCTAGTGTCATTTAGGCTTCTTAGAATTTTTAATGTATTTTATGGGTTTTATGGTCTTTGAGGGTTTTTAGGGTCCTTTAGGTTTTTTTTTGTTTTTGTTGTTTTTAGTTTTTTTTTACTTTTTAGAACCTCTTATGATTTTAGGGAAGTTTATGGGGTTTCAGTGTCTTTCGTGGTTTTTGGTGTTTTTAGTGTATTTTAGGATCTTCAGGGATTTCAACAGTTTTAGAATTTTTTTGGGGTTTCTTGGGTCATAGTTTTATTAAGTAGTTTTTGGGTTTTTTGAATTTTTGGGACTTTCTCAGATTTTAGTTGGTTTGGGGTTTTTAATGATTTTTTAAAAAAATTGTGGTTTTTAGGGTTATAGGGTTATTTGGGGGTTTTAATGGTTTTATGGTTTTAACATGTCTATAAGGTTTTTAGTGTTTTTAGGTTTTATAGGGCGAAGGCAGATGCGAGGACTAGGCTATTCCCAGCCCCCTCAAATTTATTTAATAAAAGGAAGCAAGTCCAAAAGGAGTACAAAAAGAGAAGAAAGCAAGGAAAGAAAGACACAAAAGAAAGAAACAGCGAAAAAGCCAAGCCATAAAGTCATCATACTCATGTCTGGGTCGAAAGGGGTCTCTATCTGCACTATAGCCATCAGCTGCATCAGGATCAGCCAAGTAACACTCAGAAGATTCATACGGTGTCGTAACATAATACTCCCTTTGCCTCTCCTTCTCCCTGCACGAGGCCCTGGTTTGAACAGTCCTGGGCAGCGTAGAATAATCCTTCATTGCCCTTCTTTTCCAAGTCCCAAACAAGCTATGTGTCCCCTGAGAGGGTATTTCCATGTCCTCCTGATCCGGATTCTGTATAGGAATCTCCATGATCTCTTGGTTCAAGGCACAAGTAGAAATCTCACACCTCATACTTCTGAACTGGGGCATATTGGCACTGTCTTCCAAATTGGGAGAGCAAACAGTAAAGGTTGGCCTAGCAAAAACCTTCTCCCCGGGCAAGCCATCTGTATAGTTCTCCTTCCCAAAAGGTTCTCAATGTAGGGACCTTTCTTTCAAAATCTGATCCATATTTGATGTCATCCTAAAACTATCATTCGAGCCGTCCTCCCATAGCAAATGATCATGGGAATTCAAATCCTCCTTCAAAAAATCATCCTGCATTGGTGCCTGCATCACATTTGGGTCCTCCAAAACCATGTCTTTCAGAACTAGGTATATTGACTTCCCTTTGTCTTTATCTCCCATCTGCCCAAACTCATTTATCTTACCATCAAGTTCCCTTTCAGGAGTGCATGTGTCTGAAATGTCTATCACAATTGGAACTGGATACCCCATTTCATGAAAACAATCATCATGTGAAATAGGGTAGGCCACCACTTCCTATGCATCATCACCCTCCTTCCAGTCCACCTGAGCAGTGTGACCCTGCTCAGTAGACCGAGTCATCATATCCCCAGCAAGCCCCTTCCCAGAGCCCAATTCCTCAGTCAGCCTATCAAATCAGTTGTTCACAGGAAGATCCATGCCCTGCCCACCTGCACATTTTCCCAACACCCCATCCTTCTCCTATGTCACTTGCATAGTCACATCCAGGTCATCTCGAGATTCCCGGACAGTTTCAAGACTTCTACTTCCAGCTTTGGAAGCGTTCACTCCTTTTCTGAACACTATTCCTAGATCATTATTCAGCCTATCAAACACTTCACTAACCTTAGGCTCTGGCAGTTGATTCGGAACACTCTTCAGCAAAATTCCCCTAGACCCTACACTAACTAACTCTTCCTCTCGAGGCATCGCCCCCTGCCTATCTACCACTTCCTGACCAGGACCAGACACCGGGAAGGTAGCTTGCTCATTATGAGGCTCCATGGATGAAGCTCACACTTCTTGAGTGGCCACCAATTTCCCATCACCACCAGAAGATGCATGACTCCTGGGGTAGCCAGCCACACTAGTATTTGGAGCTGACCCTCCTCACTAGTATTTAGAGGTATTTTATGGGTTTTAGGGTTTTATGTATTTTTAGGGTCTTTTAACGTTTTTAGATTTTTCAAGTGATTTTCAGGGTTTTAGGGGTTTTTAGTGGTGTTTATGGTTTTCATGGAATTTTTAGGGTATTATAGATTTTTGGGGTTTTTTGTGGTTTTAGAATTTTTAAGGGTTTTTATGATTTTAGTTTTTTTAGGTTTTTAAGGTTTTTTAAGGATTTTTAGGGTTTTTCATATTTTTTAGGATTTTTTTGGGTTTTAATATTTTTCAGGGTCTTTAGGGGTCTTAAATATTTTTAATGACTTTTAGCAGTTTTTTTGGTTTTTATGGGTTTTTATGTGTTTTTAAGGGGTTTTATGGTTCTTAGGGTTCAAATTATTTTAGTGGTTTTAAGGGTTCTATAGGATTTCTAGGTTCATTTATGTTTTAGGGGTTTTTAGGGTCTTTTAGGGGTTTTTAGGGTTTTTAGGGTCTTTTAGGGTTTTAGATTTTTTAGTTTTTTTAGGTATTTGTATGGGTTTTAGGATCTATTAGACATTTTTGGTTAATTTAAGTGTTTTTATAGTTTTATTGTGTTTCGAAGTGTTTAAATTTTTTTAGGGGTTTTTAGTGATTTTAATGTTTTAAGGGTTTTTTTGGTTTTTTGGGGTTTTATGGTTTTTAATGTTTTAAGAGTTTTAGGGGTTTTATGGGTTTTAGGGATTTAAATAATTTTTATGAATTTTCATGGTTTTTGTAACTTTTTAGGTGTTTTATTATTTCTATTGGGTTATTGAGTTTTTAGGATTTTTTAGGGGTTTTATGTTTCTTAGGATTTTTAGGGTATTATGGGGTTTTTAGGGTTTGAGGTTTTCTAAGGGTTTTTAAGGGATCTTAAAATTTTGTGGAATTTTAGCATCTTTTATGAGTGTTTTTGTCCTCTTTAAGGTTTTTAGTGTTTTTTTGGGTTTTTACTATTTCAGGTTTTTAGGTTATTAACTGGTTTTTAGGGTTTTAAGGGATTTAAGATTTTTTAGTGTTTTAGGGGTTTGAAGTGATTTTTAGGATTTTAGAGGTATTTTATGGTTTTTAGGGTGTTATGGATTTTTAGGGTCTTTTAACGTTTTTAGGGTTTTCAAGTGATTTTATGGTTTTTGGGGGTTCTTAGGGGTGTTTATGGTTTTCATTGAATTTTTAGGGTATTATAGATTTTTGGGGTTTTTTGTGGTTTTATAGTTTTTAAAAGGTTTTTATGAATTTAGGTTTTTAAGGGTTTTTAGTGTTTTTAAGATTTTTTTTGGATTTCTTTGGGTTTTAAGATTTTTTAGGGTCGTTAGAGGTTTTAAGGATTTTTACGGTCTTTAACAGTTTTTTCGAATTTTATGGGTTTTTATGTGTTTTTAAGGGGTTTTATGGTTCTTAGGGTTTTAATTATTTTAGGGTTTTATGGGTTCTGTAGGATTTCTACATTCATTTATGTATTAAGGGTTTTTAGGGTCTTTTAGTGGTTTTTAGGGGTTTTAGGGTCTTTTAGGGTTATATATTTTTTAAGTTTATTTTAGGTATTTGTATGGGTTTTAGGATCTATTAGGTATTTTTGGATAATTTGAGGGTTTTTATAGTTTTATTGTGTTTCTAAGTGTTTTAAGGTTTTTAGGGTTTTTTAGTGATTTTAATGTTTTTAAGGGTTTTTTGGTTTTTTGGGGATTTATGGTTTTTAATGTTTTAAGAGTTTTAGGGGTTTTATTATTCTTATGGATTTAGAGAATTTTTATGAATTTTCATGGTTTTTGGTACTTTTTAGGTGTTATATTATTTTTCTTGGGTTCTTGAGTTTTTAGGATTTTTTGAGGGGTTTTATGTTTTTTAGGATTTTTAGGGTATTATGGGGATTTTAGGGTTTGAGTTTTTTTAGTGGTTTTTAGGGGATCTTGCAAATTTTATGGAATTTTATCATATTTTATGAGTGTTTTATATTTTTTAAAATATTTTATAGGAATTAGGGTGTATGGTATAGAATTTAGAGTGTAGGGTATAGGGTTAAGAATGGAGGGTTTAGGGTTTAATATGTAGGGTATAGAGTGTAGGCTGAATGGTATAAGGTTTATAGTGTTTGGTATAGGGTCTATATTATAGGATTTAGTGTTTAGGGTGTTGAGTGTGGGTTATATTGTTTAGGGTGTAGGGTGTGAGGTTTTAGGTGTAGGGTATAGATTATAGGGATAGGGTTAATATTTTTGGTTTTAGGTTTTAGGTTTTAGCACGTAGGGTTTAGGTAGAGGGTATATGGTTCATCGTGTAGGGTTTAGGATTAATGGTATAGGGTTTGGGGAATAGGGTTTAGGTATTAGTGTATAAGGTTTAGGATGTAGGGTTAAGGGATTAAAGTGAAGGGTATAGTTTTTTGGGTGTATGGTTTAGGGTTTTGGGAGGAGGTTATGGGTTTTAGGGGTGTAGGATTTCGGGTGTAGGTTATATGATTTAGGTTGTAGGTTTTAGTGTATAGGGTGTCGAGTATAGGTCTTATAGAGTAGGGTTTACGGTTTAGGATGTAGGGTATAGGGTTTAGGGTGTACGGCTTATGGTTTAGGGTGTAGTGTATAGGGTATAAGGTGAAGGGTTCAGATTTGGGTTTAAGAGTTTAGGGTTGAGGGTTAGGGTGTACAGCATATGGTTTAGGGTACAATTTTTAGGGTTTATTTTGTAGGGTATAGGGTATAGGGTTTGCGGTGTAGGGTTTATGGTGTTGGGTTTAGTATTTAGGGTATAGGGTATATGGTATAGGTTATAGGGTTTTGGGTGTAGGGTATAGGGTTTATAGTGTGGACTATTGGATTTAGAGTGTAGGGTTTAGGATTTATGGTGTAGGGTGTAGGGTTTATAGTTGTAGGGTTTATAGTTTTGGGTATTGGAGGTTGGGTTTAGGGTGAATGGTTTAGGGTTTGGGGTGTATGGTATGAGGTATATGGTGTTGGGTGATGGGATTAAGGAATAGTGTTTATGGTTTAGGGTGTAGGTTTTAAGGTGTAGGCTATAGGGTTATGGGTGTAGGATATATGGTTTAGGGTGTAGGGATTATGGTTTAGGTTGCTTTGTACTATGTATAGAGTGTTGGTTTTAGAGTTTAGGGTGGACGGTGTAAGTTTTAGGGTGTTGGTTTTAGGGTTTAGTGTTCATGGTATGGGGATTAGGGTGTAGGGATTATGATTTAGGGTGCAGGATATAGGGGTTTATGGTGTAGGGTTTATGGTTTTGGGTGTTGAGTATTGGGTTTAGGGTGTAGTGTATATGGTTTAGTGTGTAGGGTTTAGGGTTTAGGGTTTTGTGAATTGAATATAGGGTTTTGGGTGTAGGATGTAGGGTACGGGGTGTTGGATATAAGTTCTAGGGTGTAATGTATATGATTTAGGGTTGTGGGTATATGATTTATGGTATTGGGGTTAGGGTTTAAGGTGTAGTGTAAAAGTTATATGGTTTAGTTTTTAGGGTGAAGGGTGTGTGATTTAGGGTGTTGGTTTTAGGGTTTATGGTGTAGGGTGTAGGGTATAGGGTTTTCAGTGTTTTGTATAGGTTTTAGTGTATACGGTATAGGGTAAAGGGTATAGGATGTAGGGTATACGGTTTTTGGTGTAGGGTATAGGGTTTATGCTATAGGGTATAGGGTTGAGTGTGTAGGGTTTTGGGTTTTGGGTGTAGTGTATTGGATTTAGGGTGTAGGGCATTGGGTTTACGATGTAGGGTAAAGGGTTTTGGCTATAGGGTGGAGGGTTTCATGTGTACGGTGTTGGTTTTTGTGTGTAGAATATGGGGTATAGGATTTCCATTTGTTTGTCTTAGGGTTTATGGTGTAGGGTATAGGGATATGGTGTAGGTTTTAGGGTTTAGCATCTAGGGTATATGGCTTACGGTTTAGGGTTTAGTGAGTAGGGTATAGGGTTTATGATATAGGGCTTAGGGTTTAGGATGCAAGGTATCAGGTTTAGGATGTAGGGTTTTGGGTTTTTTTTGTCTAGTGTGTTGGGTTTGCAGTTTAGGGTGTACAGTTTAAGGTTTAGTGTATAGGGTTAAAGTTTAGGGCATATGGGTTTTGGTGTAGGGTGTATGTTATACGGTTTCTTTATGCCTTCTGGGGTTTTTATATATATTTTTGGATATTTAGTGTTCTTAGGATCTTTTAGGTTTTTGGGTATAAGTTCTTGAGTTTTGGGTTTAGGGTTTTTGGGGGTTTTATCCTTTTTAGGGTTTTTTTATGAAATTTGGTATTTTTAGGGACTTTTTGGGTTTGTGACTTTCTATGGGTTTTATAGTTCTAGGGTTTTTGGGGTTTTTGGGTTTTTAGGGAGTTTAGGGATTTTTAGTTTTCATTAGTGTTTTCAAAAAAAATTATTATTTTTAGGGGCTTTTGAGTTTTTAGGGATTTTTAGGGGTTTTATGGATTAAGTGGTTTTTAGGGATTTTAGTGTTATTAGGCTTTTTAGGATTCTTTCATATTTGGTAAGTGTTATATATTTTTTTGGGTTTTTAGGGTTTTATGGGTTTTAGGGTTTTTAGTGTGTTTATGGTTTTTATTGGGGGTTTCATTGTTTTTAGGGTTTTCCTTGGGTTTTTAGTGTTTTTATTTTTTTATGTTTTTAGGGTCTGTTAAGGTTTTGTATGGATTTTAGGAAGGTTTAGGGTTTTTTGTTGGATAAGAAGTGTTTTTAGGGTTTTTCGAGTACTAGGGTTTTAATGGTTTTAAGGGAAAGGAAGGTTCGAGTCCAAGCTATTCCTGGCACCCCTCCCAAAATTTATTAAAAGAAAAGACACAAAGACACTGCAAACAAGGGAGGGGAGGGATCCACCGATCCACAACCAAAGCCCCTTACGACCTCATCCCAAAGGACACAAAAAGAAAGAAAGAAAATCAAAAAGTAAGAAACAAGTCAAGAAAGTCCAAAAGGGAAGGCACACAAGGGGAGGATCGATCAACATTGCCACCAAAATCATCCAGCTCCGCACCACGATACCCCATGACCACACCAAAGTCGTCGCCCACATCAGCAAGACTGAAATCTGACTCACCCATGTCCATTAAGTCCCATCCAGACTCAAAATCCTCCTGCATGCCAAGACTGGATAACAGCTTCAACCTTGCCTTCTCTTGCTCAGCAGAAATTGAGAGCCGCTCTCACTTATTCACCTTGAGGTTAAGTCTGACAGCTCGTGAAGAGGCCCTAGTTGCCATGGGATGTGGGAGGGCAGAATAATCCCTCCTCCGTCTTCGCCTCAGAGGGGCGGAAGTGGATCCGACTTCAACACCTGACTTCGCACAAGTGACACCATCAGTGATAGCCAATGGTTACTTCCCCTTCTTACATTCTGACCCAGGAGTTTCAGCACCTCCTCTGGTTCTTTCCTCCTTTGACCTGACCATAGCAGCATTTATCCGGCGATCAGCCTCAGCAAACCTCTCCCCCAGCCTCTCAGCTTCATCCTCCAGTGGGAACCTTTCCCGTTCAACCTACACCATCTCATGCAGCTGCACACAATAATATTCAGCAGAGGGAACACCATGAAGGACTATAGCCCTCTGCAGGTCCATGGACGGATCACCAGTGTCGCCAGCATTCATCGGCAGAGGGCTCAAAACTTGGACACTGGGAATATCCTCAACACCGCTAGTGCTGTCTAAGGGAGGGGATTGTAACAACCTGATATTTTATGATATGTATTCTTTTTAATTGATGTCATGTGTTTTTGCTATACGCAACATCGTATTAGCTTGCAGTATACGCAACACTATTCTTATATTGTGTTACACACAATTTCAAGTTCGTTTTATAATAGTCATTCTACACAACATTGAGTGTGTATATATATATATATATTCAATGTATAAATGAAATATGGTTGGATTCTGTTATATGAAACAATGAAGGATTCTTTCACAACATGCAACCCTAACTTGGCTTGCATTACACGCAATCGCGACTTTCCTCGATAGCGTGTGTTGTACGCAATATCATGTTTCACTAAACAATGATATATGGTTATAATATTATTATGAACTAGCCATTATGAATATCATTAACTAAATTTTGAATGTTATAACATTATTATTTCATATGACACATTTTCTAGAACATGGTACGTGAACAAAATAAATTTTTTGGGTAAAATAAGTATTTTTCAAAAAATGCAGTTTTGTCGCCATTTAATGGCGCACTCATATTAAATCTAGTTTTTGACATGTTTATAAGTTTAATTTGACAAAATAAAATTCTTCTTTTGAATCAGGATATAAAAATTTACATTGGATAAAGTTTTGATATTTTTCCGATAACTTTCATATTTTAATGAATAGTAAAAACACGCTATATTTTAATTAAAAACAACTTTTTCCATTGTATTAATTTATATGGTTAAATTATAATTTTTAATGGGTTTAAAGTATAAATAGAATATATTTTTATCATTTAATATAATGTATGTCATTAGCATTGATTTTACCTTGAATTCGTAGGTTAAATTAATTCAATCTTTTGCAATGTTTTAAACAAAAACCCATTTTCTATCGACAATGGGATTAATTTTAATTTAATTTCAGAAACTTTTTTGTATTTAATTTGGAAAAATGGATTCAATATTTGGAATCAGTGGGTCCAAATTATGTTAATAAGATACTTTTTATTTTTGGGCATTATGAATAGTAACTACGGTAAATTTTATTTACCATAGTTAAAGGTAAATCAGGTAATTAAGGATAAATATAATATTATAAAATTACCCTAACACCTGTCCAATATCCTATTGGATTACTAAAAGTCTACCCATATCACCTAAAGGTCGGATTAGATTCATTTAATGGACTTTTGTCTATGAAAATAATTTAATTATTATTATAACCAAAGAAAGTGACAACATGTCACTTTCTTAAATCTTATAAGTATATTAATTTTAATTTAGTGATAATCTTCTTGAAACTTCGAACATTAATAGTCTACATAAAGATAATAAAATTATCTACATCATATTAATTTATTTATAATTTTTAGGGATTAAATAATTATCATTAATTTTGACACAATAGTGATGCAGAAATTGTTTATCTAGTGAAAAATCAAGAATATAGTTTTTATTAAAATAATAGTGATCATAAAAGGCACAAAAACCTGACAAAAACTTATTGGTCATGTCAATTTAAACAATAAACATCCAATGGTCTAATATTTGACCATTTGGAGCCTTATAAAAGTGATTATGACACTTATATTATTTTATTTTAAATGATGCCAAAGTTGTCACCTTCATAATTTAATAAATATAACAATTTAAATATTGTGATTTTAAGATGATAAATTCTAGTAAAAGTATTATTGTGAAATTTAATAGATTTATATTTATCATAGGATTTTATTTTTAATTTTTATACAACAAATATGTATATTAAATAATTATACAAAAATGTTGTAGTAATTATTTTATTAAGAGACAAACCAAATAAATGGTTTAAAAATAATAAAATAAATATTATATGAACTATTTAATGTGCTCCGCTAATTTTTTAGATAAATATGACATGTTATTAATCTATTAAATCTTATAGTTAGAACATATCTTCTGTATATTGTTTATTTAAATTCAAATAAATGAATAGTGTCCAAATTGACACTATTGTTATTTTATAAAAATAACATATTATAAAATTGTGTAAAAATCACAAAAATATTTAAAAATTATAAATTTAAATTTATATGGTCTACAATGTCATAAAGTGTCAAATTATGAAAAATTCACAACACATATGTAATTATTTATAATAATTTAAAATTTAGAATATTATTACCACAAATAAAATTAAATTGACAAATAAGGATAAATCAAGTTGATAATATTTAAAATAGATTCCTAACGTATCTAAATTTTATTGGTTGATGATATTACAACCCTAACTCATTTAATATTCGGATATGAGTCATTTTGGAATTTTTTAAGTGGTTTTGGGATTTAATATAAACTAATATTTCTTATATTTCCAAAGGTTCCCCTCTCCTCCCTTATAAAAGGGCATCTCATCCCTCTCTTCCTCACACCACTTTGAGCCTTAAAGCTCAGCCAACCCCTGAAAATTTTTCTTCTCCACTTCCCTGGAAACATCCTAGAGGTCCTTGTCTTCTTCAAAGACCAATTTTAGTTCTTTAAGAGGAGGTCTCAAAGAGGCGCTTCAAAGAAGAGGTAATGTCCGTTACCGATTCTTTCAACTTTATTTCTTCTTCAACTTCTTCTTCTTTAGTTGTTTCATTATGAAGTAATAACATCAGTATCACTCATATACTGATATTTTATTATAAGTATGAAACAACCCTATTTCACCATCTATCCATCCTACGGAAAATGAAATCATCGCGCGTGCGTACGTACGGAATACCGTCTCCACGCTGTGGTGTAATCTTCTTTTCCAACACCACCTTACTTGGATGGGTATAATGGTTTAAAGAATAACTATACATAGTTATTATAACATCATACTGATTCTGATATATTGTATCATCCTCTATAATTCAATTCAATAATTATGGGAACAATATCATCGCTCGTGCGTACGTACGGACTACCGTCTCCACGACGCGATGAGATTCATTCTCAATGATTAACCATTCATGAATGATTATAAAGTATATATAATAAGTAATAATGAAATATATGACATAATAATGATACTGGATTTATGTTTATATATATGTATGTCATCCAATTAATTCCATTCAATTTAATAAGGAAACGAAAACAACTTTCATGCGTACGTACGACCTATCATCTCCATGAACGGTGTATTTCATTCCAATTATCGATCTGTCATATATATATATACATATGTATATGCTGAATATATATTACATATAAATCATGTTTTACATTCTGAAATTATGTAAATCAGGTTATGAGTAATAATATCAATAACAACAAGTCCAAACACGTACGATAAATAAAACGATTTTACCCAAAACGCTACTTTAACATGGAACTTACAAAAGAATGGGTAATATAAAGTCATAAGTGAACCATATATGATATCATAACAATTAATATGATTCTGTAATAAGTCAATGAAATTATTTAAATCATTATACAGGAGGTTTGGATACGTATGAAGCATATCAGACCTAAGGTAAGGGATAATTTTGCAAATATCATTTTTATCCGAGATTGCTTATTTATAAGTATTTACTGGGGTTATTTCTATCATCCATGTCCATTTTTTATAAAAGTGGTTTTATGTATGTTTAAAGTCCTTTTTACCCATTTTTGACTTTAATACATAGTATGTAAGGAATCTTTCTTTTGTTTACGTTACGAGGTACTTTTTTTTTACTTTTCCGGCTAAAGTACGAGAAGAATGTTTTTTTTAACTTATACAGAATGGAAGGATTTTTACAGCTTTATAAAGCCTTATTTTCATGAAGCTTTCTCCAAAATATTTCATGACTATTTTCAATAAAATATCCTTCTTTTAAAATTGCATGACGTTTTGTGAAAAGAAATTGATTTTGAAGAAGAAAGGATATTTTTCTCAAGAATTCATTTCAAGTGTTTTATCAAAATTATTTTCCATCTAAGATAATATAGGGTTCTATTTTTATCCCTATTATTACATTGATTTGATTATGTTGTGATGGAAATATTTTTATGAATTCCTTTATCTTATATAAATTGTTTTATGAGGTCATGATGTTTAAGATTCCCATTTTTATTACATGGGTTATGCTATGATGTATGGTTTATGATTTTGTGACACACATAATAATGGTATCATTATGAGATGGGTGGGACCTATATCTCCCTCCAATGCATTGGGTATAGATTTATATCTCCTAAGATAGACATGGCTGGAACAACAAGTTAAACCGGTTCAGTAATACAGGACTAGAACGAGGAGTGAACTCGATTCAGAAAGGGAGTTTGTCCACTAAGATGGTCTTGGCAGCAATGCCTTGGCTACTATGGAAATCATAACATGTGCTTAATTGTCACCACAATTACATGTTTTATTCCCATTCTATTTTATCATTCTTAATGTTTCTTTATGATCTATGACTTACGTACTTCCATGGTTTATGTCATTGCTCAAGCTTTTGATTTTTAAACATTATGTTCATATTTTTAAGTTCAAATGTATATGATTTATTTTATTTTATCCATGCATACCCTTACTAAGAATTTGAGCTCACCCTTTTATGTTTTCTTTTCCCCAGGATATAATGAAAGGTTTTATGTAAGAAAAAAAGGGGAAGATCTTTATGGGAGATGTTGAAGATCTTTCACCATGATTAGAAAATTACATTCCATGTTTACAAAGACACTAAACTAGTACGGTCCTTGTGTTTCTGTTTTTGTTATGTATTAAGTATTCCTCAAAATTAATGTAATGTCTATGTACATCAAGCTTTGGGTCTCTATAGTTGGTATCAAAGGAAAGGTTTAGTCATCCTTTGGAAACTATGATGCGAGAACTTTAGTGAGATCCCTAGAGATATTTCTAAGGTATGTCTAGGGATGTCCCTAAGGTTAAGTATACGTATAGGTTATAGTCCTAGAATTGCGCTAATGATCTTATAATTAAACCTAAGATGTTAGATATTGAAGGTAATCCCCCTTTATTGTGTTGTTTTCCTAGCATGATTTTTGCCTCTCACACTATTCTTTTTGGGTTTTAGATGATGGATAGAACCCGAAGGAACCGTGTTGATCAATGTAATGGATGATGAAATGATTGTCCTCCTGAACAAACCAACATTATGGGAGATTGAGTGACAAATCTTATTTCTATAATTACACAAGCTATGAATCATTCTGGACTTCCAAATGAGCAGATGAGGGAACAATATTCTATTGAGTCCTTCATGAGGCAACGTCCACCTTCTTTCAATGGGTCTTCTGATCCACTTTTCGCTGAACAATGTATCAGTACCATTGAAAAGATATTTTCCATACTTCGCTGTTCGGAACATGATAAAGTCATTCTATCTATTTACCGTTTAGAAGGTGAATTAGACCAGTGGTGGACTCTAATTAAGAATAAAAGGCCCCGAGATGAAATTGAGTCCATGCAATGGGACGAGTTCAAGAACATATTATTCAATAAGTACTTCCCTCATATTATTTGAACAAAGATGGAGAAGGAGTTTCTTGAGCTTAAGAATAAGGATGATGAATCTGTTGGTATATACGAAGCAAATTTTACAAGACTTGAAAGGTATGCATCTGGCTTTATCATCCAACCTGAAAGTAAAGTTGATCGATATTTCAGTGGCTTAAAACCAAGTCTTCTAAGGGCATTAGATATAAGAGACATCAGTAGCTATGAAGAAATTGTGAGTTGTGCTATCAAGGTAGAAATGGAAGTTGGTGTTACTTATCCATCTCATGGTTTTGACAAGAAACGAAAGATGGAGTTCAAGGAGAAATATCAGAATAATGGTGAAAAGAAGATGAATGTTTTTTTATGCTCAAAGTGTGGAAATAAACATGGTGGATATTTCCTAAAAGGTAATAGAAAATGTTTTAATTGTGGAAAAGAAGGCCATAGAGCAGCTAAGTGTCGAAGTAATGGAAAAAGGGTTGCTAATGATGTGAATAATGAAAAGACTACAGAAAGCGCACCACCAACACTTCAATGCTTCAAGTGCAAGGAAATGGGGCATTATGCTAATAAATGCCCTAATCCACGGGTTAATGAGGATCAACGTGAGCAACCTCTTAAGGAAAAGGATAAAGGGAAGTCTAATGCGATCACTATTTGTGATGTTGAGTATGAAAATGAAGTTGTGTAATGATTAATTGTTTATGTAATGGGATTCCAAAATAATGTTTTATATAGTATCGTGGAATATTGGAATATTTATGTATTGGTCTATTGTGGTTTTCAATAATTTTATGGTACCGGTAACCATGTAAAGTGATTGAGATATTTTTGGAAAGAAGATGATATGCGCATAATGAAGGGACAAGGAGAAAATGAAATGTTTGACAGTATTCATGATCTCATGACTGATATAAGGAAATAGTTATATCATGGTTTGATTATATAGAATTTTGGGGTTTTGGTATGTGGAAAGAGTTAACTTTTGATAGCACTCATGTTTTCACTAAGATTCAATGGGTATTCATTTTTCAATAGAATATATGATTAAGGCCTTTGAATGTTTGGAATGTGACCAACAAGACATGTCTTATGATATATGGGGATCAACGATGGTATTAACATGCTTGTTATATGAAATCTCTGGTAATCGTTTTCACTATAACATGACAATGGAGTGCAATATTATTGATAAGCCTAAAGATTGGAATGGATTATGTTGGACATAAGTTAGTATTGTTTAAGGATATAACCTTTTTCGATATTATTGATGGGATGTTATAGTAATGTAGTTAAAATAAAGGACAACATGCAGGATGAGCGACAACACGTCGTGTCGGACAAGGCTGTGGGAATCGAACCCACAACCAAAGTGCGACTGGCCTTTATCGCATACCACTGGCCTACAGAAAGTCCCTGGTTAGTAGAAACTAGTTTTATTTTATTAAGCGACATGATAAATGAAGTATAAGTTCATTTTTGGAATCATATACGATTAACCTCACAATCGATGGACTTATGTATATTTGATAACTTTTTCTAACATTTTGTTTGAAATGGATGGAATGACCCATCATTTTATCACATGATCTGTTAACACTTCACGAATGACAAATTCAGCTTCATTTCTTTAAGAGATGAAGTGGAAATTGTTCAAAGCATGAACAATAGTGATATTGTACCAAAATCAAGCAAGTATTTATTCTAATTAAAATTTTCAACTTTAGGGATGTGATCTTGAATACGAAAAAAATGTTGTCCTAATGTCCTTATATCCGATGAATCAGATGTTACCTTGAATCATCACAAATTTATGGCTTTGTGATTGTTGGATTTTTCATAGCCATGTCCTCTACCACTCTTCATCAGAACATGATGGTTATATTTTTCTTCCATGTCCATATTTTCACATATGTTCACCTATATGGAAACCCAATTATGAGTTACTTTGGGTAATTGTTATGTTTAATACTTTAGTTTTTAAAATTAAGTTTTTGTATTCCTTTTTACGATGTGGGTTTCTATGAATAGTAAATGATTTATAACCCCGACGAATTTCGAGGGAGAAATTCATTTTAAGGGGGGTAAAATGTAACAACCTGATATTTTATGATAAGTATTCTTTTTAATTTATGTCATGTGTTTGTGCTATACACAACACCGTATTAGCTTGGAGTATATGCAACACTATTCTTAGATTGTGTTACACACAATTTCAAGTTCGTTTTATAATAGTCATTCTACAAAACAATGAGTGTATATATATATATTCAATGTATAAATGAAATATGGTTGGATTCTGTTATATGAAACAATGAAGGATTCTTGCACAACACGCAACCCTAACTTGGCTTTAATTACACGCAATCGTGACTTTCCTCGATAGCGTGTGTTCTACGCAATATCAGGTTTCACTAAACAATGATATATGGTGATAATATTATTATGAACTAGCCCTTATGAATAGTATTACCTAAATTTTGAATGTTATAACATTATTATTTCATCTTACACATTTTCTAGAACATGGTATGTGAACAAAATAATTTTTTCAGGTAAAATAAGCATTTTTCAAAAAATACAGTTTTGCCACCTTTTAATGGCACACCCACATTAAATCTAGTTTTTGACATGTTTATAAGTTCAATTTGAAAAAATAAAATTCTTCTTTTGAATCAGGATATAAAAATTTACATTGGATAAAGTTTTGATATTTTTCCAATAACTTTCATATTTTAATGAATAGTAAAAACACGCAATATTTTAATTAAAAACAACATTTTTCATTGTATTAATTTATATGGTTAAATTATAATATTTAATGGTTTTAAAGTATAAATAGAATATATTTTTACCATTTAATATAATTTATGTCATTAGCATTGATTTTACCTTGAATTCGTAGGTTAAATCAATTCAATCTTTTGCAATGTTTTAAATAAAAATCCGTTTTCTTTCGACAATTGGATTAATTTTAATTTAATTTCTGAAACTTTTGTGTATTGAATTTGGAAAAATGGATTCCATATTTGGAATCATTGGGTCTAAATTATGTTAATAAGCTACTTTTTATTTTTGGGCATTATGAATAGTAACTACGGTAAATTTTATTTACCATAGTTAAAGGTAAATCGAGTAATTAAGGGTAAATATAAGATTATAAAATTACCCTAACACCTGTCCAAAATCCTATTGGATGAATAAAAGTCGACCCATATCACCTAAGGGTCAGATTAGATTCATTTAATGGACTTTTTTCTATGAAAATAATTTAATTATTATTATAACCAAAGAAAGTGACAACATGTCACTTTCTTAAATCTTATAAGTATAATAATTTTAATTTAGTGATAAACTTCCTGAAACATAGAACATGAATAGTCTCTAGAAATATAATAAAATTATCTACATCATACGAATTTATTTATAATTTTTAGAGATTAAATAATTATCATTAATTGTGACACAATAGTGATGTAGAAATTGTTTATCTAGTGAAAAATCAAGAATATAGTATTTATTAAACTAATAGTGATCATAAAAGGCACAAAACCTTGACCAAAACTTATTGGTCATGTAAAATTAAACAATAAACATCCAATGGTCGAATATTTGACCATTCGGAGCCTTATAAAAGTGATTATGACACTTATATTATTTTATTTTAAATGATTCCAAAGTTGTCAACTTCATAATTTAATAAATATTACAATTTAAATATTGTGATTTTAAGATGATAAATTCGAATAAAATTATTATTGTGAAAGTTAATAGATTTATATTCATCATAGGATTTTGTTTTTAATTTTTATGCAACAAATAAGTATATTAAATAATTATAAAAAAATGTTGTAGTAATTATTTTATTAAGAGATAAACCAAATAAATGGTTTAAAAATAATAAAATAAATATTATATGAACTATTTAATGTGCTCCACTAATTTCTTAGATAAATATGACAGGTTATGAATCTATTAAATCTTTTATTTCGAACATATCTTCTGTATATTGTTTATTTAAATTCAAATAAATGAATAGTGTCAAAATTGACACTATTGTTATTTTATAAAAATAACATATTATAAAATTGTGTAAAAATCACGAAAATATTTAAAAATTAAAAATTTATATTTATATGGTCGAAAATTTCATAAAGTGTAAAATTATTGAAAATTCACAACACATATGTAATTATTTACAATAATTTAAAATTTATATTTTTATTACCACAAATAAAATTAAATTGATAAATAAGGATAAATCAAGTTGATAATGTTTAAAATAGATTCCTAACATATCTAAATTTTATTGGTTGATGATATTACAACCCTATCTCATCTAATATTAGGTTATGAGTCATTTGGGAAGTTTTTAAGTGGGGTTGGGATTTAATATAAACTAATATTTTTTATATTTCCAAAGGTGCCCCTCTCCTCCCTTATAAAAGGGAATCTCCTCCCTCTCTTCATCACACCACTTTGAGCCTTCAAGATCCTCCAAACCCTGCCAAATTCTCTTCTCCACTTACCTAGAAACATCCTAGAGGTCCTGGTCTTATTCAAAGACCAATTTTAGTGCCCTAAGAGGAGGTCTCAAAGAGGCGCTTCAAAGAAGAGGTAATGTCCGTTACCGATTCTTTCAACTTTATTTCTTCTTCCACTTCTTCTTCTTTAGTTGTTTCATTATGAAGTAATAACATCAGTATCACTAATATACTGATATGTTATTATAATTATTAAAAAACCCTATTTCACCATCTATCCATCCTACAGAAGACGAAATCACCGTGCGTGCGTACGTACGGATTACCATCTCCACGCAGTGGTGTAATCTGTTTTTCCAACACCACCTTACTTGGATGGGTATAATGGTGTAAATAATAACTATACATAGTTATTATAACATCATACTGATTCTTATATATTTTATCATCCTCTCCAATTCAATTCAATAATTATGGGAACGATATCATTGCTCGTGCGTACATACGGACTATCGTTTCCACGACGCGATGAGATTCATTTTCAATGATTAACCATTCATGAATGATTATAATGTATATATAACAAGTAATCATGAAATATATGACATAATAATGATACTGTATTTGTTTATATATATATATATATATGTATGTCATCCAATTAATTCCATTCAATTCAATAAGGAAATGAAAACAACGTTCATGCGTACGTACGGCCTACCGTCTCCATGAACGGTGTATTTCATTCCAATTATCGATCTATCATATATATATATGTATATGTTGAATATATATTACATATAAATCATGTTTTACATTCTGGAATTAATTAAATCAGCTTATAAGTAATAATATCAAGAACAACAAGTCCAAACATGTACGATAAATAAAACGATTTTACCCAAAACGCTACTTTAACATAGAACTTACAAAAGAATGGGTAATATAAAGTCATAACTAAACCATATATGATATCATAACAATGAATATGATTCTATAATAAGTCAATGAAATTAATTAAATCATTATATAGGAGGTTCGGATACGTACGAAGCATATCGGACCTAAGGTAAGGGATAATTTTGCAAATCTCATTTCTATCTGAGATTGCTTATTCGTAAGTATTTACTGGGGTTATTTCTATCATCCATGTCCATGTTTTATAAAAGGTTTTTTCATGTATGTTTAAATTCCTTTTTACCCATTTTTGACTTTACTACATGGTATGTAAGGAATCTTTCTTTTGTTTACGTTACGAGGTACTTAAAACGCACGGCCGATTGTCGCCTATCGACCGGTCAAAGTTTTGGTGCTCTGCTAATGTGTATAGCAGCACTCGGGTCGAATCCTCGGTGATGGTACTTCGTAATAGTCTATTGTTTTTAGTTGATTGTGTTTTGATTAGGGGGTTTGTTTGCAGAGCTTAATTGAAATGATTTATGGATGATGTTTGATTTACCAAATTGATAAAGATTGGGGTGAGTTCATCATTGGGGAGTTAAGCATGTGATATCCTTGAGCCTTACTTTGTATTGCATTAAATTAACACCCATGTCATAAGTTGATGTTGATTGGAATTCCTAAGTGTGAAGGCTTTAATCCAAGCCTTAACTTAACTTAGGGTTCTAATCTCAAACAAAACTTATTTATGGTAGTGTATTTATGGTTCCAATAATCCATGGAAACCACTTGTTAAACAAAACATATCATTAATCCATGACATATTAAGTTTAACATACACAATATTAATTTAAAGAATACCCATCGAGCAAAAATCTCAATCAATAAACATCCCCAAATTATAACTCACCCCAATGAGAGATTTACTCAGCCATTTGGATGTTTAATAATCTGGTAATATATGTTTATGGTGATGAATTATAAAGAGAAGAAAAAGAAAGGGACAAGATAAGAGTAGTGTGCCGAACACACACACGAATTAATTTAAGAATCAAAAATGGAATTTCGATTGAATGAGGAAGCTTAAGAAGGGAAGGGGATTGAACTGAATTTAAACTATTTTAAGAACATTAATATTAAAATACAGAAGTTGGAAGAGAATAAGAGATATTGAAGAAGTAACTTGCATTAAAACAGAATTACAAAGAAAGAGAATTACAAGATTACAAAAATGAAGAACACAAAAGTAAGTGAAAAGAAAGAGAGGAGGAAAGGTCTCTCAAGTGAAAACATGAGTTTGGCAGGTCCTCCCAAGCCTTTGGCAAAGCTTTGGTCGTGCCAATATGATCTCCTCTCTTCTGAAATGCCAACCCCTCTCAAGGAGAGAAGGGGAGAGTATTTATAGCCCAAGGAGTGGACTGTTTGCATTCCCAAACTGTCCCTCCACTTGCATCTCCAATTTGGCAATTCAGACAGACGAATCTTCAAATGTCTTCTTCTTCAAAGTTGTAGGAAATAATGTTGGACGACTACTCTCAAAATTTGGAGTCATTTGGACGTAATGATAAAAAGTTATGGCCGTTTGAATAAACAAACATAAACTGTCCATTTCAATCCAGTCTTTTTGAAGTCCATAATGTGAAAGGGTTTTTTAATATTAAGATGCCTTCATATCCGAATGGTTTCTTCAACAAAGTCGGCCGCCTACATCCCCTATTTCACACTGCAAAATCTCAGCTCGCTTGGATGATTACATCAGGAGATATGTCATGCATACTATACTGATTTTCATTCTCGGCCAGAATGGTGGGCTGGACTTAAAAGATTCATTTGGGCCCCTTGTACTTGGATTTGGGCCATGAAATTTTTATCCAAGATGACATGTAGTTTCCCCCGAATTATGGTGGAGAGTTAAGGTTTTTGAACTTCTAGATTGAGCCCAGTAAATCAATCTTCATGAATAGTCCAGTTTCTTCACAGATTCTTTGGTCTTGTTTGTGAGGACCATATGACCCTTCAAATGGCAGAATTGGATCATGGTTCCTTCTAATGAAATGTTTTATATTGAAAGGAAAATCCTACAAAACAAGAACAACATAATTTGGATCAGTATAGTGATAATTATAATTAAAACATTAAACTAACTCAATTTGACTACTTCTAAAAATGCTCAAATATTATACTTAATATTAAAACATTAATATTTCACACAAATTATGCACATTTCATATAAAATAAGTAAAGGGGGAATATAATAAGTCATGAAAATATTAATAACATCAACTCCCCCACACTTAGATTTGCGCGTGTCCTCATGTGCAACAAATATAAAAACATGACAAAATCATTTTCACTCACCAACAAATATAAAAATTTTGTTTTCTCCAATCAGGGGAGGTTTAGACTATTTCACTCATCCATATTGAATTCCATCACAAATTTGGTTCACAATAATGCATCAGAAACAATTCATTTTTTCATGTTCAAGGTTTGAATTAGAAAATGTAGGCACTCAAAACTTACTCCTCTCAAGATGATAAAAATGTATTTTAGGAGGTTCACTCATTCACCAACAAAAAGTGAAAATCAAGAGTTTGTAAGAGCTCTCAGCTTCCATTCCCAAATCTAATGTGTACAAGAATCAAGAGGTCTTTTAAGGGGTTTTTCAGTGGCTATGGGACGGTAGGTATATAATGTCCAAAGGAAAAGAGGGGTTAAAAACACCAACATGGAAAAATCAATGCACATTTTTTTTTTGAAATTTGATTTGAAAGGAAATAGAAACACATATTTACAAGGGCATGAATGTGTGATGAATGAAAAGTGAGGGAGATAGAAAATGGAATAGGGTGAGATGATGGAATATGTACAACATGGAAGACTTCCAATAATGACACAATACAAAAAGATTCAAGTGTTCTTTTTTTTTCTTTTTCTTTTTGCTCTTTTTTTTCGAAAGTTGTGCTTGAAACAAGTCTCACAGTCATCTCCCAACCCATGTTTGATCTTCTCATGGAACTAATTTTAGTAGTTATAACACGATCAAAGGTTGATGATGAATGATTTTTGACCCACCCAAGACACAACCCATTCCTTTTTTTTCATCATTTTTTTAATATAATTTTTTTTTATTTTCTTTGAACACTTTTCAATGACTTTTGTACAAATGACAATTACACATATACACCCCAAAGCTCACAGAATTACAACCTCTCCCCCACACTTGAATGGATGCTTGCCCTCAAGCATATGATGACACATTGGAAATCAATGAAATTACGCCCAAAAATGAAGTCCATTCCCCCCACACTTAAATTTCAATAAATTGTACAATGAAAATCCATGAAGATGTTGGGTGGGACAAGGTATTAGGCTTGTAATGTGGCTATCAAAAGAAAGGTTTTCATAGGCTCAAAGGGGCTTTCAAAAGTAGGATCAATGTAAGGGTAACGGGAGGCTATTTGGCTATTCTGATTCTCATGTGGCTTAGAAAATGCCTCTATCATATTAATGCACACAAAAGATGGAAATTCAGCTCGAAGGTCCACAAACTCAAGAATCACAATCAGTGGTGAAGACACACAATGAAAAAGATGGCCATAGATGACCTTGGCATGAAGGCTAATGTTATTCCTCACGGTAGGGGAGAATCATTTTCCACCAAAAATTGTTCATTCAAAATGTTTGTTATTGACACAAAATTGTTTACCCAAGTTTGAGATAAAAATTAAATATATTTGAGTTTAAAACAAGCCTTTGACTCCCCAAAATGGTTGGACAAAATTTCAAAACTATATGGTGAGTAAGCATGACTCTTTTTTTGTAATTTTTTTTAAGTAATTGTGTTTTTTGGTTTTTTTAGTTTTTAAGGTTTTTTGTTTTTTTAAAAATACACACCCACACAAGAAAGATAAAAAGAAAGGGTTTGATGAATAAAGTGGTAACAAAATGAAAGAGAGAGGAAGAAGAAGAAAGAGGTAGAGAGAGGAAGAGATAGAGAGAGAGTTAAAGGGAAAGAGGTGCCCCCTGGTTTGGATTTGGTGGGTTGCCATTTCCATCTAGTGGTGGGTCAATGGAAGTCGATGTGGAACCTGAAGTGAATGGCCTCTCATGGTGATGCTTTAACCGGTGTCCATTTACCGTGAATGTTCTTTTTGAAGAAGGGTCTTCGACTTGCACTGCACCAAATGGGTAAACATTAGTAATAATAAAAGGTCCATCCCAACGAGAATTGAGCTTACCTGGGTGAAGTCGAAATCGAGAATTGAAGAGAATTACCTTTTCACCTTCATGAAATACCTTTCGAATAATGTGCTTGTCATGGAGTGACTTTGCCTTTTCTTTGTAGAGAATGGAGTTCTCATACGAATCGAGTCGAAGCTCCTCCAATTCAGTCAACTGCAACAATCTTTCTTCACCAGATTTTTCACAATCTAAATTACAAGTTTTGACAGCCCAAAATGACTTATGTTGGATTTCAACTGGTAAATGACAAGCTTTACCAAAAACTAGCCTAAATGGAGACATCCCAATGGGTGTCTTATAGGCTGTTCGATAGGCCCAGAGTGCTTCACCAAGTCTATCGGGCCAGTCTTTTCTTATGGGCTTAACAATTCTTTCAAGCACTCTTTTCACTTCTCTGTTAGAAAGTTCAGCCATTCCATTTGTTTGAGGGTGATATGCAGTGGATGTTTTATGTAAAACCCCATTCTTTTTCAAAAGTGACTCCATGGTTCTATTACAGAAATGAGTTCCTAAGTCACTTATCAAAACACGTGGTGTTCCGAATCGATGGAAGATATGAGTTTTGAGAAACTCACTCACAGTTTGAGCATCGTCTTTCCTAGTGGGTTTGGCCTCGACCCACCTAGAAACATAGTCAACAGCAAGGAGAATGTAGGATAATCCATTGGAAGGGGGAAAAGGTCCCATGAAATCGATGCCCCAAACATCGAAAAGCTCACAGAAGATTAATGGCTTTTGAGGCATTTCGTTTCTTTTAGAAATTGTGCCAAACTTTTGGCAAGTGGGACATGATTGATAGAACTCGTGTGAGTCCTTGAAGAGTGAAGGCCAAAAGAATCCAGAATCTAGGACCTTTCGAGAAGTCCTTTGTGGTCCAAAGTGGCCACCTCCAGGCATTGAGTGGAAGAATTCCAAGATGGAGGATTGTTCAGTTTCATCAACACATCTCCTAATTACCATGTCAGCCCCAGTTTTCCAAAGTTTATTATCTTCCCAAAAATAATGCTTTGAATCACTTTTCATCTTTTCTTTTTGTTCTTTTGAAAAATATTCAGGGAAAACACCAGAAACCAAGTAATTGACAATTGGGGCATACCATGGTAACTTTGGAGTGAGAGATGAGAGGTGTTCAGTTGGAAATTCAGGATCAATTATTTCAGAATGAGAAGAATTAGAAATTCTACTCAGGTGGTCAGCCACAGGTTTTTCTTTTCCAGGTTTATCTTTTATCACAAGGTCAAACTCTTGGAGCATTAAAATCCATCTTATTAGCCTTGGTTTGGAATCACTTTTCTTAAGTAAGAACTTTAATGCTGAGTGGTCCGTGAAGATGATGATTTTGGCACCTAAGAGATAGGGCCGGAATTTATCCAAGGAAAAAACCACAGCTAAAAGTTCTTTTTCAGTCACAGTGTAGTGTGATTGAGTTTCATCCAATGTTTTTGAGGCATAAAAGATGACATGAGGAATGTTTTCTCTTCTTTGACCAAGAATAGCCCCAATGGCCCTATCAGAAGCATCACACATCAATTCAAATGGTAAGGACCAATCTGGGGGTTGGATTATTGGAGTAGATGTGAGAGAAGATTTGAGTTCAATGAAGGCTCTCTTGCAAGCCTCATCAAAATTGAATGTGACATCATTTTGAAGTAAACGAGTGAGTGGGATGGAAATCTTGCTGAAGTTCTGAATGAATCGCCGATAGAAACCGGCATGACCAAGGAAGGACCAAATGTCTCGAACTGATTTGGGTTCAGGAAGTGATTGGATCACCTCAATTTTGGCTAGATCAACTTGGATACCATCTTGAGAAATTATGTGCCCTAGAACAATCCCATTTGAAACCATAAAGTGACATTTTTCAAAATTCAGCACAAGGTTGCACTTGACACACTTTTGAAGGACCAAAGAGAGTGAATGTAAGCAAGATTCAAATGACTCGCCATAAATGGTAAAGTCATCCATGAAGACCTCCATGCAATTCTCAATGAATTCAGAAAAGATACTCATCATACACCGCTGGAATGTTGCAGGTGCATTACAAAGGCCAAAAGTCATTCGCCTATAGGCATAGGTTCCAAAGGGGCAAGTGAATGTGGTCTTTTCTTGGTCTTGAGGTGCGATTGGAATTTGGAAGTAGCCGGTGTAACCATCAAGAAAGCAATAGTGTGACTTTCCGGCCAATCTCTCAAGCATTTGGTCAAGGAAAGGAAGTGGGTAGTGATCTTTTCGTGTTTCAGCATTCAATTTGCGATAATCGATGCACACACGCCATTTGTTTTTCACTCGAGTTGTGACCACTTCTCCATGTTCATTTGTGACAACTGTTATCCCGCCCTTCTTAGGAACGACTTGAATTGGACTAACCCATTCACTATCAGAAATTGGGTAGATAATACCAGCTTGAAGAAGCTTGGTAATCTCTTCCCTAACTACCTCAAGTATGAGTGGATTGAGTCTTCTTTGAGGTTAGCTAATAGGTTTGGATGATTCCTCTAGATGGATGTGATGCATGCAAAGGGCATGGTTGATTCCTGGAATATCCTCTAGGGTCCAACCTAAGGCATTTTTGTTTTCCTCTAACACTTTAACAAGTTGGGACTCCTCAGTTTCAGAAAGTGAAGCAGAGATAATGACAGGGTAGGAGGGATCATGGAAAAGGAATGCATACTTGAGGTGTGAAGGAAGTGGTTTTAGATCAGTTTCAGCCTTGATTGGAGAGCTAGACAAGTTAGGAGTAGGAGAAGGGATTCTAGATGGGTTTGGATCATTTTCCTCAACACTGTCCAAGGTGGAGCAGTAGAGATCAGAGTTGATGTGGGATTCAAGAGAGTTTTCAAGTTCCTCTAGATTGATGGAGTCTATGAATGAGAGGTCCACATCAACTTCACCATTTATGACTTTGTTAATCATGGTGCAGATTTCACAAGATCCTTTATCATTAGAACATGAAGAACATGGTGGATTGGGGTTTGATTGAATCTTAGAAGTGTCCTCAAAAGCATGGATTGAGAATGCAGAGTGATCCTCAGATGGGTATCGCATGGCTTGGAAAATGTTGAACTTGACCAGTTGGTCACCGAATTCCATGGATAAGATGCCTGAATGGACATCAATCTTGGTTCTCGCAGTCATGAGGAATGGTCTTCCTAGAATTAGGGGAGATCGAGAAGAGGTCGTCTCACCTTCCATGTCAAGGACATAGAAATCAGCTGGGAAGATAAGATCATTGACCCGAACAAGAACATCCTCAATTATCCCCTCAGGACTGGTAGTGCTTCGATTGGCTAATTGAATGACAACACCCGTTGGGTGCAAGGGACCTAGACCAAGGTTGGAGAAAATGGATTTGGGCATGACATTAATTGAGGCTCCTAGGTCTATGAGTGAATCATCAAAGTTGGAACTCCCTATTTGACATGGAACCGTGAAGGTCCCTGGATCTTTGCACTTCATGGGAATGGACTGTTGAGTTGAAACATTTTCAATGTTCCTAAGTTGCCTCTTATGGGTGCACAATTCCTTAAGAAACTTGGCATACTTAGGGATTTGTTTGATGGCATCTAAGAGGGGGATGTTCACTTCAACACGTCTAAACATGTCAAGCATTTCAGGATCAGGTTCAAAGGACTTCTTAGGCTTGGAGATGGCTTGAGGAAAAGGAATTGGGTTCCTAAGTGGAATGGAAGAAGGTGAAGGAGGGGATTCAAGTTCCTTTTCCAGCTTTTTGTTCTTTTCATTTTCTAGATCAACATCGAAAGGGGGGTTTGAGGATTTATCTTGAGGCATAGCAAGTTGCTTTCCTGATCTAAGTGCAATTGCACTTACATTACCCTTGGGGTTGGGTAATGGTTGAGCTGGGAGTTGGGATGAATTGGATGGTTGTTGCTGGCTAAGGTGGGATGCAAGTTGACCTATTTGGGTTTCAATGTTCTTTAGGCTAGAACGGGTGAAGGAAGCAAGATCCTCTACAGCACTTTCCCATGGTTGTTTAGAAGAAGAGGCATGTCCCAAATTGGGTTGGCCTTGATTTTGGTTCTTGGGAAAGCGATTGTATTGGGTGGGGAATTGGGAAGGCTCGTTAGGATAGTGGAATCCAGGAGGAGGATTGTTCCTTTGAGGTTGAGGAACAAAAGGATAAGGTTGATGGAAGTTACCACCACCTTGACCATATTGGAATTGGTTTGGGTTTTGAGGAGGGAATTGAGGAGGATGAGAAATGGGATTACCATACCTCAGAGGTGGGTTAAAGGTAGAAGAGAAGGGCTCAGAGTGGGGTTGGTTGAAGTTTCTAACAAACTGACCTGATTGTTGAGGGTTGAAGTTTCGCTGAGCATATGCCGCATTGAGCTCCATTGGACTAGATGAATCAGATGGATCATCTTGAAGTTGTGGACATGTGTCAGTCGGATGAGATGGAGAGTTGCAGATTCCACAATTCTTGATAGGTCTAGGGAATAGTGACTGTGGAGAAGATGAGGTTGGGGCTTTGGTAGCCACCGCTAGTTGACGCACAAGACCTGTAAGTTCACTCATCCACTCAGTCATCTTGTTGGGCTCTATGGATTGATTATCTTGGGCTTGTTTCACTTGAGCATGTGCTCGAGTATGGAATTGCTGCGTGTTTGCAGCCATGTTGCTTATGAGTTCTCTTGCAGCTGCAGGAGTTTTATCAACAAGAGCACCGCCACTTGCGGCATCAATGAGAGTTCGCTCCATAGCCAATAACCCCTCATAGAAGTATTGGATCAGGAGTTGGTCAGGGATTTGATGGTGTGGACAAGTTGCCACAAGCTTTTTGAACCTCTCCCAATACTCATGGAGTGATTCATTAGGGAATTGACGGATGCCGCTTATTTCCTTTCGGATAGAAGCTGTTCGGGAAGCGGGAAAGAACTTCTCAAGGAAAAGTCTCTTCATGTCAACCCATGAGTTTATGGAACCAGGTGGGAGGTAGTAGAGCCAAGACTTGGCAGAATCCGCTAGGGAAAAGGGGAAAGCTCTAAGCTTGATTTGTTCTTCAGAAACCCCTTGAGGTTTCATGGTTGAGCAGACCACTTGGAACTCTTTGAGGTGAAGATGAGGATCCTCACCAGCTAGACCATGGAAATGAGGAAGAAGATGAATCAAACCCGACTTGAGTTCGAAGTCAGCCTCTATGTTTGGATATTGAATACCAAGAGGTTGGTAATTCATATCAGGGGCAACAAGTTCTTTCAATGTTTGTTCCCTAGGATTGGTTATATCTAATTCAATTGGTTGAATGAGGACTGGTTCTTGAATTATTTGAGTATCTCTTATGTTCCTCCTAAGTTGGCGAAGTGTTCGCTCAATTTCAGGGTCAAACAAATCCGAGGGATTGTTTGGAAGGCTACGAGGCATTCAGAGAGATTTTGGAAGAAAGAGGAAGACAGGTTTTTCTTTTTATTTTTTCAGTTTATGATTTTTAAGAGGAAGACGGGTTTTTCTTTGTGTTCTTTTTTTCAATTTTTTTAAACTTTTGTATTTTTTTTTGGGATTTTTTTTTACAATAACCAGAAACTAATGACTACTTAAAGCACCATCCCCGGCAACGGCGCCATTTGAAACGCACGGCCGATTGTCGCCTATCGACCGGTCAAAGTTTTGGTGCTCTGCTAATGTGTATAGCAGCACTCGGGTCGAATCCTCGGTGATGGTACTTCGTAATAGTCGACTGTTTTTAGTTGATTGTGTTTTGATTAGGGGGTTTGTTTGCAGAGCTTAATTGAAATGATTTATGGATGATGTTTGATTTACCAAATTGATAAAGATTGGGGTGAGTTCATCATTGGGGAGTTAAGCATGTGATATCCTTGAGCCTTACTTTGTATTGCATTAAATTAACACCCATGTCATAAGTTGATGTTGATTGGAATTCCTAAGTGTGAAGGCTTTAATCCAAGCCTTAACTTAACTTAGGGTTATAATCTCAATCAAAACTTATTTATGGTAGTGTATTTATGGTTCCAATAATCCATGGAAACCACTTGTTAAACAAAACATATCATTAATCCATGGCATATTAAGTTTAACATACACAATATTAATTTAAAGAATACCCATCGAGCAAAAATCTCAATCAATTAACATCCCCAAATTATAACTCACCCCAATGAGAGATTTACTCATCCATTTGGATGTTTAATAATCTGGTAATATATGTTTATGGTGATGAATTATAAAGAGAAGAAAAAGAAAGGGACAAGATAAGAGTAGTGTGCCGAACACACACACGAATTAATTTAAGAATCAAAAATGGAATTTCGATTGAATGAGGAAGCTTAAGAAGGGAAGGGGATTGAACTGAATTTAAACTATTTTAATAACATTAATATTAAAATACAGAAGTTGGAAGAGAATAAGAGATATTGAAGAAGTAACTTGCATTAAAACAGAATTACAAAGAAAGAGAATTACAAGATTACAAAAATGAAGAACACAAAAGTAAGTGAAAAGAAAGAGAGGAGGAAAGGTCTCTCAAGTGAAAACTTGAGTTTGGCAGGTCCTCCCAAGCCTTTGGAAAAGCTTTGGTCGTGCCAATATGATCTCCTCTCTTCTGAAATGCCAACCCCTCTCAAGGAGAGAAGGGGAGAGTATTTATAGCCCAAGGAGTGGACTGTTTGCATTCCCAAACTGTCCCTCCACTTGCATCGCCAAGTTGGCAATACAGACAGCCGAATCTTCAAATGTCTTCTTCTTCAAAGTTGTAGGCAATACTGTTGGACGACTACTATCAAAATTTGGAGTCATTTGGACGTAAGGATAAAAAGTTATGGCCGGTTGAATAAACAAACATAAACTGTCCATTTCAATCCAGTCTTTTTGAAGTCCATAATGTGAAAGGGTTTTTAAATATTAAGATGCCTTCAAATCCGAATGGTTTCTTCAACAAAGTCGGCCGCTTACATCCCCTCTTTCACACTGCAAAATCTCAGCTCGATTGGATGATTAAATCAGGAGATATGTCATGCATACTATACTGATTTTCATTCTCGGCCAGAATGGTGGGCTGGACTTCAAAGATTCATTTGGGCCCCTTGTACTTGGATTTGGGCCATGAAATTTTTATCCAAGATGACATGTAGTGTCCCCCGAATTATGGTGGAGAGTTAAGGTTTTTGAACTCCTAGATTGAGCCCAGTAAATCAATCTTCATGAATAGTCCAGTTTCTTCACAGATTCTTTGGTCTTGTTTGTGAGGACCATATGACCCTTCAAGTGGCAGAATTGGATCATGGTTCCTTCTAATGAAATGTTGTATATTGAAAGGAGAATCCTACAAAACAAGAACCACATAATTTGGATCGGTATAGTGATAGTTATAATTAAAACATTAAACTGACTCAATTTGACTACTTCTAAAAATGCTCAAATATTATACTTAATATTAAAACATTAATATTTCACACAAATTATGCACATTTCATATAAAATAAGTAAAGGGGGAATATAATAAGTCATGAAAATATTAATAACATCAGTACTTTTTTGACTTTTCTGGCAAAAGTACGAGAAGAATGTTTTTTTTAACTTATACGGCATGAAAGGATTTTTACGGTTTTATGAAGCCTTATTTTCAAGAAGCTTCCTCCAAAATATTTCATGACTATTTTCAAAAAATATCCTTCTTTTAAAATTGCATGATGTTTTGTGAAAAGAAAATGATTTTGAAGAAGAAAGGATATTTTCCTCAAGAATTCATTTCAAGTGTTTTATCAAAATTATTTTCCATCTAATATAATATAGGGTTTTATTTATATCCCTATTATTACATTGATTTGATTATGTTCTGATGGAAATATTTTTATGAATTCCTTTATCTTATATGAATTGTTTTATGATGTCACGATGTTTAAGATTCCCATTTTCATTACATGGGTTATGCTATGATGTATGGTTTATGATTTTGTGGCTCACATAAGAATGGTATCATTATGAGATGGGTGGGAACTATATCTCCCTCCAATGCATTGGGTAAAGATTTATATCTCATGAGATATACATGGCTGGATCGACAAGTTAAACTGGTTCAGTAAAACAGGACTGGAACGAGGAGTGAACTCGATTCAGAAAGGGACTTTGTCCACTAAGATGGTCTTGGGAACAATGCCTTGGCTACTATGGAAATCATAACATGTGCTTAATGGTTTCCACAATTACATGTTTTATTCCCATGCTATTTTATCATTCTTAATGTTTCTTTATGATCTATGCCTTACATACTTCCATGTTTTATGTCATTGCTAAAGCTTTTGATGTTTAAACATTATGTTCATATTTTTAAGTTCAAATGTATATGATTTGTTTTATTTTATCCATGTTTACCCTTACTGAGCATTTGAGATCACCCTTTTTATGTTTTCCTTTCCCCAGAATATAAAGAAACGTTTTAGGTAAGAAAAAAAGGGGAAGATCTTTATGAGAGATGTTGAAGATTTTTCACCATGATTAGAAGATTACGTTCCATGTTTCCAAAGACACTAAACTATTACAGTCCTTCTATGTATGTTTTTGTTATGTATTAAGTATCCCGAAAAAGTAATGTAATGTCTATGTACGTCAAGCTTCGGGTCTCTACATGGATGGCCCAGGCCCCATGTCAGGTCCCCCCACACCGGGACATTCTGACAGAACCAGAGGGGCATCACGCCAATTCGCATAATGTACCCTGGGGATCCAGGTCTCCTCTTCCACCATAGACCTTTCCTCAGCTGAAGACATGCTCCACTCATCCCCAGACCTCGGGCCCTAAGCAACCATTGCCTCCTTCACGACATCTGTCACCAGCACATCCACCACAGCCGGCTCAACCAAGGCTGTAACCTTGGAGTTGTTTGGAGCACTCACAGCAACATAAACTACTGTAAAGGATCCATTGGTGATCTCATTAACCTTCAAGCCAGCTATATCAACTCGTCCCAGTTCCATGGCATAGGGATCCTCCACATTTTATTTCAAGATTCCCATCACAACAACCTTCTCTAAAATTGCATGCCTCCTAGGGGAGTCACCACACCCATGAACGCCTTCAGCAGAAACCCGATTATCCCTCTCAGCCAGTAGCACTTCCTCCTCGTCAGCATCTCCCAAAACACCAGTACCTCCAGCCAGACTTACAATGAATCCACTCGAATCCATCAGGGAAACCACTAAATCACTTACATCCATCAAAGTAGACGAGCAAGGAAAATCAGCTACCAAAGGTTGGAGGATAATGGCTCAACCACCCCCTTTTTCCCCTTCACCTCCACTAGAGGGAGGATGCTCTCACTAGAAGACATGCGAGCCAGAGAACCATCACCCCTCACAGGACCATGGCATCCTCCAGAATCACTATGCCCAATGCACCAACAAGAAGAGAAGAACACCGACCATTGCTCAAAGATAACAGGCTGTCCCCATCTGAGTTCTTCCCCCACTGCAATCCATATAGCATCCACAGGAGCCCTCGAAGCATAGACTTCAACAAAGTCCCTTGGTGTAACCAGATGGAAAAGGGCCCTATTCCTGCTATCCACACAAAGGAACCTCCCCAAAAAGTTCCCAAGAATCGAGATAATATAGATATTTTGAATGGGAAGGGGAAGCTCAAGAAATCTCACCCAGGTAGCAGCAATTGGGGAACTCTGCATCAGATGAAAGTCAAAGCTCCACCAAAAGAGGGAGAAATGAGCGCCATTGCATGATCGAGAAGCCACTGACCAGGCAAGGACCAAGTCTTCCTCTGAGGCAAGGTGAATCATGATGTGGGATCTATCGATCAGGCCCACAGTCACCCCAGCACTAAGATTCCAGAAATCCAAAATGAACCTATCAAAAGTGACCATCGGGGGTCACTGCATCGGAAAGCTTGAAACCAGAGTCAGGCGGTGTAGGTCCAAAGCCTCAGTGAACTCCTGAATCGAGAGGGGAAGCTGCATACAACCTTCTATGAGCTCTGGAACCTTCAGGCAGAGTACCATTTTTAAGAAAGAAGGTAACAAGTCATCACAGGAGAGCGACGAGAAGTCCTCTGAGTGAGGGTCCTCCCTTGTAGAGAGGGGGGGGGGAGGTGCTTCATTTTCCATCATCATCAACCTGGGAGGAAGCCTCCATCACGAAGGAGCCGAATCATCAGAATCGCCAGAATTGCCAGAGTCTCCATCACGCTCCCTCATAGTTTTTCTAATGGTTTTAAGGGGTTTTGAAAGTTTTTATGGGTTTTTTGGGTTTTTCTTATTTTTCATATTTTAAGGAGTTTTTAATGTTTTTGGATTTTTTAGGGATTTAAGGCCATTCAGGAATATTTAGGGTTTAAAAGTGTTTTAGGTTTTTTTGTGTTTTAATATTTTATTAGGATTTTTATGGGTTTTAGGGTCTTTATGGTGTCTAAGGGGGTTTAAGAGTCTTTTAGAATCCTTATAGGGACTTTAAGGCACTTTTAGGGGGTTTCAGGGGTTTTAAGGGCCTTTAAGGTATTTATGGGTCTTAGAGTCATTAAAAGTTTTAGGGGTTTTAGGGTATTTTATGAGGGTTTTAGGGTATTTTATGGATTTCATGGGTTTTAGGGTTTTTAGGGAAATTTTTTATCTTAGGTATTTTATTGGTTTTTGTATTATTTGTGGTTTTAGTGGTTTCTTAATGGGATTATGGTTTTTTAGGGGTTTGGGGGTTTCAAAATTTTATTTTTTTTATGGTTTTTAGGGTTTTTGGGTTTTAAAGTGATTTTTGGGGTTTGGGAGGGGGTTAATGCTTATTAGGGTTTTTGGGGGTTTAGGGTTTTAGGGGTTCATTCAGGTTTTAGGGGTTTTAGGGTTTTTAGTGGGTTTAAGGTCTTTTAGGGGATTTTTTTATTTTCAAGGTATTTTATTGTTTTTAGGATCTTTTAATGTTTCTTAGGGTTTTATGGTATTTTATGGGGTTTTAGGGTTTTTGAGGACTTTTAGGGATTTTGGGATATCATAAGGGTTTTTTAGATCTGTTAGGGTTTTAGGGTTTTGAGGCTCTTTATTATTTAAAAAAATTCGGGCCTTTCTGTTTTTTTTTCATTTTTTGGGGGGCTTTAGTGTTTTTTGAGTTTATGTGTTTTTAGGGTTTTTTGGGTTTTGGGGGGTTTTAGGGGGTTTTAAGGTTTTGGGAAGTTTTTTGGTTTTGTGGGTGGGGTTTAATGTTTTTTAGGTTTTTTTTGGTTTTTGTTATGATTTTTATGGGTTTTTACAATTTTTGTTGTTCAAATGGGTTTTATGAGTTTTAAGGGTTTTTAGGGGTTATTGTTTTTTTTTTCATTTTTTAGGGTCTTTAAATGGTTTTTATGTGTTTTAGGTTCTTTTAATTTTTTAGGGGGTTTTAGTTTCTTTTAGTTACTTTTATAGTTTTTAGGGACTTTAGGGGATTTTATGTTTATTTTGGGATTTTTTAGAGTTTTTAGTATCCTGTAGGAGGGTTTTATCATTTCAAGTTATTTTAGGTTATTTATGGGTTTTAGGGTCCATTAGTGTTTTTTTTCTATATTTATTTATAATACTTTTAGGTTTAGGGTTTTTAAGGACCTTAAGGGTTTTTAGGTCCCATTAGTGTTTTGTAGGGTCCTTTAAGATTGTTTAGTTCTTTAATGTTTTTATTGTATTTTAGGATTTTTTTTAGAGTCTTCCTAGATTTAGTTTTGGGTATTTTATGATCTATTAGTGTTTTATTGTATTTTAAGGGTTTTAAGTTCTTTTTAGATCTTTATTATTTTTATAGACTTTTAGGGTTTTAAAGGTATTTTTTGGTTTTTAGGGTTTTATGGTTTTTAAGGGATTTTGGAAACATTTAATGGTTTTTAGGGGTTTTAAGTGGTTTTTGGTTTTTAACTATTAAGGGTTTTCAAGGGATTTTAGTGTTGTTAGGGGTTTTATGGTTTTTAGAGTTCTTTTGTGATTTTAGTGGTTTTATGGTTTTTAGTCTTTTTAGGGGTTTTAAGGACTTTAGGGATTTTATGGATTTTTAGGGTTCTTTATGGTTTTAGAGGGTTTTCGTGTTTTTATGTTTTTTTGGGTTTATGGGTTTTAGATTTTAAGGGGTTTTATTGTTATTTTTATTAAAGGGTTTTTGGGTTTTTGGTAGGACTTATTGGTTTTTCATAATTTTAAGGGTTTTTATAAATTTTTAGGGTTTTTAGGATATTTAGGGGCTATAAGGTTTTGGGGGTTTTCTAAGATTATTATAGTTTTATATATTTTTAGGGTATTTCAAGTTTTTATGGTTTTTAGGGGTTTTTTATAGTTTTTAGAGTTTTTCCTTTTCTGAGTTTTTTATTATTTTTTGGATTTTAGTGATATATAGGGGTTTTTAGAGGGTTTAGTTTTTAGGGTTTGTAAGGTTTGTTAGGGATTTTCATGGATATTTAGGTTGTCTATTTTTTTTAGTGTTTATGTGGAATTATATTTTTTTATGTTTTTTAGTGTTTTTAGGAATTCTTATGTTTTTTAGGGTTTTTATAGGGGTTCTATTGTATTTTAGGGTTTTTTTGGGTTTTATGATTTTTAGCAGTTTTTTAGGGTTTTAGGGCCTTTAAGGGGGGATTTGGGTCTTTTAATGTTTTAGGGGGTTTTATGGGATTTGAAATTTTTATAGTCTTTGAGGGGTTTTTTCGTTGTTGGTGGGTTTTTTTTTTTTTTATGGTTATTAGGGATTTTTAGTGTTTGGGGTCTTTGAGGATTTTTGTAGCTGTTTTTTTTAGTTTTTTTAGGTTTTTAGGGTTTCTAATGTTTTTATGGGTTTTTAGGGTTTTGGGTATTTTTACGTGTTATTGGGGTTTTTAGGGATTTTAGGGATTCTTATGATTTTTTAGGCTTTTTAGGGGTTTTCAAATATTTTTTTGGGGTTTTGGTTTTTTTATTATTTTTTTGGGTTTTTATTCTTTTTAGAGAATTTTAGAGCGTTTATGTATTTTAGGGATTGTTAGAACTTATTATTTTATAGGGGTATTTTAAGATTTTTGGCGTTTTCCAATATTTTTATGCATTTTAAGGGTTTTAGGGTTTTCTTAGGGGTTTTTAATGGTATTAAATGTTTTAGGGATTTTAATATTTTTAAGGGTTTTGAGGTTTATTTTGGGTTTTTATGGGTTTTAGGGTTGTTTATGGTTTTTTGGGTTTTTATTTGTTTTTACGGTTTTTACGATTTTTACAAGTTTTTGGGTGTTTAGGTGTTTCAGGGTTTTTATGGTTTTTATTTTTTTTAGTTTTTATGTTTTTAGTGTCTCTAGTGGATTAAGGTGTTTAAGGGGTTTCATATTCTTTTAGGGGGTTCATATGGGTATTAGGTTTGTTTGGGGGATTAAGGGTTTTTAGGGTCTTTTAGAGTGTTTAGTGTCTTTATGGGTTGTATGTTTTTTATTTTTTCTTAGGGTTTTTAGGATATTTTAGGGGTTTTAGGTTTTTAGGTATTTTTAATGTTTTAGGATTTTTATTATTCTAGGGTGTTTTCCGAGGTTTAAGGGTTCATAGGATTTTATATTTTTAGTGGTTTTATGGTTTTCATTTTTTGTCATGGTTTTTAGGGTATTTAGGTATTTTCTGTGTTTTATAGACTTTTTTGGGTTCTTGAGGGGTTTTTTGGTTTTTAGTGATTTTAAGGGTTTTTAGGTTTTTAGGGGTTTAAGGGGTTTTTAGGTTTTTTAAGGGTTTTAGTTTTTTTATTGGTTTTAAGGGGTTTTAGGTGTTTTAGGTTTTTTTGGATTTTTTATGAGTATTAAGATTTTAAATTATTTTTAGGGTTTTTAGGGTTTTTAGGCATTATAAGGTTTTTAATATTTTATAGGGATTCTTGGGGGTTTTCGGGTTTTTAGGTTTTTATGATCTTTTAGGGGTGTTTTAGGGTTTTAAGGGGACTTTTATGTGTTTTGGGGGGTTTAGGTATTTTATTTGTTTTTTCGTTTTTTAGAGTTTTACAGTTTTGGGGGATTTTTGGGTCTTTAGGGTTTTTAGGACTTTTAGGGGTTTTAGGGGTTTTAGGTTTTTTAGGGTTTTAGGGGGTTTCAGTGTTTTAGTTTATATGTAAGGTGTTTTGAGTGTTTTTAGGGTTTTAGGTCATTCTAGGGGTTTTGGGGTCTCTTTAGGGTTTTTATGGAGTTTTTAGGGGTTTAAGGTTTTCATTTTTTATGTTTTTATCAGTTTTATATCCTTTTTGTTTTTAGGGGTTTTTGGATTTTAGGTGGTTTAATAAATCATAGGGGTTTTATGGGTTTTAGGGGTTTTTAATGTTTTTTTTTGTTTTCTTAAATTTTTATGATTTTTAGAGGTTTTTATGTTATTATGGTTTTTAGGGTTTTGGGGATTTTATGGGGTTTTTGGGTTTTCATGGGTTTAGGTGTTTAGGGTATTTAGGATTGTTTCTTGATTTTTAGGTTTTTTTTGGGTCATTTAGGGTTTTTATGGGCATTTATGGTTTTAAGGGTTTTTTTGGTTTTTAGGTTTTTAGGGTTATCAAATTTTTTAGGGTGTTTAGGGTTTTTTGGATTTTAGTATTTTAGGGTTTTTAGTGTATTTTGTGGGTTTTAGTTTTTTTTTTGGTTTTTTGGTGTTTTAATGGTTTTTAGAATTTTAGGGTGTTTTGGGGACTTTTATGGTTTCTATGGTCCTTTTAGGGGTTTTTCTATTTTTTTGTTGGAGGGTTTTTAGTATTTTTAGGCTTTTATGGTTTTATGATTTTCATGGTTTAAGGGGGTTTTAGGGGATTTGGGTTTTTTATGGACCTTTTTGGGTTTTATCAGATTTTTAGGGTCTTTTGGGGGGTTTTAGGGTTTTTAGGGTTCCTTGGGTGTTTTAGGGTCTTTTTATTGGTTTTTAGGTTTTTCTGTATTTTTAGTGTTTATTTAGGAATTTATTATTTTTTCAATTTATTTTTGGGTTTTTAGGTTTTTATGATTTTTTAGGGGTTTTAGTGTTTTCTAGGGAAAGGAAGGATTGGGGCCAGGCTATTTCTGAGTCCCCCCAAAATTTATTAGAAGAAGACACGAAGACACAACAGGCAAGGTAGGGGCGGGTTCAAACGATCCACACCCAAAAACCCCTTACAACCCATGCCAAAAAAAGAAAAATAAAAAAAAGAAAATAAAAACCAAGAAAGCACACCAAGGTCCAAACAACAACCAACACCCTCATCCAGCAGTATCCCGCATGCAGCAGCTCGCTACCAAGAAATGACCAGCTTCCAACCTCACAAATACCAGCATCCCGCAACTTCTCACCAAAAAAAGCCACCACTAGCAGCACATAACCACCAGCACCAGAAAAACAAAAAAGACAGAAACCAGAGCTCACATCCATGTAACAACCATCATCCATTATCAAAAAATCAAGCATCTAGCATCTCCCCACCAAGAAGTTCCACCACAAGCAACATAGAACCAATAAATCCAAATTCCAACCCTCAAACTTCATCGCATTCCAGCCAAATATCAACCAGCCCACAACATCATTACCAAAAAACACTAACAATCCAGCAACATCTCCATAGTTACCAGCTCCCACTTCAGCCCGCGCCACCACGCATGGAAAAACCATCTTCACCATAACATAACTACCACTAGCAGAAATAAGATAAAAATTTTCATCACCTTTCAACCAAGGACCAACCAAATCAGCCATCACCACAACGCCATGCAGAAACGTTCTCGGCAGTACAGAATCACCAGCACCAAACACAAATACATCATTCTCAACATATCTCAGCCAAGTAACACACCCAAAAGCACAACCAGGGGTGTAGAATCGCCATCTCCATAGCCCAAACTGCCCTTCCAGCAAAAGGCAGTCTCTAGCCAAGTATTTTAGCAGAAAACCGAGGATCAAAGTTTTCGTTTTGGTACCCCAATGAACCAAAGACCAGAAAAACGACCAGATCCCAACACCTCTTAAACAACCTCGTAACAACAGCATGAAAAGTAGAAAAATCCAAGGAACCATAAAACCAAATCTGAACCCTATGCACGAGTCATTGAAGCGCAGATCTGTAAGCGCAAGCCATAGGACCAAACATACCACCAGCATATCGACGCCAAACCCTCTGGATCCTCTGCATAGACCAATAACTGGTCGGCATCTTCTACAAAAACTGCTACCGAGTCAAGATCATCTACACCTCCTTGACATGACTTCTCAAAAAAACCGCAACTCCAGGAATCACCCGTCAAAGCCAGAAACCATGAATGTAGTACCTGAAACATCAATGAGGCCCCAGACTTCACTGATCCTCCTAAGGTCCAAGATCTGCAAAGTCAACCCCAAACCGCGGTAGATTTCCAGCAAGGTATCTGATCTCCAAGGAGACATTTGCTTCACTGTATGCCAGATCAGACCAATCTGGAACCACAGCATCCCACACAACCTTCAAATCCAACAAAACCCTAGCGCGCCAGTAGATAAGTCCATCCAAAGCCGAGGTCCATAGCAAGGAAAGGATAGAACAGAGCATCCGAAGACCGAATGCCATCGCCATCTAGAGACTGAAGAGCGTGATCAGAGAGACCCATCGCCGAGGAAGCAAGAATCCAATTCCAAGATCCTGAGAAGAAACCCGGGGAAGACCTGGAAGAAGCGTCGATCGAGAGTGAGATCTGGGGAGTGTGCCACCATCTTCCTTTCTCTATGGGTTTTTTCTAGTTTTTTCTAGGGGTTTTAAGGGTTTTTAAGGGTTGTTTTTAAGCCCTTTGTAGTTTTTTTGGATTTTAGGGTATTTTAGGTGGTTTCTATGGGTTTTTAGTGCCTTTTAGGGTTTTCAATGGGTTTACGGTATTTTAGTATTTTTAGGGGATTTAGGTTTTCTAAGAGTTTTAGGGATATTTAATGTTTTGAATAACATTTAGGGGTTTAGGTTCTTTTAGAATTATTAGGGTTTTAAGGGGTTTTGGGGTTTAAGGTATAGGTTTTAGAGTTTACAGTGTAGGTTTTACTGTCTAAGAAGTGTGGTTTAGGGTATAGGATTTAGTGTTTAGGGTGTAGGGTTTAGGTTTTTGGCTGTAGAGATTAGGGAGTAGGCTATAGGGTTTAAGTTTTAGGTTATATGGTATAGGGTTTGAGGTACAGAGTTTGGGATTTAGGGTTTAGTGTTTAGGGTTTTAGATTTAGGTTATAAGGTTTAGGGTTTTTAGGATCTTTTACGGGTTTTAGGGTGTTTTAGGTATTCTTTTCCAATTTCATAGGTTTTTTGTGTCTATTAGGGTTTTTATATATTTTGGTTCCTTTAGGATTTTTAAGGACTAATGGGTTTTTTAAGGTCCTTTGTGGGGTTTTAGGGTTTTAGGTCTTTTATAGTTTTAGGGGCCTTTAGGGTATTTTAGTGTTTTCAACTCATTAATGGTTTATTTATGGGTTCTATAGACTTTTATGGTTTTTAGGGTCTATTTTCATCTTTTATGGTTTTAGGGTTTTTTTTGCTCTTTTAGTGTTGTTATTATTTTATAGCACCCTTATGGTTTTAAGGTTTTTAGTGTATCTTTGGGATTTTTAGTGTTTTATGGTATTTTAGGGTTTTAAGGGATTTAGGGTTTTTAGGGTCTTTGTGGGGTTATAGTGTTTTTTAGAGTTTAAAGGAATTTTATGACATTTTGGAGTTTTAGTGGCATTTCAGGTATTTAAGGATTCTTACTGTATTTATAGTTTATAGGGATTTAGGGGTTTTTTGGGTTTTTTAGGGTTTTATGTGTTTTTATAGACCATTTGGGGTTTTTAGGTCTTGTTGGGTTTTAGAGTTTTTTATGAATTTTTAGTGTATTTAAGGATTTTCAGAGTTCTTAGGGTTCTTAGGGGTTTTAGGGTTTTAATGGTTTTTAGGGTTTTCCTATCGGTTTTAATTGTCTTTGTGTTTTTAGGGTTTTTTAGTTATTTTAGGTTTTTAATGGTTTTGGGGGTTGTAGGGTTATTCGATTTTTTAGGGTTTTTAGTGTTTTAGGATTTATTTTTGTTTTTAGGTTTTTTGGGTTTTATTGTATTTTAATGGTATTCAGGGGTTTTACTGGTTTTTTTTGGGTTATTAGGTTTTTTTAATTCCTTCTTTTTAAGGGTTTTAGGGTTTTTAGGGGTTTTAGGGGGTTTTATTTTTTTTAGAGTTTTTAGAGTTTTTTTTTTTTTATTTTTTTAGGGTTTTTAGTGGTTTATAGGGTTTATATATGATTTTTTAGGGTTTCTTTAGTTTTAAGGGGATTTTCTGATTTTTAGGGGTTTTAGTGGTTTTTATGATTTTGTGATTTTTCGGGTTTTTAGGGATCAATTTAGGGTCTATGGGTTTTTTGGGTTAGTTGTGTTTTAGGGGATTTCATGGGTTTTAGGGTTTTCTTGGGTTTTGAAGAGTGTTCTGGGGTTTTAATGTTTTTATTCTTTTTATGGGTCTTAGTATTTTTTTATAGGGTTTTAGAGTGTAGTGTATAGTGTTTAGAGTGTTGTGGTATGGGTTTAGGGAGTAGGGTATAGGGTTACAGGTGCTGGGTTTATGGTTTATGGTGTATTGTATAAGGTTTAGGGTATAGGGTATATGGTTTAGGGTGTAGGGTTTATCATGTAGGGTATAACGTGCAATGTTTTTGATTGAGGGTTTAGGGTTTTGGTTCCATGGTTCTAGGTGAAGGTTTTAGGGTTTAGGGTGTTGGGTATAAGGTTTAGGGTTTAGGTTATAGGGTTTATACTGTTAGATATAGGGTTTAGGATGTAGGGTATAAGGTTTCAAGTGTGGTGTTTAGGGTTTAGGGTGTAGGTTATTATATTTGGATTATATATTTAGGGTTTAGGGTGTTAGGTATATGGTTTATGGTGTGTGGTATACCTTTTAGGGTGTTGTTTATAGGGTTCAAGGTATTAGGTATACAATTTAGGGTGGTAGGTATATGGTTTAGGGTGTTAGGTATATGGTCTATAGTGTCAGGTATACGTTTAGGGTTTATATTGTAGGTTATACAGTTTAGGGTGTAGGGTTTAATGTTTATGGTGTAGGTTATGTAACACCCCGAGATTTTATGAAAAATATTCTTTTTAATTTCATTAATCTCTTGTGTTGTACGCTACACCAAAAGGAGCTTTCAAAACACGCATCCTTGATTTGCCTTGCATTACACGCAATCGCGACCTTCCTCGATAACATGTGTAGTACGCAATAACGAGTTTCACTAAACAACAATATGCTATTAAAATATTATTAAAACTAGCTGTTATGAATAGTAATAACCACCTTTTGAAATTTTGTAATTTTATTTTTCAAAATGGAATTCATTTTTGGATTCGTAATATCGAAATTAGCTTAGGGTGAAATTTTGGTGATTTTCGGATAACTTTCATATTTTGATGAATAGTGAAAATTACTAAATTTTAATTAAAAACAACTTTTTCAATAGAACTAATTAATAGTGATAAATTATTAATTTGAGTGGTTTTAAAGTATATTTAGAATATATTTTTACAATTTAATACAATATTGGTCATTGGATGTAATTTCACATTTAAACCAGACATAAACAAATGTCAATCTTTTGATAGTTATTATCTCTTAAGAACACGCTATTTGTTTTGACGACGGGAATTAATTTTTAAATTAATTAATGCAACTGATATGTTTTGAATTTGGTAAAATAGAAATCATTTTTGAGTTCATAATATCAAATATAGCTTAGGCCTAATTTTTGGTATTTTTCTGAAAACTTTCAATTTTTGATGAATAGTGAAACCACTAAGTGGTAGGTTAAAAACTGAATTTTGCATAAAACATTATTTTACCGCTTCTGTGAATGGAATTTCGAAAATCCGACAGACACGGTTGATATCAGTAAGTAAAATGTGGTTCAATGAGATAAAAATAATTTTTTTGGTGAATAGTAACTTTTTACTTTTTTACCGCGGTTAATAGTAAATAGGGTAACTAAGGGTAAATATGATATTACTATTACCCTAACACATGTCCTAATTCTATTGGATAAGTGTAATTCGTCCGAAAACAACCTTATGAATATAATATGACCATTTAGGTCCACTTGGATTAGATTATGACATTTAATATTATTTTATTTAATGAATAGTTAAAATAGTTAAAATCAAAGTTTAATAACTAAAACATTTTTAATATGGGGTTATACATAAGATAAATTAGACTATAAATATTCATTAGAAAGATACAAATATGTCCTACATAATAGTATTTTATTTGTAATTTTTAGACATTAAATAATTTAATTTATTTATGACACAATGATGATGTAGTAATTATCTTATTAATGAAATATTGACATAATTGATGTTATAAATACCAAAATAAATGTAATTTAAGACTTTTTATGAATTACACTAATTTTATAGGTTAATATGACATGTTAGTATTGATTTAATTAACTTTTTTAGAACTTATCATTCTGTTATGATTTTCACAAAAATCAATTACTAAATAGTGTCAAAATTGACATAAAATAGTTTTTGAAACAAATATTATATTATTAATTGTTATTTTATTCCTAAAAATCTAAGGTTCTGCCAAATGACATAGATAAGGTTAAATATATTAATAATAAACAATTTGGGGTTCGTTTGGCTTCTTATAGTAAGTTTATTAACCTTATAGTATAAGAACACAAGAAGACACGGTAAAAGTAAAATTATTTAACTTAATGTTAAATCTAAATGATAAGGTTAAAATAGGAACCTAAACTTGTCTAAATTATATTGGATGAGAGTATTTCGACCCATCCCCACCTTAGCATCGAAATAAATCAATTTGGAGCTATTTAAAACCGAACATGACTTTATAATAAAATAATATTTTTAGTTATTCCAAAGGTGCCCCTCTCCTCCCTTATAAAAGGGCACCTCCTCCCTCTCTTCCTCACACAACTTTGAGCCTTCAAGCTCGGCCAACCCCTGTCAAATTCACCTCTCCACTTCCCTAGAAACATCCTATAGGTTCTGGTCTTCCTCAAAGACCAATTTTGGTACCCTAAGAGGAGGTCTCAAAGAAGTGCTTCAAAGAAGAGGTAATTTCCGTTACCAATTCTTTCACCTTTATTTCTTCTTCCACTTCTTCTTATAAGGTTGTTTCATTATGAAGTAATAACATCAGTATCAATAATATACTGATATGTTATTATAAATATGAAACAACTCTAATTAACCTTCTATCCATCCTATGGAAAAAGGAAATCACCGCGCGTGCGTACGTACGGAATACCGTCTCCACGCCGTGGTGTAATCTGCTTTTCCACCAACACCTTACATGGATGGGTATTATGGTGTAAAAAATAACTATACATAGTTATTATAACATAATAATGATTCTGATATATTGTATCATCCACTCCAATTCAATTCAATAATTATGGAAATGATATCATCGCTCGTGCGTACGTACGGACTACCATCTCCACGACGCGATGAGATTCATTCTCCATGTTAACCATTTAAGAATGATTATAAAGTATATATAAGCAATAATAATGAAATATATGACATTATAAAGCTACTGGATTTATGTGTATATATATGTATGTCATCTACTTAATTCCATTCAACTCAATAAGGAAACGAAAACAGCGTTCATGCGTACGAACGGTCTACCGTCTCCATGAACGGTGTATTTCTTTCCATTTACTGATTTATTATATATATGTATATTCTGAATATATATATATAAATCATGTTTTATATTCTGGAAGTATTTAAATCATGATATAAGTAATAATAATGTCAAGAACAACAAGTCCAAACACCTACGATAAATGAAACGATTTTACCCAAAATGCTTCTTTAACATGGAATTTACAAAAGAACAGGTAATATAAAGTCATAAGTGAACCATATATGATATAATAACAATGAATATGATTCTTTAATAAGTCAATGACATTATTTAAATCATTATACAGGAGGTTCGGACACTTACGAAGCAAATCGGACCTAAGGTAAGGGAAAATATCACAATCTCATTTTTATCCGAGATTGTTTTTACTTTGGCATTTACTGGGGTGTATTTTATCATCCACATCCATGTTCCCTCAATATGTAATATTGTTTCCATCCAATTACAATATTTTAAATCCAATTTTACCCTTTGGTGAGTTTTTGGTAAAGAATATGAAAGGAATCTTTTGTCATTTTTCGTACGAGGTACTTTTTGACTTTTCCGACAAAAGTACGAAGAATGTTTTTTTAAACTTATACGGCATGAATGGATTTTTAAAAAATTATTTCCAAGAAGCTTCCTTTACAAGTTTTCAAGTTTATTTTTAATCAACTTCTTTTAGTTTATAATTTTATGACATGTTAAGAAAGGAAAGTGTTTTTAAAGTAGAAAGGATGTTTTCCTCAAGAATGGAGTTCAAGTGTTTTATCAAAATTATTTCCATCTAAGATAATAAGGGGTTATGTTCTTATCCCTATTATTACATGGATTTGATTATGTTGTGATGGAAATATTTTTATGAATTCCTTTATCTTATATGAATTGTTTTATGATGTCATGTTGTTTAAGAATTCCATTTTTATTACATGGGTTACGCTATGATGTATGGTTTATGATTATGTGGCACACATAAGAAAGGATTCATTATAAGATGGGTGGGACCTATATCTCCCTCCAATGCATTGGGTAAAGATTTTATATCTCATGAGATAGACATGGCTGGAACGGTAGGTTATACCGGTTCAGTGAAACAGGACTGAAATGAGGGTGACTCGGTTCAGAAAGGGACTTTGTCCACTAAGATAGTCTTGGCATTGAGTCTTGACTAACAAGAAATTATTCTCTATGATTATGTGTGTATGCCACAAAGTTTCATGTTTTAAGTTATGATTATTGTGATTACATTTCACTACCATGATTTATCCCATTTTATGAAATTATGATCTCTTTTACAGGTTAAGATGTGATTGATATTTCTTTTGTTTACCCTTAATGAGCATTTGAGCTCACCCTTTCGTATGTTTTCTTTCCCCAGGATATAAAGAAAGGTTTTAGGTATAAAAAAAGGAAGATCTTTATGGGAGATGTTGATGATCTTTCACCAGGATTAGAAGATTATATTCCGAGTTTCCAAAGACACTAAACTATTACGATCCTTGTGTGTGTGTTTTTGTTATGTACTAAGTATTCCGCAAATGTAATGTAATGTCAATGTACGTCAAGCTTCGGGTCTCTACAGTTGGTATCAGAGGAAAGGTTTAGTCAACCTTTGGAAACTAGGATGCAAAAACGTTAGTGAGATCCCTAGAGATATTTCTAAGGTATGTCTAGGGATGTCCCTAAGGTTAAGTATACGTATAGGTTATAGTACTAGAATTACGCTAACGATCATAGAATTAAACCTAAGATGTTAGATATTGAAGGTACTCCCCCTTTATTATGTTGTTTTCCCTAGCATGATTTTTGCCTCTCACACTATTCTTTTTGGGTTTTAGATGATGGATGGAACCCGAAGGAACCGTGTTGATCAATGCAATGGACAATGCAATGATTGCCCTCCTGAACAAACAAATGTTATGGGAGATGGAAAGCAAAATCTTATTGCTATACTTACACAAGCTATGAATCATTCTGGACTTCCAAATGAGCAGAGAAGGGAACAATATTCTATTGAGTCCTTCATGAGGCAACGTCCACCTTCTTTCAGTGGGTCTTCCGATCCACTTGTTGCTGAACAATGGATCAGTACCACTGAAAAGATATTTTCAGTTCTTCAATGTTCTGAGCATGATAAAGTCATCTTAGCAGTATATCGTTTTGAAGGTGAAGCTGATCAATGGTGGATTCTTATCAAGAATACGAGGCCAAGAGATGAAATTGAGTCCATGGAATGGGACGAGTTCAAGAACTTGTTTTTCAGTAAGTACTTCCCTCGTATTCTTCAAACGAAGATGGAAAAGGAGTTTCTTGAGCTGAAGCAGAAGGATGATGAATCTGTTGGTATATACGAAGCGAATTTTACAAGACTTGCAAGGTATGCATCTGGCATTATCATCCAACCTGAAAGTAAAGTTGATCGATTTTTCAGTGGCTTAAAACCAAGTCTTCGAAGGGAATTAGCTATAAGAGACTTCAGTAGCTATGAAGAAATTGTGTGTTGTGCTATCAAGGTAGAAATGGAAGTTGGTGTTACATATCCATCTCATGGTTTTGACAAGAAACGAAAGATGGAGTTCAAGGAGAAATCTCAGAATAATGGTGAAAAGAAGATGAATGTTTCCTTATGCACAAAGTGTGGAAAGAAGCATGGTGGAGATTGTCTTAAAGGGACTAGAAAATGTTTTAAGTATGGAAAAGAAGGTCATCGAGCAGCTGAGTGTCGAAGTAATGGAAAAAGGGTTTCTAATGATGTGAACAAAGCAAACACTGCAGAGAACGCACCACCAACACTTCAATGCTTCAAGTGCAAGGAAATGGGGCATTATGATAATAAATGCCCTAATCCAAGGGTTAGTGATGATCGACATGAGCAACTGCTTAAGGCAAAGGACCAAGGGAAGTCACATGCAATCACTATTGGCGATGTTGAATATGACAACGATGTGGTGGAATGATTAAGTGTTTATGTAATGGGATTCCAAAATAATGTTGTATCATGGAGTATTGGAATATTTATGTATTGGTCTAATGTGGTATTCAAAGTGATTGAGATATTTTTGGAAATAAGTTGATATGCACATAATGAAGGGAAAACGAGAAAATGAAATGTTTAACAGTATTCACGAGCTCATGATTGATATAAGGACTAAGTGATATCATGGTTTGAGTATATAGAATTTTGAGGATTTTGGTATATGGAATGTGTTAACTTTTAACTGCATTCATGTTTTCACTAAGGTTCAATGGATATTCATTATTCAAGGGAATACATGATTAAGGCATTCACATGTTTGTAATTTGACCAACAAGATATATCTTATGATATATGAGGGATAAATGATGGCATTCACGTGATCATTTTATTTATACTATGAGCTTGGACAGAAGTATTTTAGATAAGCCTGAAGATTGGAATGGATTATGTTGGACATAAGTTAGTATTGTTTAAGGATAAAACTTTTTTGATATTGTTGATAGGATGTTATAGTAATATAGCTTTAGAAAAAAGAAAACCTACATGACGGGCGACAACCCATCGCATCGGACAAGGCTGTGGGAATTGAACCCACAACCGAAGTGCGACTGGACTTTATCGCCTACCACTGACCTACATGAATTCCCTGGTTAGTAGAAACTAGATTTATTTTATTAAGAGGTATGATATATGAAGTATAAGTTCATTTTTGGAACCATATACGATTAATCTAACCATAAGATGGACTTATAACTTTTGCTAACCTTTTGTTTGAAAGAGATGGAATGACCCATCATTCTATCACATGATCTGCTAACACATCACGAATAACAAATTCAACTTCATTTCTTTAAGGAATGAGGTGGAAATTGTTCAATTCACAAACAACAGTGAGATTGTACCAAAATCATGCAAGTATTTCTTTTAATTCATCAACTTTAGGGAAATGATCTTGAAAACCAAAAATGTTGTCCAAGTTCCCTTATATCCGATTAATCAGATGGTACCTTAGATCATCACAAATCAATCGCTTTGTGATTGTTGGCTTTTTCATAGCCATGTTCTCTACCACTCTCCATCAGAACTTGATGGTTAGATTTTTCTTCCATATCCATATTTTCACCCATGTCCTCCTATGTGGAAACCCAGTGATGAGTTAATTTGGGTAACCGTTACATTTCATTCTTTAGTTTTTAAAGCCATGTTTTGGTATTCCTTTTTATGATGTGGGTTTATATTAAGAAAACTTTCGAGTAGTAAACCATTTATAACCCTGACGAATTTCGAGGGCGAAATTCATTTTAAGGGGGGTAGAATGTAACACCCCGGGATTTTATGAAAAATATTCTTTTTAATTTCATTAATGTCTTGTGTTGTACGCTACACCAAAAGGAGCTTTCACAACACGCATCCTTGATTTGCCTTGCATTACACGCAATCGCGACCTTCCTCGATAACGTGTGTAGTACGCAATAACGAGTTTCACTAAACAACATTATGCTATTAAAATATTATTAAAACTAGCTGTTATGAATAGTAATAACCACCTTTTGAAATTTTGTAATTTTATTTTTCAAAATGGAATTCATTTTTGGATTCGTAATATCGAAATTAGCTTAGGGTAAAATTTTGGTGATTTTCGGATAACTTTCATATTTTGATGAATAGTGAAAATTACTAAATTTTAATTAAAAACAACTTTTTCAATAGAAATAATTAATAGTGATAAATTATTAATTTGAGTGGTTTTAAAGTATATTTAGAATATATTTTTACAATTTAATACAATGTTGGTCATTGGATGTAATTTCACATTTAAACCAGACATAAACAAATGTCAATCTTTTGATAGTTATTATCTCTTAAGAACACGCTATTTGTTTTGACGACGGGAATTAATTTTTAAATTAATTAATGCAACTGATATGTTTTGAATTTGGTAAAATAGAAATCATTTTTGAGTTCATAATATCAAATATAGCTTAGGCCTAATTTTTGGTATTTTTCTGAAAACTTTCAATTTTTGATGAATAGTGAAACTACTAAGTGGTAGGTTAAAAACTGAATTTTGCATAAAACATTATTTTACAGCTTCTGTGAATGGAATTTCGAAAATCGGACAGACACGGTTGATATCAGTAAGTAAAATGTGGTTCAATGAGATAAAAATAATTTTTTTGGTGAATAGTAACTTTTTACTTTTTTACCGCGGTTAATAGTAAATAGGGTAACTAAGGGTAAATATGATATTACTGTTACCCTAACACATGTCCTAATTCTATTGGATAAGTGTAATTCGACCGAAAACAACCTTATGAATATAATATGACCATTTAGGTCCACTTGGATTAGATTATGACATTTAATATTATTTTATTTAATGAATAGTTAAAATAGTTAAAATCAAAGTTTAATAACTAAAACATTTTTAATATGGGGTTATACATAAGATAAATTCGACTATAAATATTCATTAGAAATCTAAAAAGATTTCCTACATAATAGTATTTTATTTGTAATTTTTAGACATTAAATAATTTAATTTATTTATGACACAATGATGATGTAGTAATTATCTTATTAATGAAATATTGACATAATTGATGTTATAAATACCAAAATAAATGTAATTTAAGACTTTTTATGAATTACACTATTTTTCTAGGTTAATATGACATGTTAGTATTGATTTAATTAACTTTTTTAGAACTTATCATTCTGTTATGATTTTCACAAAAATCAATTACTAAATAGTGTCAAAATTGACATAAAATAGTTTTTGAAACAAATATTATATTATTAATTGTTATTTTATTCCTAAAAATCTAAGGTTCGGCCAAATGACATAGATAAGGTTATATATATTAATAATAAACAATTTGGGGTTCGTTTGGCTTCTTATAGTAAGTTTATTAACCTTATAGTATAAGAACACAAGAAGACACGGTAAAAGTAAAATTATTTAACTTAATGTTAAATCTAAATGATAAGGTTAAAATAGGAACCTAAACTTGTCTAAATTCTATTGGATGAGAGGATTGCGACCCATCCCCACCTTAGCATCGAAATAAATCAATTTGGAGCTATTTAAAACCGAACTTGACTTTATAATAAAATAATATTTTTAGTTATTCCAAAGGTGCCCCTCTCCTCCCTTATAAAAGGGCACCTCCTCCCTCTCTTCCTCACACAACTTTGAGCCTTCAAGCTCGCCCAACCCCTGTCAAATTCTCCTCTCCACTTCCCTAGAAACATCCTATAGGTTCTGGTCTTCCTCAAAGACCAATTTTGGTACCCTAAGAGGAGGTCTCAAAGAAGTGCTTCAAAGAAGAGGTAATTTCCGTTACCAATTCTTTCACCTTTATTTCTTCTTCCACTTCTTCTTCTAAGGTTGTTTCATTATGAAGTAATAACATCAGTATCAATAATATACTAATATGTTATTATAAATATGAAACAACTCTAATTAACCTTCTATCCATCCTACGGAAAAAGGAAATCACCGCGCGTGCGTACGTACGGAATACCGTCTCCACGCCGTGGTGTAATCTGCTTTTCCACCAACACCTTACATGGATGGGTATTATGGTGTAAAAAATAACTATACATAGTTATTATAACATAATAATGATTCTAATATATTGTATCATCCACTCCAATTCAATTCAATAATTATGGAAATGATATCATCGCTCGTGCGTACGTATGGACTACCGTCTCCACGACGCGATGAGATTCATTCTCCATGTTAACCATTTAAGAATGATTATAAAGTATATATAAGAAATAATAATGAAATATATGACATTATAAAGCTACTGGATTTATGTTTATATATATGTATGTCATCTACTTAATTCCATTCAACTCAATAAGGAAACGAAAACAGCGTTCATGCGTACGAACGGTCTACCGTCTCCATGAACGGTGTATTTCTTTCCATTTACTGATTTATTATATATATGTATATTCTGAATATATATATATATAAATCATGTTTTATATTCTGGAAGTATGTAAATCATGATATAAGTAATAATAATTTCAAGAACAACAAGTCCAAACACCTACGATAAATGAAACGATTTTACCCAAAACGCTTCCTTAACATGGAATTTACAAAAGAACGGGTAATATAAAGTCATAAGTGAACCATATATGATATAATAACAATGAATATGATTCTGTAATAATTCAATGACATTATTTAAATCATTATACAGGAGGTTCGGACACTTACGAAGCAAATCAGACCTAAGGTAAGGGAAAATATCACAATCTCATTTTTATCCGAGATTGTTTTTACTTTGGCATTTACTGGGGTGTATTTTATCATCCACATCCATGTTCCCTAAATATGTAATATTGTTTCCATCCAATTACAATATTTTAAATCCAATTTTACCCTTTGGTGAGTTTTTGGTAAAGAATATGAAAGGAATCTTTTGTCGTTTTTCGTACGAGGTACTTTTTGACTTTTCCAACAAAAGTACGAAGAATGTTTTTTTTAACTTCTATGGAATGAATGGATTTTTAAAACATTATTTCCAAGAAGCTTCCTTTACAAGTTTTCAATTTTATTTTTAATCAACTTCTTTTAGTTTATAATTTTATGACATGTTAAGAAAGGAAAAGTGTTTTTAAAGTAGAAAGGATATTTTCCTCAAGAATGGAGTTCAAGTGTTTTATCAAAATTATTTTCCATCTAAGATAATAAAGGGTTCTGTTTTTATCCCTATTATTACATGGATTTTATTATGTTGTGATGGAAATATTTTTATGAATTCCTTTATCTTATATGAATTGTTTTATGATGTCATGTTGTTTAAGAATTCCATTTTTATTAAATGGGTTACGCTATGATGTATGGTTTATGATTATGTGGCACACATAAGAAAGGATTCATTATAAGATGGGTGGGACCTATATCTCCCTCCAATGCATTGGGTAAAGATTTTATATCTCATGAGATAGACATGGCTGGAACGGTAGGTTATACCGGTTCAGTGAAACAGGACTGAAACGAGGGTGACTCGGTTTAGAAAGGGACTTTGTCCACTAAGATTGTCTTGGTATTGAGTCTTGACTAACAAGAAATTATTCTCTATGATTATGTGTGTATGCCACAAAGTTTCATGTTTTAAGTTATGATTATTGTGATTACATTTCACTGCCATGATTTATCCCATGTTATGAAATTATGATCTCTTTTGCAGGTTAAGATGTGATTGATATTTCTTTTGTTTACCCTTACTGAGCATTTGAGCTCACCCTTTCGTATGTTTTCTTTCCCCAGGATATAAAGAAAGGTTTTAGGTATAAAAAAAGGAAGATCTTTATGGGAGATGTTGATGATCTTTCACTAGGATTAGAAGATTATATTTCGAGTTTCCAAAGACACTAAACTATTACGATCCTTGTGTGTGTGTTTTTGTTATGTACTAAGTATTCCGAAAATGTAATGTAATGTCAATGTACGTCAAGCTTCGGGTCTCTACAGGTTATAGGTTTTAGGGTGTAGAGCTTTGGGGTTTTTTTCTTTTTTATGATTTTTTTGGGATTTTTTTATACTTTTATGCATTTTAATGATATTTAGGGTTTTTTTGTATTTTAAGGGTATTTTTGGTATTTTTGGGTTTTAGGGTTTTTAGTTTTTTAGGTTTTTTAGGGTTTCTATGGTTTTAATGTTTTTTAGTTGTTTTTCTGGGTTTTTAGACTTTTTAGTGGTTTTAGGGGTTTTGGGATTTTAAGGGGTTCTAGTGTTTTATTGGTTTTAACAATTTTAGGGTTTCAATGGTTTTTAGGTTTTTAGGTTTTTTTAGTTTTTTGGGTTTTCTTTTTGGTTTTCAGGGGGTTCTAGGGTTTATAGTATTTTTTTTGTTTTTTAGGGATTTTAGGGTTTATTAGGATTTTTAAACTCTTCGAATTCATAGTCTTTCTAGTGTTTTTTGGATTTTTTGTGTTTTTTAGGTTTTTAGGGTTTTTAGTTTTTTAGAGTTTTAGGGGTTTAGGGGGTTTAGGGCTCTAGGGGGTTGTCTATTTTAGGGGTTTTAGGATTTTATTTCAACATGATTCGCATCGTATCGGGGGTCGACGAAATGGCCCGATAGATAGTGACCTATTGTCTATTATTATGAAGGGTTTTGAGTCCCTTATGATTTCCTCAGATGATCTCCAACGGGATTATTCGTGGAGCCAAAAACACCCAAAAACCCTTGAATACATGATTCTAGAACCTACTTTCCAAAGGCAGGTTCTCGTTGGATGATGTTTTGTCCAATGACACTTAAGGACTCCATTGGTCGAGATGATGGTAGGTTGGGATAACCACACCCTTTTAGGGTCAATTTTTCCTACTCCAAAAATAACGTATAGATTTAAGTGATGTTCATATGTTTTTTAATCCATGGTAATTTCCTATGTATGTGTCTGTGGATTACCCTTGGGTTGCAAGGTTATCCATATATATATATATGCATGGGTTTGGAATTACTGAGACAATTCTAGTTTTAGCCTTGTGATGAGGCTCCCTAGAGTCTATCATCATCCAGGGAGGATAGAAATTTCTATGATATCGGGATTGAACCCATAATAAGGACATATTATGTATCATCATGAGAGGTAACATAACCCACGTAGTTCGTTTCCACTTATCTGGACACATCACATTTTAAGGTCATGCGACATGGAATCATCGATGCAGTTTTAGCATCGTGCAGTGAGGACATCTAGGCAAAGGATGCCCAGTCAAGATTTCATGTGGGACTTACACCGAAGCGGCCCAGGATACTTAGAAGAGGCATGGTCTCCTGGTTGGATATGTACCTACTTGATATATGGACCAGTGAACACTAGGGTGATTTGGGTGTTGGGTGTGGAACTAAGGGAGTCTTCCTACATATCCCTGTTAGCTGGGAATCAAACCCCTCATAGTTCAATTTAAGTTGGGGCTTATACCGTAAAGGAGGCCCTATTTATGGGGGAATGATTGAGGCTTGTCCTTCGAAAAGGACCCCCCTTGATCTCAGGCCTTTAGAAAAGAATCCCACATATCTTGGTCACATTAGGAATTAGAGTTCTCATAGTTCATTGGGTGGGGATTACGCATAGAAGCTTCACATTTGAGTTTGGGCCTTCAGGTAGGCATCCTATGTATCCTGGTCATAGCAGGAATCAAAATTCTCATAGTTCATTTCATGGGTCTTATGTGTGGAATCTACTAATTTCATGGAGTTATATGGGGGCCACGATCACCGCCAACCTCAAATCTTGTGTGAGTCATGTCCGGTGTTAGAAACAAGAGGAGGCAGTGGATCTCGAGATCCTACATCCCACTTCATATACCGATAGATGGTATTGGAGAGCAAAGGGGGAGAGAGGGGTGGATTTGAATGTGCCAATTCCTTGTCCCGTGTTGATATCCCAGATAGCCACATTTGGAAATAAATCCCGACGTATCCCAGGAGGAGCCCAAGAGAATTCAGAGTACCACCTCCCGTGGAAAGGTTAGGGGCTCTCCTTGGGGAGAATGCCCTGAAATGAGTTCTAGGAAAGGGTAGAAGCATTGTTCCCTATAAAAGAGAAATCAAGCATGATCCCTTTGGCTTATCACTGTCCCTCATTGAATATAAAATCGAGTTATTACCCTTGATCCCAAGAACAGGTAGGTTCATATGAGTATTCTAAGGTTGGGTCCTAGGTTACCATGGTAATTTAAACATAGAGACATTCCAAGGGTTCACAGCCTTTCTAGGATTACCCACGTGATTCTACTTACCATGGGTTTGTAAACTCAAAAGGATGAATTGATGAGATTGATAGTTTTATCATATGGGTCTGGTGGCTTTGGAAGAGGCTTTGGCCTGATGCCAATGGAATGTCTTGTAGAGGGGATTCAATGGATTGGATGGAAATGAAAGGTCATGATTGGGACCAGAAAATAGAATTATTTGAGGAACCTAATTCCATGTACCACTTGTTCATATAAGGTGGGTGTAGAGACCCTAATCTTGACTTCCATGGAAATTACATTACTTTTTAGGAATACTTAGTACATAACAAAAACACACACACAAGGACCGTAATAGTTTAGTGACTTTGGAAACTCAGAATATAATCTTCTAATCATGGTGAAAGATCTTCAACATCTCCCATAAAGATCTTCCTTTTTTTACCTAAAATGTTTCTTTATATCCTGGGGAAAATAAAACATAAAAGGGTGAGCTCAAATGCTCAGTAAGTGTAAACAAAAGAAATATCAATCACATCATATTCATAAGAACATAACATTTTGGAAATCTTAACTTGCAAAAGAGATCATAATATCATAACATGGGATAAATCATAGTAGTGAAATGTAATCCCAATAATCATAACTCAAAACATTAAACTTTGTGTCATACACACATAATCATAGAGAATCATTTCTTATTAGTCAAGACTCATTTCCAAGACTATCTTAGTGGACAAAGTACATTTCTGAACCGAGTTCACTCCTCGTTTCAGTCCTGTTTCACTGAACCGGTTTAACCTGCCGTTCTAGCCATGTCTATCTCATGAGATATAAAATCTTTACCCAATGAATTTGAGGGATATATAGGTCCCAACCATCTCATAATTATACCATTATTATGTGTGCCACAAAATCATAAACCATACATCATAGCATAACCCATGAAATAAAAATGGGAATCTTAAACATCGTGACATCATAAAACAATTCATATAAGATAAAGGAATTCATAAAAATAATTCCATCACAACATAATCAAATCAATGTAATAATAGGGATATAAACAGAACCCTATATTATCTTAGATGGAAAATAATTTTGATAAAACTCTTGAACTCCATTCTTGAGGAAAATATCCTTTCTACTTCAAAAACATTTTCCCTTTCTTAACATGTCATACAATTTTAAACTAAAAGAAGTTGATTAAAAATAAACTTGAAAACATGTAAAGTAAGATTCTTGGAAATAATTTTTTTTAAAATCCATTCATGCCATATAAGTTAAAAAAACATTATTCTCGTACTTTTGTCGGAAAAGTCAAAAAGGTACCTTGTACGAAGAACGACAAAATATTCCTTTCATATCTTTTACTAAAAACTCACCGAAGGGTAAAATTGGATTTAAACAATTTTAGGTGGATGGAAATAATATTACATATTAAGGAAACATGGATGTGGATGATAAAATACACCCCAGTAAATTTCAAAGTATAAACAATATCGGATAAAATTGAGATTGTGATATTTCCCTTACCTTAGGTCTGATTTGCTTCGTAAGTGTACGAAACTCCTGTATAATGATTTAAATAATGTCATTGACTTATTCCAGAATCATACTCATTGTTATGATATCATATATGGTTCACTTATGAGTTTATTTCACCCGTTCTTTTGTAAATTCCATGTTAAAGAGTGTTTTGGGTAAAATCATTTTATTTGTCATCCGTGTTTTGACTTGTAATTATTCATATGATTATTTAGATCATGATTACTTAATTCCAAAATATAAAACATGATTTATATATAATATATATTCAGAATATATATATATATATATATATAATAGATCAGTAAATGGAAATAAATACACCGTTCATGGAGATGGTAGACCGTACGTACACATGAACGCTATTTTTGTTTCCTTATTGAGTTGAATGGAAGTAATTATATGACATACATATATATACACATAAATCTAGTATCATTATTTTTTCATATATTTCATGATTACTTATTATATATTCTTTATAATCATTCATGAATGGTTAACGTGGAGAATGAATCTCATCACGTGGTGGAGACGGTAGTCCGTACGTACGCACGAGCGATGATATCATTCTCAAGATCGTGGAATTGTATTGGAGTGTATGTATACTATTTCAGAATCAATATCACTTTAAAATAATCATACATAGTTATTATGTACACCATTATACCCATCCAAGTAAGGTGGTGGAGGAAAATAGATTACACCACGGTGTGGAGACGGTTTTCCGTACGTACGCACCCGCTGTGATTTCGTTTTCCATAGCATGGATAGATGGTGAAATAGGGTTGTTTAATACTTATAATAACATATCAGTTTATGAGGGATACTAATGTTATTACTTCATAATGAAACAACCAAAGAAGAAGAAGTGGAAGAAGAAATAAAGTTGAAAGAATCGGTAACGGACATTACCTCTTCTTTGAAACGCCTCTTTGAGTCCTCCGCTTAGGGTACTAAAATTGGTCTTTGAAGAAGACCAGGACCTCTAGGATGTTGTTAGGGAAGTGGAGAATAGATTTTGGCAGGGTTTGGCCGAGCTTGAAGGCTCAAAGTGGTGTGCGGAAGAGAGGGATGAGGTGCCCTTTTATAAGGGAGGAGAGGGGCACCTTTGGAATAACTAACAATATTATTTTATTATAAAGCCAAATTCGGTTTTAAATAGCTCCAAATTGATTTATTTCAAAGCTAAGGTGGGGATGGGTCAAAATACTCTCATCCAATAGAATTTGGACAAGTTTAGTTTACTATGTCAATTTTGACACTATTTAGTAATTGATTTTTTGTGAAAATCATAACAGGATGATAAGTTCAAAAAAAGTTAATTAAATTAATACTAACATGTCATATTAACCTATAAAATAAGTGTAATTCATAAAAACTCTCAAATTACATTTATTTGGGTATTTATAACATCAATTATGTCAATATTTCATTAATAAGATAATTACTGCATCATCATTGTGTCATAAATAAATTAACTTATTTAAAGTATAAAAATTACAAATAAAATATTATTATGTAGGAAATCGTTTCAGATTTATAATGAATATTTATAGTTGAATTTATCTTATGTATAAACCTATATTAAAAACGATTTAGTTATTAAACTTTGATTTTAACTATTTTAACCCTTCTTTAAATAAATTAATAATAAATGTCCTAATCTAATCCATGTGGGCCTAAATGGTCATATTTTATTCCTAAGGTTGTTTTTGGTTGAATTAAACTTATCCAATAGAATTAGTACATGTGTTATGGTAATAATAATATCATTTTACCCTTAATTACCCTATTTACTTTTAACCGTGGTAAATAAAAGAAAAAAGTTACTATTCACCAAAATTATTTTCATCTCATTGAACCGTATTTTACTTACTGACATCAATCGTGTCTCTCGGATTTTTGAAATTCCACACACAGAAGCGGTAAAATGAATTTTTATGTAAATTAGCAAATTCTCCTAGGAGGTGGGTAAAAGACGGTGAAAAGTTCAATAAAATTTTTACATATCTAAAATTATTATAAAATGACTCCAATGAATTGCATTGAACTTATATAGGTATTATGTATCAATTTTTCCCTAAAATAAATTTAATTAAAATAAATAATTATTTAAATAAAAAGTCGGTTTTTAAATAGTAACCCAGTGTTCTCACTATTCATCAAAAATTGAAAGTTTTCAGAAAAATACCAAAATTTCACCCTAGGCTAATTTCGATATTCTGAATCCAAAAATGAATTCCATTTTCAAAAATAAAATATATAAAATTTCAAAAAGTGGGCATTACTATTCATAACGGATAGTTTTAATAATATTTTAATAGCATATCGTTGTTTAGCAAAACTCGGTATTGCGTACAACACACGCTATCATGGAAGGTCGCACTTGCGAGTAATGCAAGCCAAGTCAGGGATGCGTGTTGTGCAAGCTCTTTTTGGTGTAGCGTACAACACAATACATTAATGAAATTAAAAAGAATATTTTTCAGAAAATCTTGGGGTGTTACATTCTACCCCCCTTAAAATGAATTTCTCCCTCGAAATTCGTCGGGGTTATAAATGGTTTACAACTCGAAAGTTTCTTTAATAGAAACCCACATCGTAAAAAAGAATACCAAAACTTGGCTTTAAAAACTAAAGTATGAAATGTAACGGTTACCCAAATTAACTAATCACGGGGTTTCCACATAGGAGAACATATGTGAAAATATGGATATGGAAGAGAAATCTAATCATCATGTTCTGATGGAGAGTGGTAGAGAACATGGCTATTAAAAATCCAACAATCAAAAAGCCATAAATTTGTGATGCTCTAGGGTACCATCTGATACATCGGATATAAGGGCACTTGGACAACATTTTTGGTTTTCAAGATCATTTACCTAAAGTTGAAAAATTTGAATTAGAATAAATACTTACTTTATTTTGGTACAATCTCACTGTTGTTTGTGCTTTGAACAATTTCAACTTCATCTCTTAAAGAAAAGAATTTGAATTTGTTATTCGTGAAGTGTTAACAGATCATGTGATAGAATGATGGTTCATTCCATCTGTTTCAAACAAAAGGTTAGCAAAAGTTATCAAATATACATAAGTGCATCTATGGTGAGGTTAATCGTATACGATTCCAAAAATGAACTTATACTTCATATATCATACTGCGTAATAAAATAAAACTAGATTATACTAACCAGGGACTTCCTGTAGGCCAGTGGTAGGGGATAAAGGCCAGTCGCACTTCGGTTGTGGGTTCGATTCCCACAGCCTTGTCCGACGTGATGGGCTATCGCCCGTCCTGCAGGTTGTCCTTTTTCTAAAACTACATTACTATAACATCCCATCAATAATATCGAAAAAAGTTCTATCCTTAAACAACACTAACTTATGTCCAACATAATCCATTCCAATCTTTAGGCTTATCTAAAATACTTCAGTAAAAGCTCATAGTATAAAGAAAATGATTACTTTAAATGTCACATAACAATCACGTGAATGCCATCATTTATCCCCCATATATCATAAGATATATCTTGTTGGTCAAATTACAAACATGTGAATACCTTAATCATGTATTCTCTTGAAGAATGATTACCCATTGAACCTTAGTGAAATCATGAATGCAGTTAAAAGTTAACACTTACCACAAACCAAAATCCTCAAAATTCTTTATACGCAAACCATGATATCACTTAGACCTTATATCAATCATGAGCTCATGAATACAATCAAAGATCTCATTATCTTATTATCCCTTCATTATGCGCATATCATCTTTTTTTTCCAAAAATATCTTAATCACTTTCCATGGTTACCGGTACCATAAAATTATTGAAAACCACAATAGACCAATACATAAATATTCCAATATTCCACGATACTATATAAAACATTATTTTGGAATCCCATTACATAAACACTTAATCATTACACCACATAGTTGTCATATTCCACATCGCCAATAGTGATCGCATGTGACTTCCCTTTGTCCTTTGCCTTAAGTGGTTGCTCATGTTGATCATCATTAACCCTTGGATTAGGGAATTGATTAGCATAATGCCCCATTTCATTGCACTTGACGAATTGAAGTGTTGTTGGTGCATTCTCTGCAGTCTTTTCTTTATTCACATCATTAAAAACCCTTTTTCCATTACTTCGACACTCAGCTTCTCGGTGACCTTCTTTTCCAAACTTAAAACATTTTCTAGTCCCTTTAAGACAATCTCCACCATTCTTCTTTCCACACTTTGAGCATAAGGAAACATTCATCTTCTTTTCATAATTATTATGAGATTTCTCCTTAAACTCCATCTTTAGTTTCTTGTCAAAACTATGAGATGGATAAGTAACACCAACTTCTATTTCTACCTTGATAGCACAATGCACAATTTCTTCATTGCTACTCAAGTCTCTTATAGCTAATGCCCTTCGAAGATTTGGTTTTAAGCCACTGAAGAATCGATCAACTTTACTTTCCGGTTGGATGATAAATCCAGAAGCATAACTTGCAAGCCTTGTAAAATTCGCTTCATGTATACCAACAGATTCATCATCCTTTTCCTTTAGTTCAAGAAACTCCTTCTCCAGCTTTGTCCGAAGAATACGAGGGAAGTACTTATTGAAAAATAAGTTCTTGAACTAGTCCCATTCCATGGATTCAATTTCATCTCTTGGCCTCGTATTCTTGATAAGATTCCACCATTGATCAGCTTCACCTTCCAAATGATATACTGCTAAGATGACTTTATCATGTTCAGAACATTGAAGAACTGAAAATATCTTTTCAGTGGTAATGATCCATTGTTCAACAACAAGTGGATCAGAAGACCCACTGAAATAAGGTGGACGTTTCCTAATGAAGGACTCAATAGAATATTGTTCCCTTCTCTGCTCATTTGGAAGTCCAGAATGATTCATAGCTTGTGTACGTATAGCAATAAGACTTTGCACTCCATCTCCCATAACATTTGTTTGTTCAGGAGGAAAATCATTGCATTGTCCATTACATTGATCAACACGGTTCCTTCGGGTTCCAGCCACCATCTAAAATCCAAAAAGAATAGTGTGAGAGGCAAAAATCACGCTAAGGAAAACAACATAATAAAGGGGGAGTGCCTTCAATATCTAACATATTAGGTTACCGTAATTCTAGTACTATAACCTATACTTATACTTAACCTTAGGTACATCCCTAGACATACCTTATAAATATCTCTAGGGATCTCACTAAAGTTATCGCATCCTATTTTCCAAAGGATGACTAAACCTTTCCTTTGATACCAACTGTAGTGACCCTAAGCTTGACATAAATGGAAATTACATTACTTTTGCGGAATACTTAGTACATAACAAGAACACACACAAAAGGACTGTAATAGTTTAGTGTCTTTGGAAACTCAGAATATAATATTCTAATCATGGTGAAAGATCTTCAACATATCCCATAAAGATCTTCCTTTTTTTACCAAAAACCTTTCTTTATATCCTGGGGAAAATAAAACATAAAAGGGTGAGCTCAAATGCTCAGTAAGGGTAAACAAAATAAATATCAATCACATCATATTCATAAGAACATAACATTTTGGAAATCTTAACCTCCAAAAGAGATCATAATATCATAACATGGGATAAATTGTAGTAGTGAAATGTAATCCCAATAATCATAACTTAAAACATGAAACTTTGTGGCATACACACATAATCATATAGAATAATTTCTTATTAGTCAAGACTAATTGCCAGGACTATCTTAGTGGACAAAGTCCATTTCTGAACCGAGTTCACTCCACGTTTCAGTCCTATTTCACTGAACCAGTTTAACCTGCCGTTCCAGCCATGTCTATCTCATGAGATATAAAATCTTTACCCAATGTATTGGAGGGAGATATAGGTCCCACCCATCTCATAATGATACCATTCTTATGTGTTCCACAAAATCATAAACCATACATCATAGCATAACCCATGAAATAAAAATGGGAATCTTAAACATCGTGACATCATAAAACAATTCATATAAGATAAAGGAATTCATCAAAATAATTCCATCATAACATAATCAATTCAATGTAATAATAGGGATATAAACATAACCCTATATTATCTTAGATGAAAATTAATTTTGATAAAACTCTTGAACTCCATTCTTGAGGAAAATATCCTTTCTACTTCAAAAACATTTTTCCTTTCTTAACATGTCATACAATTTTAAACTAAATGAAGTTGATTAAAAATAAACTTGAAGACTTGTAAAGGTAGCTTCTTGTAAATAAATTTTTAAAAAATCCATTCATGCCGTATAATTTAAAAAAACATTCTTCTTGTATTTTTTTCGGAAAATTCAAAAAGGTACCACATACGAAAAACGACAAAAGATTACTTTCATATCTTTTACTAAAAACTCACCGAAGGGTAAAATTGGATTTAAAAATTTTTAGGTGGATGTAAATAATTTTAAATATTTAGGAAACATGGATGTGGATGATAAAATACACCCCAATAAATTTCAATGTATAAAAAATCTCGGATAAAAATGAGATTGTGATATTTCCCTTACCTTAGGTCCAATTTGCTTTGTATGTGTCTGAACCTCCTGTATAATGATTTAAATAATTTCATTGACTTATTCCGTAATCATACTCATTGTTATGATATCATATATGGTTCACTTATGACTTTATTTCACCCGTTCTTTTGTAAATTCCATGTTAAAGAGTGTTTTGGGTAAAATCATTTTATTTGTCGTCCGTGTTTTGACTTGTAATTATTCATATGATTACTTAGATCATGATTACATAATTCCAGAATATAAAACAAGATATATATATAATATATATTCAGAATATATATATATAATATATCAGTAAATGGAAAGAAATACACCATTCATGGAGACGGTAGACCGTACGTACGCATGAACACTGTTTTCGTTTCCTTATTGAGTTGAATGGAATTAAGTATATGACATACATATATATAAACATAAATCCAGTATCATTATTATGTCATATATTTCATGATTACTAATTATATATACTTTATAATCATTCATGAATGGTTAACGTGGAGAATGAATCTCATCACATCGTGGAGACGGTAGTCCATACGTACGCACGAGCGATGATATCGTTCTCATGATCGTGGAATTGTATTGGAGTGTATGTATACTATTTCAGAATCAGTATCACTTTAAAATAATCATACATAGTTATTATGTACCCCATTATAACCATCCAAGTAAGGTGGTGGTGGAAAATAGATTACACCACGGCGTGGAGACGGTATTCCGTACGTACGCACGCGCGGTGATTTCGTTTTCCGTAGCATGGATAGATGGTGAAATAGGGTTGTTTCATACTTATAATAAAATATCAGTAAATTAGGGATACTGATTTTATTACTTCATAATGAAACAACCTAAGAAGAAGAAGTGGAAAAAGAAATAAAGTTGAAAGAATCGGTAACGGACATTACCTCTTCTTTGAAGCGCCTCTTTGAGTCCTCCTCTTAGGGTACTAAAATTGGTCTTTGAAGAATACCAGAACCTCTAGGATGTTGTTAGGGAAGTGTAGAAGAGAATTTGGCAGGGTTTGGCCGAGCTTGAAGGCTCAAAGTGGTGTGAGGAAGAGAGGGAGGAGGTGTCCTTTTATAAAGGAGGAGAGGGGAACCTTTGGAATAACTAAAAATATTATTTTATTATAAAGAAAAATTCGGTTTTAAATAGCTCCAAATTGATTTATTTCGAATCTAAGGTAAGGATGGGTCGAAATAATCTCATCCAATAGAATTTGGACATGTTTAGTTTACTATTTAAACCTTATCATTTAGTTTTAACTTTACGTTAGATAATTTTACTTTTACCGTGTCTTTTTGTGTTCTTACACTATATGGTTAATAAACTTACTATAACAAGCCAAACGAACCCCAAGTTGTTTATTATTAATATATATAACCTTATCTAAGTCATTTTTCTGAACCTTAGATTTTTAGGAAAAAAATAACTATTAATAATATAATATTTTTAAAAAAACTATTTTTTGTCAATTTTGACACTATTTAGTAACTGATTTTTTGTGAAAATCATAACAGAATGATTAGTTCGAAAAAAGTTAATTAAAATAATAATAACATGTCATATTAACCTATAAAATTAGTGTAATTCATAAAAAGTCTCAAATTACATTTATTTGGGTATTTATAACATCAATTATGTCAATATTTCATTAATAAGATAATTACTGCATCATCATTGTGTCACAAATAAATTAACTTATTTAAAGTCTAAAAATTACAAATAAAAAACGATTATGTATGAAATTGTTTTATATTTTTAATGAATATTTATAGTCTAATTTATCTTATGTATAAACCTATATTAAAAATGATTTAGTTATTAAACTTTGATTTTAACTATTTCAACCCTTCTTTAAATAAATTAATAATAAATGTCCTAATCTAATCCATGTGGGCCTAAATGGTCATATTTTGTTCCTAAGGTTGTTTTTGGTCGAATTACACTTATCCAATAGAATTAGGACATGTGTTAGGGTAATAATAATATCATTTTTACCCTTAATTACCCTATTTACTTTTAACAATGGTAAATAAAAGTAAAAAGTTACTATTCACCAAAATTATTTTCATCTCATTGAACCACATTTTACTTACTGACATCAACTGTGTCTCTCGGATTTTTGAAATTCCACACACAGAAGCGGTAAAATTAAGTTTTATGTAAATTAGAAAATTCTCCTAGGAGGTGGGTAAAAGACGGTGAAAAGTTCAATAAAATTTTTATATATCTAAAATTATTATAAAATGACTCCAATGAATTGCATTGAACTTATATAGGTATTATGTATCAATTTTTCCCTAAAATAAATTTAATTAAAATAAATAATTATTTAAATAAAAAGTCGGTTTTTAAATAGTAACCCAGTGTTTTCACTATTCATCAAAAATTGAAAGTTTTCAGAAAAATACCAAAATTTCACCCTAGGCTAATTTCGATATTTTGAATCAAAAAATGAAGTCCATTTTCAAAAATAAAGTTTATAAAATTTCAAAAAGTGGGTATTACTATTCATAACGGCTAGTTTTAATAATATTTTAATAGCATATCGTTGTTTAGCGAAACTCGGTATTGCGTACAACACACGCTATCGTGGAAGGTCGCGCTTGCGTGTAATGTAAGCCAAGTCAGGGATGCGTGTTGTGCAAGCTCCTTTTGGTGTAGTGTACAACACAAGACATTAATGAAATTAAAAAGAATATTTTTCGTAAAATCTTGGGGTGTTACATTCTACCCCCCTTAAAATGAATTTCGACCTCGAAATTCATCGGGGTTATAAATGGTTTGCTACTCGAAAGTTTCTTTAATAGAAACCCACATTGTAAAAAGGAATACCAAAACTTGGATTTAGAAACTAAAGTATGAAACGTAACAGTTACCCATATTAACTAATCACTGGGTTTCTATATAAGAGAACATAGGTGAAAATATGGATATGGAAGAGAAATCTAATCGTCATGTTCTGATGGAGAGTGGTAGAGAACATGGCTATTAAAAATCCAACAATCACAAAGCCATAAATTTGTGATGTTCTAGGGTACCATCTAATTCATCGGATATAAGGGCACTAGGAAAACATTTTTGGATTTCAAGATCATTTCCCTAAAGTTGAAGAATTTGAATTAGAATAAATTCTTACTTTATTTTGGTATAGTCTCACTTTTGTTTGTGCTTCGAACAATTTCCACTTCATCTCTTAAAGAAAATAATTTGAATTTGTTATTCATGAAGTGTTAACAGATCATGTGATAGAATGATGGTTCATTCCATCTGTTTCAAACAAAAGGTTAGCAAAAGTTATCAAATATACATAAGTCCATATATGGTGAGGTTAATCATATACAATTCCAAAAATGAACTTATACTTCATATATCATACCGCATAATAAAATAAAACTAGATTCTACTAACCAGGGACTTCCTGTAGGCCAGTGGTAGGCGATAAAGGCCAGTCGCACTTCAGTTGTGGGTTCGATTCCCACAGCCTTGTCCGACGCGATGGGTTGTCACCCGTCCTGAAGGTTGTCCTTTTTCTAAAACTACATTACTATAACATCCCATCAATAATATCTAAAAAAGTTATATCCTTAAACAATACTAACTTATGTCCAACATAATCCATTCCAATATTTAGGCTTATCTAAAATACTTCGGTAAAAGCTCATAGTATAAAGAAAATGATTACTTGAAATGTCACATAACAATCACGTGAATGCCATCATTTATCCCTCATATATCATAAGATATATCTTGTTGGTCAAATTACAAACATGTGAATACCTTAATCATGTATTCTCTTGAAGAATGAATACCCATTGAACCTTAGTGAAAACATGAATGCAGTTAAAAGTTAACACTTTCCACAAACCAAAATCCTCAAAATTCTTTATACTCAAACCATGATATCACTTAGTCCTTATATCAATCATGAGCTCATGAATACAATCAAACATCTCATTATCTTATTATCCATTCATTATGCGCATATCATCTTTTTTTCCAAAAATATCTTAATCACTTTCCATGGTTACCGGTACAATAAACTTATTGAAAACCACAATAGACCAATACATAAATATTTCAATATTCCACGATACTATATAAAACATTATTTTGGAATCCCATTACATAAACACTTAATCATTCCACCACATCATTATCATATTCCACATCGCCAATAGTGATCGCATGTGACTTCCCTTTGTCTTTTGTCTTAATTTGTTGCTCATGTTGATCATCCTTAACCCTTGGATTAGGGCATTGATTAGCATAATGCCCCATTTCATTGCATTTGAAGCATTGAAGTGTTGTTGGTGCGTTATCTACATTCTTTCATTATTCACATCATTAGAAACCCTTTTTCCATTACTTCGACACTCAGCTGCTAGATGACCTTCTTTTCCACACTTAAAACATTTTCTAGTCCCTTTAAGACAATCTCCACCATGCTTCTTTCCACACTTTGAGCATAAGGAAACATTCATCTTCTTTTCACCATTATTATGAGATTTCTCCTTGAACTCCATCTTTCATTTCTTGTCAAAACTATGAGATGGATAAGTAACACCAACTTCCATTTCTACCTTGATAGCACAACCCACAATTTCTGCATAGCTACTGAAGCCTCTTATAGCTAATGCCATTTGAAGATTTGGTTTTAAGCCACTAAAGAATCTATCAACTTTACTTTCAGGTTGGATGATAAATCTAGATGCATACCTTTCAAGCCTTGTAAAATTTGCTTCGTATATATCAACATATTCATCATCCTTTTGCTTTAGTTTGAGAAACTCTGTCTCTATCTTTGTTCGAAGAATATGAGGGAAGTATATATTGAAAAATAAGTTCTTGAACTCATCCCATTCCATGGACTCAATTTCATCTCTTGGCCTCGTATTCTTGATAAGATTCCACCATTGATCAGCTTCACCTTCCAAACGATATACTTCTAAGATGAATTTATCATGTTCAGAACATTGAAGAACTGAAAATATCTTTTCAGTGGTAATGATCCATTGTTCAGCAACAAGTTGATCAGAAGACCCACTGAAAGAAGGTGGACGTTGCCTCATGAAGGACTCAATAGAATATTGTTCCCTTATCTGCTCATTTGGAAGTCCAGAATGATTCATAGCTTGTGTAAGTATAGCAATAAGATTTTGCACTCCATCTCCCATAACATTTGTTTGTTCAGGAGGACAATCATATTATTTTCCATTACATTGATCAACACGGTTTCTTCGGGTTCTAGCCATCGTCTAAATCCCAAAAAGAATAGTGTGAGAGGAAAAAATCACCCTAGGGAAAACAACATAATAAAGGGGGAGTACCTTCAATATCTAACATCTTAGGTTATCGTAATTCTAGTACTATAACCTATACTTATACTTATCCTTAGGGACATCCCTATACATACCATAGAAATATCTCTAGGGATCTCACTAAAGTTCTCGCATCCTAGTTTCCAAAGGTTGACTAAACCTTCCCTATGATACCAACTATAAAGACCCTAAGCTTGAAGTACATGGACATTACATTACTTTTTCAGAATACTTAGTACATAACAAAAACACACACACAAGGACCGTAATAGTTTAGTGTCTTTGGAAACTCGGAATATAATCTTCTAATCATGGTGAAAGATCTTCAACATCTCTCATAATGATCTTCCTTTTTTTACCTATAACCTTTCTTTATATCCTAGGGAAATGAAAACATAAATGGGTGAGCTCAAATGCTCAGTAAGGTTAAACAAAAGAAATATCAATCACATCATATTCATAAGAACATAACATTTTTGGAAATCTTAACCTGCAAAAGAGATCATAATATCATAACATAGGATAAATCATAGTAGTGAAATGTAATCCCAATAATCATAACTTAAAAAATGAAACTTTGTGGCATACACACATAATCATATAGAATCATTTCTTATTAGTCAAGACTCATTTCCAAGACTATCTTAGTGGACAAATTCCATTTCTGAACCGAGTTCACTCCTCGTTTCAATCCTGTTTCTCTGAACCGGTTTAACCTGCCGTTCCAGCCATGTCTATCTCATGAGATATAAAATATTTACCCAATGCATTGGAGGGAGATATAGGTCCCACCCATCTCATTATGATACCATTCTTATGTGTTCCACAAAATCATAAACTATACATGATAGCATAACCCATGAAATAAAAATGGGAATCTTAAACATCGTGACATCATAAAACAATTCATATAAGATAGAGGAATTCATAAAAATAATTCCATCACAACATAATCAATTCAATGTAATAATAGGTATAGAAACAGAACCCTATATTATCTTAGATAGAAAATAATTTTGATAAAACTCTTGAACTCCATTCTTGAGGAAAATATCCTTTCTACTTCAAAAACATTTTTCCTTTCTTAACATGTCATAAAATTTTAAACTAAAAGAAGTTGATTAAAAATAAACTTGAAGACTTGTAAAGGAAGCTTCTTGGAAATAATTTTTTTAAAAATCCATTCATTCCGTATAAGTTAAAAAACATTCTTCTCGTACTTTTGTCGGAAAAGTCAAAAAGGCTCCTCGTACGAAAAACGACAAAAGATTCCTTTCATATCTTTTACTAAAAACTCACCGAAAGGGTAAAATTGGATTTAAACAGTTGTAGGTGGATGGAAATAATATTAAATATTGAGGAAACATGAATGTGGATAAGAAAATACACCCCAGTAAATTTCAAAGTATAAACAATCTCGGATAAAAATGAGATTGTGATATTTCCCTTACCTTAGGTCCAATTTGCTTCGTAAGTGTCTGAACCTCCTGTATAATGATTTAAATAATGTCATTGAATTATTCCTGAATCATAATCATTGTTATGATGTCATATATGGTTCACTTATGACTTTATTTCACCCGTTCTTTTGTAAATTCCATGTTAAAGAGCGTTTTGGGTAAAATCATTTTATTTGTCATCCGTGTTTTGACTTGTAATTATTCATATGATTACTTAGATCATGATTAATTAATACTAGAATATAAAACATGATTTATATTTAATATATATTCAGAATATATATATATATATATATATATATATATATATATAATAGATCAGTAAATGGAAAGAAATACACCGTTCATGGAGAAGGTAGACCGTATGTACGCATGAACGTTGTTTTCGTTTCCTTATTGAGTTGAATGGAATTAGGTAGATGACATACATATATATACACATAAATCCAGTATCATTATTATGTCATATATTTCATTATTACTTATTATATATACTTTATAATCATTCATGAATGGTTAACGTGGAGAATGAATCTCATCGTGTCGTAGAGACGGTAGTCCGTACATACGCACGGGCGATGATATCGTTCTCATGAACGTGGAATTGTATTGGAGTGTATGTATACTATTTCAGAAACAATATCAATTTAAAGTAATCATACATAGTTATTATGTACACCATTATACCCATCCAAGTAAGGTGGTGGTGGAAAATATATTACACCACGGCGTGGAGACGATATTCCGTACGTACGCACGCGCGGTGATTTCGTTTTCAGTAGGATGGATAGATGGTGAAATAGGGTTGTTTCATACATATAATGACATATAATTATATGATTGATACTGATGTTATTACTTAATAATGAAACAACCTAAGAAGAATAAGTGGAAGAAAAATAAATTTGAAACAATCGGTAACAGACATTACCTCTTCTTTGAAGCGCCTCTTTGAGTCCTTCTCTTAGGGTACTAAAATTGGTCTTTGAAGAAGCCCAGGACCTCTAGGATGTTGTTAAGGAAGTTTAGAAGAGAATTTGGTAGGGGTTGGACGAGATTCAAGGCTCAAAGGGGTGTGAGGAAGAGAGGGAGGAGGTGCCCTTTTATATGGGAGGAGAGGGGCACCTTTGGAATAACAAAAAATATTATTTTATTATAAAGCCAAATTCGGTTTTAAATAGCTCCAAATTGATTTATTTCGAATCTAAGGTGGGGATGGGTCAAAATACTCTCATCGAATAGAATTTGGACAAATTTAGTTTACTATTTCAACCTTATCATTTAGTTTTAACTTTAAGTTAGATAATTTTACTTTTACCGTATCTTTTTGTGTTTGTACACTATAAGGTTAATAAACTTACTATAACAAGACAAACTAACCCCAAGTTGTTTATTATTAACATATATAACCGTATCTATGTAATTTGTCCAAACCTTAGATTTTTAGGAATAAAATAACAATTAATAATATAATTTTTGTTTTAAAAACTATTTTATGCCAATTTTGACACTACTTAGTAATTGATTTGTTTGAAAGTCATAACAGAATGATTAGTTCAAAAAAAGTTAATGAAATTAATACTAACATGTCATATTAACCTAGAAAATTAGTTTAATTCAAAAAAAGTATCAAATTACATTTATTTGGGTATTTATAACATCAATTATGTCAATATTTCATTAATAAGATAATTACTGCATCACCATTGTGTCATAAATAAATTAACTTATTTAAAGTCTAAAAATTACAAATAAAATATGATTATGTAGGAAATAGTTTTAGATTTCTTATGAATATTTATAGTTGAATTTATCTTATGTATAAACCTATATTAAAAATTATTTAGTTATTAAACTTTGATTTTAACTATTTTAACCCTTATTTAAATAAATTAATAATAAATGTTCTAATCTAATCCATGTGGGCCTAAATGGTCATATTTTATTCCTAAGGTTGTTTTTGGACGAATTTCACTTATCCAATAGAATTAGGACATGTGTTAGGGTAATAATAATATCATTTTTACCCTTAATTACCCTATTTACTTTTAACCGTGGTAAATAAAATTAAAAAGTTACTATTCACCAAAAATTATTTTCATCCCATTCAACCACATTTAACTTACTGACATCAACCGTGTCTCTCGGATTTTTGAAATTCCACACACAGAAGAGGTAAAATTAAGTTTTATGTAAATTAGAAAATTATCCTAGGAGGTGGGTAAAAGACAGTGAAAAGTTCAATAAAATTTTTATATACCTAAAATTATAATAAAATGACTCCAATGAATTGCATTGAACTTATATAGGTATTATGTATCAACTTTTTCCTAAAATAAATTTAATTAAATTAAATAATTATTTAAATAAAAATTTGGTTTTTAAATAGTAACCCAGTGTTTTCACTATTCATCAAAAATTGAAATTTTTCAGAAAAATACAAAAATTTTACCCTAGGCTAATTTCGATATTCCGAATCCAAAAATGAAGTCCATTCTCAAAAATAAAATTTATAAAATTTTAAAAACTGGGTATTACTATTCATAACGGCTAGTTTTAATAATATTTTAATAGAATATCGTTGTTTAGCGAAACTCGGTATTGCGTACAACACACGCTATCGTGGAAGGTCGCGCTTGCGTGTAATTCAAGCCAAGTTAGGGATGCGTGTTGTGCAAGCTTCTTTTGGTGTAGCGTACAACACAAGACATTAATGAAATTAAAAAAAATATTTTTTGAAAAATCTTGGGGTGTTACATTCTACCCCCCTTAAAATGAATTTCACCCTCGAAATTCATCGGGGTTATAAATGATTTACTACTCGAAAGTTTCTTTAATAGAAACCCACATCGTAAAAAGGAATATCAAAACTTGGCTTTAAAAACTAAAGTATAAAACGTAACGGTTACCCAAATTAACTAATCACTGGGTTTCCACATAGGAGAACATAGGTGAAAATATGGATATGGAAGATAAATCTAATCGTCATGTTCTGATGGAGAGTGGTAGAGAACATGGCTATTAAAAATCCAACAATCACAAAGCCATAAATTTGTGATGGTCTAGGGTACCATCTGATTCATCGGATATAAGGGCACTAGGACAACATTTTTGGTTTTCAAGATCATTTCCTTAAAGTTGAAGAATTTGAATTAGAATAAATACTTACTTTATTTTGGTGCAATCTCACTATTGTTTGTGATTTTAAAAATTTCCACTTCATCTCTTAAAGAAAAGAATTTGAATTTGTTATTCGTGAAGTGTTAACAGATCATGTGATAGAATGATGGGTCATTCCATCTGTTTCAAACAAAAGGTTAGCAAAAGTTATCAAATATAAATAAGTCCATCTATGGTGAGGTTAATCATATGCAATTCCAAAAATGAACTTATACTTCATATATCATACTGCGTAATAAAATAAAACTAGATTCTACTAACCAGGGACTTCCTGTAGGCCAGTGGTAGGTGATAAAGGCCAATCGCACTTCGGTTGTGGGTTCGATTCCCACAGACTTATTCGACGCGATGGGATGTCTCCCATCCTGCAGGTTGTCCTTTTTCTAAAACTACATTACTATAACATCCCATCAATAATATTGAAAAAAGTTCAATCCTTAAACAATACTAACTTATGTCCAACATAATCTATTGCAATCTTTAGGCTTATCTAAAATACTTCTGTAAAAGCTCATAGTATAAAGAAAATGATTACTTAAAATGTCGCATAACAATCACGTGAATGCCATCATTTATCCCCCATATATCATAAGATATATCTTGTTGGTCAAATTACAAACATGTGAATACCTTAATCATGTATTCTCTTGAAGAATGAATACCCATTGAACCTTAGTGAAAACATGAATGCAGTTAAAAGTTAACACTTTCCACAAACCAAAATCCTCAAAATTATTTATACTCAAACCATGATATCACTTTGTCCTATATCAATCATGAGCTCATGAATACAATCAAACTTCTCATTATCTTATTATCCCTTCATTATGCGAATATCATCTTTTTTTTCCAAAAATATCTAAATCATGTTCCATGGTTACCGGTACCATAAAATTATTGAAAACCACAATAGAACAATACATAAATATTCCAATATTCCAGGATACTATATAAAACATTATTTTGGAATCCCATTACATAAACACTTAATCATTTCACCACATCGTTGTCATATTCCACATCGCCAATAGTTATCGCATGTGACTTCCCTTTGTCCTTTGCCTTAAGTGGTTGATCATGTCGATCATCATTAACACTTGGATTAGGGCATTGATTAGCATAATGCCCCATTTCATTTCACTTGAAGCATTGAAGTGTTGTTGGTGCATTCTCTGCAGTCTTTTCTTTATTCACATCATTAGAAACCCATTTTCCATTACTTCGACACTCAGCTGCTCGATGACCTTCTTTTCCAAACTTAAAACATTTTCTAGTCCCTTTAAGACAATCTCCACCAAGCTTCTTTCCACACTTTGAGCATAAGGAAACATTCATCTTCTGTTCACCATTATTATGTGATTTCTCCTTGAACTCCATCTTTCGTTTCTTGTCAAAACTATGAGATGGATAAGTAACACCAACTTCCATTTCTACCTTGATATCACAATGCACAATTTCTTTATAGCTACTGAAGTCTCTTATAGCTAATTCCCTTCGAAGATTTGGTTTTAAGCCACTGAAGAATCGATCAACTTTACTTTCAGGTTAGATGATAAATCCAGATGCATACCTTGCAAGCCTTGTAAAACTCGCTTCGTATATACCAACAGATTCATCATCCTTTTGCTTTTTCTCAAGAAACTCCTTCTCCATCTTTGTTCAAAGAATACGAGGGAAGTACTTTTTGAAAAATAAGTTCTTGAACTCATCCCATTCCATGGACTCAATTTCATCTCTTGGCCTCTTATTCTTGATAAGATTCCACCATTGATCAGTTTCACCTTCCAAACGATATACTGCTAAGATGACTTTATCATGTTCAGAACATTGAAGAACTGAAAATATCTTTTCAGTGGTAATGATCCATTGTTCAGCAACAAGTGGATCAGAAGACCGATTGAAAGAAGGTGGATGTTGCCTCATGAAGGACTCAATAGAATATTGTTCCCTTCTCTGCTCATTTGGAAGTCCAGAATGATTCATAGCTTGTGTAAGTATAGCAATAATATTTCACACTCCATCTCCCATAACATTTGTTTGTTCTGGAGGACAATCATTGCATTTTCCATTACATTGATCAATACGGTTCCTTCGGGTTCCAGCCATCATCTAAAACCCAAAAAGAATAGTGTGAGAGGCAAAAATCACGCTAGGGAAAACAACATAATAAAGGGGGAGTACCTTCAATATCTAACATCTTAGTTTACCGTAATTCTAGTACTATAACCTATACTTATACTTAACCTTAGGGACATCCCTGGACATACCTTAGAAATATCTCTAGGGATTTCACTAATGTTCTCACATCCTAGTTTCCAAAGGTTGACTAAACCTTTCCTCTGATACCAACTGTAGAGACCCTAATCTTGACGTACATAGTCATTACATTACATTTTCAGAATACTTATTACATAAAAAAACACACACACAAGGACCGTAATAGTTTAGTGTCTTTGGAAACTCGGAATATAATCTTCTAATGATGGTGAAAGATCTTCAACATCTCCTATAAAGATCTTCGTTTTTTTACCTAAAACCTTTCTTTATGTCATGTGGAAATGAAAACATAAAAGGGTGAGCTCAAATGCTCAGAATGGGTAAATAAAAGAAATATCAATCACATCATATTCATAAGAACATAACATTTTGGAAATCTTAACCTGCAAAAGAGATCATAATATCACAACATGGGATAAATCATAGTAGTGAAATGTAATCCCAATAATCATAACATAAAACATGAAACTTTGTGGCATACACACATAATCATAGAGAATCATTTCGTATTAGTCAAGACTCATTGCCAAGACTATCTTAGTGGACAAAGTCCATTTCTGAACCGAGTTCACTCCTCATTTCAGTCCTGTTTCACTGAACCGGTTTAACCTGCCGTTCCAGCCATGTCTATCTCATGAGATATAAAATCTTTACCCAATGAATTTGAGGGAGATATATATCCCACCCATCTCATAATGATATCATTCTTATGTGTGCCACAAAATCATAAACCATACATCATAGCATAACCCATGAAATAAAAATGGGAATCTTAAACATCATGACATCGTAAAACAATTCATATAAGATAAAGGAATTCATAAAAATAATTCCATCAGAACATAATCAAATCAATGTAATAATAGGGATAGAAACAGAACCCTATATTATCTTATGTGGAAAATAATTTTGATAAAACTCTTGAACTCCATTCTTGAAGAAAATATCATTTCTACTTCAAAAACATTTTTCCTTTCTTAACATGTCATACAATTTTAAACTAAAAGAAGTTGATTAAAAATAAACTTGAAGACTTGTAAAGAAAGCTTCGTGGAAATAACTTTTTTAAAAATCCATTCATGTCGTATAAGGTAAAAAAACATTCTTCTCGTACTTTTTTCGGAAAAGTCAAAAAGGTACCTCATACGAAAAACGACAAAAGATTCCTTTCATATCTTTTACTAAAAACTCTACGAAGGGTAAAATTGGATTTAAAAAATTTTAGGTGGATGGAAATAATATTACATATTGAGGAAAAATGTATGTGGATGATAAAATACAGCCCAGTAAATTTCAAAGTATAAACAATCTCGGATAAAAATGAGACTGTGATATTTCAATTACCTTAGATCCGATTTGCTTCGTAAGTGTCCGAACCTCATGTATAATGATTTAAATAATGTCATTGACTTATTCCAGAATCATACTCATTGTTATGATATCATATATGGTTCACTAATGACTTTATTTCACCCGTTGTTTTGTAAATTCCATGTTAAAGAGCGTTTTGGGTAAAATCGTTTTATTTGTCGTCCGTGTTTTGACTTGTAATTATTCATATGATTACTTAGATCAGGATTACTTAATTTTAGAATATAAAACATTATTTATATATAATATATATTCAGAATATATATATATAATAGATCAGTAAATGGAAATAAATATACCGTTCATGGAGACGGTAGACCGTACATACGCATGAACGCTGTTTTCGTTTCATTATTGAGTTGAATGGAATTAAGTAGATGAATACATATATATACCCATAAATCCAGTATCATTATTATGTCATATATTTCATGATTACTTATTATATATACTTTATAATCATTCATGAATGGTTAACGTGGAGAATGAATCTCATCGCGTCGTGGAGACGGTAGTCCGTACGTATGCACGAGCGATGATATCATTCTCATGATAGTGGAATTGTATTGGAGTGTATGTATACTATTTCAGATTCAATATCACTTTAAAATAATCATACATAGTTATTATTTAGACCATTATACCCATCCAAGTAAGGTGGTGGTGGAAAATAGATTACACCACGGCGTAGAGACGGTATTCCGTACGTACGCACGCGTGGTGATTTCGTTTTCCGTAGGATGGATAGATGGTGAAATAGGGTTGTTTCGTACTTATAATAACATATTAGTGTATGTGTGATACTGATGTTATTACTTAATAATGAAACAACCTAAGAAGAATAAGTGGAAGAAGAAATAAAGTTGAAATAATCGGTAACGGACATTACCTCTTCTTTGAAGCGCCTCTTTGAGTCCTCCTCTTAGGGTACTAAAATTGGTCTTTGAAGATGACCAGGACATCTAGGATGTTATTAATGAAGTGGAGAAGAGAATTTGGAAGGGGATTTATGAGCTTGAAGGATCAAAATGGTGTGAGGAAGAGAGGGAGGAGGTGCCCTTTTATAAGGGAGGAGAGGGGCACCTTTGGAATAACTAAAAATATTATTTTATTATAAAGACAAATTCGGTTTTAAATAGCTCCAAATTGATTTATTTAGAAGCTAAGGTGGGGATGGGTCGAAATACTCTCATCCAATAGAATTTGGACAAGTTTAGTTTACTATTTCAACCTTATCATTTAGTTTTAACTTTAAGTTAGATAATTTTAGTTTTACAGTGTCTTTTTGTGTTCTTACACTATAAGGTAAATAAACATACTATAACAAGACAAACGAACCCCAAGTTGTTTATTATTAATATATATAACCTTATCTAAGTCATTTTTCTAAACCTTAGATTTTTAGGAATAAAATAACAATTAATAATATAATATTTTTTTTAAAACTATTTTATGTCAATTCTGACACTATTTAGTAATTGATTTTTGTAAAAATCATAACAGAATTATTAGTTCAAAAAAAGTTAAATAAATTAATACTAACATGTCATATTAAAATATAAAATTATTCTAATTCGTAAAAAGTCTCAAATTACATTTATTTGGGTATTTATAACATCAATTATGTCAATACTTCATTAATAAGATAATTACTGCATTATCATTGTCTCATAAATAAAATAACTTATTTAAAGTCTAAAAATTAAAAATAAAATAATATTATGTATGAAATAGTTTTATATTTCTAATGAATATTTATATTCGAATTTATCTTATGTATAAACCTATATTAAAAATGATTTAGTTATTAAACTTTGATTTTAACTATTTTAACCATTCTTTAAATAAATTAATAATAAATGTCCTAATCTAATCCATGTGGGCCTAAATGGTCATATTTTATTCCTAATGTTGTTTTTGGTCGAATTACACTTATCCAATAGAATTAGGACATGTGTTAGGGTAATAATAATATCATTTTTACCCTTAATTACCCTATTTACTTTTAACCGTGGTAAATAAAAGTAAAAAGTTACTATTCAGCAAAAATTATTTTCATCTCATTGAACCACATTTTAATTACTGACATAAACCGTGTCTCTGGTATTTTTGAAATTCTACTCACAGAAGCGGTAAAATTATGTTTTATGTAAATTAGCAAATTCTCCTAGGAGGTGGGTAAAAGACGGTGAAAAGTTCAATAAAATTTTTATATATCTAAAATTATTATAAAATGACTCTAATGAATTGCATTGAACTTATATAGGTATAGTGTATCAATTTTTCCCTGAAATAAATTTAATTAAAATAAATAATTATTTAAATAAAAAGTCGGTTTTTAAATAGTAACGCAGTGTTTTCACTATTCATCAAAAAATAGAAAGTTTTTAGAAAAATACCAAAATTTCACCCTAGGGTAATTTCAATATTCCGAATCCAAAAATGAAGTCAATTTTCAAAAATAAAATTTATAAAATTTCAAAAAGTGGGTATTACTATTCATAACGGCTAGTTTTAATAATATTTTAATAGCATATCGTTTAGTGAAACTCGGTATTGCATACAACACATGCTATCATGGAAGGTCGCGCTTGCGTGTAATGCAAGCCAAGTCAGGGATTCATGTTGTGCAAGCTCCTTTTGGTGTAGCGTACAACACAAGACATTAATGAAATTAAAAAGAATATTTTTCTAAAAATCATGCGGTGTTACAGTGGGGTACCCTTCGCATGGAATAATGACATGTGGGTGGAGGGGTAAACTGCATACCGAGGTGGTACGTGAATCAGTTGTTGTCTGTGTACTGAGGTGGTACATGGATCAGGTGTCGTCTGCATACCAAGGTGCTATGCATACCTATATGTGATCTATATAGCATAGAGGTATATGCCCTCTAGTTATGTCTGCATACTGTGGTGGTATACGGTGATGGAGTTCATCAGTGTAGCGGATCACTACGTGGGACAGGGTTTCATCCACATAGAGATGTGTTATGCGGCACACCAGATTGAAGAATGGGCATTAGTCCTGCAATTTGTAAGAAGTTCATCTGTAAAGGTAGTATAGTTTTTGGTATTCCATCTAGGTTTATAGGTTTTCCCATATTAATTTCATTCTTTCCTTTTATGGTTAGAGACGTGTTCATACCTACTAGAAACAATTTCCAGTTCCATACATCATCAACCGTTTTCCTTTAATGTATTCAGTTTATAAAATCCTAGATCTCTGAAAATCCCCATTTTTTCATAGTTCCCATTATGGTCCCTTTTATAGAGTGTTGGGGAAGATATATCTTTGGGCACATGACACTTTTTGTGGATTCCCATGGAGGTATCATCCAAACCACGGATGACTCGGTCAACCGTGGTTCATGGTATTTTAGTTTGCTGTGGAAAAAATCACTGCCTAAATCCCGTGAATGACATGGTCCATGGGATGCTACTAGCCCTGCCTCATCCATGAACTTCTCAGTTTGTGGGGATGGTATACAAGGGAATACTTCTCTGTTGTGTTTTTTCAACAACATGGTTCATGTAACCTTAGTTCACTATTTTTATGTCATCCACGAATTACTTGGTTCTCTGGCCTATGCTTCATGGGCCAATGTTTTTGAAGTTTTCATTATACCACTTGGTTCACGGTCTACACCTTTTGTGGACCTTTATCGATAACCAGTATGTGGACTAGTTTGGGTCCTTTTCAAAATTGGATTTTATCAATATTCTCTTCAAATTTTCAACCCACATTCATCTCTTTCCTTTATCAAATTTCTGGGAGTATTTGCTTTCCCTTTTTGGATTTTCAGGGCCACACAAATGCACCCATCCGAATGGGGTCCGGTCAGAATGAAGATAACACAGTTCTAATATAGAAAAAGGTCAAGAACTGAACTGGTTTATGGTAGAAATGTGAACCAATTGGGGGGGGGGGACCATGCCTATATATATGGGAGATAGGTCTTTTTTATTTTACCTAGTTTCCTTGTAAAATGTGCTCGGTAAAGTTCTATCCTCTTTCCTTGCTTCCACAAACCATCTCCTTTTCAAAATTCATCATTTGTGAATAGTGCCTTATGTTCTGTGAACTGTGTACTCTTTATTGTTTCCTTAACCCTAAACTGACCATTGAATCTGTGAACTAAATTATTGAAATTTTGAAATGTAAGTTTTAATTTCCGCGTAGTAAGAAGCTACGCAGCTCACCCGTCATGTAGACATAACTTCAATCCAGCAAACTAAATTTTTAATTTAGAACATAAACATTTAATTATGAAATTTGGATGACCATGTAGTGAGGCTTGATATGCGGCTCACCTAGTCTGGGAATTTTTTGGTTCGATGGCCATCGCTTTGCGGGCTAAAGTCTTTTAGAGTGTTCCATGAACCATTCTCAGTTTTCAGTATGTGGAGCATTGTTTTGATGTTTTCATGTAGTCCTTTGTCAAATTTTGTTCTTTTTTCCAAGAATTTTGTTTTATTTACCCTTTAGCATGGAATTTTTAATGCAGGATAATGGATATTCCTCTTATATCAATGAAAACCAATCTAGAGGAGGGTAGATATGGTTGAGAATTATGATGACAACCTTCATTCCTACATCATTACTAAAGAGGGTATTATTAGATTCCTTCTTTCTATAGAGATCATGACCTATCTATTATCTATCAAGTAGACTCTTTAGAAATTCAGAATCCTAGATGATGTTAAATTACCATTAGAAAATCAGATCACTCTTATTATTTTCCTTTAGGCATCCCAAGGGCATGATCCAACCAATATTTCCCAACATAAGAACTTGTTACTACTTTTACACAAGATAACATGTTTACATAAGAAGTCTCTTCATGTACCCAGAGAAATCAAAATCATCGTAGATCCTCTTTAAGGTCAGTCATTTGGGATTACCCATCCATTTTCATTATTTCTTGAGAGAATCCCAATGGAGGGTGGAGAACCAAATGGGACTTGTGATCCAGAGGATGCTTCTCTAATGAGTGGGTTTGGGAATTCTGGGTGCATCATATTTTTTATATTATCATATTTAGTAGGATGCAGTAAACCTGTATCAAGAAACATGAGTTTCCCAATTTTCAATCTATTCACCACGTAAGATATTTCTTGAACTTCTTAGCCATCGTTGTTCAAGAACCAATACCTTCCACCTATTACATGGGGATGTGGGGATTAGTTTATGGGACAACCATCAACTCGAAAGGATTCCCAATCTAGGAATCATGTATGATGATTTTATTCTAGTGGACAATTCCAGGGGGAATTTCAAACAAGTATCTCTACTAGAAATGAATTTATTAGTTATGATTTAGGGATTACTCAATCATCCCCTCCATTATCATTCTATTATTTTGTTTGAATATTTTATTAGGATATTTTTGTAAGAGAATGGTATGAGGCTGAGAGTTCTCTATAGCTGGAATCACCCCACTCAATAATCATGGAAAATCCCAAGTTCATGTTGCACCACCCTTGAGGTAGTTTGATACAACACCTGGGGGTAAATAATTCAGCTATACATACCTTCTGAGCTAATATTGGTAGGTTTCTTTGCTATGATCTTGAGTTGGTGGATCTTCCACTCTGGTGATGTTTATACTGGTGTTAGGGCATTCACTTTGATGATGCCAGCCACATTTGCAGAGATACATCCCATTAACAGGGTCATTCATACCCTCGCCTGAATCTATGAACATTTAGGGAATATATATGAAGGGAAACCCCCAAATCATCTTAGCGATCCATTTCAATTTTTGTATGGTTTGATGGAAGAGAATTTCCCCAACTATGAGTATCGGAATACTGTGAGGGTTCCTCATTTTGACTTTCACCCGGATCTTCTCAACAATACCACTATTCTTCCCCAATCATTGATTAATGATGCGGAAATCAAACTATTGAGTGATGTTTCTCAATTTTCTTTCACACCTTACATGGCACCCTATGGATCCATTGTGGATAATAGAAGGGGGTCTTTTGAAGAGTGTTCTTATATCATTGTGCTCTAAGATGGATTTTTTTCTACTCGTATAGAAAAGGTAACCATCAGGGAACCATACGCTCCATATAGTTTTTATAGGAAATTTGGATGCCTTCAATAGGTGACACCTCTCCCTACTACTTTAGTTAAGAGGGATTATCATCCCATGATTCTTCACCAATTGTAGATTCCCATGACGTGGGATGATTCTAACATATAATCCCTCATTCTTCCCACAATAGCCTCAACATACATATAATTAGAGTACACCTAATTTGGGGTAGTCTTCTACCCTAATAGGGCATTGGGAAGGCCAGTTCGATGGGTTCAGAGACTGTTGGTGTTTTTTGATCCTATCCCAACCATGATAGTTGGGCTATTTGTTCCCCTTCATGTGTTAAGAATGTGTTCTACCCTTCATCACATGAATTTGAATGTGGATTCACCCACACAACCCATCTCTATGGAAAGTGACTCAGATCCCACATCTTTGGATGATATGGTCTATGGTCTTATAGAAGTTGGTCGAAGTGGGACATCACTCGGTGATCCTAAAGTTGCTGATAGCCCCCCTCATTTAGTCCCAGAGGCTAAACCATCTATTGGGAGGGAAATTACTATTTCTTGGGTGACTTAGCTCAAGGAACTTCCATCTCCTACAATGATTCTTCCTCATTGTGTACCAACCATATTGGAGGAGGACCAAGATTCTGATGTTATTAAGAGGTATCAATCAATACGAAAATAGGCATAGTGTCAAATCTGTACTCTTTCCATGGAAACTCCCCTGATATATTTTTACAATGAGGAGGATAACTTTTGAAAACTATTTATCGATCTGGGTTTGAGAGGCTTTGATTACCGAAACCTACATCTCTTTGTACACCAAATTATTTTAGCTCGAGAAGATATCACTACTTGTGAAGGTAACCTCACTCAGTTTAATGTTTATCACCACCAAGATAAGACTTTCTAGGATATTAATGATGAGTTGCATCATCTAGAAGCTAAGGAATGAAGTTTTCATGACCTGGTGATTTCCCAATTGGAGGAACTATGCAAGTGCGAGACCCACATGGCTAGAATAAAAGCGCAATTTCAATCATAAATTTCTAATTATGATTCCATCAAATAGAAAGGGAAAGTCCTCCAAAATGTTATGAAGCATGTACAACCAATGGTTGAAGATGAAACTGAACGAAGGGCTATTTTGGAATAGTCCCTTGATGGTTGTTGTCGGGTAGTTATCGACCTACTGGAAAGAGCATGTTGGGCCTTATTGTAATCCATGGGATACCATACACCACCTTCATTTTTTCATTGGGGAGAGACTCAGGATTATTGATTCCCCCCCTCTCTTCTATTGATAAAACAAAAAACATTTAGCTTTATAGTGTTCCTCTTTTACCTTTTCCTACAATATTAATAATTTATGATCGACTATAATTGGAACCATAATATCAATTGGATAATTTATTTGATTCATAATCCAAGATAAAGGAATAATCATGTTATCCTATAATTCTTTCCAAAGAGGATGGGATCAGCGAGCGTAGTTTGACTCTTTCTAGGGTCACATGGAAAACCATACAATCTTTATGCCTTTTTCTTTATAACCCTAATTTTTTCCTAAGCCTATTGTGTTGTGGGATTAGCGGGTATAACATGAATTTTTCTTAGGCCACCCTTTGTTGGTTTTGACCTAAAAATATTTTTATCTCTTGAAGTTTTTTTATTATTTGATGTTTTTCCTAAACCTTACATAAAATAGGTTTAGCAATTTGGTACTCGACATTTTTCCAAGGTTCCCATTGTGGGTTTTAACCCTAGTGAGTATTTTTTTCTTTTTAATTTTCATTTTATAGTCTTAAAAATCAGAATATCATTACTAACATTTTAGGTCGAACAACTTTGACCATGACTTGCAGGGAAAGGACCCTAATTTAGGACTCATTAATCGAGAATGTCCTGAAAACTTTTAGACATGGATGAGGGATTTTTATGGACTCTAACTTGTGATTTATGGATATGGGACATGATATGGGGTGTGAAATCCATAGTACATATAGATATGGGAAAAATCCTCTCCTAAGGTTGAATTTACCTTTGGTTGACATGCCATTTTTTGGGAAACATATGCATAACCACTGGGGCATAGTGTGAATAGTCCAAAAAAGGTGTCTTCAGGACACTGGACATCCATTTTTTATGGACATGGATTTTTTATAGATATTTGGATTTATTTTTCTATAGAGGCACATAGTGGGTGTCCTATTAAGGGAATAATTTGTGGAAGAATGGGGGAATTTATGTTGGTTTTGGTTTAGAAACCAAACCCGCATGAATTTGACTTATGTAAAAGAGGGATAGTACATAGTGTAGTTTAACATCGTATATCCATGAATGTTTCCATGATAGTTCAGAAAGAAATGTTCTATCTCCTTCAAGTATGAGGGGAGAATGATGTAAAATATAATCTGGGGGGTTTCGGAAAATGGGGAATGATGTGATATCTAGATGTCATAGAGGTGTATATATATAATAAAATCCTATCTTGAGGATGAATTTACCTTTGGTTGATAGGATAATTTTGTGGGAAATATATGCAGATCCACCAGGGCATTGTGTTCACAGTAAAACTAAGGTGTCTGTAAGACATTATCCATCCATTTTCGATGGTCAGGTATGGTTAGGGGATTCAGACCTTTTTGGACCCAATGTATGGTGTGCAGAGAGGGGTGCCTGATCATGAAAAGGGGGGATTTTTGGTTGAACTTCACTGAGAATACTAGAAATTGGTAGAGGTATATTTATCTTATCCATATGAGTTGTTTCCTTACGTAGGTATGACCCTTGCACAGGTAGGGACGTGACACTTTTTTTTCATGGCTAGATATGGCATATGAGATTCGAATATCAGTATGTATCCTATGATGATTGAGTCAATATGTATTTAGTTATTTTAAGGCTCATTCCTATACAGATATGATTCACACATATGGATGAAGAATTTTTTGTTTTGGATATAGATTCATCGATGAGGTGAGGCATGTGTCGAACTTTCTGATGCAGAGTCATTTCTTGCACAGGGTCCTGAGGGGAAACGCCCTTTGATGAGACCTAGCCTAATCATGAATATTGGGTGTCAAGTATCATGCAATTTAAACGTAATGTGATTTGAACATTGAAATAGAATCCATGTGTAATTGGAGGATAATCAAGCCAGGATGTTCTGACATGTCCATAATGTGACTATGAAAGAAAGTGTAAACCACGGTTTCGAGGGTTCTTAGAATAGGAATTATTTCATGGGGATTATAATCCATTAGGCATAAAAAATAGGAAAATCCTCTCCTGGGGATGAATTTTCCTTTAGTTGAAAGGGCATTTTTGTAGGAAACATATGCAAAGCCACCAGGTATTTGTATGCATTGTCCAGAAAAGGTGTTCATAAGACATTGGACATCCATTTCCAATGGTCATGGATGATTATGAAGATCCCAAATCACTCAAATCATGTATTTTGACACATGGTAGGAGTGTTCCTGGATTCATTAGAAGCACTCGAGTTGTGATTTAACCATAGGGTTGGGAACTCACCCACACAGATCTAACTCACACATGGGGTGAGGAATTTGTATTCCCTTGGTGGGCTTGGGCCCAAGTTTGGAGATCCTGGAACCTAGGTATTGGACACCCTACATGGGTCTGATTCATTGGTAGAGGGTGGGGCATTTTTTCTATATTTGGGATACCTTTCAATTTAATGTCATATGGTAAAAAATTTAGGTTTCCCAATATATAGGGGAAAAATTAATATTCCTTTTAAAGTCATTACATTAGGGTGATTCATTATAGATTGATTCACCCTGGCTCTATGGGAGAGTCCCCTTTCAAAATTCCTAATCCTGCATGAGCAATTATCGGTGTGAGAAACAAGGGTTAGAAAGGGTTTCACTAAAATGCCTAGGGATAGTAGCATTAAGGAAAATAATAGTGTTTGTCCATGCATTTTAACTTCATGCATTTTAAAAATATATTCTAATAAGTTATCATCATGTAGCATGGATGAATTCATCGTGTAGTTTATTGTTATACTATCAAGATGTCTTCCGAGTAGTTTAACATCGTGTGGAAAGGACGTTGGAAGCACATTTTAATCATCTTGTTTCAATAATGAAATATCAATGGAATCATGCATAAATAATAGATAATTATGCTTGGATATTCTAGGTACACCCCAAAACTAAGTTGGGGAAGAAGGTGTAAACCATGATTCTGGGAGCCCTCGAGTCAGGAGAGATGATGCAAGGCTTAAGAGCTGATTGGCATATAGAAGTAGGAACAACCTCTCTTGAGGATGAATTTTCCTTTGGTTGATTGAAAATTTTTGTGGGAAACATATGTAGAGCCACTAGGGCTTTGTGTTCATAGTGAAATAAAGGTATTTGGAAGACACTATCCATTATTTTCGACAGATGTGGGAGATTACATTGATCTGATATTTCTTGGGGCATAGAGTTTGACAGATGAAAAATAGATGTCTGGGTACATGAAAAATATCCAAAACATGATTAGTTCTAAATCAAGAGATCCTCTATATAGATTTGATTCATATTTATGGGGAATCATGGTCTTTTGACACTTTTAGGATGTAATAATTTAGATTTTAAATCCCCTATATCTATTTACATTTCACATGTGGGGGATTGGGGTATCCATTTTTTGAATGGTGGATGGACTAGGATGAAGTATCTGGGAATAGCTACGTGTTGTGTGAGGGTAGGAATCAAGCCATAAATAGTTCTTGAAAACTATTTATTCCAATATGACATGTTCATAGAGAGGGGGAATTTATATCATGTAGTGGCTAGACGAAGACTTAGGGTCATGGTGTTTATATGTATTCTATGATGGTAAGAATCAATCCATACATAGTTATTTTAGTAAATTAATTACATATTTATGATCTATACATAGGGAAGATGGCATTTTTATGTAGTGGCTGGACCAGGAGAAAGTATCCATGTGTCACAATGTATCCTACAAAAGAAAGAATCAAGCCACACATAGTTGTTGGGGTACTCTTTATTTTTTCATCTTACATAAGAAATTTTTCCAATAGTGAGTTGGTATGCCAATGGTTAATCCTCTTTCATGACTCATAATCCCATGTGAGAAATACTTAGTGTGGGAAACAAGGGCTGAAAGGGATTACTCTATCACACAAGGGGATCAAAAAGAAGGATGGGGAATTTTCCTTCAATTCTTTGTTTTAGCTAGGCCTAAGTTTGATGGTCCAAATGTTGTCTATGTATTTCTAAGGGGCGGTAATGAACCTATATGTGGATCTTACAAAGAAGCTACCTTCCTAGGCCTGACCATTATGCAGGGAAAGGAAGCAATTTTTTGGGTGGTTGCTGGACGAGGATGGAGAATCTGGGCGTAACTACGTATCATGTAAGAGTAACAATCAAGCCACATGTAGTTCTAAAATCCCCCCCCCCCCTGTATAGGTTTGGCTCATACATAGGGAGGGGGTAATTTTTATCTATTTTTTAAAATAATATGATAGTGTACATGTATCCACTATTCATCTAGGGGCAACCATTACCACTACTCCTAATCTCATGTGAGTTATGCGCGATGTGAGAAAGAAGAAATAGCTACGATATACTCTCATAATGTAGAGGATGTTGAGAGTATAATTGAGGAATTTTGTTACCATGTGGTGGTTAGACCACGGTGAAAGATCACTGTGTCACTATGTATCCCATCAGTAAATGGGAATAAAGTTGTATTTAGTTATAAGATAATATATTCCCTATACTGGTCTTACCCATGCATATAAAAGGGGGAATTTTTTATGGTAGCTAGACAAGGATAAAATATCCTAGTGTCACTATGTTTTCCTGAGGGGCAGGAATCAAGATATACATAGTTCTGTAGAATGGAATTGTAGGTGATTGATGCCATAGGAAATGTCCCCTCGGGTGAGAACATTGTTGGGGCCATGAAGTTTAGTGTTAGGTAGTTATAACATAGAATTTCCCTATGCAAGTCTGACCTATATGTTTGGAGAGGGGATTTATTGATTTCGACTGGTGGATTGACCAGGATGTATAATCCAGGTGTAATTACATATCCTATGAGGAATAGAATCAAGTCAAACGTAGTTTTAAGGACTCCCCGTGCTAGTATGAACTATGCACGGAGAGGGGGGAATTTTATACCATACTTTCACAATGATGGGATTATTAAACTACTTTATGTTTTGTCTATATGGGGGAAATCCTAACCACCATTCCTAAGCTCATGGGAGTTATACTCAGTGTGAGAAACATGGAGAGAAAAGGAGTTCCCTTGTAGTATAAGGGAAATAGAGGATATAAGAGAGGCATTCCATGTCATGTGATGGTTGGACCATGACATAGGGTTATGGTGTCTCTACGTATCCCATTAATTAATCGGAATCCAGCCATATGTAGTTCTGTAAAACTCCCTTCGTACATAGGTTTAGGCCATACACAAGGAGGGGGAACGTTTTTTTTCTTTCCCTTGCACAGATATCATTCATGTGCAACAAGTCAATGTTCATGACATAGTGATCACCATTCAATTTAACATCTTTCGGTAAGAATGAAGATGTTATGCAATTTAATGTTGTGCAGTGCAGAAGATGATGCTGAGCAGTTTAATATCATGCAACATAGACAAATATGCTGAGTAGTTTATCATCGTTCATCATGGACAAAGATGCTAAGTATTTTACCATCGTGCAGCGGGGACAACTTCATCATGAAGTTTATTTTCATGCGATTAGGACGTCTTCCATATAGTTTAACTTCTTTTGTGGAGGAATTATTTTTATGCTTTTGTCTATATGAAATATTTCTTCAAGGACCTTAACTTGGTGGGAGATGTGGTGAGCTTTACATCGATTGAAATATGATAATATTCTCCATTGGAGTAAACTTTTCATATAACATATGGTTCTTCCCATTTTGGATCCAACTTTGGAGGTTTCTTCCGGAGTATCACCAGGGTTATGTGGACCAAGACTATTTCCACTTCTAGGGAAGATTAGAGGCGAACCTTCTTATTGAAGGCTCATGCAATCCAATTTTGGTAGGAATCTAAATGGTGCATAGTGTGAAATCTTTTCTCATCCACCCACTCTATCCCATCAACCCATTTTTTGGTTTTTTCATCAGTAGATAGTTGATCATAGAAAATGATGTGGAGTGATGGTAGTTGAATTTGAATGGGAAGAACCACCTCTGTCTCATATACAAACGAGTATGGGGTCACTGGAGTAGTGGTGCAGGTTGTGGTCTTATAAGCCTAAAGATCATGGAGGAGCTTGTTCGGCCATGATTTCTTATCCCTGTCTACCTTATTTTGGAGTATGGTGGATAAGGTCTTGTTTAGGGCCTCTATTTTTCTATTTTCCGCTACATGGTAAAGGGATGAATGATTGGATTTGATACCATACTCTCAGTAGAGTTTTTCCAATTAAATAGAGCATAAATTGGTGCCATTTTCCATCAGTATTATGTGTTAGACACTAAACATGGTGACTATATTGGCTTTCAAAAAGATTAAAATGATTTTCCCCGACTTATTTATGGTATACAACTTCTACCTATTTAGAAAAGAAGTTTGTTGTGGTGAGAATAAACTTGAATTTTCTGGCTAGGGTGAGAAGATATGGTCCCACAACGTCCATTCCCTATATAGAGAATGGCTATGAGTACTTAGCTATGTGAATAAACTCTAGGGGTTGATGGATGATGTTGGCATGGAATTGGTAGGGATGACACTTTTTTTGGGAAATCAGCACAATCCTACATCATGGTGGGTTAATACCAAGCCTTAAAATTTAATGAGGTTTTTCAGATGTTGAATGGTGTGACCCAAAAGTTATGGCCTGAAATTCTTTCATGATGGCTTAAGTCTCTTCTCCATCAATGAACCTGAAAAGGACTCTATTAAGGAATCACTTATAATGGAACTTTTCCCAGTTTTTGCCATTGTACAGCATGAAATTGACTACTCATCTGCATATTTATTATCTTCCAGCCCTATCCGATGGGAGTTATCCCTTTTGAAGATAGTCCACAATGGGGGTCATCCAGCTAGCGGTATGACCGTACAGCTTGGATATGGGGTTGATCTCATTAATTTCTTACAAATTGGACTAAACATATATTAAAATAATTCAATGGTGGGAAATGCTGATGATTGTTTCATTCTGATCCAGATCGGATAGAGCTACGGCTTTATTTTCTAATGCACCAGCTTCTGCATTCTACAAATGAGGGACATAATCCAGTGTCAGCTCTGACAGGAATTTTCCTATCAATTCTTGAACATGTTTCATCAAAGGTATCGACTCCTCTTTCTTGATAGAATAGTCACCATTTAATTTCTTGATGACCAGTTTTTAATTTCCTTTTATCTTCAAGTGTTTGGCTTGAACATTGAGTGCTAGTTCTAGGCCTGCGATAAGGGCCAAGTATTCTGCTTCATTTTTTATGCACCCTATGATAGTATGAAGGAATAAGGAAGGAATTCCATCTCTAGGGATACAAGTATGACTCCCAGACCCACTTTTCTGAATTTAGTGTCTTCCATTCCTTTTACTATTGTGTTTCTAGAGGCATCATCAAAGTGAATTTCCCATATCTGGGAGTTATCTTGAATAGAGAACACTTACTCATTAGGTAACTTAGAAAATAAAAAATCCACATCCATTTAGGGATACTCTACTAGGAAATCTGATAATGTATAACCTTTGATAAATTTCTATGGTTTTAACCATATATTGAATTATTGAAGGACGACTGCCCATAGTGACAGGCATCCAGTCAACATTGGGTAGCTGAGAATGTAGTTGAGTGGGTTGCTACGAGAGACCATGTGGACCTCATGCTGCTGCAGATAATGCTTCAACTTCTATACCACAAATATTAATGAAAGGCATCTCTTTTCAATATTTGAATAATGAGTCTCAACATCGATCATGATTTGACAGAGGTAATAGAGACTATTACCGCTTCAAAAATTATTATTTTGTGTGAGGAAGGAACCTAGGGATCGATCCAAGGTGGTTACATCAAGAATGTGTGGTCTTCCTTAGACATGCGGAATGAGAACTGGTGGACTCAAGAGATATTTATTGATATATTAGAATACTTCTTGAAAACCATCATTACATTGATATTCTGCCCCTTTCTTCATTAACATGTTGAAGGGAAAACATTTTCTTGCAAGGTTGGCCATGAAGAGCTAAATGTAAGCCAGGTGTACCTGGTGTCCTATCAACTTAGTGAGGATGCGAGGTGGTGACATTCCAAGGATGAACTTTTTCTTCTTAGGGTCGAATTTGATGCCATGGTGGATTATTATGAAGCTGAGGAATTTCCCTGAGGTACCACCAAAAGCACATTTTAGGGGGTTTATTTCCAGATTATACTATCATAGTTTATTGAAGATGATTTCAAGATTTGCTAGATGGTATGAGCATTTTCGTGATTTAACCACCAGATAATCAACATAGAATTCAATGAAATTTCCCATGAAGGGTTTGAAGATTCATTTCATGGCACGCTGATTTGTGTTGCCATCATTTTTCAAACCAAAATGCATCATCTTATAGAAAAACACTCACTGGGGATCCCTAAAGGTGGTGTATTCTCCATATTCTTAGGTCATTCAGCTCTAGTTATTTCTTGAATAACCATCCATGAATGAGAGAGTCTCATATCTGGTTGTTGCATTGATCAACAATTATGTGATTGGGACAAGGAAATCATCTGTCAGGTAGTGCTGGTTAAGGTCCTTGAAATTGACGAAGACCCTAATCTACCCATTCTTATTCTTGATGGGGATAATGTTCACTAGCTATATTGGGATATTGGACCTCCTGAATGAAGTTATATCTAATGAGATTGTCGACTTCAGCCCCTATTTTGGCAGCATGGGTTGAGTGTTTCCTTCTGATGGATTCCATGTAGCCATGGTGCCCTTCTGGTAGGCCCAGGTGGTGATTGACCACCTCATGATCAAGGCCTGGCATTTCTATATAGTTCCAAGAAAAAACATCTTGATTATTCTTTTGGAAAGAGCCATATACCAATTTTTCTTCAAAAGGAATAGCCACACTAACCAGAGTGGGTCATGGGTCTTCTTCTGTACCCAAGTTGATTTCCTTAATTTCATCAATGGTGGTAGACATACCTTTCTCAAAATCAAGAGGGGTATCCTAAATATCTTATTTTTCTTCCTCCTCCACATCTTCATCATATTCCTATTCATGTTTTTATAGGGAAATAATTCTTGAGATGATCATTCCATAATTGGGGGAAGATTCATAATTTTGGTGTCTGAGAAGTGAAGTCGCCTATTCTATCTCAGCCATCAGTGGATGATTCTCTAGAGATGACACAATGATGGGTGGAATATTTTTCTCATCTTCTTTGAATGATGAGATACTTCCTCATACCGCTATGGGAAAGGTAGGGATTTCATGGGGTTTTGATGACAGTTCATGGGGAATTTTATCCAAACATTCCCAATTATATTGAGATTTAATGAGCCTTTCTACATTATCAGGCTCAAAAACCATAAATGAACTCATGATGACTTATAAATATGTGACTGAATTTTGACTTCTTCCATCAATCTGATTGATGGTCAGTATATATTCCTCCCCGAGCTACTTTGGGGGATTGGTGGGAACCATTTCCAAACTGTTTAGGGTGGTGAACCAATAAAGTTTGTTAGCTGAGGGTTATTTCCCCTTTGTTTCATAGAACCATACATCAATATAATGTGATTCACAGATGTAAAATGGATCCTTATCGCTGTGTAGTGTACCACTCTATCCATTAATACTATATTTCAAGCATTGATGGTATGAGGAGGGGATGGCTGAATGTTTATGTTGCTAGGGCCTCCTTAGAAGGGCGTTGAAGGCCATATTATTTTATACTAACAAAAATAATGGGTGAGCTATGAGGTCACCGAATTTGGTTTCGAGCTTAATTTTGCCTAACTGATTTTGCTTGCTTTTTTAGTATCCCAACAGAGTTGTGGTATTGGGAGTCAGGTCACCCTCATTGTAGCCCATCTAATGAAGTGTCCATAGTGGGAGGAGACTAACCCCAAATCCATTTTTAATGAAGAATTTTTGGATATTGATGTCATTTATTATGAGAGACACATATAAGGGTTTTTTGTGTCCATTCATGGCGGAGTATACATCTTGATCTACAAAGGAGATAACTATGTGGAATTTCATAGGATTGGTCTCTGTTCGATAGACTTAAGTGGTGGATACTTAGGCTTCAAACTCTTGGGGACTTAGAAAAGATTCTATTAGTGTTTCCTTGAGATTTTTTGATAGATTTAGTGTATCCATGATTGAAATCTTAACTGGTACTGAATTTATCTGCTTTATAATATCATATTTCTGATCTAAAGGCCAACACTTCCTAGCTTGGGGATTTTCTTTCATAGGTACTTTAGAGCCTTGAGCATTTTATGAAGATGGAGTGAACCTTTAGGTCAGAATTGGAGGATCTTCTATTCATTGTGGATTGGGTCAGGCATGTCTGCTCCTCTGCCAAGGGAAATTGGTCATATGTTCTTCCTATGACAGATATTTCAAAAGGATTTGATTAGGATGGCTCCCCACGGGGGCAGGAGAATTTTCCTATCCCTATTTAAACCATTGGAGGGTCCTTCCATGAGATTCTAAAACACTAGAATTTTGAGTGGGGGTGTGGCCATAAGCTTGATTTATGACATGGATTCAGCTCTCTTGATATCCCTGGCTTCTATGGTATCTTCCTTCATCCCCCATTGGGTGTAGGGAATTCTAGTTGATAACCATATTCATAATCAGAGAAGGGATCCATCAAGTGGATGACATTGACAGAACTAGAAATCATCTCCTCTTATGATGATTATTTTTCATTATCATTTTCCACCCACTGTGCTATTTGGTGGGGCGGTTCCCATTGTGTGGTTTGGTCGGGTGGTTCTCGTGTCCTCAAATTCTATGGCATAAAATTTGATAGTGTTAAAGCCAACATTTTCATTGGTTCAAGGTAATCTCCCTACACTTTCTTTCTTCCCTTTTCATTAGACTTCTTTCTGAATGTATATCCCTTTGAGGATTGTGGAGCTGAGGATGATGGATGTGTTTCATTGAGATCTATTGGAGGTATAGTTGGTTGGTTCAAATATGCCTGGAGTATACCACGAGCTCGGTTGACTATTTTCTGATTCATCCAACTATAAAAATTCATATCCTTCTTGTTAAAAACTTTTTTCCAATCCCCTTCTTCGTTCGGATTAGTGGTGGAAACATATGTCAATTGCGATGGCGGTGGTCCTAGCTTGACATTCCTAGAATAAATCATCTTTTGCAAAACATATTTCAAAAAAAAACATGCCTGGATGGTGTGTACGAATATATGGTGGAAGGGAAAATAGTATGGCTATTTATCAAGACCTACATTATCATCCTCCTTCAGCTCTGGTAGCCAAATAAAGTTGCAATTCAGAGTTGCTGTGAATTAGCCATGGACTTGATCATCCCAGAATGAGAAAACATTATTTCTCTATTCCTAGAATTGATTACTCTTGGTTACCCACTTCTCATCTTTCCGATGTGGAGGTGACTACTAACATATAGAGGGCCATGCACAATTTTACAGGGGACATGGAGCTGGAGCTAGTGAAGGGGGTGGCTTAAGCGGGACATAAGCCACTTCAAATTTCCCTTCTCGTTTTAATGGGGCTGCTAGTGATACCTGCGACTTAAGATAGGTCCATTGTAATGAATCCTATATCCTTTGATCAATGAAGTATACGTCCCGAAATCCACTTGTATATTTCACTAGAATAGCTGGCGTTTTTAGGTCATCATAGAGGTTGTCAATGCATATGGCCAACATTTCATCTTGGTGGAGTGACCTATTCAATGAGTAAGTCAGACCTTTCCATCTGGTTATGAAGTCAGAGACTCTCTCATTCTCTCACAATTTGAAATTCATGAGATCACTAACTGTAGTTTTTGAAAACATCAAGCTAAACTAAAATAGGAACTATCACCAAATATCCTCCTATCATATTATTGAGTAATCTTGTAAAATGGTGTACCAGACAAAGGCTGAACGTTATAGGGTTATCAAAAAGAATCTGAGATTTACAGTTTCTTATTACATCAGGGTTCCCATCATGGGATCACCATAATAAGACTAGTGCATTAGATTTTTTTTCTTATTACCCTAAGGCATTTAACACTACAAATATGGGATTCCAAGAATTTGGTGGAGGTGGGACATTTCTCACCCAGTCAGGGTAAGGTTTCCATTTTGGTTGTATCAGAGCATGCCTCCCCTCCATTGATTCCAATCGAGTTTTAAATAACTTGATGGTATTCAAGATTTCTTTATGCATGTATTGTTGGACCTAATAATTAGTGGGCACAGTAGGGGGAAAGATTGGATGTTTTAGTGATGTTGGAACATGAGGTTGATACCTAGTTAGGGGCATATTCTGGGGATTTTCCCAAATCAGTTTTAGTTGCTTCCTCAATGGAGAGAAATTTCGATATCCTTCAGGGATTTAGTTTAGATAGAATGATGGACATGGATCTGGCTTGGATGATATTTACAGCATTAATTAATCTATCAAGATGATCCTTTGAGGTAGACATACATCTGATGGAAGTGCGTGTTGTCTCTCCACCTGAGGAACATACCCAATAAGATGAATTTCTTGTATCAGCTCAACACTGATTTTCCTTGGATCTTTCATTTATTCTTGTTATTGAGAAAATATTTCCTCATGTGTGGGGGAATTGTTTTCAGAATTAAGAGGTGGTGGGTTATAGACCTTGTTTTTATTCTTCTCATTGTTGTGGATTCATGTGGTAGTAGGTGGTGGATTGACTAAAGGGGAACCCAAATTTAAGGAAACTATTTTGTTTTTGGTGTGCACCTCTCTAGGCTCAGTGTGAAACATCTCTGGGATGGAACCCTCTTCTTCAGTTTCCTCATTATTTGTATCATTTTCAACAAGGTATGTGGGTATAATGTCCATGATGTTCACCAATTCATACCACATTTGGGGTGGCGTACCAGGTGTTGAATGGTAGGGGAGATTATTACATAAATTTTTGGATCTTCTGTGTCCATTCTATGATACTCTTTAGGATTATTTATGAATAGTGAATCAAAGGGATCCTTGATATGATTTTACAGTACATATCTATTTCAAGGGATGTGGGATGTGGGATGAGATAGAACAAGTGACCCCTCTATTAATCATTCTCCCTAGTCAGGAGAAGACAGATGCTCATTGGGTGTGTATTTGAGGTAAAAATTCCCTCATCTCAGTGGTCTAGGGTTTCTCCCATTCCTTTATTGACGTTCCATGGTCCATATTTGCTGGTCTTACGGGGTAATTTTGTGTTAAAAATTCCCCAATGCTTGTAGGATGGGGTTGGACTCATAGTTCAGTGGTTGTTGCTACCATTTCCACCATCTTGATCTAACGCATTCTCATGCGGGTGTCAGTCAGATATGGCACTGAGTCTACATGTGAATTACTTGATTCTAAGGACATGATTAGTGCTCGTTTATTGGATTCCATTACACAGGAATCCTATAGTATGTTCTCTATGGCCTAGTTTAGGAGCTTCTTTATGGCTTGCTCTCATCGGGCCGAATACTTCTGAGACTTACTCAAGGCCAGTTTTTGTGGTGAATTCTACCTTTTCTCATAAGAAACATCATTTTATTGTCATCCGGGGATAATGAAATTTTAGGTTGTCACTTCCAGTGGGTTATTCTAGACAGAATGTTGGGGAAGTGTATAGCTCCATGTTAACCCTATCCTTTAACATGAACACCAAACGGGGTATCACTGATAAGGAAGTGCAACTTGTGTAGTTCATGGAGGTAGGATAGCCCAAGGTATTTCCTTTTCCTTTTTGATTATGGTCATTATGCATACGGGAGGACTTCCGGGTTGACCTGATGGTGAATCTCTCCAAGGACATTAACATGGTATGCATAACCTTCATAGGGAAGAAATTTCACATTCAACTGGCATATATTTTTATAGATATTGAGGAAGATGTTATGTATACATTCTTCTGAAAACTCTCTTGGTATCTTGTATTAAAAAGTATTTGTATTCCAATACATCATGGGTATTTAATCCCTACAAATTTTTCTACTCACAAGAAACATATATTTTTTTTTTATTCAATGGAATCTACTTCTTAATCCACATATTTTGACTGCTCCTTAATGATTTCATTCCATGCAGTGGGGTTAGCCGGAGTCTCGTTGACATGTGAACGGTACGAGGGTGGATTGGAAGATGAGTGTGGCCCCGATTTTTCCTCTGTTTTAAAAAGGATATCACATTTCATGGATTGAGTACCCATGCATCATACTCCATTTTTAAAAGTTCCTCATCATATGAGGGATTTTCTTGTAGTTGAATCGATGAGGGGATGACCTTCTCACCACCATAAATTTTGACTATAGGGAGGACCTTCATAGTCGGTGTCTTGATAGAGAGGAATACCATCGTATATTAGTTTATGGATGTAGAGATAACTTCTATGTTGTATACCCTGGGAAGGACCTTCTGGGTGGACCACATCAAGGGGAGGACCTTCTAGATGCTTGACATCATTAAGGGGAGGGCCTTCACAATGAATACTATTATGGAAAAGAATACCATCATAACTCTGGATACATGGAGAGTATCTTCATTGTGCATTGGGGGGATTTAGGATTTACTGTAATATGGGGAGGACCTTATCATTGACTGATGTTACTAAGGGGAGGGCCTTCATAGTGACTATCATCATGGCGAGGACTACCATTACAACTTGATGTTTGACTATAGTGAGAAACATATTAGCAGTGTATACCCTAGGGAGGACCATCAGGGTAGAGTATAATAAGGGGAGGACCTTCTTTCTGTATGATCTTCTAGTAAAAGTAAAGGATACCCAAAAAACGTCAGGATATAGGTTCTCATGATCGATTGTTTATGTCCCACAGAGTAATCCCCTATGGGTTCTCTGGGGAGGACCTTCAGAGCTACTGGTCGCGACATTGTAGGGAGGACATACTCAATGACTAACTTCACTTCCATAATTTGGTAATAGATCAATAGGATCTTGATCCCCTATTGATAGATATTTTATGGCATCAAGAACGCCTTCTTCTAGTAGAGAAGAATCATGAGTGTTATCTTCATTGTCCGATTTCATTTGGCATGTTTTATTTCTATGCTCTCTCTTATGCACAATTGGGTCTGCCTACTGTTGGTAACAACATTCACATATTGGTCCCTATCTAGTTGGTTTTTGTGATTTCACCAGGATACACCAATGAACATCTTGAGTTATGGTAGGGATATATGCCTGCCCTGGATCGGACACCATGTTGGACTGGTGTCCCCTAGTTGTAAATAGTATATGTTCTCGATCCAGTTATTATTGTATCGTGGAATATAGTCATTGAACCTCTTGGACCGAATCATGGATACTGGTCTTCTCTAGAGTGATTATCTAATTTGGTGGATGAATCACCCTGGTCTGGGAGATCGAGTCATGGGCCTAACCCCTCGATTTTTCCACCAATGTAGTGACATCTTGATAGATATGGAGGATATGATCTAGAATTGGCATTTGATCCTCCATCATTACAAGTATGTGTTTTGATACGTCTTTGTGTGGAAGAGGTATGAATGCCTATTTCAATGTTGGACCAATAGTTTGTGCTTAATCTGTTCCTCCATGGTTGCCAGTGTGTACTGGTAGGTCTCATGTGTGAGGGAAGAAGAATGATTATGCACCCGAATAGATAGGATAAGCCATCTATTTTCTCCAATTTCCACTATATTTGACTGGTGGGATTTATATTTGTGACTAGAAATTTTCGTCTCCTCATTTTTCACCATATTTTTCTCACATGATTGATTTTCATCCATAGGAATTTGACTCTACTCATATTTTCATACTACTATATTTGGTTGATGGGATTCATATGCACTGGCAATGTCACATGACTACCCATAATTTTACACCCTTTTTAGATAGTGGGATTACTGTGCATCAACAAAAATTTTCACCTACTTATAGATGTTTTCCATACTATTTGGATGATGGGCTTCATGCGCATTAGTAAATATTTTCATATGCCTATAAAATACCACTCTATCTATTCGGTTGGACCAGCGAGCATTGGTAGGAATGTGATTTTACTTATATTATGCCACCCTATTTCCCTGGTGGGATTCATATGAGCAAGCAGGTATATTCATCCACTCTTAAATTGAAACCTTATTTTTGTGATGGACTTCAATATGAGGGGAAAAATTGTATGACTATCCATTATATTCCACCAAATTTGTGTGGCAGACCACATACTTAGGAACCTTGGTGATAACCTACTCATTATCATGAATTTTCCTCCCTCGGCAGGTAGCCCAAGGGGCCAATGTCTATTGGACTTTAACAGGTTCCCTCAGTATGGGATCCTCTTCTGATTTAGAATATTAGTTCGTACATCACTGGTGGTGACATCCTCCGGTAGGAGCCCTTGAGCGGGGTTCCTTTGTAGGTGATATGAATTCATTGGTGTCGAACTCAACTTTTTTCCTAATATAAGGGTTGTATTTGTTGTCACATTATGGATATAGGATCCCAAAATGATTTAAAACGGCTAGTGGTTCCATCTTGTGGTGGATTTCCCGTTGCGGGTGAAGAGGCATCTTGTGATATTTAGAAAATTGGAGGGCCTAACATCCTTCGTCCACCATGGGGAGTGCACCACTTTGGTGGTACTCTTTGATCAGTGTTATTAAAACCCATCATTGAAGAAGCTATGTAGGTGATGAAGTCTGTTTCATTGGGGATTTGATCACCTGTTCAGACACTAATGCGTGTGTCTGGGAAATATTGTTGAGATGCCATTTGGATCAAAGAGAGCTCTGTGAATCCAATAATACATGTAACAGGCACATAAAAATAAACCCTGTCATGGTGTCATCCCATGATCACATGCATGATTGGTAATATTTCTTGGTCCTCTTTATTTTTATTGTGAATGGGGCTTGTCATGGGGTGATCGGCCACCTTGATTAATGATTCACATCAGGTTCACCATTTTTGTTTTGACCCGATTCACCTCATACCAGGGGCCGATGAAATTCCTTGATGGATAGATACCCATTTTTCATTATTATGAAAGGCTTCATGTCTATTAAAATATACATAGATATTCTCCAATGAGTTTATTCATGTATCCAGAAACACCCAACGACCCGTGTATCCATGATCCAAGAACCTTATTTCCAAAGGCAGGCACTCGTGGGATGTCGATTTGGTCAACGACACTTAAGGAATCTATTGGTCGAGAGGAAGGGAGGTCAGGCTCATCACACCCTTTTGGGGGAAATTATTTATTACTCTAGGAATATCTTATAGATTTCATCAATGTTCATATATTCATGAATCCTTGGTTCTTTACCAAGCATGTGTCCATGGATTACCCCTCGGTAGAAAGGTTAACCACATATATACGCATGGGTTGGGAATTACTTATATGATGATAGTTTAAGCCCTATTCTGAGGTTATCTAGAGTATATCATTATCCTAGGAGTATAGAAATTGTTTCGATATTGGGATTGAACCCATAAGATGGTATTCCCACGTATTCTCATGATAGAAATCAGAACCCAAGTAGTTTAGTGCAACTTAACAAGAAACTTCACCTTTTAAGGTCATGTGATGGGGACCCATCCATGTAGTTTTAGCATCATGTGTTGAGGACGTCTTGGTGGAGGATTCCTAGTTATCATTTCACATGGGTCTTATACCGAAGCATCTTGGGATGATCAAGAGAGGCATGGTCTCCTTGTTGGATATAACCATACTAGGGATATGTCCCAATGAACTCTAGGGTGATTTGGGTGTTGGTTTGAACCTTGAGGAGGATTCCTATGTATCCCAGTTAGCAGGGAATAAAATCCATCATATTTTGGTTTAAGTTGGGGACTATACCATAAAGGAGGCCTTGTTTGCGGGGGGGGGGGGGGCATGATTGGGGATTGTCCTTTGAAAAGATCCCCCCTGAGCTCGAGCCTTCAGACATGTGTCCTGCGTATCCTGGTTAGAGCAGGAGTGAATGTACTCTTAGTTATTTGAGTAGGACTTACATGTAGAAGTTTCCCATTTGAGCTAGGTCCTTCAAGTAGGTATCCTACGTATCCTAGTCAGAGAAGGAATCATAGTTCTTGTAGTTCATTTCATGGGGATTACATGTGGACGATGACCATTTCTTGAAGTTATATGGGTTCCATGATCACTGCCAACCTCTATTCCCACTTGATTCATTCTTGGTGTGAGAAACAAGAGGAGGCAATGGATTTGGATATCGCATGTCCCACTTAATCTACCGATAGATGGTACCAGATCCCAAAGGGAGAGGGAGAGAGAGATATGGGATTTGAATGTTCCAATCCCGTCTCCCGTGTTAATTTCCAGGATATCCATGTTTGGAAATCAATCTAAATGTATCCTGAGATGATCCCAATAAGAGTCAGAGCGCCACCTCCCATCGAATGGTTAGGGGATTTCCTCAGGGATAATTCCATGAATTGAGTTAGAGGAAAGGTATAAATCCATGATTCTCATCAAATAAAAAGCATGCATGATCTATTTGGCTTGTCACTATCCCTCAATGAATGGAAAATCTAGTGGTTACACTTGATCTCTAGAATGGATTGGTTCATATGAGTATTCCAAGGTTTGGCCTCGGGTTACCATGGGAATGTATACTTAGAGACATTCTGGGGGTCCAAACCCTTTCTAGGATTACCCACATGACTCTGCATACCAAGGGTATGTAAACTCAAAATGACATGTTGATGTGCCCAATAGTTTTATCATACCAGTTCGATGACTTTGTAAGAGGTTTGGCCAAATGATGATGGACTGGTTAGTAGAGGGGATTATAAATATTATATGGAAATAGAAGGGCATGATCGGGACTGGAAGACAGAAAGCCAAAAGGTACCCATTCCATGTACAACTTGTTCATGAAAGGTGGGGTACCCTCTGCATGGAATACTTTCATGTGGGTGGAGGGGTCGTCTGTGTACATAGGTGGTATGAAGACCTGGATGCGGTCTGCATAACAAAGTAGTACACATCCTTAGGTTCCATCCACATACCGTGGTGGTATGTGGTGATGGATTCCATCTATGAAGTATATCTCTATGTGGGGAAGGGTTTCGTTTACACAAATATGTGCTATGTGGCATGCCTAATTAAAGAAGGTAAATTAGTCCTACAATTCTTAAGAAGTTCATCCATAAAGAGAGTATGGTTGAGGGTACTCCAACTAGGTTCACTGTTTTTCCCATATAATTATCCATCCTTTTTATGGTTAAAAACATTTTTATACCTGATGGAAATAGTTCATTGTTTTATTCTTCATCGATCGTTTTCCTTCAAAGTCTTCTATTCATAAACTCCAATATCTCTAAAAATCCTCCTTTTTTTCTTAGTTCCCCTTGTGGTCGTTTTTATAGAGTATTGGGGAAGAAGAATCTTTGGGCATGTGAAACCCTTTTCAGAAGCCCATTGAGGGATCATCCAACCCATGGACAACTCGGTCAACTGAGGTTTTCAGTGTTATAGATCACGTCAGCAGAAATCACTACCTATATCCCATGAATGATGTGGTTTGTGGGATGCTGCTAGCCCCGCCTCATCAGTGAACTTCTTAGTCTGTAGGGATGGCATGTGGGAACTTACTTCTCCCTCACGTTTTCTCCAACAACACAATTCACAATTCCCTGGTTCGCTATTTTCATCTCATTTGCAAGTGACATGGTTCGATGTCCAATGCTTCATGGGCCAAGATTGTGCTGGTTGTCCGTATACTGCTATATTAAATGTATGTTCCTTCCACAGACCTTTCCTGGTAACCAGCACAAGGACCAGTTTGGGTCCTTTTCCAAATTGTATTTCTTTAATCTTCTCCTCAAATTTTCATTCCCACATGCATCTCTATCCTTTATCAAATTTGTGACTGGATTTTCTTTCCCTTTGATGATTATTCAAGACCCTACAGATGTTTATAGGTTTTCAAGGTATTTTTTATTTTTTATTGGGTTTTTAGATTATTTTGTTTTTTAAATTGTTTTTATGGTATTCTAGGTGTGTTAAGTGTTTTTTAGAGTTTTTAGGGTTTTGTGGGGTTTTATGGGTTTTAGGGGTTTAAAGGGTTTTGATGTTTTCTTCCAGGTTTTAATGGGAATTTTTAGGGGTTTTATGGGTTTTAGAGGTATTTATGTGTTTTTTAGTTTCTTTTATTTTTTATTTTTTATTTTTTTAGTGATTTTTATGGTTCTTTATGGTTTTTGGGTTTTTTAGGATTTTATGGGTTTTTAGGGATTTTAGGGTTTTTAGTATTTTTAGGGTTTTTTGGGGGGCGTTTTTTGTTTTCTTGGGGGGGGGGGGGGGTAAAGGATTTTTTATTTTTTTAGGGTTTTAGTTTTTTTCATATTTTTAAGGTCTTATAAATTATTTTAGGGGTTTTAAGGGTATTTAGTGTCTTTAGAAATTTTCAAGGGTTTAGGGTTTTATGTGTTTTTAGGTTTTTGTTGGGGTTTTATGGGCTTTAAGGTATTTAGTTTCTTTTAAGGGGTTAAAGTATTTTTATGTTTTTTGGGGTTCTAGGATTTTCTAGCATGTTTAAGTGATTTTAGGGGTTTGGGGGTCATTTAGGATTTTTTATTTTTATTGACTTATAGGAGATTTAGTGGTATTTTGTTCCTTTAGTGTTTTTATTATTTTTAGGAGCATTTAGGGTTTTTATGGTTCTTTAGGGGTTTCAAAGTGTTTTATGGCCCTTTTGAGTTTTGGATTTTTAAGGTACCTTTAATGTTGATATTGTTTTTATTTCTATTTAGTATTTTTAGGGTCCTTTAGGGGTTTAGGGGTTAACTATTCTTTTAGGGTTTTTTATTTTATGGGTTTAAGTGATTTTTATGGTTTTCAGTGGATTTTATTTTGGTTTTGTAGGTTTTTAATGGTTTTATGGGTTTTAGTGTCTTTTAAATAATTTTAGGGTGTTTTTTTGTGGTGGTAGTGTTTTTATTTTTTTTAGGGTTTCTATGATGTTTATGGGATTTTAGGGTTTTCGGGGTGTTTAGGGTGTTTTAGTTTTTTTTTATTTTTAGTGTTTTTAGGGTTTTGGGGTTTTGGGGTTTTCAGGGTTATTTTGGTCTTTTAGGGTTTTTATGGTCTTTTAGGGTTTTGAGGGGTTTTAAGGTTTTCAGTGTTTTTAGGTTTTTTATGGTTTTAAGGGGGATTTTGGGTTTTATGATTTTTTATTTCCTTTTTGGAGTTTTTAGGTTTTTTAGAGTTTTAATGGTTTTATGTTGTTTTTAGCATTTTAGGGGTTTTAAATGTTTTTGTGTTTCAGGGTATTTAAGAGGTTTTTGGGTCCTTAAGGTATTTATATTATTATTTAGTGTCTTTTTGGGTTTAAAGGTCTTTAACATTATAGTTGTTTTAAATTTTTTTGGGGTTTTTTGGATTTTAGGGGTTTTAGATTAATTTAGTAGGTTTAAGAATTCTTTAGTGTTTTTAGGGGGGATAGGGTTTTTATTTTTTTAGGGTTTTAGTGGATTTCATGTTTTTTTAATCGTATTTTTGTTTTAGCGTTTTTAGAGGTTTTCGGGATTTTAGGGTGTTAGGGTTTATCTTTTTTATGGTTTTAGCGGGTTTTGGGGGTTTTATGGGTTTTAGAGATTTCATGTTGTTTTACGGTTTTTTTGGGTTTTTAGGGTTTTAAGATATTTAAGGTATTGAGGGTCTTTTAATGTTTTAATAGGGTTATTTAGGTGATTTTTGGGGTTTTATGGGTGTTAGGGTGTTTAGAGATTTTTAGAGGTTTTTGGGCCTCTTAAGGAAGATTTATGGTTTTTAGGGTTTCTAATGTTTTGTGCGCTTTCAATGTTTTTAGGGATATTAGTTGGTTTTGGGTTTTTACAAGTTTCTAGGTATTTTCTATGGTTTTTAGTGTTGTTAGGGTTTTCATGAGTTTTGAGGTTTTTTTGGTATCTTGGGGGTTTCAGGGCTTTAAGCAGTTTTTAGGGGTTTTATGAGTTTCAAATCTTTTTTAAGGTTATTCAGGATTTAATGGTTTCTAGTGTGTTTAGGGGTTTAAGTTTTTTTTAGTGTTTTAGGGTTATAGGGGTTTTCTCATTTTAGGGTTTTATGGGTTTTTAGAGTGTTTTAGATTTCTTAGGCGTTATAAGTGTTTTTAATTTTTTTATGGGTTTTAGTGTTTTAGAGGAATTTTATGGTTTTTAGGGGTTTTAATAGTTCTTAGGGTTATCAATGTTTTTAGGGATTTTAGGGTTTTAGTGGGTTTCAAGGTTGTAAGGGTTTATAGGGTTATTAGTATTTCTAAGGTTTTTTGGATTTTTAGGGGTTAACTGATTTTTTAGGTATTTATGGTTTTCAATGCTTCATGGGGGTATTTTGGGATTTTAGAGATTTTAGGGTATTTTTAGGCCTTTTGGGGGTTCTAGGGGTTTTTATAGTTTTAGGTTGTTTAGAAATTATTTAGGTTTTTATGGGTTTTAAGGATGTTTATTGTTTTAATGGGTATTTTTGTGGTTTTAGATATTTTTACGAGTTTTTTAGTTTTTTTTGATTTTGAGGGTTTTTTAGGGTTTTAGGGGGTTTTAGGGTTTTTAGTATTCATTAGGGGTTTTAGGGTTTTCTTACGGGTTTTATTGGTTTAATATATTTTAATTTTTTTAGGTTTCTAGGGGTTTTCAATGGTTTTTTGTATTTTGTAGTTTTTTTATTTTTTAGGGTTTTAGGGTTTTTAGGGTTTTTATGAGATTTAGGTTTGTAAGGTTTTTGTATATTTTTTATTTTTTCCAATATTTTTTGGGATTTTTTGGGGTTTTTGAGTTATATTAGAGTTTTTAGCAACTTAAGGGTTTTTATGTTTTCATAGGTTTTTTATTTTTTTAGAACATTTTTGTTATAAGGGTTTTAGGTTTTTTATGTTTGTTTTTATGGTTTTTAGGTTTTAGGACATTTATGTATATAGGTTTTTAGGGGTTTTAGGGTCTTTAAGTTGTTTTATGGGTATTTTTTATTTTTATTTGGGTTTTAGAGTATTTTAGGTTTTTAGGGTCTTTAAAGGTATTCTTAGGGGCTTTGGGTATTTTAGAGGGTTTTATTATTTTATGGATTTTATGATTTTAAGGGTTTTTAGAATTTTTAGGGTTTTTTGGGGGTTTTTTTGGATTTTTTGGGTTTTTAGTGTTTTTAGGGGTTTTAGAGAGGTTTTAGGGATTTTTGGGTTTTTAGTGTTTCTAATCTTTACATTTTTTAGGTTTTTCTAGTTTTGGGGTTTTTTTGGTTTTTATGTTTATGGGTTTTACGTGTTTTACGAGTTTTTATGTTTTTTTTATTTTTTGGGATTTTTAGTTTTTTATTAGTTTTTAATGTTTTTTGAAATTATATGGGTATTTTGTTTTTTATGGTTTTTGGGATTTTTAGGGTTTTTGTGGGTTTTTAATGTTCCAGAGGTTTTAGGGATTTTAATGATTTTAATATTTTTTAGGGCTTTAGTGTTTTTTGGGATGTTAAGGGTTTTTATGGGGATTTATGGGTTTGCAGGGGGTTTTATGGTTTTTATGTATTTTTAGGGTTGTAGGGTTTTACGGGTTTTATTGGGTTTTAAAGGTTTTGGAATTTTTAGGGTTTTAGGGTGTTTTAGTGTTTTAGGGGGTGGTTTAAGGAATTTAGGGTATTTAGTGTTTTTTTGGTTTTTTAGTGATTTTAGGTATTATTTTGGTTTTTGGGGTTTTTGGTATTTTTAGGTGTTTCATGTGTATTATGTTTTTTTTCTTCGGTTTTCTGGGTTTTCAAGGGGTTTCACATGTTTAATCGGTTTTTAGGGTTTTAATTGGGTTTATGATTTTTTGGGGGTTTAGGGGTTGTTTATGGGTTTTGAAAGGTTTTAATATTTTTAAGGGATTTTTAGAGTCCTTTGGGAGTTTTAAGTGTTTTTATGTTTTTAATGGTTTTTAATATTTTTGAGTCTTTTTAGGGGTTTTAAAGATTTTTTTAGAGTTTTTTGGGTTTTTTGGGATTTTTGGGATTTTTGGGGTTTTAAGGTGGTTTTAGGGTGTTTTATGCATGTTTTAAAGGAATCGAGGCCTTTTAGGGGTTTTAAGGTTTTAAATACTTTTTAGGGGTTTAGGTTTTTTATTTTATTTTTTAGGGTTTTAGTGTTTTCGTGGCATTTTAGGGTTTTTAGTGGGTGTTAGCGATTTTAGGTTTTTTAGGAGTTTGTTAGGGTTTATGGTTTATAGTGAAGGGTATAGGGTATAGGGTGTAGGTTTTTGGATTTAGGGTGCATGATATAGATTTTATGGTGTATGGTATAGGGTGAAAGGTGTAGGGTATCAGGTGTAGTGCTTAGGGTTTATGGTTTAGGGTTTAGGGTTCAGGGTTTAGGTTCTAGGGTTTAGGGTTTAGGGTGTAGGGTGTAGGGTTTAGTGTATAGGGTTTAGGGTGTGTGTTATAAGATTTTGGGTGTATGTTTTAGGGTTTTGGGTGTATGGTATAGGGTTTATAGTGTAGGGTTTGGGGTTTAGGGTGTGCGGTATAGGGTATCGAGTGTAGAATTTTTGGTGTAGTGTATAGAGTTTAGGGTGAAAGGTTTATGATTTAGGGTATAGGGTATTGGTTTTAGGGTGTAGCATTTTGGGTTTATGGTCCAGGATTTTGGGTGTAGGCTATAGGGTTTAGGGTGTAGGGTATGGAGTTTAGAGAGTAGGGTTTATGGTTTAGTGTGCAGGGTATGGGGTTTTGGGTGTTGGTTTTATGGTTTTGGGTGAAGGGTTTAGGTTTTATAGTTTAATGTTTAGGGTATAAGGTTGTTGGTTGTTGGTTTTAGGGTATATGGTGTAAGGTATATGGTATGTGGCATAGGGTGCATGATTTAGGGTTTAGGGTTTAGGGTTTAGGGTTTAATGTTTAGGGTATGGGGTCAGATTGTAGGGTGTAAGGTTTAGTGTGTAAGGTTTATGGTTTAGGGTGTAGGGTATATGGTTTAGTATGTACGATTTGGGGTTTATGGTGTATGTTTTGGGGTGTAGGGTGTATTTTTTAGGGTGTAGGTTCTTGGGTTCCGGATTTAGGGTCTAGGTTATAGTGTTTCTGGTGTAGGTTTTAGAGTTTATGGTGCAGGGTATAGGGTTTAGGGTTTTTGGTTTAGGGTTTAGGGTCTAGGATATGGGGTTTAGATTGTAGGGATTGGGGTTTATTGTGTAGAGTTTATGGTTAAGGGTGTAGGGAATAGGGTTTTGGGTCTAGGGTATTGGGTATAAGGTTTAGGGTGTTCATTTTAGGGTTTGAGGTGTATGGTATAGGGTTTAGGTTACCAAAATTTGGGTTTTGGGTGTAGGGTATAGCATTTAGGGTGTAGGGTTTTTGGTTTTGTGTGAAGGGTATTTGGTTTAGGTTATAGGGTTTTGTGTTTGGAGTTTACGGTGAATAGTATAGGGTTATTAGTTTATGGTATAGGGTTTAGGGTGTAAGGTTTTGGGTTTAGGGTGTAGTGTATAGGGTTTCCGATTTACGGTGTAGGGTATAGGGTTTTGGGTTTTTTGGTAGAAAGGTATAGGATTTAGGGTTTTAGTTTTTTGGTTTTATTTTTGTTGGTTTTAGGGGTATTAAAAATTTTGTGGTTTTGGGAGGTTTTTAGGTTTATTAATGTTTTTATGTTTTTTAGGTTTTTTAGACTTTTAAAGGTTTTTAACAATTCTAGGGCATTGTTGTATTAAGTATTTTTAGGGTTTTAAAGAGTTTTTTGAGTTTTTAGTGGTTTTTGTTGTTGTTTGTTTATTTAGGGGTTTTATAGTTGTTAAGAAGTTTTTAGTGTGGGTTATTTCGGTTTTAGGGGGTTTTATAGTTTTTTGTTGGTTTTTAGGGTTTTTATGGTATTTTGGGTTTTTAGGGTATTTAGGGTTTGATAGAGAGATTTAGGATGTTTAAAGGTTTTTAGGGTTTTTATGCCTTTTGGGGGGTTTTAGTTTATTTAAGGGTTTTAGGTATTTTATTTGGTTTTGGTGTCTTTTATTATTTCTATGTTCTTCTGGGGGTTTATTAGGTTTTTTAATACCTTTATTTCTTTTTGGGGGTTTAAGGGTTTTTTTCAGGTTTTTAGGGTGTTTAATATTTTTAGGGGGTTTAGGGTTTTGGGGGGTTTTATGGTTTTTACGGATTTTATGGTTCCTAAGGGTTTTTTGGGTTTTCAGGGTTTTTTGAGGTTTTTAAGTCTATTTATTATTTTTAGTGTCTTAGGAATTTAATGAATTTTATGGTTTTTCTCTCTTCTAACATTTTTAGGGGTTTTGGGATCCTTTTGGATTTTTAGGGTATTCTATGTTCAATTGGGTTTTTAGAGGTTTTAGGTTCTTTTGGGTTTTTTTGGTTTTTTTGGTTTTTATATTCTTTTAGTATTTCTAAGGCGTTTTAGGTTTTTTACATTTTTTATTATCTTTTAGGGTTTTTATGGTTTTTTCCTATCACATCTGTGATATTATTTTTATGTATTTTTAAATTTTATTTTAAGTCAATCATTTTTTCCTAGATTTTCTTTGGAATTTTGGAGAAAATGGTGAATTTTGGAGAGACAAAGCCTATAGAACAGTTGGAATACAATTATAAGTAATTGTGTGCCCTGCCTACGTAACTGTGTGGTAGCTATAAGCCGAGTCAATAGCTATCGTACGACCAGCACATGGTTAGTCAGACCATGTGAGGTAGCCATGCGGTAGGACCCTTCTCTGACAGAGCACACGACATGGTCATCGTATGATTTTTCAAACCATGCAGACTAACCGTGGACCCTCTCCGACTCATTAAATATTTGGATGATTTCTATCTCCTCCCAATTTTAACCCCCAAATCCCTCATTTTCTCCCCTCTATCGGTATTCTAGACCCTAGGCAGGCCTCCTCCTCCTTCCACCTCTCTTAGGGCCTTGATTATTAATGGATTTGGGTGTTTCTTCTTCGGATCTTCAATTAAGTCTCCTTCTTTCTCCTATTCCTCTCCTATTTTAGGGTTTCTTCCCTATTTTCTTGGGAACCCACTTCTCCATCAGTTAGGGCTTCATTTTTAGGGTTCTGTCTTCACATTTTGGGTCTGATATCCATGTTTAGGGTTCAATTTGGCTCCCATGTGGTGGGTTTGGGGTGTGGTTGGAGATTCACATCAGTTTTAAGGGTTTTTTCCACCAAAGGTCGATGATTCCATGATTAGACATTATTTGATGAATTTATATTTATTTCTTGATTATTTTAGCATGCTATGTGATTTATGTGTTAGCTGAGAAAGTGGTTTTTGAAATCTTTTTGTATTCATTTGGTTTGAAATTGGTTTTTCTATATAAAATTGGGTGTATTTCATGTGTTGAGTCTTGTTGTGCACCTTGTGGGTGTTTTATAAAATGTGAAAATTGTTTATTAAATTTCAAAAATGATGAGAATCATGGTATAAAATATTTTTGTTGTGCCTTTAATTTTAAAAGAGTTACTTGGGTATGCAAAAGATGGTATTTTGTGTGTGTTTCATTGTTTGTCTTGTGAAATGGAAAAATTACATGATATGTGAAATGTGTCACATATATGAACACAAAATGGTAATCCTAGGTGACTAGGTGGGTGGAATAGGACTAGTATACAAGTGATTCAAAAGTGGATAAAACTTGGATTCACTTAGTGGGATTGACGATGAAAACACTAACTAAATATTTATGATGACTGGTGACCAGTAGAACTTTTGATGTTTCTCCTCTATAGTGGGTCGTGCACGAGAACGTTGAATTTTGTGGTTACTATACCACATTACATAGAGATATGATGTCTCCAGGGAACCACTCATAGATAGTGCATATAGGGATTTCCCATAGCTAGTGCTCTTGGGTTATATCAAATACAATATTGCTTGTTGGTTACATTAAAAGTGAAAATGATTTCTTTTAACGTTTTTTTATTTGAATGTTTTTTCCCATAAAAAGTTTTTAGTTTTTTTTTCAGAAACTTGAAAGTTATTTGTCTTATAATGTATATAGCATGGAATATTTTGTTGGGTGGAATCCTACTGGGCTTGGGCTCACATACTACTTATACCCTTGGGCGTAAGTAGACTTGGTTATGTTTGACATAGGTAAGGGAATGGATTTATGAGATGGTGGTTCAGGTTTCTAGAGGTCTTCCTTGGTTAAGTGTTGTTAGAGGTGGAATTGTGGTAATTTTCCTCTTGTCATGTGGTGATTTTTGGATAGTTTTTATGTTTCCTTTTTTATTTTAGCCAGTTTGGTTTTTGTCTAAAAGTTGTATCTCAAATATTGAAAATGGGTAGTGCCATGTTGGGTTGGATATTCAGTTTCTATTTATTTACTTGTAGGTTGTTTTATGATTATAAATTCAGGTAAATCGTTCCCAGTTTTATTCACCAATACCCAGGAACTTGTTTCATATTGGAAAGATTAGGAATGCCCTTTGGTCCTTTCTATGTACTAGTTCAGATGCTGGTTTGAATGATGACCCAACTTGGTTTGTGATAAAATGGTATTAGAGGGGGGTTAAGTTGCTATTTTTGTCATGTTATTCGGGAAGAGTCTAGATAGACCAGGGCTAGGACCGTCGAGGCTTGGATTCATGGTTTTGAGTAGGGTGTATAGCTAGCACACCTCATGACAGAACTCAAGTTACCATGAGATATTGTGATGTCTATATGAATTATCCCGCTGATGGGTTGTGTTGGTTGCAGACTGTTCATGGACATTGGGTGGGGGTGAAGTGGTTTGGGTGTCTCAATGTTGTGGAAAGTTTTATTTATTGATGTTTTTTTTCTTAATATAATTTTTAGATTGGCTTTATTAATTCCATCTCTTATGACTATTTATATTTGTAGAAACATGCATCCTTGGATAATTCCCTTGTAACCACGGGAAGAAGGCAGAGAGGTTTCTCCCTCACCGCTTGATTAGAGGTTGGTAAATGATTTCATTCGGGCTATTCGGGTTCTAGGATAGGGAGTGGTACCTATTCCTACTCTAGTCAAAGAAGCCAAACTAGAAACTATAAAGGAGAAGGATACAGAGCTTATCAAGAGCAATCCTCCTTCCTTCTAGGGAAATGTTGAACCTCAAGAAGCTGAGGAGTGTTTGAAAAGATAGAAAGGATTTTTTACATCCTTGAAACTCTTGATGGTGTTTGGGTGAAGTGTGCTTCGTTCTTACTAGAAAGTTCTAGTCAGAGATGGTGGTACTCAGTGGTTCAAACTGGGAGGACCACACACAGGAGATAGAAAGATTAAAAGATATTTTTCAATGATTATCATTGTCCTGAGGTCATGGGGTATTCCAGATCCTGGGATTTTATGGATATTTCCTAGGGATATTGGCCTATGATGGAGTATTCCAATTGTTTTTATGAACTATTTTGGTATGCACTTGAGTTTGTTTCAAATTTTAAGATGAATGATCAGAGGTTTGAGATGGGTCTAAAACCATAGATTTATTCTTGGGTATTTTTGTTCAAACTAGATACCTATGAAAATATGGTTGATCATGGTTATAAGGTTGAGATCAATCACAAAGGAATTTTTGGGTTCTTGGGAGTGGTGTCAGTTGTGAGAAATGGAAGTTAATCTAAGAAAAAGAGGAATCAGGATGAGCGGGGGAAGAAGGGAGGTGGTATTTCATGCCATCCTTCCCAACATTCTTAATTTATGGCTTTAGATGTAGGGTCTGTAATGTGAAACCAATGTGGGAAAGTGGGACATATTCAACTTTCTTGTACATATCCTCCCAAATCATGTCATCAATGTAAAGTGATGGGAAACTTTCAGCGATTCAACAGAGCCATGCATTCTTATTATAGTGGAGTAGTATTTGTGGATTCTAGGGGAATTTCATCCAAGTAGGAATCATCTGGAATGGTGGGATCTCATTTTAGTGGTAGTGGATGCAGGACTAGATCATCTTCTAGGTAGAACCGGTTTAGAGCCTTAGGTGAGCAGTCATTCTCAGGCTCAAACTAAGGTGAAACATCTTTATGTAGTGGATCAGGCACTAGTGGGATCAGATATAGGGTCCTCAATAGTTCAAGGCACCATTTTAATTTCATATTCTCTAGAATCAATTTTTTTTATATTGGTGATTCTATGTCTTTTATCTCTATCTGTTTTTTGAACCTATTTAACTTTCCTATCAGGCTCATGTCTTTTTCAATGGAGCTGGTAACTCTATTAGGTAAGAAGAAAGAGCAGTGTCTTAGCTTCCCATCTTGTTCACTCTTCGTGTCTAAGGATGATATGGAATGGGATTTACTGGTCTTATATATGTACATTTTCAATGTAATCCTTGTTATGGATTGGATGGTACACTTCCAAGCTCACATGGATTGTTAATGATGGTGGGTGAATTTTATGGAACATGAAGGGAGTGCTCAGATTTTTCATGAATAATGGGATCCTTGATCGGGTCGCATTGGACCTCCACTCCTGAGGTTGGGAAATTTTGTTTGTAATTTATCATCACTCATGATACAGGACCTTGGTGTTGCTCCTAAGGGTGGGTTACCTCATGTAGTGGATGGGTTTCTATAGGTATTCCCAAATGAATTTTTGGGTCTACCCTGGGATCAGGATGTGGATTTCTCAATTTATTTGGTGTTAGGGACACAACCTATATCCCTTCCCTCACATCTTATGCCCCCCCACTAAGATGAGGTAATTAAATATACAGTACGTCGATTTGGAATCCAAAGGATTAATTCACCTGATCATCTCTCCTTGGGTCACCCCAATTTTTTTGCAAAGAAGGCCGATGGATCTCTCCTATTTTGTATGGAATACTGGAAGCTGAATAGGGTAACTATCAAGAAAAAGTATCCTTTTCTTCAAATTTATTACATGTTTGACCAGCTAAAAGGGGAAACTGTTTCTCTAATATAGACTTTCATTTTGGTTACCACCAATTCAGGGTGAATGAGGCAGTTATTCCTAAAAAATATTTCCTAATACAGTACAACCATTTCATGTATTTGTTCATTCCCTTCATATTGAAAAATTCTCCAAGGGTCTTCATGGATTTCATGAATAGGGTGTTCTATGAGTTTCTTGACTCTATTGTTGTGGTTTTCGTGGACGACATCCTAGTTTATTCTAGATCTGATGAAGAGCATGAGAAAAAATTTTGGATCATGCAGGGCACTTTCCCGGATCATAGTCCTTATTCAAAATTCTCAAAGTGCACTTTCTAGATTATGGAATTAATGTTTTTGGGATATGAAATCTCGGAGAAAGGGGTTTCATTGCACCATGAGAAAATCACTACCATTATATCATGGGAGAAGCTAAAAAATGTGTTTGAAAACAAGAGTTCCCTTGTCATGGAAGGTTATTACCGATGATTTTCTAGGATCTTATCTCAGCTTTCTTCTTTCATTATAGAACTCACTCATAAAAGGAGAGAAGTTTGAATAAAGCCCAAAATTTTATGAATCCTTTGAGTAGCATAAGTTACTGTTGAATACAACACTCATTATGATATTTTCATAATCATGAAAAAGATATATGGTCTATTACAATGCTTTAGGCATGGTCCATAGGCATGTGTTCATGTAGAATGATCATGTAGTGGAATATTTCTCTATAAAAATTTTTCCACATGAAAAAAATTATCCAACCCAAGACTTAGTGTTAGCAGTGGTGATGCATTCCTTGAATACATGGAGCCATTTTCTTTTTGGGGAGAAATTTGTGGTCTATTCTGAACATAAATTTTTGGACAACATCTTCTCTTAAAAGGATTTTAATTTGAGGAAATGCTATTGGATCGATTATCTGTAGGGTTTTGAATTTATATTATCTATACCCTAAGCATGGGTAATGTGGTGGATCATTCCTTGAGTAGAAAAGTGATAGTCCAGGAATTTAGGAAGTCCAGTGATGAGTGGAATTTAATGGGGCGCTTTGCCCAGATGTACTTGGAGACCAAGGACCACTGTGGAGGTGCATTCTTGGAAAGTGTTAAATTGGATCCTTACCTTCTATAGTCTATTAAGAGGGAGAATACTAGGGATGATCTATGTTATTAGTCTAATATTTTTCTTCATGGTGGGAAGACATCTTGCAGTATGTCATTGTCTCCCAAGGGAATGTTGTGTTTGAAGGGATATTTGTGGTTCTATTGTCTTTGATGAAGGTGGTGGTGCAGGATAGTCACTAGTCTTAGGGGTTAATCCATTCTAGTGATGCCAACATGTATTTTGATGTTCATCGGTAGTTTCAGTGGCTGGGAATGAGATGGGATATAGCTTACTTCGTCTCATAGTGTTATACATGTTAGTAAGTGAATGTAGAGCATCGAAGGCCCTCTAGTTTACTTCAGTCATTACCCATTCCTACCTAGAAGTGGGATGAAGTCACCATGGATTTCATTATTATATTACCTCATACACCTTGAATAAGGAACACCATCTAGGTGGTAATACAATATTTTACCAAATAATCTAATTTCATTATGATAAGAGATTTAGCTAAAGTGGATGAGTTGGTACAGTTGCCTGTTTAAGAAGTGCTAAGGATTCATAGTGTTCCATCAGTGATTGTTTCTGATAAAGGCTCATATTTTAATTCTTGGTTTTGGGAAGGAATTAAAAAGTCATTGGGGTTTCATATCAAGATGATTACAGCATACCATTCATAAATGAATGGTCAGATAGGGTAGAAAAATTAGATTCTGGAGGAAATGCTTCGTACATGTGTTTTGGATTTCAGGAGATCATGGGACAACCATTTGGGATTGGCTAGATTTTCATATAACAATAGTTACAAATACACTATTAGAATAGATCCTTTTGATGTTCTCTATAGTCATCCATGACAGTCTTCTTTGTGTTGGGATGAGGTAGGTGAGACCTCATTGTTGGGACCGAGCCTTGTGCAAGAGACATCTTAGAAAGGCAAGTTGATCAGGTAGCAATTATTGAAAACTGAGAGTCACCACAAATATTATGTTGACCAGAGGCATTGATATCTTCATTTATTCATGGGTGACCAGGTATTCGTAAAAGTGGCATATCATTTGGGTCATCATCATTTGGGAAAGAATGGAAAGCTAACATTGTGGAAAATCAGACCCATTGAAATCATAGAGAAGATTTTCAAGGTGGCATATAGGTTAGATTTTTTTTCTCATTTGATGTCAATAAATAACATGTTTTACATATCCAAATTGAAGAAGTATAATCCAGACCCATCTCATGTGTTTAATTTGGAATAGTTAGAGTTGGAGCCTGATTTTCAAGTGTTTGAATAGCCATTAAAGATAGTGGATTCCCAAGAGAAGGTGTTTTGTGGAAATTATATTCTATTGGTCAGTATAATTTGTTATCATAGTCTTGAAAAAAATGATACTTGGGAGAGGAAATTGTGGTTTGATCATAAGTATTCATTCTTGTTTTCTGATCAAGCTTCAGGTTGACTTTCTTGGGACGGAATGTTTTCATGGTGGAGAGAATTGTCACATCTGTGATTTCATTTTCAGGTATTTTTTCATTTTATTTCTGGTATAACATTTCCCCTAGATACAAATTGGGTTTTTAGAGTAAAATGGTGAATTTTGGAGGGATAAAGCATAGCGCATGGTTGGCACACAGTTAGAAGTTACCATACACTCTACCCAGGTAAATGTGTGGCAGACGAAGGCCGAGGCAATAGCTACCCCATGGCTAGTGCATGGTCAATCAGACTATGTGAGGTACCTGTGAGGTAGGACCCTTCTCGGACAGAGCCTATAGCATGGTCTCCATATTGTTTTCCAAACCTAGCAGACTAACTTTGCACCCTATCCAGCTAATTAAAAATTTGGGTTTTTTCTCTATCCTCCAAATTTTAACCACTAAATCCATTATTTTATCCCCTCCTTTAGGATTATAGACCCTAGTAATGCCTCCCCCTCCTTCTACATCGCTTAGTTCCTCGTTTTCATGCCATATTTGGGCATTTCCTCCTCGAATCATCAAGTAAGTCTTATTCTTCCTCCTATTATTCCCCTATTTTAGGGTTTCTTTCCTCTTTTCTTGGGATCCCATTTCTTCAGTGGCTAGGGATTCATTTTTAGGGTTCCATATTGACATTTTAGGTCTGATATCTATGTTTAGGGTTCTATTTGGATTTATTGTGTTGAGGTTGGAGATTCACATTGATTTTAAGGGTGTTCTCTGCCCAAGGTAGGCGATTCGGTGTTTCAAAATTATTTGAAGAATTTATATTGCTTTATACAGTATTTTACCATGTTATGAGATTTATTTTTGTGGTTTGGAAGTGTTCATTGAAAGTTTTTTCTATGAATTTGCATAGAAATTGGTTTTTATATATAAAATTGGGTGTATTACATGTGTTGAGTTTTGTTATAAACCTTGTGGGTGTTTTATAAAATGTGTAAATAGTTTATTAAATTACAAAAGTGATCAGAATCATGGTATAAAATTGTTTTGGCATGACTTTGATTTTAATATAGTATTTTTTGTGTCCAAATGATGTTATTTTTTGAGGGTTTCGTTTTTTTATTGTGAAATGTGAAAATGATATGATATGTGAAATGTGGAACATATTTGAGCACAAAAAGTTAATCTTGGGTGACTAGGTTGGTGGATTATGACTCGTATACCAGTTATTTGGAAGCGACGTTGGCCTAGATTCACCTATAGATATTGATGATGACAACACTAGCTAAATATTTGTGATGATTGGAGACCACTAGAAATTTGTATGCTTCTCTTAACTAGTGTCTTGTGAAGGAGAACATGGAATTTCATGGTTATTATACCACTTTACAATGAGATAAAATGTCTCTAGGGTTCCACTCTTAGATGGTGCCTATAAGTATTTACCATGGCTAGTTCTATTTCGTTATATCACACTTACCGTTAACATAAGGTATGATTTTTTTGTTACTTCTAAAGAAAAAAAATGATTTCTTATAAAGTCGTTTTCCTTGAAATTTGCTTTAGATAAAATGATTCTAGTTATTTATTTTCATAAACTTGAAATTTATTTGTCTTTTAATTTTTATAGTATGGAATCATTATATGGGTGAAATCCTACTGGCCTTGGGATCACACACTACTTACACCCTTGGGTTTAAGTATACATGGTTATTTTTGGTGCAGGAAAGGGAATGGATTTTGGAGATGATGGTTCAGGTTTCTAGAGGTCTTCCTTGGTGCGGTGTTGTTGGAGCTGGCTTGAGGGTGATGTTCCTCTTGTCACGTGGGATATCTTGGATAGTTTTTCGTTTCTTTTTTTTATAGCCTGTTTGGTTTTTTTCTAAAAGTAGTCGCTCAAATATGGAAAATGGTTAGTGCCATATTTTGTTTGGATTTTTAGTTTCTATTTATTTACTTGTTTGTTTTATTTTTATAAATTTAGTTAAATCATTTTAATATTTAATCATTAATACCTGAGAACTTGTGCCAGCCCATGGGGATTAGAAATTCCCTTTGGGCCTTACCACTGACTAGGTCAGGTACCAATTTTTATAATGACCTGTCTTGGTTCATTACAGAGCCTTTTATAATTTTGGGATATTTTATTTTTGTAGTGACATTCAGGGTTTTTGGAGTTTTCATTGTTTTTTAGTATTTTTATGGTTTTTAGGGTCTTTTCATATTTTTTTTCGATTTCTTAGGTCTTAGTGTTTCTATGGGGTTTTGGGTTTTTTTTGTTTTTTTTGGTTTTTTATATTTTTAGGTGATTTAAGAATTTTTAGGGGTTTTAAGGGGTTTTAAAGTATTTTGGTAGTTTAAAAGGTATTAGGGTTATTTTTTGGTTTTAAGAGTTTTAGGGGTTTCAACATGTTTTTAAGTTTTATTTCTGTTTGTAGGGGTTTTTGGGGTTTTTGGGTTGTTAGGTACCTTTAATATTTTTAGGATTCTTTATGATTTTTAGGTATTTTGTTTTTAGGTTATTTATTTTTTAAAAAGTTTTTTGTTGATAAATGAACTTTTGAGTTTTAAGGGGTTTTAGGGGTTTTTATGGTTTTTACGATTTTTACATGTTTTAAGTGATTTTTAGGGTTTCAGGGGTGTTTATGGTTTTTAGGATGTTAGGGTTTTTTTAGGAACTTTTAAGGATTTAATATTTTTAATGTGATTTTATGGGTTTTTAGGGGATTGGGGGTAGGGGTGTTTATGGGTTTTCATGGAATTTTCGTTGTTTTTTGTTATTTTAGGGGTTTTATGTGGTTTAGAGTTCTTAAGGGGTTTTACGATTTTATTTGTTTTTAGTGTTTTTCATATTGTTTTAGGATTTTTTAGGGTTTTAATATTTTTTGGATCTTTTGGGGTTTTATGGATTTTTATGGGTTTTTAAGGTTTTTAGGGTTTTTATGGGTTTTTAGGGGTTTAAATTATTTTAAGTATCATAGGGGTTTTACGGTATTTTAAAGAATGTAATAGTGTTTTTTGGGTTTTTAGGGTTAATTAGTTTTCTTAAGTTTTTTTTTGGTTTTTTTGGTTTTTAGGGTATTTAGGTATTTTTAGGGGTTTTAGGGACTTTTGGGTTTTTATGGTCATTTCAGGTATTTATATGGGTTTTAAGATCTTTTGAGTCTTTTGGGTCATTTAAGGGTTTTTAGTGTTTTTTACCATTTTTAGGGTTTTAGGATTTTTAGGAATTTTAAAATTTTTAGGGGTTTTATGGTTTTTATGGGTTTTATGGTTTTCATGGGTTTTGGAGAGTTTTGGTATTTCAATTTTTTAGGCCTTTTTAGGGGTTTTAATATTTTTATTGGTTTTTTGAGTTTTTTTAGGATTTTCTCTAGGGTTCTATGTTTTTCAGGATTTATAGGTTTTTATGGGGTTTTAGTGTTTTACAGTTTTAGGGTTTTTGGGTATTTTTTGATTTTAGTATTTGTATGGGTTTAAAGGGGTTTTGTGTATTTTTAGTGGTTTTTATGATTTTTAGGGTTTTAGGGTTTCTATGGTTGTTAGGAGATTTTACAATGGTTATTGGGTTTTAGGGTCTTTTAAGGGTGTTATAGAAATTTTATGATCTTTTAGGGGTTTTAGGGGTTTTTTGGGGTTTTTATGGGTTTTAGTTATTTTTTGAGTTTTTAGAATATTTATTGTTTTTAGGATTTTTAGGGATTTCAGGGGATTTATTGTCTTTTTTGGGTTTTTAGTATTTTAGTGGATTTAGGAATTTTTTGGGTTTTATGGTTTTAGAGGTTTTATGGTTTTTTGTTTTTAGTGTCTTATGGTTTCTTGGAATTTTTGGGGTTTAGGTATCTTTTAGGGTTCTTTTGGTTTTTAGGTGTTTTAGGGTTATTTATGGTTTTTTTGTTCTTTTAGGGTCTTAGAGTTTTTATGGATTTTTTGTATTTTGAAGTTTTTAGGGTTTTATTAGATTTTTCAGGTTTTTTATGGTTTTAAGGATTATTATGGGTTTTGAATATTTTTTAGATGGTTTTAGGGTTTTTAAGGTTATTTACTGTTTTGAAAGTATTTTTCTGGTTTTTAGTGTATTTTGGAATTTGTGGGGGGTTTTATATAGTTTTTTCTATTATATTATGATTTTTAGGGGGTTTTAGGGTTTTTATGGGTTTTTAAATATTTTAGGTTTTTTATTGTTCTTTAGAGGTGTTCATATTTTTTAGGGTTTATACAGTTATTTTAGGGTTTTTAAGGTTCAGTGCTTAGGGTGTAGTGTTTAGGGTGAAAAGTGTGGGGTATAAGGTTAAGGGTATAGGGTATATAATTTAGAGTGTAAGTTATATGGTTAAGATTTTAGGTTTTAGGTTTTAGTGTGTAGGGTATAGAGTATAGGGTGTAGGGTTTAATGTTTATGGTGTAGGGTATATGGTTTAGACTGTAGGATTTAGGGTTTAAGGTGTACAGTACTGGGTTTTGGTTATAGGGTGTAAGGTTTATTGTGTAGGGTATAGTGTATAGGGTATAGATTTTTTGGTTTTGTCTATAGGGTGTAGGTTTTAGTATGTAGGGTTTTGGGTAGATGGTATAGGGTTCATGGTGTAGGGTTTATGGTGAAGGGCACAATGTTTCGGGTATAGTGTTTCAGGTTTAGAGTGCAGGGTATTGGGTTCAAGGTGTAGGGTTTAAGGATTAGGGTGAAGGTTATTGGTTTTGGGGTGTAGGTTTTAAGGTTTAGGGAGAAGGATATAGGGTTTGGGGTGTAGGGTTTAGGGTGTAGGTTATATGGTTTATGGTATAGGGTTTATGGTATAAGGTTTTGGGTATAGGGATTAGGGTGTAGGGTATATGGTTTAGGGTGTAGGTTATAGTGTTTAGGGTATAGGGTTTAGGATTTTGGTGTGGGTTGAGGGTTTAGGGGGTAAGGTTTAAGGTTTAAGGTTTAGGGTGTAGAATGTAGGGTGTAGGGTTTAGGTTTTATGGTGTAAGTTATATGTTTTTGGTTGATGGGTTTAGAGTTTAGTGTCTAGGGTATAGTGTTTACGGTTTAAGGTGTAGGGTTTATGGTGTTGGGTATAATATTTGGGGTATAGGGTGTAGGTTGTAGATTATAGGGTTTTGGGATTAGGTTATTGGGTTTAGAGTGTAGACTATGGGATTTAGAGTGCAGTGTTTTGGCTTTATGGTTTAGGGTTTAGGGTTTAAAGTGTAGTGTTTATAGTTTTGCGTAGTGGGTGTTGGGTTTAGGGGATAGGGTTTAGGGTTTAGGGTGTAGGGTGTAGGGTTTGTGGAATATGGTTTTGGGTTTAGTGTTTAGGGTGTAGCATATAAGGTTAAGGGTGTAGGTTATATTGTTTAGGGTATAGGATTTATGTATTAGGGTGTAGGGTATTGGTGTATAGGGTGTAGGTTTTAGAGTTTAGGGTGGAGGGTATAGATTTTATGGTATAGGATTTAGGGTTTAGTGTGCATGATATAAGGCTTAGGGTGAAGGGTTTAGGAATTATGGTTTAGGGTATAGGGATTAGGGTGTAGGTAGAGTGTTGGATATAGGGTTTAGGGTTTTGGATTTAATGTTTATGTAGTGTGGTATAGTGTTTAAAGTGTATGGTTTAGGGTTTAAGTTGTATTATACATGGTTTACTGTGTAGGGTTTAGTGTTTGTGGTGTATGGTATTGGATTTAGGGTATAGTTTTCTGGGGTTTAGGTTTTAGGGTTCAGGATATATGGCTTAGGGTTTAAGCCTTAGGGTTAAGGATGTAGGGTATAGGGTATAGGGAGTAGGTTTCATGGTTTAGGGTGATGGGTATAGGGTTTAGGGTGTGGGTTTCAGGGTTTGGGGTATAAGGTGTAGTTTTTGGGGTATTGGGTTTATGGTTTTGTATGTGGGCTATAGGGTTTAGGGTGTAGCGTTTAGGGTTTAGTGAATAGGGTTTTGGGTTTATGGTATAGGATATAGGGTTTAGGGTGTAGTGTATATGGTTTAAGGTGTTGGGTATATGGTTTAGAGTGTAGGGTATATGATTTAGGGTATACGGTATATAATTTAGGGTATGGAGTTTAGGGTTTAAGTTTTATTGTATTGGTTTTAGGGTGTAGTGTTTAGGGTGTAGGGTGTGGGATTTAGGGTTCAGGATTTAGGGTTTATGGTGTAGGGTTTATAGATTAGGCTTTTGGGTATAGGGTTCATTGTATAGGGTAAATGGTATAGGATGTAGAGTATAGTGTTTTGGTATAGGGTATATGGTTTAGGCTATAGGGTATAGGGTTCTGTGTGTAGGGTTTAGAGATTTGAGTGTATTGTAAAGGGTTTAGGGTGTTGGTTTTTTGGTTTACAGAGTAGGGTATATGGTATGGGGTATAGGGTGTTGGGATTAGAGTTTAGGGTATAGGGTTTTGGGTGTTGGATATAGGGTATAGGATTTCAAGTGTTTGGTTAATGGTTTAGGTTGTAGTGTGTTGGGTTTATGGTGTATGTTTTAGAGCTTACTATGCAGGGTATAAGGATTATGGTTTATGGTTTATAGAGCAGGGTATAGGGTTTTTTTCTACAGTGTTTTGGGTTTAGGGTGTTGGGTATCAGGTTTTGAAAGTAGGGTTTAGGGTTTATTGTTTATTGATGTGGGTTTTGGGTGTAGGGTTTTAGGTTTAGGGTATATGGTAAAGAGTTTAGGTCATAAGGTTTATGGTGTAGGGTATAGGGTTTTCATGTTTTATGGGGTGTTTGTTTTTTTTTTGTATATTTAGAGTTTTTATGTTATTTTAGGTTTTAGGGTATAAGTTATAGAGTTTTGGGTGTTGGGTTTATGGTTTAGGGTATAAGGTATTGGTGTTTTAGGGTTTTTTATTATTTTTAGGTTTTTCAGTTTTTAGGATATTTAGTGTTTTTAGGGTATTTTAGAGTTTAGGGTTTTTAGGGATTTTAGTATCTTTTTGTATTTTAATGGATTTTATATTTTTTGTGGTTTTCAGAGTTTGAGTGTTTTGGGGGGGTTTTGGGTTCCGTCAGATTTGATAAGCATTTGATATTTTTTTTGTAAATTTTGAGTATTTTAGAGTTTTAAGGGGTTTAGGGTTTTTAGGGTTTTTGTGGGATTTATTTGGGGTTTTATTTCCTTAGGGATTTATTTGGGATTTTTAGGGTTTTAAGGTTTTAATGTTTTTAGGTTTTTTTTATTATGTTAAAGTTTTTATGTATTTTATGGGGTTTTAGGGTTTTTTAGGAATTTTAAATGTTTTTAGGGTATTTGATTTTTTTGTTTTAAGGGTTTTTTAGAGTTTTTATAATTTTCTTGGTTTTTGTTTTTTATTTTTTTGGGGTTTTTAATGTATTATGGTTGTTTTAGGGGTTTTAGGCCATTTTAGGAATTGTAGTGTTTTTTGGTTGTTTTAGGATTTTATTTTCTAGTTTTTTTGGAGGGGGTGAGGGGTTAGAGCCTTTAGAGTGTTTAAGGATTTTTAAGAGCCTTTTAAGGGTTTTATAGGGGTTTTATAAGGACTCTAAGGTTATTTTAGGGGGTTTTAGGGTTTTAGGGCCTTTTGAGGTATTTATGGGACTTAGAGTCATTTATAGGTTTATGGTTTTTTGGGAATTTTAGGGGTTTTTAGGGGTTTTTATGGTTTTCATGGGTTTTAGGGTTTCTAGGGATTTTACGGGTTTTATAGTTTTAAGGGTTTTTTCATTTTTAGGGGTTTTAGGGTTTTTAGTTTTTCTTTGTTTTGGGTTGTTTGGGGGGGGGGGTAAAAGTTTATTAGTGCATTTTGGATTCTTATGGTTTTAGGGGGGTTAGGGTGCTTAGGGTACGGAAGATGCGAGGGTCGGGCTATTCTAGGACCCCCCAAATTTATTATAAAGAAAAAAGAGACACAGCAAACAAGGGAGGGGAGGGGTCAAATGACCCACACCCAAAAAACCCCTTACAGCCCAAGACGCAAAAGACCCAAAAAATAAAAAACAAAAGCGAAAAAATAAAAAACAAATAAAGCCAAGCAACCACCACCATCATCCAGCATAAACCACCATCCGGCAGCTCACAGCTAACCAACGAACAACATTCAAACTCAAACAGCCATCAGTATCCAGCAGCAACACGATCATAAACCATGGCTTCGGCAACTCACAACTCAGTAGCAACCAGCATCCAGCATCACAATTTCCATCATCCAGTGCATTCCAGCATCTAGCAGCACCACATCCAATCTTCACAGCAATACAGCAGTAGCAACACATCCAAACCAACCAGCACCAGCAATCAATGGAACCAAAACCGACATCGCAACCAATCACATCTGGCAGCATGAAACCACAGTACGAGCACCGCAACCAAAAATATCCATCATAACCTCCCAGCAAACAATGACCAGAAACTCCATACACACCATTTCCAGCAACTAGCATGTTAACAGGGACAGCAGCGCCCGCATCCAGCATACCACAACAGACAGTTCCCGAACCAAACCACAGTATCCAGTGCCCCAACTTCAATAACCAACACCAGTAGAGGTTTTCATCCCATCCATCCACAGCCACAAAGTAGCAGAACTTGTAATGTAGAGGATTCAATCTAGAAGATTCAGCAAAGAAACCATTGACTACCAAAAGGACCAAGAACACAACAAAACCAAAGAAAAACCGCAGTAGCGGGAGGCGATCGCAAATCCAAGGAACCAGCTCGAGCAAGAAGTCATACCGGAGCGCATACCTGAATCGTAGACACCAGTGGAGATACAGAGGCACCGAACCACACCAACACGACTAGGTCTGCACTCGAAGAAGCCAGAACAGCCAACCCACCCAGCCATGAGAATCAAAGCCCGATTTTCCTTGCCGCCACCGCAACCATGATGCTCCACACACAGGCACCACGAGGCAGCAAGCCAGAGGGTAAAAACTGCCAATGATGCCAGATCCGCAAATCTCATTGCTATTGGATCCCTCGTAGACACTGAATCATTTGAGGAAGCACCAGATCGACAAGCTCGGCCCCGATCCACGGTCGATGCCCAGCAAGGAAGACAGCCACCACAAATCTGTCTACGATGCCACTTACCACAAACCGAGAAGCCCAAGTAGACCGTGCAGCCTCCGAAAAACCCAAATCCTGAGCATGCAAAAGCCTATCCCCTCCTAGATCTGAGGCCAAATGCGCAAGCAGAGACATATCCTGGGGAAGCCGAGACCGCCGAAAGCAGGAACCCATCACCGCCTTGAGACCGAGAAGCGCCTCTAGAACAAACCTTCGCAAAGAAATTGAAAAAAGCGAGGATCCATAGATGAATCCCTAAGAGGGAATCCTGAGGAAACCCTAGGAGAAGCAACGAACAAGAGGGAGAGACGGGGGAGTGTGCCTCCATCTCTAGGTTACTTAGGGGTTTTACGGTCTTTTAGGGTTTTTTATGATTTTTGAGGTTCTTTTATTATTTTTAGTGTCTTTTATATTTTTTAGCATTTTTAATGTCCTTTAATATTTTAAGGGATTTTTTGGTCTTTTAGGGCTTTAGTATTTTCAGGGTGGGGGTTGGTTTTTTAGGTTATCATAAGCCTTTTAAGATATTTTTGGGCTTGAAGGGTTTTAAGGGTCTTTTATGATTGTTTAATGTTTTAAATGACCTATATGTTTTTTCTGGTTTTTGAGGGTCTTAGTAGTTTTTTAGGTTTTATTGGGATTTTAGTGTTTTAGGGGGTTTAAAAGATTTTAGGGGGTTCTTTGGGTTTTTTGGGGGGTGGTAATGGTTTTAAGTGTTTTTAGGGTTTTGTTTGGATTTTTATGGGTTTTAATTTTTTTATCATTTTTGGGTTTTATGGTTTTTTAATGGTTTTTAGGGATTTTAGGTTTTTTTGTTTTTTTCATGTTTTTAGTATTTTTAGGGTATTTTAAGGGTTTTTCGGGTTTTTCGGGTCTTTTAAAATTTTTAGGAGGTTTTAGGGTGCTATAGTGACTTTTATTGTTTTTAGAGTCTTTTAGGGAATTTTATCATTTTTTGGGATGTTTTAGAGTTTTTCATGTTCTTTAGAGGTTTTTTAGGTTTTTTAGGTTTTCATGTTCTTTTTGGTTTTTTAATGTTTTTAGGGTATTTTAGGTTTGGTTTTATGTTTTTTGCGTTCCTTTAAGCTTTTTAGTGTTTACGGTTTTTAGGAACCTTAAGGGTTTTAGTCTCCTTTAGGGTTTTGTAGTGTCTTTTATGGTTTTTTAGTATTTCACGTTTTTAGTGGCGTTTAGGTTTTTTTAGAGTCTTAGAGGATTTATTTTAGGTTATTTTATGGTATTTTAGGGATTTTGTAGTCTATTAGGGGTTTTATGGACTTTTTTGTTTCATTATGATTTTTAAAGACATTAATGTTTTTTAGGGTTTTAATGTATTTTGGGGTTTTATGGGTTTTAGGGTCTTTTAGAGGTTTTAGGGTCTCTTATAGGTTTTTAAGTGTTTTATGGGGTTTTTTAGTTTTAGCGGTCTTAGGTTTTTTAGGTGTATTTTTTATTTTTAGGGATTTTTATGATTTTTACAATTCTTTAGGAATTTTATACTTTTAGGGGATTTTAGGGTTTTTAGTGTTTTTAGAGGTTTTAGAGATTTTATTGATTTTATGGGTTTTTAATGTCCTTTATGGTTTTAGTGGTTTGTGGGTTTTTAGGTTTTTTAGTTTTTTTTTGGGTTTTTGGGGTTCTATTTGGTTTTATGGGTTTTTTTGGTTTTTAAGCGTTTTGACGAGTTTTTTGGGTTTTAGGATTTTTTGGGGCTTTAATGTTTCTCTATGTTTTTAGAGTTGTTATGGGGTTTATATATTTTTTAGGGTTTTTAGGTTTCTCTGTAGTTTTTTAGAGCCTTTAATATTTTTATGATTTTTTTTGTTTTAGTGATTTTTATGGGTTTTTTGGGTTTCAAGTATTTTGGGATTTAATGGTTTTTAGGATTTTTCATGTATTTTTAGGGGTTTTTATTGTTTTTTAGTATATTTAGTTCAATTAGGGTTTTTAGGAATTTTTTTTAGTTTTTAGAGTTTTTAAAGGGATTCTAGGGGGTTTTAGGGTTTTTGATATTTTTTGTTTTAGATTTTTAATGGTTTTAGTGTATTTAGGGTTTTAGGTTTTAATGTTTTTGAAGGATTTTAGAATCTTTTATTATTTTATGAGTTTTTTCGGTGTTTTAGGGTTTTTTGGGCTCTTTTTGGGTTTTATATGGTTTTTTGGTTTTTTGGATTTTTAGGGTGTTTTAGAGGTTTTTGGGTTTTTAGGGGGTTTATGGTTTTTAGGGATATTAGGGTTATTAGAGGTTTTTCGGGTTTTGGGGTATTTAAGGGTTTTTGAGTATTTAATGGTTTTGTATAAGTATTTGTGTTTTTAATTTTTTAGGGGTCTAGGATTTTTAAGGGGTTAATGTCTTTTTAGGATTTCATGGATTTTCATGGGTTTTTTTTCGTTTTTTAGGGTTTTTAGGGATTCTTTTGATTTTTATGGAATTTTTTTTATTCAATGTGTGTTTTGTGTTTTTTGGGCATTAAGGTTTTTATTATTTTTTAGCGTTACTATTTTTTTTAGAGAATTTTATAGGTTTTAGGGTTTTAATGAAATTTTATACATTTTCAGAGTTTATTGTTTTTTATCCATTTATGGGTTTTTTATCATTTTCCTGGATGTTTTAGGTATTTTTAGGGTTTTAGGATTTTATAAGGGATTTTTAGGGTATTAGGGTTTTTAAAGGGTTTTTATGGTTTTTATGTTTTTTTAAGAGTGTTTAGTGTTACTAGGGTTTTTATTATTTTTATGGTTTTTAAGAGTTTTATAAGTTTTTGGGGTTTTAGGGTTTCTAGGGGTTCTAGGGTTTTTTTATTACTTTTGGATTTTTAGTTTTTTTATTATTTTTAAAGGATTAGGTTGTTTAAGGGTTTTATGTTCTTTTAGGGAGTTACAGGGTTTTTAGCATCTTTTGGGGGGTTTAAGGGATTTTAGGATCTTTTAGAGTATTTAGTGTCTTTTAGGGTTTTTATGTTTTCTAGTATTTATTTGGGTTTTAGGGTATTTAATGTGTTCCCAGGGTTTTATGTATTTTTAAAATTTTTAGGGTTTTTATTATATTATGGTTTTTATGGGTTTTAGTTATTTATAGTATTTTTATAGTCTTTTAGGGTTTTTAAGGTTTTATATGGCTTTCAAAACTTTTAGGGTATTTAGTTTTTTCATTATTTTATTGGTTTTTAGGGTTCTTGAGGGTGTTTTTGGGTTTTCTAGAGATTATCAGGTTTTAGGGGGTTTGAGTTTTTTTGATTTCTAGGGGTTTTAGGTTTTTTATTAGTTTTAATTATTTTATGGGTTTTAATGTGTTTTAGGGTTTTAGGAATTTTTTTGGGTTTCAATATTAAAATTTTTATAGGGAATCTAGTGTTTTATGGGTTTTAGGGTATCTAAAATTTTTTTAGGGTTCCTAGGGGGTTTAGGTGGGTTTAGGGTCTTTTAGGGTTGTTTTTGGGGTTTAGGGGTGTTTTCTGGTATTTTTATAGATTTTAATGGATTTTATGTTTTTTAGAGTTTTTTGGTTTTTTTGTTTTAGGTAATTTTAGGGTTATAGGGGATGTTTTAGGGGTTTTAGGGTTTTTAAGGGGTTTTAGGGTTTTTAAAGTCTTTTATGGTTTTTTTTGTTTTCTCAGGTTTTAGTTTTTAGGGGTTTTAGGGTCCTTCTAGGGGTTTTAGGGTCATTTTAGTGTTTTTATTGTGGTTTTAGGGGGGTTTTTTTATTTTTTAAGGGGTTTTAGGGTTTTTTGGGTCTTTAGTGTTTTTAGGGGTTTTCATGTTTTTCGAGGGTTTATGTATTCTTAGGGGTTGTATGGGTTTTTATGTGTTTTAAGGGTTTTAATGTTTTTTTATTTTCTAGGTTTTTTATAGTTTTTAGATTATTGGAGGGTTTGAGGTGTTTTTTTTGTTTTTTTGTTTTTTAGGGTTTTTAGGGTTTTAATGGTTTTAAGGGTTTTAGGGGTTTTAGGAATGTTTCATGGTGGTTAGGGTTTCTAGGGTCATTTATGGTCATTTATGGTTTTTACGGACATTTATGGTTTTAGGTTTTTTTCTAGGATATTATGATTTTTAGGATTTTTAGGGATTCTATGGTTTTAGGGTTTTTAGTGTTTTAGGGTTTTTATTGTCTTTTATGAGCTTTGGGGTTTTTTCCTGTTTTTACGGGTTTTAGTGTGTTTTATTGGTTTTTAGGATTTTAAAGGGTTTTTTAGGGCCTTTTTAGGGTTCCTAGGGTATTTTGGGGGTTTTATATTTTTTTTATGGTTTTAGGGTATTTATTTTTTATTAGGGTTTTAGGGTAGTTATGGTTTTTATGGTTTTGGGGGGTTCTGGGTGGTTTTAGGGTTTCATGGTCTTTTGGGTTTTATTTTTTGTGGTCTTTTAGAGATTTTCCCGGTTTTTATGGTTCCCTGGGTGTTTTAGGTCAATTTATGGGTATTTAGGTCTTTATGGGGTTTCAATGTTTATTTAAAGGTTTTGAGGTTTTTTAAATGGTTTTTGGGTTTTTATGTTAATATTATTTTTTAGGGTTTTAGTGTTTTATTGAAATTTTAAGGGGTTTGAGGTATTTTGGGGTTTTTAGGGTCTTTTAATTTTTTAGGATTCTATTATCTTTTAGGGGTTTTCTATGGTTTTAAGGGTCTTTTAGGGTTTTCTAAGGGTTTAGGGTATTTTAGTGTTTTTATGTGGTTTTAATGTATTTAAAGTCATTTAGGGGTTTAGGTTCTTTCAGTATTTTTAGGGGTTTTATGGGTTTTAGGATTTAAGGTATAGGGTTCAGTGTTTAGGGTGTAGAGTATATGGTATAAGAAATAGGGTTTAGTATATAGGGTTTAGTTTTTCGGGTGCATGGTTTAGGGTATAGGATATAGCAATCAGGTATTAGGATATGATACTTAAGGTTTAGGTTATAGGGTTTAGGGTTTAAGATTTATGGTTGTGGGTTTTGGGTTTAGGGTACATGGTTTAGGGTTTTTAGGTTCTTTCCTCGGTTTTAGGGTTCCTTTGTGATTTCAATGTTTTTTATGGTCTATTTGGGTTTTTCTGATTTTTATAGTTTTTGGTTCCTATAGGAGTTTTAGTGAACACTAGGGTTTTTAGGTTCATTTAGAGTATTTTAGGTTTTTTGGGCCTTTTATGGTTTTTAGGGAACTTTAGGGTATTTTAGTGTTTTCAGGTCCTTCATGGTTTATTTAGGGGTGTTATGAACATTTAGGGGTTTTAGGGTCCATTTTGAGTCGTTAGGGTTTTAGGGTATTTTTTGGTCTTTTAGTGGGTTTTTTTACTTCTTATATTCTTTTAGGGCTTTATGGTTTTTAGTGTATTTCAGTGATTTTTTGGTTTTTTGGGACATTTATGATTTCTAGGGGATCGAGGGTTTTTAGGGTCTTTGGGGGTTTTAGGTTTTTTAGGTTTTTTGTGGTTTTGTTGGGTTTTAGGGCTTTTAGGTTTTTTACAGTCTTTATTGTTTTAGGAGATTTAGGAGATTTTACAGTTTTTAGATTTTTAGGGGTTTTAGGGTCCTTTAGGGGGGTGTGGTGGTTTTTTGGGTTTCCAGGGTTTTTGGGTTTTTATAGATTTTTAGCATTTTTAGAGTATTTTAGGTGTTTTAGGGTTCTTCAGGTTTTAAGGGTTTTAATGGGTTTTATGGATTTCTTATGAGATTTAATGGATTTTTGTGTGTTTAGGGGTTTTAGGGATTTTATTTTATTTAATGGTTTTATGATTTTTAGGGTTATTAGGTTTTGAAGGGTTTTTAATGTTTTAGAATTTTTTTTGTGTTTGTTTAGGGTTTTATAGTATTTATAATGGTCTTTGCGGGTTTGAAGGGGTTTAAAGATTTTAAGAGTCTTTTTGGGATCATAATATTTTTCAGATTTTTAGTGTTTTTAATTATTTTATGGGGTTTAATGGTTTTTAAAATTTTTATGGCCTTTAGGGTTTTAAGGATTTATTAGGTTTATATATGTTTATAGTGTTTTCATACAATTTTTTAGGGTTTTTTGAGTTTTTAAGGGGTTTTAGATCTTTTAGGGGTTTAGGGTTTCATTTTATTTATGTTTTTTGTGATTTTATGGTTCTTAGTAATTTTTATGTTATATGGTGTTTTTAGTTTTATTAGTGTTTTAGTGGTTTTGGGGTTTTATAGGGGTTTAAAGAGTATTCTAGGGTTTTGGAATTTTTTAGTGTTTTATGGTTGTGAGGACTGTTTTAGGGGTTTTTAGAGTGTAGTTTATAGTGTTTAGGGTGTTGGGGTTAGGATTTAGGGAGTTGGATATAGGTTTTAGGGTGTTGGGTTTAGGTTTTAGGGTGTACGGTATATGGTTTAGGGTGTTAAGGTTTAATGTTTAGGGTGTAGGTACATGGTTTAAGACGTAGGGTATATGGTTTAGGTGTAAGGTTTTGGGTTGTGGGTGTAGGTTTTTGTGTTCAATGTTTAGGGTGAAGGGTTGGGATGTAGGGTGTAAGGTTTAGGGTTTAGGGTTTAGGGTTTATGGAAAAGGGTTTAGGGTATCTGGTATAGTGTTTAAGGTATATTTTATAAGGTTTAGGGTGTGGTGTATAGTGTTTAGGGTGTAGGTTATAGGGTTTAGGGTGTTATGTATTTGGTTTAGGGTGTATGGAATATGATTTAGGGTGTATGGTATAGGGTTTCGGGTGATGTGTATAGGGTTTATGTTTTAGGGTTTTGTATTTGGGGTTTGGGTTTTAAGGTGTGGGATATAGGGCTTAGGGTGTACAATTTAAGGGTTCAGGGTGTAGAGTATAGGGTTTACAGTGTAGGGTTTATGGTTTTGGGTGTAGGGTTTAGGGTGTAGGGTTCAGGGTGTGGGGTATAGGGTTTGAGGTGCTATGTTTAGTGTTTACGCGGAAAGGTATTGGGTTTATGGTGTACGGTTTAGGGTGTAGGGTATAGGGTTTATGGTGTAGGGTTTAGTGTTTGGGGTGAATGGAATTAGGTTTTTGGTTTAAAGTTTCAGGTTTAGGGTGTAGGGTTTTGGTTTAACGGTGTATGGTTTTTTGTGTTGGGTATACGATTTAGAATTTATAGTGTAGGGTATAAGTTTTAGGTGGTCGGGTTTATGTTTTAGGGTTTACATTATAGGTTTTAGGGTGTAGAGTCTTGGATTTTCTGTGTAAGGTATAGGGTTTACTGGTTTCTAGGGTTTTTTGATATTTTTTGGGATTTATGAATTTTTTAAAGTTATATATTATTTTTTGGGTATTTTTGGTTTTTGGGATTTTATGGGTACTTGGGTTTTTTTGGGGTATTAGGGTTTTTCAATTTTTTAGTTTTTTATGTTTTTTAGGGTTTTTATGATTTTTTGGATTTTTGGTTTTTTTGGGTTTTTCAGGTTTTTAGTGGTTTTTACGCTTTTTTGGGTTTTAAGCTGTTTTTTGGTTTTTTAGGGATTATCATTTTTTCTTTGTTTATTTTTTTGGGTCTGTTTGGTTTTTTTAGTTTTATGGGGTTTTATGGGGTTTTATTGGATTTTAGGATTTTAGTCTTCTTATATTTTTTGGGGGTTTTGGTGTTTTTAGGGGTTTTAATGTTTTATTACTCTTAGTGTTTTAGGTTGTTTTCTCATTTTTATAGTTTTTTGAGTTTTTAGGGTTTTTAGTTTTCAAGGATTTTAGGTTATTTTAGGGGTTTTTATATTTTTGATGGTTTTAGGGGTTTTAGGGTTCCTGGGGGTGGGGGTTGAGTGTTTTAGAGTTTTAGGATGTCTATGGGGTTTAACAGTATTTTTTTGTTTTCTGTTGGGGTTTTTGTCTTTTTGGTGTTTAAAGTGGTTTTAGGATCTTTGATAGGTTTTTAGTGCTTTTAGTGTTTTTAGGATTTTATGAGGTTTAGAGGTTTAAAGGGTTTTTATGTTTTTTTTTTCAGATTTTACTGGAGGGTTTAAGGTTTTTATGGTTTTTATGTTTTTATGGTCTTTTTGTGTGTTTTTATTTCAGTGTTTTAAGAGGTTTAAGGGATTTATAGTTATTTAGGGGTTTATGATTTTTTGGGGTTTTTTTGGGGGTTTTATAGAATTTAGGGTTTTTAGTATTGTTAAGTGTTTTTGGGTTTTCTGTGGATTAGGATTTTTTAGGGGGGGTAGGGTTTATTATAATTTTTTGTTATTTTTTTAGGGTTTTGGGGTTTTATAAGTTTTTAGGGGGTTTTGAGGTCTTTTGTTATGTTTTAGGTTTTTTAAGGGATTTTAGTTTTTAGAGGTTTTAGGTTTTTCCTATGTTTTTAGGGTTTTATTTGGGTTTTATTGAGGTTTTATGGTTTTTAGGTTTTTAGTGTTTTAGTTTCTTTTATGTTGTTTAAGGGTTTTATGGGGTTTCTAGGGTTTTATGATTTTTAGCATCTTTTAATGTTTTTAGGGTGTTTAGGGACTTTTAGGGGTTTTTTTCAGTTTTATGTTCTTTTAGGGTTTTTAGTTTTTTTGTTCCTTTTGTGTTTTTACTGTTTTTGGATTGTTAGGGTTTTTGGTTTCTTTAGGGGTTTTAAGGGGTTTTATGATCCTTTAGGGTTTTTAATCCTACAAATCCACTTTTTCATATTAAAAAAACCACTTTTTTGAAGAGTGGAAACCTCACAAAAATTTATATCACATTCACACATCAACCATAAGAAAACCATTACACAACCGTACCTCAACCCAAAACCACATTCAAATTTCAAAATTCAAATTTAAATAGGACACCATCATTATCACAATGCCAACCTATCAATGCATCATCACATCGCCAACTATCATATCATCATTTTCACCACCATCATGTCATCCCATCACCATAGTCATCACCCTCATCAAATCCTCACCATTGGCCTCTTCTCTGGCATCCACCACTTGCACCAAACACCATTGATGTTGTCACATATGACCTTCCTTGTCATGAAAGTCATAAATTCCGATCCACCACCACCATTATTGTAACTATTGAAATTCCACCATCACCTGAATGCCGATCGGGCCACCTGGAACCCCCTGCAACAACACAACACAAAGCTTCTTAGAAACCACCACACCTAATGGACTTGGAAGGGAGCAGTAGATCTAGAAATTAAATAGGTACGAGAGGCCAAGACTTCCATAGAAGCCCATGACCAAGCAGACACCAAACAAATCATAACCCCCCAACAGAAACCACAACTCCATAGGAACACTCACCATCTATAAACCATCACCAACAAAAAATAAACCACAAATCCATTGAAGCCCCCTAAAAGAAATATAATCGCAACCCATAACCATAATTAATCAAGGAAGAGGAAAATGGAATTTTAACCAAAATACAAACATTGAAGGAGATCTCTAACCAGTAAAAAAATAAAAGAGAAAAAATGAAAGCGGGAAAAAACCTAAAAAGGATCTTGGGATTGAAACCCTAGGAAGAGAAGACAACTCTAATAATGCATGGGAATCCGTCATCCTCCAAGCCACTTTCCCAAATCCTCAGCGTTTCCTGTGCTCCAAATCTAACTTGTATGGGAGCTAAGGAATGCAAGAGAAGAGTTAAAAGAGATGGATGGGGAGAAAAACATAGCTCCATCACAAAATAGGAAAATTCTGACGATAGAGAAAGAAAATCCAAGAGAGAGTGTTATCCAGAGCAAGAGAGAATAATATTCCAAGAGGATCGGTGTAGAGGTCGCCGCTGGGGAAATATAAAACCCTAGGAGACAAGAAAAGATCTCTTGAGTGTCTAGGTGAGTGGCGTGGCATCCACCTAGGTAGCTTCCTTTACGGTTTTTGGGTTTTAAGGATCCTTTAATTTTTTATGGTTTTTATTATCATTTAGGGGTTTTAGAGATCTTTAGGATTTTTTTTTATTTTTTGGATTTTTTTAATTTTTGAGGTTTAGGGATTTTTTATTGTTTTTTATACTGGGGTTTTTAGAGTTTTGTAGTATTTTTTAGTTTTTAGTGATTTTAGTGTATTTAAAATGTTTTTTGGTGTTGGGGGGGGGGGTGGTTGAGTTATTACTGTTTTTAGGAATATTTTTTTTATGGTATTTCAGGGAATTAGGGGTTTTGGGGTTTTAGTTTTTTAGTTATTTTTAGGGTTTTTTTGGTTTTTTGGGTTTTATGGGGTTTTAGGGTTTTAAGGGGGTTTACGGTTTTTAGTGTTTTTGGGATTTTTAGGGTTTTAACGGGTTTTTTGGGTTCTTATGCGATTTTACTTTGCTTAATTGGTTTTAATGTTTTTAGGGGTTTTATTGGTTTTATGGGGTTATTATGGGTTATTAGGGGTTTAGGGTCTTTAGGGGTTTTAGGGTGTTTAATAGATTTTAGCTTTTTTTAATGTATTTATATGGTTATTTATTGTTTTTTTGGGATTTTAGTGTCTTTATAATTATATATTTTAAGGGGTTTTTATAATATTTTAGGGGTTTACGGATTTTATGGGTTTTAGTTTTATTTCGGGTGTTTAGGAATTTTTTAGCATTTTTAAGGGGATTATGATTTTTATGTTTTTTATGGTTTCTAGAGGCTTTCTTATTTTTAATGATTATTTGGTGTTTTTTGTGTTTTAGAGGTTTTAGGGGTTTTAGGGATATTAGGGTTTTTTTGGTTTTTTTGTTTTTTTTTTGGTTATAGGCCTTTGAGAGTTTTTTGGGTTTTTTCATGGGTTTTAGAGATTTTAGGGAGTTTTAGTATTTTTTTGGTATCTAGGGATTTAAGTTGTTTAAGGGGTTTTGGAAATTTTAGGGGTTTAATAATGTTATTTTGCTTCTATTAGTGTTTTTAATGGTTTTAGGGTGTTTTGAGATTTTTAGGGGTTTTAAAGTCTTTTCAGGCTCTTTTATTGTTTTTAGGGTTACTAATGTTTTTAGGTGTCTTAAGTTTTTTCGGGATATTAGGTCGATTTAGGGGTTTTAGATGTTCCTTGGGATTTTATAAGGTTTTTAGGGTTTTTAGGAGTTTTTTAAGGTTTTTACAATTTTTTGGTTTTTAGTTTTTTTAGGGGTTTTTAGGATTTTTAGGGGTTTCAGGTCTTTTAATGATTTTTTAAGGATTTATGGTTTTTACTATAATTAGGGTTTTGAGGGATTTTTAGTGTTTTTCATGGTTTTTTTGGGTTTTCATGTTTATTAGGTTTTAGGGGTTTTAATAGTGTTTTAATTTTGTTAGGGGTTTTAATTTTTCTAGCGATTTTAGAAAAGTTTTAGGGTTTTATGGGTTTTACTGGTTTTTAGGGGCTTTTAATGTTTTCATCAGTTTTAGGGTTTTAGGGGGGTTTTATGTTTTAAGGGATTTATAGGTTTTATTATTTCTAGGATTTTTTGGATTTATAGAGGTTTTAGGATCTTTTTAGGGTTTTATGGTTTTCAGGCATCATGAGGGTGTTTAGGGGTTTTAGTGATATTTTTATTGTATTTTAAGGCTTGGGGTAGAGTTTTTTTAAACTTTTAGGCTATTTAGGAATTGTTTTTGTTTTCATAGGTTCTAAGGGTGTTTATAAATTTTAGTGCTATTTTGGGTTTTAAGATATTTTTAACAGTTTTTGGGGTTTTTTGGTTGTTTAGTGTTTAAGCTATTTTTAAGGGTTTTAGGGGTCTTTAGGGGTTTTAGGGTTTTCTTAAGGGTTATAGGGGTTTCTGTAATTTTAGGGTTTTAAGGGTTTTAAGGGATTTAACAGGTTTTTGGGAATGTATGTTTTTTTAAGGTTTTTAGGGTTCTTAGTATTTTTAGGTTTTCGTGGTTTTTTCATAATTTCATGTTTTTTTTGGGGATTTTAGGGGGTTTTGGTTATTTTAGGGTTTTATAATCTTAAGGGTTTTTATGGTTTATATTAGGGTTTTATGTTTTTTGTGCATTTATGTTTTAAGGGTAGAGGGTGTTTTTGGTGTTTTTAGGGTTTTTAGGGATTTTAGTGGTATTAGGGTCTTTAAATGGTTTTATGGGTAGTTTTAGTTTTCTTTTGGTTTTAGGGTATTTTAGGTTTGTATGATCTTTTAGGATATTTTTGTGTTTTTAGGTCTTTCTGGGGGTTTTAATGTTTTAGGGTTTCTTTGTTTTAGATATTATTAGGATTTTTAGGGCTTTTAGTGATTTTAGTGTATTAGTGTTTTTAGAGAGGTTTTAAGGATTTTAGGGGTTTTAGGGTTTCAAGGGTATTTTTTGGCTTTTACATTTTTTAGGTTTTAGTTTTTTTTTTATTTTTATGGTTTTATGGGTTTTTAGGGTTTTTAGGTTTTTTTTTTGGAGTTTTAGGGGTTTTTCTTTTTAGGGGGTTTTAGTGTTTCTTTGGTTTTTATGGGTTTGTAGTGTTTTTTCGGGTTTTTGTATTTTAAGGGGTTTTTTAGGTTTTTACTTTTTTTATAGGTTCTAGATTTTTTTATGGTTTTTTAGGGTTTTAGGGTTTTTTTTGGGAGGGGGGGGGGTTTAGTGGGTTTTAAGGGTTTTAAAGTTTTAAATGTTTTAGGGTTTTAAGGGTTTTAGTGATTTTTAGGGGGTTTAAAAGTTTTTTAGGGTTTTAGGGGATTAATGGTTTTAGGTTGTTTTAGGTTTTTAGGGGTTTTATAGTTTTTTAGGGTCTTCAGGGCTTTTAGGGATTTTTAGGGTTTTTAGTTTTTTGGGGGGCTTTAGGGTTTTTGAGGTTTTTTAGGTTTTATGTGTTTTTATGGTTTTAAGTGGGGTATAGGGGGGTTTTAGGTTATAGGGGTTATTTATTGGTTTTTAGAGGTTTTAAGAGTTTTAATAGATATTTAGGATTTTTAAGGGTTTTGTAAGTTCTTTTAGGGTTTTAGGCTTTTGGAGCCTTTTTGGGTTTTGATGCCTTTCTTAGAGTTTTAAAGTTTATTGGGTTTTTTTATTTTGTTTTTGTTTTTTGGGTTATTTGGTGGGTTTAGGGTCTTTTATTGGTAATTTATTGATTTTTAGTCCATTTAGGTGGTTTTAGGGTTTTCAAGACTTTATAGGGGTTTATGGTTTTTAGTATTTTTTAGGGTTATAGTGTTTTTTGGAGTTTTAGGGTTTTTAGGGAAAAGACGGTGCAAGACCAAAAAAGATGCCCTGTCCCTCAAATTTATTGATAAAAAAGTAAAATTCAAGGCATTTCAAATGGGGATTATACATCCGGGTACTTGTGACACCCTTCATGTCCAAGTCCATATAGGATTCACAAAAAGGTGGGGTAATGAAAGACGACAGTGAGCAACTCTGTTCAATAGCCTTCTTCGAAAGCACATCAACCACTATATTGAAGTCCATGTATGCATGAGTGATCATAAGGATCATGTTTTTGGAAATACTAAGGCATTCAATCTATTGGGGTAGGAGCCACCATGGAACCTTCCTTGAATTTTGGCCGAATTCCTCCACTACAAGTGTTGAATCAAATTCGATGCAAAGATGCCTCCACTCAAATTGATTCGCAAACCACATCACCTTGATAATTGTTCAAAGCTTTTCCTCATATGCACAACCATTCCCAATGAATTTATAAAAAATACCATTGGCAAATCCTTTATAGGTATGAAAAACGCCACAACATCATGAAGGCCCTGGGGAACGTGCCACCACACCATTCACATTGACTTTAATCCATGATGTGATTGGTGGAATCCATCGAATGAACTTCATCTCTAGTGGTTTTATAAACCTACTAGAGACAATAAGAGTGCGGAGAATGATTAGATCATTTAAACAATTATTCATCGTACCTGTTTGAATGTACGCAACCATCCAGACAGCAATATTCATGGAAAGAATACTCTCATGAAGGGAGCTGGTCTTATTTTGGAACATAACAGAGTTCATTGCATCCCATAGGAAGGCCACATTTAATGCTGACACCTTAAGGAGGAGGTTGTGGAGCAGCTCACTACACTTCATTTCTGTGATAAAGCACATCATCTCATCAAATGTTCTACCCAAGGGAAGCTGATTCCAAAAACATCTTGTATAAAACCAGCCATGTCATAAGCAAGCTTGCAGTCAATGAAAAAATGCTGCACATTTTCCATATCCCATAGACAGAAGCCACAGGCTGAGACCAATTTTCAACCGGATATTTGTAATTGAACGTGTGTGGGTATCTGATTCCTCCAAATCTTCCAAAGGAGAAAAAAATTCCTAGGTGGAATAAACTATCGTTTATATTTCAAGAGCCAAGTAGGGGGATCTGAGCCTTGTCGACATTTATGTTTGTTATCATTTTGGGTTTTGAGTAGAGAGTATAGGGTTTAGGGTTTAGGGTGTAGGGTTTAGGATTTAGGATTTAGGGTTTAGGCTATAGAGCTTAGGTTGTAGGGTTTAGGGTGCAAGGTGCATAGTGTAGGGTTTATGATTTAGGGCATGGGGTATAAGGTTTAGGGTGTACGTTTTAGGGTTTAGTGAGTAAGGTGTAGGGTTTACAGTGTGGGTATATGATTTTAGTCTAATTTTTTAGGGTTTTCAGAGTAGGGTATAGGGTTTAGGGTGTAGGGTATAGGGTTTAGTGTGTAGGGTATAGGGTTTCAGGTGTAGGGTTTTAGGTGTAGTGTATAGTGTTTGGAGTGTAAGGTTTAGGGTTTAGGGTATAGTGTATAGGGTTTATGGTGTTGGTTTCATGGTTTATGGTATATGGTTTAAGTTTTAGGGTTTAAGATTTATGATGTTGGGTATAGAGTTTAGAGGCTAGGGTTTAGGGTTTCTTTGTAGGGTAAAGGGTTTTGGGTATAGGATTTAGGTTTCAGGGTGTATGGTTTAGGGTTTTGGTTTTAGGGTTTAGGGATTAAGGTATAAGGTTTAGGATTTATTGTATATGGTTTAAGGTTTAAGGTAAAGTGTTTATGGAATATGGTGTATGATTAACGGTTTAGGGTTTTAGGTTTAGGGTATGAGGTTTTGGTTGTTGGGTATAGGGTTCAGGGTGTTTTGTGTTGGATTTATTGTTTAAGGTTTAGGTTTTAGGTTTTATGGTGTTGGGTATAGGTACTTGTGTGTAGGGTATAGATTTTAGGGTGTAGGGTTTTGGGTTTTGGGTATATGTTACACGGTTTATGGTGTAGGATATAGGGTAGATGAATTAGGGTGTAAGGTATTGGGTGTAGGGTGTTGGGTATTGGGTGCAGGTTGTTGGTATTTGGGTTTTGGGTGTAGGGTATTGGGTTCATGGGGTGGGGTTTATGGTATACGGTATTGGGTATAAGGTTTTGGGTGTAAGGTATAGTGTTTGGGGTGTAGGGTTTTGGGTTTCAGTTGTAGGGTATAGGGTTTCAGGTGTTCAACATAAGATTTAGGGTGTAGGGAATAGGGTTTGGGGTGTAGGGTTTGGGGTATTAGATGTTAGGTAAATAGTTTATGGATTAGTGTTTAGGGTTTAGGGTGAATAGTATAGGGTTTAGGGTGAAGGCTTTGGGGAGTATGGTATTAGTTTTAGGGTTTCTTGTGTAGCATTTAGGATTTTGGGTGTAGGTTTAAGGGTTTAGGGCATAGGTTATGGAGGTTATAGTGTAGGATGTAGGTTATAAGGTTTTTTTGGTTTTAATGATTTTAGGGGTGTTTTGGTTATTTAGTGTTTTTAGGTTTTTTCTTTTTTAGGGGTTTTTGGGTTTTTAGTGTTTTTAGGTGTTTGTAGATCGTTTAGGGGGGCGGTAGGTATTTTAAATTTTTATGGGTTTTAAGGGGATTTTAGGTTTTGTTATAGTTTTTAGGTTTTTTACGTATTTTAGGTTAAAGAGGGGTTTTTAGGGAATTTTGTGTTTTAGGGTTCTTTTATAGAATTTAGGTATTTTTAGGGTTTTTAGGGTTGTTAGCTGGATTTTTTGGTTTTAGGGGTTTTATGTTTTTTTTAAGATTTTAGGGGTTTTTGGTGGTATTAAGGGGTTTATTTTTTAGGGTTTATTTTGGATTTTTCTGTTTTTTATGGCTTTTTAATGTTTTTGGGTTTTAGTGTTTTAGGGGATGTTTGGGGTTTTCAGGAATTCTATTATTTTTATTTTTTTTATAATTTTTAAGATATTATTGTGATTTAAAGGGTTTTTAGGTTTTTAATGGTGTTTAGGGTTATTATGTTTTTTATAATTTTTGGGGGTTTCAAAATTTTTGGGTTATAAAGGTTTTTAGCTTTTTTTCTGGTTTATATGATTTCTAAAAAATTTATTTTTTTAATTATTTATAATATTTTTATGTCTTTTTAGATTTCTTATGATTTTTACGATTTTTATAAGTTGTTAAGAGTTTTCATAGTTTCTAATGGTTTTATGGTTTTTAGTGATTTTAGTGTTTTTTCGGGTTTTTTTTAGGAGTTTTAGGGGATTTAGAATTTTTCGGGTTTTGAGGGATTCCTTAGGGTTTTTTAGAGTTTCTTAGGGGTTTTAGGGGTTTTAGAGTTTTTTAGGGTTTAAGGTTTTTAATGGGTTTTAGGGTCTTTAGGGTTATTTAAGTTTTTTTTATTTTTATGGTTTTTTGGGGTTTTTAGTGTTGTTTTTGTGTTTTTACTGTCTAGGTTTTACGGTGTATGGTATAAGGTTTTAGGTTTAGGGTATAGGGTTTAGGGTGTAAGTAATTGAGTTTTGAGTGTAGGGAATAAGTTTTAAGGGGTAAGTTTTAGAGTTTAGTGTTAGGGTGAGGGTATATTATTTACGGTGTATGGATTTAGGTTTAGGATATAGGGTAAAGGGTTTAGGTGGCAGATTCAGGGTATTGGGTGTCAGGTATAAGGTTTAGGGTTTAAAATAAGGTTATAGGGTTTTGGGTTTAGGGATTAGGGTTTAAGGAATATGTTATGTGGTTTAGGGTGTGGGTGTAGGGTTGAGGGTGTATAGTATAAGGTTTAGGGTGCATGGTATAGTGTTTAGTGTGTAGGATTTAGGTTTTAGGGTTTTGGTTATATAGTTTAGGGTTTAGGGCATGGGGTATAGTGTTTTGGGTTGGGTTTTAGGATTTAGGGTGTAGGGTATATGGTTTTGGGTGTATGGATTATGGTTTAGGGTGAGGTAATGTGCTTTATTGTGTATGGTTTGGGATTTAGGGTGTTGGGTATTGGGTTTAGAGTGTAGTTTTTAGGGTATAGTGTATAGGTTATAGGGTTTAGAGTGTAGGTTTTAAGTGTTTCAAATGTAGGGTATATGTTTTAATGTATAGGATTTGTGGTTTAAGGTGTAGGGTATTGGGTTCTGGGTGCAGGTTTTTGTGTTTAGTGTGTTGGGTGTAGGGTTTTGCGTTTGGGGTGTAGGGTTTAAGGTTTAGGTTTATGGTATTGGGTATAGGGTTTATGTTGTAGCTTATAGGGTTTAGGTTGTAGGATATAGTGATTATTGTTAAGTTTTTAGGGTTTATAGTGTTGGTATAGGGTTTAGGGTATAGTGTTTTGGGTTTTGGGTGTAGGTCGTAGGCTGTAACATGTAGGGTTTAGTGTTTAGTGTTTATGGAATTTGGTTTAGGGTATATGTTATATTGATTAGGGTTTAGGGTATTTGGTTTATGATATAGGGTGTATGGTTAAAGGTGTAGGGTTTATGGTTTAGGGTGTAATATATAGAGTTTAGGGTGAAGGGTTTTGGTGTAGGGTATAGGGTTTAGGGTGTAGGGTTTAGGATTTTGAGTTAAGGGTATAATGTTCTGGGTGAAGGTTAAAGGGTTTAGGGTGTTTGTTATCGGGTTTTGGGTTTTGGTTTTGGGTTTAGGTTTTAGGGTTTAGGTTGCAGGGTATAGGGTTTAGGGTGTAGGGTTTAGGGTTAAGTTTGTTGGGAATAAAGTCAACAGATTAAGTTTTTGGTTTTAGGGTGTTGGGTTTTGGGTGTATGGTTTAGGGTTTAGGGTGTAGGGTATTGAGTTTTGGGTGTATAGTTTATGGTTGATGTTGTGGGTTGTAAGGTTTTGGGTTTTTCTGTGGGGTTTAGTGTACACATTTTAGTGTATAGGGTATGAGGTGTAGGGTTTATGGTGTATGGTATCGGTTTTTTTGGGTTTTTTTTACAAGTTTAAAAAAATAGTGTTTTTAGGGTATTTTAAGGTTTTTAGTGTTTTTTTTTTGGTTTTTTGGGTGTTATGGTTTTTAAAGTGTTTTGGGTTTTAGATGTTTTATGGGGTTTTTTTTGTAGTTTTAGTGTTTTCATGTTTTTTAGGTTTTGTTAGTTTTTTATAATATTTAGGTTTTTTTGTGTTCTTATGGGTTTTTTTGTTTTTAAACTATTTTGGGTTTTATAAATTTTTATGATTTTTAGGGACATTATATAATTTTTTTGGTTTTTATGGGGTTTTAGAGTTCCTTCAGGGGTTTTTTGGGTTTAGGGATTTTTAGTGTTTTATGGGTTTTCAGTGTTTATGTTTCTGTGGTTATTTAGGGCTTTGAGAGTTTTTTCGGGGGGGGGGGGTGTATTAGGGTTTTAGGGTATTCTTAGGGTTTTTAGTGTTTTTAGGTTTTTAAGGGTTTGTATTGTTTGATTGTTTCTTAGGGATTTCTTGGTTTTTAGGGTTTTAATATTTTTAGGGATTTTATAGTTTTTATGGTTATTATGATTTTAGGGATTTTATGGGTTTAAATTTATTTTTGGTTATTTTTGGGTTTTTTATGTTTTTTAGGTTTTTTTAGGTTTTTTGGGGTTTTTATAATTTTTGGGTTGTTTTGTGTTTTAATGGTTTTTAGGGTTGTTTTGGAGTTTTAGACTTTTTTTATTTTTTTAGGGGTTTAATGGGCTTTACGTTTGTTTATGGTTTTTCGGTATTTTCGGGGTTTTAGGTTCATATGGGTGTTTAAGGGGTTTTAAGGGTCTTTTAGGGTTTTAATAATGTATTTTAGTGGCTTTTAGTGTTTTTTGGGTTTTTTGAGATTTTAGGGTCTTTTAGGGATTTAGCGGATTTTTGGTTCTTTTGGGTATTTTAGGGGTTTTCACATCTTTTATGGGGTTTTAGAGGATTCTAAGGGTTTTAGTGTTTTCAAGGTTTTTAGGGGTTATTTTGGTTTTCGGTGTTTTAAGTAGTGTTTAGGATTTTTCTGGGGGTTTTAGGGGATTTATTGATTTTTAGGGTTTTTGGGTTTTGGGGTCTTTAGAATTTTTAGGGTTTTAGAGGTTTTATATTTTTCAGGGGTTTATGTTTTTTGGGGTTTTAGGGTTTTAAGGGGGTGGGTTATGGTTCTTTTTTGGGGGTTTTGGGTTTTTTGATTTGTTTTGGGTTTTTTGTGAAAGCAAGGTGCAGCTCCTGGCTACCCCTGCCCCCCAAACATTATTAGAAAAAAGAGAATAGTGCGGACAGGGGAAAGGAAGAGTCAATCAACTCGTACCCAAAAAAACCACAAATAGGAAGAAAAAAGAAAATACGCAGAAAGAAATCAGACATAGAACCCGCATCTGCGCCAACTCAAGAGCCTCTTAGCCAATAAGAACCATCATCAGCAGCCCCAATCTCATTCACCATTACACCATTCACCAACATTAGACATCAGAAAAAAACTGTCAACATCACCACCAATTCACAAAAAACACAGCCATTTGTCCGCAGCAGAATTCTTCAACACCAATCAGACAGACAAACCATAGCAAAAAAGAAATAGTAAACAAAACCAGCAATATTAGTTGCCAAGGCCTCCCCCCTCCATGCCAATGGAGAGGCCCCAAGCACACCAAAACACACTAGAGGCCAGGGCCGAACTGAGACGAAGACGTAGAGTCCAGATGCACAATGGGGAAAACTTCATGCACACCAGGTCCGACGCCAGGGCAGACATAGAGGAAACTAGAGGAAATCCATAAAAAAGAAATCCAGAGCCCAACCCTAGCACCAGGAGCTTTGGGGGCTTCAAAACTATGAGGGAACAAGATTCCATGGTCGGACCACCCTGGGACGACACACACCTATGCCAAACCAAGACCCCAAAGCCAAGAATGACGAATCTGTTTCCAAGCATGCCAGAGCCAACCGTGAATAGGCCAGATCTATAATGATCCATCAAACTGGAGTCAGGATAGAACTACCACTGGATAGAATGGGATCACATAGAACCATCCATCAAACACCGAAGCTAGGTATACAAAATCTGATGCCGAGCATGCCATAGTCGACAACGCACACTCAAGATTCGAAGTAGTCAAAGGATGGGGGCGTAATGAAAACACCATCAGACACAACTGGACCACATCGTCCCATCACCAGCCAGTGCTGAGTAAAGGTGAGACATCAGGTGCCAAGGCCGAACCATACCGTAGGAGGAAGGAAAGAGATCCATTGGAGGAACCCTAACTATGAGAGGAGGGGATGAGAGACAACACTCATAGGACTTTCACCTTTAGGGTTTTTGTGGTTTTTATGGGTTTTTGTATTTTAAAGGGTTTTTAGGGTTATTTAGTGTTTTAGGGTTTTGGAGGTTTTTTCTTGGGGTTTTTAGAGTTTTTACGGTTTTTAGGTTTTTCATTAGTTTTAGATTCCTTTAGGGATTTTTAGGGTCCTTTTCGAGGGTTCAGGGTCTTTTAATGCTCTTAGAATTTTTGGGGCCCTTTAAGATATTTAGGGCTTTATGGTTTTAAAGTGTTTTAGGGTTTTTAGGGGTTTTAATGGTTTTAATGGTCTGTTATGGGTTTTTAAGAACTTTTAGGGTTGATTTTTGTTTACTAGGATTTAGGTTTTTTGATTTTTAAGGTTTTTAAGGTTCTTTTAGGGGTTTTATAGGTTTGAATATTCTTTTAGTATTTTTTGTGTAGGTTTATGGTCTTTTTGGGTTTTTTAAGATTTATGGGGTTTTTAGGGTTTTCAAGGATTTTTAGTTCTTGTTAGGGTTTTTATTTGGTTTTAAGGGTTTCGGGGGTTTTTTAGGGGATTTAGGGTTTTTATGTATTTTATATATTGAAAACATTTTCGGGGATTTTAGGTTTTTTAGGAGGTTTTATAATTTTTTGTGATTTTTAGGGCTTTTAGTATTTTTAGGGGGTAAGGTATTTTTAATATTTTTTAGAGGTTTTATGGTTTTGCGATTCTTTTAATGTTTTTATGGTTTAATTGTCTTTTAATTTGTTTTAGGGATTTTAGGGGTTTTGGGGGTTTTGGGATCTTTTTGGTTTTTTAGATTTTTAGGGTTTTTTATAGGTTTTCAGGGTTTTAGGTTCTTTTAGGGTTTTTAGTTGGTTTTGAGGTTCATCATGTTTTTAGTGTTTTTAGGGATTATTAGGATTGTTTAGGGTTTTTATGATCTTTTATTATTTTGGGGGGTTTTGGGTTCCTTTAGGGTTTTCATGTATTTTTAGGTTCCTTTAGGGTTTGAGAGTCCTTGGGGATTTTTTAGGGTCCTTTAGAGTGTTTAGGTTCCTATAGGGGTTTTAGATTCTTTTAGAGGTTTTATGTTTTTTGACTGTTTTAGGGTTTATTTTATTTTTTAAGGTTTTGTAATGGGTTTAGGGTTTTTTATTATCTTGAATGTTTTAGTGATTTTTGGATTTTTTTAGGTTTTTAACATCTTATAGGGATTTTTAGGGTTTTTGGGTATTTTTAGGGTTTTGGGGGTTTTTTGGGATCTTTTAGGGTTTTTAGAGTCTTTTATGGGTTTTTAGTTTTTTAAGGTTTTTAGTGTTTTTAGGGTTTTATGGGCATTAGGGTTTTCATGTTTTTATGGTTTTAATTTTCCATTTGGGTTTTTAGTGTTTTTAGGGTATGAGGGGTTTTAGGGGCTTTAGGGTTTCTATGGTTCTTTAGGGACCTTTATGGTTTAATAATGTTTTAGGGGACTTTGGGGTTTTTATGTTTTTTAGGGTTTTAGGTTGTTTTAATGTATTCAAATATTTTAGAGATTTTATTTTTTTTAATGTTTTTAGGGTGAAAAATGTTCAGGGATGATATCCCCACCAAACCTTAAAGAAACAAAACAAAATTTATAATGAGGGTTTACACATCCGAGAGTGTACCTCACCCTTCATATTAGAGTCCACATATGACATACAAAAAAGACGGGGAACAAAAGACCATAGCTATCTATGTTCCTCAATTTCCTTCTTGGAGAGTGCATCTACCACCGAGTTGGCCTCTCTATAGGCATGAGTGCCCCATAGGGTGAGAGTCTGAGAGATGGTGAGGCACTCAATCCAGTGAGGTAGAAGTCTCTATGGGGCTTCCTGGGATTTATTTTTGATGGCATCCACTAGAAGCATTGAGTCAGACTCAATCCAAAGAGAGTTCCCCTTAAATTGGGCAAAAAACTTAACCGCCTTCATTATCTCCCATAACTCTACTTCATATGTACATTCATATCCAACAAAATGGTAGAAGACACCTTTGAAAAATCCTCTGTAGGTGTGGAAGATGCCACCACACCCTAAGGGGCTGGGTGCATGCAGCGCCGCACTGTCCACATTGACATTTATCCATGATGGGATTGGGTGAATCCATTGGATATATTTTAGTAATTGGGGTTTTTAGGGGATTTTATCATTTTTATGGTTTTTATTGTGTTTTAGGGTTTTATGGGTTTTTAAGGTTTTTAATGTTTTAGTGGAATTTTATGATTTTTAGGGGTTTAAAGGGATTTTTATATTTTTAGGCTTAATAATTTTTTTGGGTTTGGAATGTATTATGGCATCTTAGGGTTTTCAGTAATTTTTAAGAATTTTTTGGTTTTTAGGGTTTTATGGGGTTTTACGGATTTCAGGGTTTTTACGGTTTTTTGGGGTTTCAAGGGTTGGGGGTAATATTTTTTAGTGGTTTTTAGGGTTTGGAGATTTTTTTGGGGTGTTTATGTGTTTTTATAGTTTTTAGGATCTTTCAAGGTTTTTAGGATTTTTAGGGGGCTTAGGGTTTTTGGTTTTTTATGGGTATTAGGGGTTTTAAGATGTTTAATGGTTTTATCTTCTTTTGGGGTTTTTTGATTATCTTGTTATTTTATAGTTTTTATGTCGTTTTGGGTCTTTTGTGGGTTTTAGGGTCTTTTAAAAGTTTTTAAGGTTTTTAGGGGTTTTCAGGCAATTCATTTTTTAGGTTTATAAGGATTTTTTAAGATTTTAAGGGGTTTAAGGGGATTCTTTTTTTTATGTGCCTTTAGTGTTTTTAAGTGTTTTTTAGGGATTTTATATTTTTTAAGGGTTTTGGGGTTTTAGGGTTTTTATGGTTTTAGGTGTTTTAAAAGGTTATAGGGTTTTGGGGGGTATGGATTTTTAGGGGATTCTAGGTATTTAAGGTTTTTATGTATTTTCAGAAGTTTTAGAGTTTTAGGGTATTTAGGTGTTTTAGGGTTTTAATGGTTATTTCATGGTTTAATGTTTTAGTACTTTTTTAGGTGACAAGGTTTTAATGGGTTTTATTGTTTTTAGGGGATCCCAAGTTTTTAGGGTTATAAAGAGTTTTGGGGATGTTAGGAATGTTTTATGGTTTTTATTTGGTTTTATGGTTTATGGTATTTATATATTTTTAGTTGTTTTTAGGTATCTAATTATTTATAAGGGTTTTAGGCTTTTTATGTTTTTAGGAATATTAGGTTTGTAGGGTTTTTTGGTTTTTATGGGGTTTTAGAGTCTTTAGGGATATTATTAGTTTTTATGGGTCTTTTAGGGGTTTTTAGGGACTATAATGGGTTTTATTTTTTAGGGTTTTTATGTTTTATTGTGTTTTTTATCGTTTTTATAGGTTTATAGAGTTGTTAGGGAATTAATTGTTTTTTATATTTTTTAGTTTTTTTAGGATTCGAATGGTTGTATGTGTTTTTTTGGGCTATAAGGGTTTTAGGTGTTTTTGGGTTTTTTAGTGTTTTGATAGGTTTTATTGTTTTTATGTTTTTTTTGGTTTTTTGGGTTTTTCAGGGGTTTATGGTGTTTTCTAGGTCTTTTGGTTTTTAAGGGTTTTTTAGCGAGTTTTAGGGCCTTTGAGGGTTTTGGGGGGGTTTAGAGGTTTTATGGGGTTTTATGGGGTTTTTTATTTTTAGGTTTTTTAGGTTTTAGGAGTTTTTTTTTTGATTGTTTAGTGGTCTAGGTTTCTAAAGGGTTTTAGGGGTTTTAATGGTTTTTAGTGATTTTGGAGTTTTTGGTGTTTTATGGTTTTATGGTTTTTATTTGTTTAGTGTTTTTATGGGGTTTAGGGACTTTTTAGGATGTCTTAGCATCTTTTAGGGGTTTATTGGGGGTGGGGGTAATAGGTTTTATTGTTTTCAGACTTTTTAATTTTTAAGAGTTTTAAGGGGATTGGGGGTATATTTTGGATTTTTAGTTCCTTTAATTGTCTTAGGGTATCTTGGGTCTATTTAGGGTTTTAGGTTTTTTATGGCCTTTTTACTGTGATTTTGGGGTGTTTAGATTTTTTTTGTGTTTTTTGGGCGTTTGAAAGGGTTTTATAGTGTTTTTGGTGATTTTTAGGGATTTTTAGTTTTTCTAGGTATTTTTAGGGATATTTTTAATTTTTAGGGATTTTTAGAGTTTTTAGGGTTTTTAGTGTTTTTACGGTTTTTTGGTGTTTTACGGTATTTTGGTGTTTTTAGGAATTTTTAGTGGGTTTAGGGGTTTTAGGGGTTTTAGTGGTTTTTAATGTTTATAGGGTTTTTTTTTTCAGGATTATTTAGGGGTTTCATGATTGTTTAGGTTTATGGGGTTTTGGGGGTCTTTAGGGGATTTTACTAATTTGTATGGTATTTTTGGGTTTTTAAGTGTTTTTTCTTTTTAATTTTTTATGGTCTTTAGAGTTTTTACTTTTTAAGGGAAAGGAAGATATGAGGGTTGGGCTATTCCCCCCCCCCTCCCCCAAATTTATTAGAAAGAAAAACAGAGACACAACAGACAAGGGAGGGGAGGGGTCAAACAACCCACACCCAAAAACCCTTTAGAAACACACACCCAAGGACCACAAAAAAAGAAAAATCAAAAGTACGCAAAAAGAAGAAAAACCAAAGCATCTCCGACAGCATCTCCCAGAAAATCAGCAACTAGCAGTATAGAAAACATAGAACCTTCAGCACCTCCCACCCAAGCAACAACCAATATCCAGAATCACCAGAATTCAACATCACAGAACCACCAGCATCCAATGTCATAGAACCACCAACATCAAAATCGCAACCATCACTAGCATTCAGCAGCTCATCACCAATCAGCGACCAGCATCCAATCTCACAAAAACCATAGTCCATCACCTTCACACCAAAACAATCTACCACCAACAACACATAACCATCATCACCGAAATCACACAACCACCAATCACCAAAGATCACATCCATACAACAACCATCATCCTTTTTCACAAAAACTAGTACCCAACACCTCCCAACCAAGAAGGTCTATCGCAAGAACCACAGAACTCTCACACCAAGAGTAGATAGCAACCAATATCTCAAAACAGAACAAAGAACCAGCAGCAAACCAGAAACGAACCTTCCTCCGCGCTAAGGTCCGAAGAGAGAAATCAGCACCATCGCCTAACATCCCGATCCAAACCAAAGCAGCTGCTCCCCACACAGCTTCAACTATCAACAATGTCCCACTGCACAACATCTAGAAGCACCGAGGCCTAGCCTCTCCACACCACCGCTTGGAATAACAAGCCGTAGAAGAATACGAGAACCACCAAGAGCTCCTCGCAATGAGATGCTTCACCATAGCAGTGCAACGCCGCACCGAGGGGAAGATCAGTCAATGTCGCCACAAAAATCGTCCAACTTCGCACCACGATACTCGATGCTCACACAAAAGCCATCACCCACATCAGTAAATCTGTAATCTGAATCAGAACCCATGTCCATAGAATCTCATTCTGACTCATAATCCTCCTAAATGCCATACATGGATAGCAGCTTCATACTAGCCTTCTCTTTCTCATCAGAATTTGAAGGCCGCTCTCACTTATTAACTTTTAGATTTAGTCTGAATGCCCTTAATGTTTAGGGTGTTAGGTTTAGGGTTTCAGGTTTAGTGTTTAGAGTTTAGGGATTTGGGATTTTAGGAAATTTTACATTTTTAAGTGGATTTAGGATTATTTTTGCGTTATAAGGTTCATTTTAGGTTTCTAGGGTTTTCAGGTCCCTGTGGGGTTTTTTGGTTTCCTCTTGGGGTTTTATGTTTTATATGTTCCATTTGTAGTTTTTAATATTATTCATGGTTTTTCTTGGGTTTTAGGGTCCTTGAGAGGTTATTAATATTTTTAGGGTTTTTAGGGGTTTGAGATTTTTATTATTCTTTTTGGGTTCTAGGTTTTTTAGTATTTAATGTTTTAGAGAATTTTATAGACTTTTAGGGTTTTTAATGAATTTATCTTCTTTTAGGGTTTTTAGGGTTTTGAGGATAATTTATGTTTTTAAGGTCTTTTTGGAATTTTAGGGTCTTTTAGAGGTTTTAGGGTTGTCCAATGTCTTTTATGGTTTTTAGGGGTTTATGGTTTTAGTATTTTCTATGAATTTTTTAGGATTTTTAGGTTTGATGGTTTGGGTTTTAGGGTTTTTAGGGTTTTTTAAGTTCCTTTACAGTTTTTTTGGGTTTAAGACTTTTTATTTTTATTTTTTTAGGGATTTTAGGGGGGTTTGGGTTTTTTTGTTCTTAGGTTGTTTTATGTGTTTTACAAATTTTAAGGGTTTTTAGCATTATTATGGGTTTTAGGGGTTTCAGGTTCATTAGGGTTTTATGGTTTTTATTGTTTTTATGGTTTTTCAATTTATTAGGGACTTTTTCATTTTATAGTTTTGATGGATTTTTCAGGTTTTAGTGAATTTTAACGTTTTAGGGTTTTTAGTTTTTATAGAGTTTCTAATGGTTTTAGGGGTTTAAATTATTTTGTAGATTTTTTTGATTCTTAAGGTGTTTTTAGGGTTTTTATGGGAATTAGAGTTTATAATGGCTATTTAGTGTTTTTAGTATTTTTATGAGTTTTATGGATTTTTGGGTTTTTCTGTTTTTAGGGTTTTTATTGTTTTTTGTGGTTTCTAGAGTTCTTTTTATAGTTTTAGGGATTTTAAGGTTTTTATGGTTTTAATGTTTTTAGAGTTTATAGTGGTTTTTATAGATTTTATGAGTTTTAGGGTTTTTAGGTATTTATGGATTTTTTAGGGTTTGGGGGTTTTTAGGGTTATTAGGGGCTTTAGGGTATTTTGGATTATTTTAGAGTTTGTAGGGTTTTTAGGGTATTTAGGATTATTTTAGAGTTTTTTGAGGGTTTAGGGTATAGGGTTTAGGGTGTAGGGTTTATGGTTTCTAGTGTATTGTATAGGGTTTGTGGTGTAGCATATAGGGTTAAGGGTGTAGCGAATAAGTTCCAGGGTGTGGGGTAAAGGGTTTAGGGTGTATGGTTTATGGTTTAGTATTTAAGGTATAGGTTTAAGGGTGTAGAGTTTAAGGTTCAAGGTTTAGGGTTTTGGGTTTAGTTTTTATGGTGTAGGGTATAGGGTTTAGGTTGTAGGGTATAGGGTTTTGGGTTTTGGCTATAGGGTGCAGGTTTTGGGGTTTACGGTGTAGGGTATAGGGTTTAGAATGTTGTATTTAGTGTTTTGGGTGTTGGTTATATGGTGAAGAGTATATAGTATTGGGTTTAGAGTGTAGGGTATAACATTTATAGTGTAGATTATTGGGCTTAGGGTGCAGGTTATTGAGTTTAAAGTGTAGAGTTTTGGGTTTTTGCTGTATGGTATAGGTTTCAGTGTGCATGGTTTAGTGTTTAGGGTGTGGGGTATAGTGTTTCAAGTATGGGGTTCTTGGTTTTGTATTTAGGGTATAAGGTTTAGTGTGTAGGGTTCAGGTTTTGGGTTATAGTGTTTTTAGTGTATGGTTTAGAGTTTAGGCGGTATTCTATAGGGTTTAGGGTTTATGGTTCTGGGCATAGTGTATAGGGTTAAGGGTGAAGGGTTTATAGTTTAGGGTTTAGGGGTAGGGTATACGGTATTGGGTATTCCATGTAGGGTTTAGGATTTAGGGTGTAGTTCTTTTGTTTTGGGTATAGGGTTTAGGTGAACAATTTTGGGTTTATGGTGTAGGTTATAGGGAGTGGGTTGTAGGGTTTAGTGTTTCGTGTGTAGGGTATAGTGTATATGGTCCAAGGTTTAGGGTTTATGAGTTTTATGGTTTTTATGTGTTAAAAAAGGTATTTTTGGAATTTTTGGTTTTTTTTTGGTTTTAGGGGTTTTTAACGATTCTATGTTTTTTATGGTTTTTAGGGGTCTTCCGGGTTTTTTTAGGGTTTTTCAATTCTTATGTTTTTTATGGTTGTTAGGGGGTTTTTGAAAATTTTAGGGGTTTTTAGGATTTTTATGATTTTTATGGTTTTTCTATTTTTAGGGTTTTATGGGTTTTTAGGGTTTTTTAAGGTTTTTAGGGTCTTATTATTTTTTTGGGGTTTCTAGTGTTTTAGTGTTTTAAGGGATTTCTTATGGAGTTTCATGGTTTTTAGGGTTTTTAGGATTTTTAATGGGTTTTAGGGTTTTTTAGGGTTTTATGGTTTTACGGTTTTAGGTTTTTTTAGTGATTTGGATTTTATAGGGTGTTAAGGGTTATTAAGGTTTATTATCATTTTTCGGGGTTTTATGGTGTTTAGAGTTTTATGAATTTTAGGTATTTGATGTATTTTTTTAAAAAAAATGATATTTTTGAGGTTTTATAAGGTTTTTCATGTTGTTTTTTGGTTTGAGGGAATTTTAGTTTTTATTTCTTTTTTTGATGTTCTAGGGGTTTTAGGATTGTTTAAGGGTTTTTTGAATTTTAAGTATTCTTAGGGTTTAGGGTTATTAATTATTTCAGTTTTTAGGGTGTTTATGTTTATTAAGGGTGTTTTTGGATTTTTATACTGTTTTCTGCGTTTTAACTTTTTAGGGTTTTGTAGGTCTTTTAATTTTTTTAGATTGCTTTATGGTTTTTAGGGTTTTAGGGGTTTTTAGTGTTTTAGATTTTAATGGTTATTTATGGGTTTTTCTAGTTTTTCCGTTTTTTTTGTGCTTTTGGGGTTTTTTGTGGGGTTTAGTTCTTTTTCTGGTTTTTATTATTTTTAGATATTTTCAAGGTCTTTAATATTTTTAATATTTTTTATGTTTTTTAATTTTTTATGTTTTTTTGGGCGGGGTATGGTTTTAACAGTTATTTGGGGTTTGGGGGGGTTAGTGGATTTTAAGGGTTTCTATTGGTTTGGGGGGGTGTTGTTTTCAAGAGTTTGATGGTATTTTAGAAATTTGTTGGGTTTTAGGGTTCTTGGTGGTTTTGGGGGTCTTTAGGTTTTGTTTTGGTTTTTTATGGGTTTTAGTGTTTTAATGGGTTTGTATCGGTTTTAGGGTTTTAATGTGTTTTTATGGGTTTTATAATATGTTGGGACATTTATGGTTTTTAAGGATGATTATGGTAATTTAGTGTTTTTATGTTTTTTTGGTTATTGGTTTCTTATGGAATTAAGGTTCTTTTAGGGTTTTTATGGGTTTTAGGGAATTCAACGGTTTTAGGTCCTTTAGGATTTTTAGGGGTTTCGAGTGTTTAGTGTGCTTTATGGTGTTTGTTTGTATTTTTAGGGTACTTAAGCTGTTTAAGAGGTTTTAATGTCATTTTCGAGTTTTCTGTGGTTTTCTAGGGTCATTTAATACAATAATGGTTTTTAAGATCTTCGATGGTTTTTTATTATTTTGGGGGTTTTCAAGTCTTTTAGGGGGTATAGGGTATTTTATGGTATTTTATGGTATATTATAGTTTTTATCATTTTTATGATTTTTAGGGTTTTGGGTCTTTTAGTGTTTTTATAGTGTTTAGGGTCTTTTAGGGTTATTTTAGTTTTTTATATGGACTCTTAGGGTTTTAGGGTTTCTAGTGTTTTTAGGGGGTTTAAGGGTGTTTTAGGGGATTTACAGTTATTAGAGTTTTTATGGGTTTAAATGGTTTTTGGGACTTTAGGTGTTTTAGGGTTTTTATGTTTTTAGTGTTTTTAAAGTTTTTAGGGTTTCAAGTGTTTTTATGTTGTTAGGGGTTTTTAGAATTTTAGTTGTATTGTAGGTTTTTAGGGTTTCTTGTGCTTTTTAGATTTTTTAGGGGTTCAAGATTATGTTTGGTTTTTAGTGTGTTTTGTGGTTTTATAGGTTTTATATTTTTATAGTGTTTTTTTTTGTTTTTAAGGGTTTTAGCGTCTTTTAGGTGTTTTATGGTTTTAGCGGTTTTTAGGTTTTTCCATGTTTTTGGAGGTTTTTAGGGTTTTAAAAGTTTTTTTTATAGTTTTTAGTGTTTTTTGTGTTTTTATGGTTTATATTGGTTTTAGGGTTTAAGGGAATTTAAGGTTTTTCAGAGTGCTTAAGGGGTTTTAGGGTTTTTAAAGGGTTTTATAAGGTTATTTGATGTCTTTTATGGGGGATTTAGTTTTTTTATCCTTTTATGGTTTTTAGAAATTTTAGGTTTTATTAATTTTAAAGTTTTTAGTTGTTTTAGATATTTTTAGGGGTTTTTAGAGTTATTTTGTATCTTTAGGGATTTTTAAAGGATTTTTGAGGTTTTAGTGTTTTTAGGGATTTTAGTTTTTTTAGAGTTTTCAGGGTTTAAGGGTATTTTATCAGTTTTTTGGGACTTTATTTGTTCTTAGTTTCTTATAGGATGTAAGGGCTTTTAGTTTCTTTTATTGTTTCTTAGTTTTTTAGGTTTCTTTAGGTTTTTGAGGGTTTTTAGGGGTTTTAGGGTTTTTTATATTTTTAATGGCTTTCTGGGGTTTTTAGGGGTTTCAGGGGTTTCTATGATTTTTAATGGTTTTTATAATTTTTTTTCTTTTTACAATTTTTACTGTTTTTAGGGTTTTTAGGGTTTTTATGATTTTTATGGTTTTAGGTGTTTTTAGGATTTTTAGGTGAATTTAGGTTTATTAGTGTTTTTCAGGAATTTATGGGTTTTAAATGTTTTTTGGTTTTTATGGGTTTTAGGGGTTTTAATTTTGTAAGGATTTTATGGATTTTATGTTTTTTTGTATTTTGGGTTTAGGGTATTTTTGGGATATTAAGGTTTTTTTTGTGTTTTTTTTTCTATTTTTATAGGGTTATTTATGTTCCTTTAGGGTTTTAGGATTTTTAGGGCTTTTTGGGTTTTAAATTTTTTTTATGGTTTTTAGGGGTTTTAGTGTTTCTAGGGTTTTTATGGATTTTAAGTTTATTTTGCCGATTTAAAAAGTTTTTTAGTATTTTTTGGGGTTTTAGGGTTTTTCATGGTTTTTTAAGGGTTTTATGGTTTTCATGGTTCTTAAATGTTTTAGGAATTTAAGGGTTTTCTAGGTATTTATGGTTTTAAGTGTTTTATGGTTTTTACTATTTTTAAGGTGGTTTAGGGTTTTAGAAATGTTTTATGGTTTTAGGGGTTTTTTGGGTGGTTTTGGATTTTTTGGGGTTTTAGTGTTTTTAGGGTTTTTATTGTTTCGGGTGCATTATGGGTATTATGGTTTTTTAGTGTTTTTTTGTGTTCTAATGACATTTAGGGTTTTTATATGGTTATGTTGGGTATTTTATGTCAGTTAGGGTTCTTATAGTATTTTAGTATTTTTGGGGTTTTAGTTTTTTTAGGGGTTTTAGTGTATTTTGGGAATTGCTTATAGTTTTTATGGTTTTTTAAATAGTATGGGTTTTTGGAATTTTGGTGTTTTTTAGGGTTTTTGGGTTTTTTTTATTTTTAGGGTATAATTATTTTTAGGGAATTTCATGGATTTTTAGGTTTTTAGGGGTTTTCATGTGTTTTATGGTTTTTATGGGTTTTCATAGGGATTTCAGGGATATTAGGTTTTTGGGTTCTTTCAACTTTTTCATGATTTCTATGGGTTTTTAGAATTTTTTGGGTTTTTATGGTATTCAGGTTTTTGAGAGGATTTTCTTGGTGTTTAGGGTTTCTAGTGTTTGTCATTTTTTGGGTTTTTAGTGGTTTTAGAGTTTTTTAAAAAAATTGAAGGTTTTAAGGGGTTTAACGGTTTTTTATGTTCTCATGGAATTTTATGGTTTTTATATGTTTTTAGGGTTTTCCTGGTTTTTAAGGGGTTTTAGGGATTTTTAGGTGTTTAGATACTTTTTAGGGGTTTTATATGTTTCCATGTTTTTCATGTTTTCTACATATTTAGAATGTTTTATAGTTTTTAGGTTTTTAGTGTTTTTTGGGTTTTAGGGTTCTAAGAGATTTAAGGGTATTTGTTGGGTACTTTATGGTTTTTAGTTTTTTTAGAGTTTTAAGGTGTTTTTTCATCCTTTACAATTTTTTAGGGATTTATAGTTTTTTTGGGTTGTATTTTTTGTAGGGGTTTTACAGTTTTATTTTTTTAGTTTTTGGGTTTTTGGGTTTTCTTACGGTATTTTGGGTTTTTTAGTTTATAGGGATTTTAGGGTTTTTATGGATTTAATGGGCTTTAGGGTTTTATGGTTTTTAGGTTATTTATGATATTTGTGGATTTTTTTAGGATATTTGTGGTTTTTAGGGTTTTCTGTTGTTTTATGTTTATTAGTAATTTTATGTTTTTGTGGGGGGTTATAATTTTTATAGGGTTGTTAGGGTTATGAGAGATTTTTTTGGTTTTTATGTTTTTATCATTTTTTGGGGTTTTAGGGTGTTTAACAGTTGTTATGGGTCTTTTTAGGATTTTATATGGTTTTATAGACTTTTAGTGTCATATATGGTTCTCAGCGTCTTTCATGGGTTTATTGTGTTTTTATTATCTTTTAGGGGTATTCCTGTTTTTATAGTTTTAGGTTTTTTTTGGTTTTTAAGGGATTTATGAATTTTTTGGGGTTTTAATGATTTTTTTGTTCTTAATGTTTTTAGGGTTTTAAGGGTTTTTTATTTTGGGTGTATTATATTTTTTATATTTTTTATGGTTTTAAGTGTTTCTAGGGTTTTAATTTTTTTTAGGGGTTTTATGTTTTTTGGAATTTTATATTTTTCATGTTTTTAGGTTATTTAGCATTTTTTACAGTTTTATGGGATTTATTTTGTTTTTTGGGTTTTAGGGGGTTTAGTATTTTTAAGGGGTTTGAGTTATTTTTATGGTTTTGGGGGGTTTTAGCATAGTTTGGGTTTTTACGGGTTTGAGGTTTTTTATGGTTATTTAGGTTTTTAGGGTGTAGAAAAAGTTGGTCTAAGGCACTTTATTAAATAGAGAAGGAAAACATGGAAGAAGATAAAAATGGGGTAAAATAAGACAACCTACCCTAATTCATGATTATGTAATGCCAGGAAGAACATCCTCAATCAAAGTCTAGAGGATTATAATCATCATAATCCCAGTGAGATTCATGTTCCAATGGGACAAAATATTTACCTTGAGAATTTCTACCACCTGATAAGGAGCTAGTTTTCATGGTGGGATTCAGATGTGAGTAGTCCTTCATTGGCCTTATATTCTTCGTAAGGTCTAATGAAAATCCTTTATTTTCTACTGCCTTACCTTTTTTAGCATCATCCCGATAATATATTTTCCTTTTCTATTCATCAGTCTCCATGTCTTTCCAATTTCCCGTAATGTTATTTGAAATCTAATGCTTGTTAATTAACTCTATAATCTGATCACATGCAGTAGCAGAATCACAAACACCGATGTCATTTTTTGGCATCAATTCTCCCCCTATACCTACTCAACACGAGAATATGAAGCCTAAGTCACATCCTTCACCCTCCATGTAGAGGGACTAGCCCCAGTGTTGATTCTAACTTCTTCTTTGCATATCCATAGCACAAGTAGAGTGTTGCTTCAAGCCCTACCTATTTAGAGGGCATGCCACGAGTTTCATGTATTCCTTCAGCCTGATAGTGAGGCCCCACTTGCTGATATTAAATAGTACCACTTGGATAGATAGTATTATCTTACAAAATATGACTAGATCCAAAAACATAATTATCCTTCAAACTCCCATGCACTTCAACATCATACAAATGGTTACCATCTGGGTTTTTTTTCTGAATTCCTCTCATGATTAGAGGCAGATGATTTATCTTTACACTACCTTTTATCCATTTTTTAGGATCATTTAATTTTTTAATGGATTTTAGGGAGTTTTATATTTTTGGGGGTTTTAAGTTTATTATGGATTTTTGTGGGTTTCTTCTTTTTTTGGGGGTTTTAGGGTAATTTAGTAGTTTTGGCTGTTTTAGAGTTTTTAGGGCATTTTAACGTTTTTAGGGTGTTTTAGGGTTTTCAGTTTCTTTTATATATTTTTAAGGGTTTTAGGGTCTTTTAGGGTTTTTATAGGTTTATAGGTTCCTTTAGGGGTTTTATGGTCCTCTAGGGTTTTTTGATTTTTTTGGTTTTTATGGAGTTTTTTTCTTATGGTTTTTATGGTTTTGATGGGTTTTTATATTTTTTGGGGGTTTTGGATTATTTATGATTTTTAAAGTTTTTTAGAATTTTTTAGTATTTTATGGTCTTTTAGAGTTTTTAGGGGATTTAAGGTTTTTTAAAGTTCTTTAGGGTCTTTAAAAGTTTAAGGGGGTTTTAGAGTCATTTAGGGGTTTTAGGGTAATTTTTTGGGTTATAGGTGGTTTTATCTATTCTTGGGGTTATTTAGTGGTTTTAGGTTTTTAAGGGGGTTTGAAGGTTTTATGGTCTTCTAGGATTTTTGTGAATATTAGGGGTTTTTTCAGTTTTTTTGGCCCTTGTAATTGTTTTTAGTGGTTTTAGGGACTCTTAGGTTTTTTTGGGTTTTAGGATCCTTTAGGGTTTTTAGGGGTTTTAGTGTCCTTTAAATATTGTAGTGCTTTTGGGTTTCTCAAGGGTTTTAGGGGTTTTAATGGTTTCAAGGGGTTTTAGGTGTTTTAGGGTTATTTATATTTTTTGGATTTTTGTGTGTTTTTTTATTTTTTAGGGTTTTTAGGGTTTTTATGGTTTTTATGGTTTTTTGGGTTTTTTGGTTTTTTATTTTTGTTTATAGTTTTTTGGGGTTTTTAGTTTTTTAAATTTTTAATGTTTTAAGATTATTATTATTTTATATGGTTTTTAGCATCTTTTAGTGAATTTATGGTTTTATGTATTTTTTTTATAGTTTTTAGGGCCCTTTAATGTTTTTTAGGTTTTAGAGTTTTTTTGGGTTTTGGGGGTTTTAGCGTTTTTATATCCTTTTGGGGTTGTTATAGGGTTTTAGGGTTTTTAAATTTCTAAAGGGTTTTAAAGACCTTTATTGGTTTTAGGGATATTTCAGTTTTTATTAGATTTTGGTTCCTTTAGAGGTTATTAGGATTTTTTAGGATCCTATAGTATTTTTTAGAGTTTTTAGGTTCTAGTAGGGGTTTTATGGTTTTTAGTTTTTTTTAGCGTGTCATGGTCCATTATGATTTAATTAGGATCTATTAGTATTTTTTGGAATTTTAGGGAATTTTAGTGTTTTGGATTTTTATCATCCTTTTGTATTTTCAGTTTATTAAGAGTCTTTTAGGTTTTTATTGTCTTTTAGGGGTTATTTTATTTTTTACGATCTTTTAGGGTTTTAAAATTTTTTGTTTGGATTTTAGTGTTTAGGCTCTTTTAGGATATTTATTATTTTTAGGAACGTTTAATTTTTGGGGTTTTTAGGCTATTTCATAGCTTTTTATGGTATTTTATGATTTTTAGGTGGCTTAGGGTTTTTAGGGATTTATAGGACTTTTTAGTTTTCTAGGGTTTTTATGGTTTTAGGGTTCTCTATAATTTTTTGAGTTTTTTTTAGATTTTTGGTTTTTTTGGGTTTTTAGTAATTTTAAGGTTATTTAGGGGTTCTTAGTGGTTTTAGGTTTTTAAGGTTTTTAGGCTTCTTCTTTTTATTAGGGTTTTAAGGGTTTGTTATACTTTTTAACAGTTTTTTAGTGTTCATAGTGTCTTATTAGTGTTTTTAGGTTTTCTTATGGTTTTAAAAGTTTTTAGGGTTTTTATGTTCTTGTATGGTTTTATGGATTTTAGGGTTTGAAATGTTTTTTTGGTGTTTAGTGTCTGAGATTATTTTATGGATTTTAGGTACTTTTAGTATTTTTGGATGGTTTTAGGTTTTTAGGTAATTAAGGTTTTTTAAAAAAAATTGCGATTATTAAGGTTTTTTGGGTTTGTTTGTTTTTTTTGTGTTTTAGTATTTTAGGGATTTTTATATTTTTTTGAATTTTTATAGTGGGTTTGGGTTTTTTGGGGTTCTATAGTTATTTTTGGTTTTAGGGTTTTGGGTGTAGGGTATAGAGTTTAAGGTGTAGGGTGTAGGGTGTAGGGTGTAGTGTGTAGTGTTTAGGGTTTAGGGTGTAGGGTTTAAGGTGTAGGGTATTTGGTTTTTTAGGGTGTAGGTTGTAGGTTTTAGGGTGTAGGGTTTATGGTATGGGCTATATTTTATAGGGTATAGGGTTTGGAGGGTCATTTTGGATTTTTAGGTGTTTTAGGTGTTTTATGGTTTTTAGTGTGCTTAGGGTTTTTAGTGACTTTAAGGGATTTTTTAAGGTTATTTAGCATATTTTATTGTGTGTTTTAGGGTTTTTTTGGGTCTTTTAATAATTTTTGGGTTTTTTGGGGTTTTATGATTTTTAGGGGTTTTTTGATCTTTTATGGCGTTTTTTTTTTTTGATTTTTAATATTTTAGGGGTATAAAAGAGTTTTTAGTATTTTTATGCGTTTTGGGATTTTCTATATTTTTTAGGGGTTTTATGGATTTTTTTGGTTTTTTGGGGGTTTTTTGGTTTCTAATGGTTTTTAGTGGTTTCTATTGGATTTCAATGATTTTTGGGATTTTTAGTATTTTTATGATTTCTTATGGATTTTTTTAAGGATTTTAGGGGTTTTGAGGTATTTTAGAGATTTAAATATTTTTATAGATTTGGAGGGTTCTTAGAGTTTTTATCCTTTTCAGTGTTTATGAGGTTGTTATTGTTTTTAGTGGCTTAAAGATTTTTTATGATTTTACGTTGTTTTAAGGGTTTATTTTTTATGGGGTTTTAGGGGTTTAAAGGTTTTTGGGGGTTTTGGGGTTTTTGGGGGTTTTAGGGGCTTTTAGGTGTTTTAGAATTTTTAAGGGTTTTGGGGTTTTTAATTTTTTTTAAGAATTTTTATATTTTGGTTTTTTAAGGATTTTAGTGTTTGTTAAGTTTTTGAGTGGGTTTTCAATGTCTTTTAAGGTTTTTTAGGTTATTTAGTTTTTTTATAGTTTTTCGGGTTTTTAGGGTGGTTAGGATTTATTTAAATTATTTGGGTTTTTATGGGGGTTTTGGGTGTTTTTTTGGAATTTTAGGTTTATTTTAGGGTTTTATGGTTTTACGGTTTTTTGTCCTGTTAGGACTTTTTGAGGGTTTTATAATTTTTGAAGTACTTTGGTATTTTTCATTTTTTATGGGTTTTCATGGGTTTTTAAAAAAAATTAGGGTTTTATTAATTTTTTTATTTTTAGGGTATTTAGGGTTTTAGGGGATTTAATTATTTTTAATAGTTTTGGGGTTTTTAGTGTTTTTAGGGTGATTTGGTTTTTATGATTTTATATCATTTTCAAATTTTTAGGGGTTTTATGGTTTTAGGGTTCTTTTTTATTTTTTTAGCATTTTAAGTGTTTTGGGCGTTTCAGGTTGTTTTTTAGGGTTTTTGGGGTTTTATGGTTTTTAGTGTTTTTGTCCTTTTAATGTGTTTAAGGGTTTTATGTATCCTTTATGGGGTTTATAAGGCTTTTAGAAACTTTTATGGTTTTGGGGTCGTATATTTGTTTTAGTGTTTCCATGTAATTTGAGGGCGGTTTTAGGTTTTTAGGTTTTTCGGTTTATAGGATTTGAGGATTTTTATGGTTTTTAGTGTTTTTAGGGTTTTAGTTTTTTTTAGTGTTTTAGGGGTTTTTTTGTTTTTTGTTTTGGTTTTTAGGATTTTTAGTGTTTTTTGGGGATTTTATTTATTTTAATGGTCTTTAGGGGGTTTAAGGGAGGTTGTGGTGTTAGGGTTTTTTGGGTCTTTAGATTTTTTAGGTATTTTATGAGTTTAATGTTTTATGCATTTTTAGGGGATTCTAGTGTTTTGGATTTGGGGGGGTAGTGGATTGGGGGTCTTAGGGGATTAAAGGTTTTTTATGTTTTTTAGGATTTTTATAATTTTTAGGTGGGTTTTATTTTTTTCGGTTTGTTTTAGGTTTTTTAGGTTTTTAGGTGTTTTTATAGTTTTTAGGGACTTTAGGTTTTTTGTTACTTTTATAGTTTTTAATGTTTTATGGTTTTTGGGGGTTTTGGGGAATTTTGAGTTTAATGGGTTTTAGGGTTTTTATGGGTTTTTTGGTTTTTTCGATTTTTAGGATCTTTTAATGTTTTTAAGAGTTTTAAGGTCATTTAGAGGGTATTTGGTTTTTTAGGGTTTTCAGCATTTTTATGGTATTTTAGGTTTTTGGGGACTTTTATGGTTGTTAAGATTTATAATGTTTTTGAGACTCTATTAAGGTTTTTAAGGGTTTTATGGTCATTTTTGGGTTTATGGTATTTTTAGGGATTTTAGGGTTTTTAGAGTCTTTTAGGTTTTTAGGGTCTTTTATGGTTGTCTAGTTTTTTTTTTTTGCTTTTTAGGGTTTTTAGTTAATTTTAGGATTTTTAGGGGTTTTAGAGTTTTTTGGGTGGTTTAGGGTGTTTTAGTGTTTTTATAGCGTTTTAGGGTTTTTACGGTCTTTTAGGGTATTTTTGGGGGTTTTAGGGTTTTAGGTTTTTAAGGGATATTGAAGGCTTTTTTAGGTTTTTGTAGAGTCCTTTAGGGTTTTTAGTGTTTTCAAGGATTTTAGGGGTTTTTAGGGGTTTTTAGGGTTTTTAGGGGTTTTAGGGTTTCATAGATTTTAGAATTTGTTGGGTTTTAAGTTGTTTTAAACTTTTTATGTTTTTTTAAATGTTTTATGGTTTTTAGAGTGTTGGGGTTTTTAGAGTTTTTTGTGGTTTTAGGTTTTGTGTGGTTTTATACGTTTTAGTGTATTTACCTATTTCTTGGGTCTTTTAGGGGTTTTTGGTATTTTAGGGTTTTTAGTGGTTTTATGGGTTTCTAGGTTCATTTAGTGTTTTCTATTGTCTTTTGTGCTTGGCTATTTAAGGTTTATTATTTTATTAGAGGTTATTATAGGGTCTTTTGGGGGTTTTAGTGGTTTTTGGGACTTCTAGGTTTTTTATGGGGTTTTTGGATCTTTTATTATTTTTAGGGGGTATTATGGTTTTTGGTTATTTTTTGAGATTTTAGGGTCTCTTTGGGATTTTAGGTGGTTTAGTATCCAATATGGTTTTTAGGTTGCTTTAGGTGTTTTAAATATTTTTAGGGATTTTAGGTTTTTACGGGTTTCGTAAGGTTATTAGGGGTTTTAGGGTTTTCAGTGTATTAGGGATATTATGTGTTTTTTGGAATTTTTTTATATTTTTTATTGTTTTTATGGTTTTTATAGAGTTTAAAGGTTTTTTGGGGTTTTATGGGATTTTTAGGGATTTTTGGGGTCTTATGGTTTTTAGGGATATTTAGGGCATTTTATGGATTTTAGTGTTTTAGGGAATTTTACAGATTTTTAGGCGTTTTAATGGATTTCAGGGTCTTTTAAGTATTTTAGGGGTTCTAGGGTCTTTTATGGGAATTTAGGTTTTTTAGTGTTTTACATTTTTTAGGATCCTTTACTGTTTTTATGTGTTATTAGGGTCTTTTAGGGGTCTTTGGGGATTTGTAGAGTATTATTGGGTTTTTAGGGTGTTTAAGATTTTAATGTTTTCATTATTTTTAGGGTCTTGTGGGTGTTTAAGGCCTTTTAGTTATTTAGGGTCTCTTTGGGTTTTTAGTGTTTTTTAGGTCTTTTAGGGGGTTTAGAGTTTTTAGGATCCTTTATGGTTTTTAGGATGTTTTTGGGGTTTTAGTGTCTTTTAGGGATTTTTAGGTTTTTTGGAGTCATGTTGGGTTTTAAAGGTTTTTAGTCTCTTTTAGGGTTTTAGAATATTTTATATTCTTTTATAGTTTTTATCGTTTTTAGGTTTTTTTATTGTTTTATACTATTTTAGGGGTTTTTATGGTTTTTATGTAATTTTAGTATTTTTAGGGTTTTATGGACTAGGATGGGGTTTTAGTGTTTTTAGGGTAATTTAATGGTTTTTATGGTTTTAGTGGTTTTTAGGGGTTTTAGGGTTTTTAAGGTTTTAGTTTTTTGGGGGTTATTTGTTTTTATGGGTCTTTAGGGCCCTTTTTGTTATTATGGTTTTAGCATTTATATGGGGGTTTTTTAGGTTTTAGTGTTTTTTTTTGTTTTTTGGGTTTTTTGGGTTTTTATGTTTTGTTAGAGACTATAAGTTTTTTTATTATTTTAGGGTTTTAATAGTGTTTTTAGGGTTTCTTAGATGTTTTTAGGGGTTTTTAAGGTTGTGGGGTTTCTATGAAATTTTTGCATTTCTACGGTTTTTTGGGGTTTCTTAGGGTTTTATAGTTTTCACGGGTTTTTAGGGTTTTAGTCTTTTTAGGGGTTTTAGGGGTTCTTTGGGGTTTTTGGATTTTTTGGGTTATTAGTGTTTTAATTTGTTTTGGGTGTTTATGGATTTTAGTGTTTTTGGGTTTTTTATGTGTTTCTGTAGATTCAAAATGTTTTTAGTAATTTTTCATTTTTAAAAGGTTCTATTTGGGTATTATGGTTTTTAATTTTTTATGATGTCTGTCATAGGGTTTACGGTGTATGGTGTAGGTAATGGGGATTAGGGTGTAGGGTTTACATTTTAGGATATAGGGTATGGGTTTTAGGTTGTTCGATATTAGATTTTGGGTGTAGGGTTTATGTTTTAGGGTTTAGGGTATAGGGTTTATTCTAGAGGGTTTAGAATGTAGGGTGTGGGGTTTATGATTTAGGGTGTATGGTGTTGGGTTTAGGGTGCATGGTATAGGTTTTATGGTTTGGGGATTAGGGTTTAAGGTGAAGGGTGTAGGGTTTAGCGTGTAGGGTTTAGGGTGTAGGGTGTAGGTTTTAGTGTTTATGGTTTATGGTAGTGGGTATAAGGTTTATGGTGTAGGGTTTAGGGTTTAGGGTGTAGGTATGAAGCATAGGGTGTAGGTTGTTGGGTCTAGGGTGTAGTGTATATGGTTTAGGGTGTTGGGTTTAGGGTGTGGGGTATTGGGTTTAGGGTGTAGGGTTTTTGTTTTTTGTGTAGGGTATATAGTTTAGGGAATATGGTTTAGGTTTTAGGGTGTTGGATATGGGATCTAGGGTGTTGGGTTATAGGTTTATGGTGTAGGTTAAGGGGTTAGGGGTTATTGTTTAGGGTTTAGGGTGTAGGGTATAGGGCCATGTGTTTAGGGTTTTGGGTGTTGTGTATAGGTTTTACGATGTATGGTTTTGGTTTTTTGGTATACGGTTTTCATTGTAAGGTTTTGGATTTAGGGTTTTGGTTTTATGATTTTGGGTGTAGGTTTTGGGGTTTAGGGTTTAGGTTTTGGTGTTTAGGTTTTAGGGTATATGGTTTAGGGTGTAGAGTACAGGGTTAAGGGTGTAGAATATAAGGTTTAGGGTGTAGGTTATAGGGTCTAGGGTGTAGCATGTATAGTTTAGGGTGTTGGGTTTTGGGTGTAGGGGATAGAGTTTAGGGTTTAGGGTATAGGGTTTGGGGTGTATGTTTTAGGGTTTAGGGTATAGGGTTTAGGGTATAGGGTATAGGGTTTAGTGTGTAGGGAATAGGGCTTAGGCTACATGGTATGAGGTTTCAGGTGTAGGGTATAGAGTTTTGGGTATAGGGGAGAGGGTTTTTTGTGTAGGTTTTATGTTATAGGGTGTGGGTTTAGAGTATAGTTTTTTGGATATTGGGTTTCTGGGGTGGTGTTTAGGGATTTGGGTGTAGGGTATTGGGTGTATGGTTTTTGGTATAGTGTTTACAGTTCAGGGAATTTGGTTTCAGGTGTTTGGTTTGGGGTTTAGTGTGTAGGGTATGGTGTTTAGTGTGTAGGGTTTAGGGTTTATGGGGTATGGTATAGGGTTTGGGGCATAGGGTTTAGGTTTTAGAATTTATACTATTGGTTATTGGGTTTACGGGTTTTATGGGTTTTGATGTGTTCTGGGGGGATTTAGGGTTTTTGGGTTCTTAATGAGTTTTATGGTTTATTGGGGTTGACACATTTTTTAGAGGTTTTTAGAGTTTTTAGATTTTTTTTGTTTTTAGGATGTTTTGGGTTTTTTGGGTTTTATAGTTTTTCTTTGGGGGGGGGGGGGGTTACGGTTTACTAGTAGTTTTATAGGCTTCTAGGGTTTTATGGGTTTCTTTGGGGGTTTAAGTATTTTTATAGTTTTTAGGGGTTTCTAGTGTTTCTTTAGGTGTTAGGTTTTTTGGGGTTTTTATAGGATTTAAGATTTTAGGGGTTTTTATGAGTTTTTGGATTTTAGGGGGATTTAAAATATTTTAGGGTTTTAGGGTAGTTAATGGTTTTTATAGGGTTTTTCATGGTGTTCTTCAGATTTTTTTTGGGTTTTTAGTGTTTTTACGATTGTTTTATGGCTATCAGTGATTTTCATGTTTTAAAAATTTTTAGTGTTTTTTGTGTCTTTTAGGGTTTTAGGGGTTTTTAGGTTTTTAGGATTTTTGGGGGTTAGGATTTTTAGGGTTTTTTTTGGATTACTATTGTTTTTATGGTTTATAGAGTTTTAGTTTTTTTTTGGGGGGGGGGGTATTTTGTTTTTTGGGGGGTTTTATGGTTTTAATGTTCTTTTGAGGGTTTTTAGGGTTTTTAGAGTTTATTTTGGGATTTTTAGAGTGTTTGAGGGGTTTTTAGGGAGTTTCAAGGTTATTTATATTTTTATTGTTTTTCATTCTTTTTGGTTTTTTTTTGGGTTTTTAGTGTTATTTAAGGTTTTAGGTGTTTTACGTGTTTGTAAGGGTATTTTTGGGTATTTTTAGGTCTAAATGGAGTGTAGGTCCTTTTCGGATTTTTAGGGAATTTAGGGTTTCAGGGGTTTTTATGATATTGTTTTTGTTTTAGAGGGGTTTTATTATTTTTTTAGTTTTTCTATTATTTTAGGGAGTTTTGGGTTATTTGGTGGTTTTTAGGGGTTTAGGTTATTTTAATTTTTTTTAGTGTTTTACGAATTTTCAGGGGTTTTTATCCTTTTTTATGTTTTTAGTGTTTTTAGTATTTTTAGTGTTTTGAGGGGTTTTCAGGATTTTAGTGGGTTTTAGGGGGTTTTAGCATATTTGGGGCTTTTAAGGGGTGTTAGGGTTTTCAAAGTTTTTAAATTTTTTTAAGGTTTTTAGGTTCATTTAGGTATTTTTAGATTTTTAATGGTTTTTTGGTATTTTAAGGGTTTTAAGGTCTTTTAATGTTTTTTGGGTGTTCTGTGTGTTTTTTGGACTTTAATGGGTTTTAGGGTTTTTAGGGGCTAGGTTTTTAAAGAAATTTAAGTTTTTTTAGTTGATTTTAGGGTATTTTAGGTTTTCTAGTGTTCATAATGTTGTTTTATTCCTTTTTAGGGTTTTATGGTTTTTTAGGATTTTTAGGGATTTTAGTTTTTTTGGGTTTATTGGGTTCTTTATATGGTTTTAGGTTTTTTAGGTTTCTTTTGGACTTTTAGGGTTCTTTAGTTATTTTTATGGGTTTTTAGGTTCATTTAGATTTTTTTTATTATTTTTAGGGTCGGTTTTGGTGTTTTAGAGTTGTTAGGGTCCATTAGGGTTTTAGGGGTCGTTAGAGTATTTTATTCTGGTTTTTGTGTATTTTAGAGGTTTTATGGTATTTTATGGTATTTTAGGGGGTTTTAGTTTCTTTTAGGAGTTTTATGGTTTTAGGGTATTTTAGGGGATTTTATGGTATTTTAGGGTTTTTAAATATTTTTAGGGACTTTTTTGTGGTTTTAGATTTTTTTTGGATTTTACGGGTTTTAGGGTTTTTATGGGCCTTAGGATTTTATGGGTTTTAGGGTTTCTAGGATGTACAAGGTTTTTTGGGTCATTTAGTGTTTCTATAGGGTTTTAATTATTGTTTGGTTTTGATGGTTTTAAGGGGTTTAGGGTTTTATTAGGTTTTTTTTGGTATTAATGGTTTTTAGGGATATTCGGTTTGTTATGATTTAATCATTTTTTGGGTTATTAGTGTTTTAGGATTTTTATGGTTTTTATTTTTTTTAGGTTTTTTATTATTTCAAGTGTTTGTAGGGTTTTTAGGGGTTTTAAGGTTTTTTATTTTTTTAGTGTATTTAGGGTTTTTAAGGGTGTTAAGGTGGATTTTGGGGTTTTTAGGTTTTTTAGGGTTTTGTGGTTTAAGGTTTTTTGGGGGTTTTAGGTATTTTAGGGTTTTTAAAGGTTTTTATGAATTTTAGGATTTTTAGAGTTATTAGAGGCTTTTATATTTTATTAGATATTTTTGGGATTTTTAGTGATTTATATATTTTTATTGATTTTAAGTATTTTCAGGGTTTTTAGGGGTATTAGGGTTTTTAGTGGGTTATATAGTCTTTAATGGTTTCCAAGGATTCTCTTGGGATTTAATTTTTTTTATTATTGTAGGCGTTTTTAGGGGGGTTTTGGTGGTTTTCGGGGTTTTATAGTTTTTATGGGGTTTAATGGTTTTAGGCGTTTTAGGATTGTTTTGGGGTTTTTATAATTTTAATTGGTTTTTTGGGTTTTTTATTGGTGTTTATTATTTTTTTTGGTTTTAGGGTATTTTATAGTTTTTGAAGGTTTTTTGGGATTTAATGGTTTTTAGGGGTTTTGGGGTGTTTAAGGTATTTTAATGGGTATTTTATGGTTTTTATATTGTTTCGTAGTTCCTTGAAACATGTGTTCCAATTTAAGAATCACTACTTCTAGACGGTTTCCATAGGATTTATTCTTTGAACCAAAACACCCTACAGTTCTTTATCCAAAAGGGTCCTGCTTTCCAAAGGTGGGTATTCATTAATTTTGAACTTTATGATACATAAGAACATGCGTTGGTCAAGAGGATGGGAGGTCGAACTCATCACACCCTTTTGGGGGGAATTATTTTCTACTCTGGGACTCTCTTTATAATGTTAAGATATTTCCATGAATCCTTATTAATTGTGTAACGACCCAAAGTTTTTAAATGGAAAATTCCCATCTTATATCTATGTCATAAAAACACAAAATAATGAACTACTAGGTGATAAGTGACCTTTAAACATAATTTTGTCACCCCTATGTTTGGAATTTTAAAAATCTGACATACACGGTTACGCTCAAGATAGTTTTTGGAGTCTAATGAAACAAAAGCAATTTTTGGTGAATAGTAACCTATCCTTATGAATAGTAATATGACCCTTATGAATAGTAACTAAGAGTAAAATTACCTATGAATAATAAAATAAAATTTAGACATCATAGAAAGTGACAATTTGACCTTAGTAAACGTTTTTGGTATTTTATAAGTCATAAATAATTAATTATAATTAATTAATTAATTTAAAAGGATATTTATTTTCCTGAAATATATTCATAAACTATTGAATCAATGTCTAATAGTTTTTAGATAATATTATAAGACCCTAAGTAATTTTTAAAAGAACTACAAAATCAGTTTTAATTTTAAAAACTGTTTTTTTAAGTAAATTATGATTTTAATTAAATATTAAATTAATAATATTTATAAAATTATTTTTGAAAATTGTACATCATTTTTGGATTCTACACGTCGAAAAATGGTAGGGGTAAATTTTTGGGTTTATTCTGAAATACTTCAAATTTCGGGTGAATAGTAAAAAATACAGTTTTTCGCATAATCGGTGTACACTAAATTGCATCATTAATGATGTAATGATGACATAAACATTCTAGAACTTTAGTTTCGGCCAAAACATATTTAATTTCATAAATTGTTCCTTGAAATACAATAGATCCAATTGTCAAACCTAAAAAGAACTTTCCAAAGCTTAAAGTCAAAAAGTGATAGCTTAAAGTCAAAAAGTGATTTCTTAAAGTGACTTTTTCTCTTCCTTTCACTTTCCTTTTTAATAAATTAATGAATTCGACTTATAAAGAAGAGTTAAACCCTAAAACGAATTTTATTATATTAATATATGATTTAGGATGTCAAAAAACTACTATTACAAGTCTAACTTATGATATATTATTTTATTTAATAATTTATTCCAAAAACACCTCCCACCTCATGTATAAATAAGGCCTCCCCCTCCTCTTGCCAAACCACACCTCTCAAGCTTCAAGCATTGTCTAAGCTCTGCCCAATCATCTTCCCTAGCCTCTCCCCCACGTCCAAGAGCTTCTGGTCTCATCAAAAGACCAAGCCTAGCTTCCTTAAAGAGGAACTCAAGAGGAGGATTCTAAAGGTAATTTCTCTCTCTCTTCTCCTTTAATTTCCTTTCAAGTTCAAGTTCCTCTCTTGATCTCTCCCTACCTATCTTCATCCAAATTGTTTTGTAACTCCAGTACTATACTTATACTGTAATATTATGATTCTAATGGTATATTATATCACCCCACACCCTTTCCCTCTTCCTTTTATTTTATTAAAGAGAACGTTGTTCATGTGGTGATAATTTATCACCTTCAAAAACAACATGCTCTCTTCTTCCATTTATACCTTCAATCTGGTCATGAAACCATTTTTATGGTTGAACCAGAATGTTTTATATGTATTATGTTCTATTTTAAGTTCTGTAAATAACCTATGGCCTTATTACTAAGATAAATGTTAAAACAAGATCGTTGTGATCCAAAAACCGCTCAAATTAACCCAAATAACCATCATTAAATTTTTATCTAATGATTCGTACACTTGGATCTAATATAACTCATTATAAAATCATTCAAGCTTCTGTAATATCATTAATTACATGTAACATCAGTTCTGGATGTTTACCCATGATCTACCCAAACATCAAATTAAGAATACAAGTGGACCGCTCAAGAAAACCATGAAAACGAACATCCCCGATCAATGTTTTTAAACTCTATAAATCATCCAAAGGAACATAACATGAAATAATGAAACCATAATGAACCCTATTAATGTATAAAAGGTTCTGGAATTTCTAATTAATGAATATAATGTCATTATACAGGACATTAAAGAGAAGGAGGCATTCGAGTACAAGGTAAGGGGAAATCTCGAACCCAATTGTCTTCCTTCGGGTTCTCCCTCTTTCCCTCCATTTTTGATGTGGTTACTCCTCAAAGGTCTTTTGTTCATCATTTCCTTTACTTTTCTGGGATATACATGTTTGTCACTGGTTTTTTATGTCCATCAAAATGTTTTCCAAAAGAACTCTTCTTTCAAGATCTCACATTTTGCCTCTCATTCAAGGATGATGGTTCTTATATCAAGTATGTTGTTCCCTCTTTCTTTTGGGAACCCAAAGCTTATGAATGTGTTATTATGAGATGAAACCCATTCCTTTCCATGGGTTATTTATGTACATGTTTGATATGTGTTCTATGTGGCAAGCATGATAATGATAATGTTATGATGTGACGGGTGCGCCCGGAATTATATAGCGCAATATGAATGTTTAAATGTGACGGGTGCGCCCGGAATTATATAGCGCTCCAATGCATTGGGTAAAGTGATGAATCTCATGAGTAAATGTGAAACGATGCGTGAACATGATGCTAGATTTGTTCACAATTATGTGTGGTAGTTAACCACTAAGACATGATGTTACATTTTTATGCTTTGCCACATTTCAAGTTTATTGTTTATGCCCCTCTCATGTTCAAGATCTCTTTCCTATGTTATGATTATGCTCACCCCATGCTATATTGTCCTTATCTATCCTCTTACTGGGCTTTTAGCTCACCCCTTTTGATGTATATCCTCAGGTGGCTACATGTACTAAGGAGGGGACAAGTGCTACTAAGAAGCTATACTAGAAGAGATTAAATGAATTTTTTTTATGCTTGATGTTGTACTTGTTATATGTAGTCCTAGTTTGCCCAAGACACTAAACCTCTGGATCCTCCATGTGTAATATTATTATGTAGTTTATGTTTGAAATGATGTAATAGTAATGTAAGAAAAGGTCGGGTCGCTATAGTTGGTATCAGAGGTAAGGTTTAGTTAATTTGGGAATTAGGATTAGTGAACCCTAAAGAAAACCTCTAGCATGAGACTAAGTACAAATATGCACACAAGGATATTTACCTAGGGATCCCATATGTTATGTTTTTGGTGTAATTGTTTAAAAGGATAAGTTATTCAGGACTTGTTTACTTATGTTTTGTTCTAACCTTTTCTATTTTAGAAAATGGTGGGAACCAGGAGAAATCAGGCCAACAACTCTTGTGAAGGCCAATGCAACGATTGCCCGAATGACATCCCCAATGATTTTGGAGGTGGAGTTCAAAACTTCATGACGATGCTTACCCAATTATCTCGGGTTATGAATAATAACCATAATAATGGGGAACATCCTCCTTCACCAAAGAGGGAGCAACTAGCTATTGAAAGTTTTATGCGGCAACGACCACCGACATTTTGTGGATCTTCTGATCCACTAGTTGCGGAACAATGGGTCAACTCCATGGAGAAGATCTTTTCTGTTCTTCACTGTTCCGAGACGGAGAAGGTGACTCTAGCCGTTTACCGTCTAGATGGAGAAGCCGATCAATGGTGGGCTTTGATTAAGAACACCAAGCCAAGGGAGGAAATTGAAGAGATGGAATGGGAAGACTTTAAGATAATGTTTCTTAATAAGTACTTCCCAAGAACTCTTCGCACGAAGATGGAGAGAGAATTCATAGAGCTCAAGCAAAAAGAAGGAGAATCTGTCACAACCTATGAAGCAAATTTCACAAGGCTCGCAAGGTATGCTTCGGGTTTTGTTATCAACAATGATAGCAAAATTGATAGATTCTTTAGTGGATTAAAACCACATCTTCGAAAAGCTCTTGCAATTCGAGACTTTGGGAGTTATGAAGAAGTTGTACGGTGTGCTCTTAAAGTGGAGATGGAGTTTGGAGAATGGTCCCATGGCTATGGTGATAAGAAAAGAAAGATGGAGTTTCAAGCTGGTGGATCTAGTGATAAATATGGGAAGAAAACACAACGACCCACTTGCCAAAAATGTGGGAAGTTGCACAGTGGGAACTGCCTCAAAGGGACGGGGAAGTGCTTCAAGTGTGGGAAAGATGGACACCTAGCTCACGAGTGTCGAAGAGACATGAAAAGGAAGGATAATGTAGCCGATGAAAGGAGAGAACCACTCGTGGTTCAATGCTACAACTGTAAGGAGCTAGGGCACTATTCAAACCAGTGCACTAAACCTCGAGCTTTCGAGGGTAATCTGCGCCAACAACCACCAAAGCCAAAGGAACAAGGGAAGACTTATGCCATCACTACTGCGGAGGTGGAACATGATAATGAAGTCGTACAAGGTACACTTCCTATTCACTCAAGAATGGCAAAAGTCTTATTTGATTCTGGTTCTACGCATTCCTTTATATCTTGCAAGTTTGCTAGAACTATAGAATCGAAGCCCCGAAACCTTGAAGTAGAGATATCTGTAAAAACACCAAGTGGTGCAATCATTGCAACCCAAGTGTTTGATTCTTCTCCTGTTGACGTATGTGGGAAGATTCTTCCGGCAAATCTCGTAATACTTCCCTTGGTGGAATTCGACGCTATAATGGGAATGGATTGGCTCTCGTTATATAGAGCACATATCAACTGTCGGGAAAAGGAAATATATTTTCGTATTCCGAACCATCCCATGCTCCTCTACAAATGCAAGGAAGATCATGAATCTCCTTTGAGAAATCCTTCAATGGTGTGGGTGATGATTCCCTATGAAGAAGCATATCTCGCCCAAATGATTGAGTCAAAGGAAAGTTCCAACCTTGAGGAAATGCCCATCGTAAGGGAATACGGCGATGTATTTCCCGAAGAGTTACCCGGAATTCCCCCGGATCGTGAGGTAGAGTTCTCAATTGAACTCATACCCGGAGCTACTCCTATCTCGAAGTGCCCCTATAGGATGGCTCCTATCGAACTGGAGGAGTTAAAGAAGCAGCTGCAAGAGCATCTGGACAAAGGGTTCATACGCCCTAGTGCATCACCTTGGGGTGCGCCAGTGCTCTTTGTGAAGAAGAAGGATGGTACCATGCGGCTGTGTATCGATTATCGGGAACTCAACAAGATCACCATAAAGAACAAGTATCCTCTCCCAAGGATTGATGACTTGTTCGACCAGTTAAGAGGAGCTCAATACTTCTCAAAGGTGGATCTTCGTTCTGGATATCATCAAGTAAAGGTGAAGAAGGAAGATATTCAGAAGACTGCCTTCCGTACAAGGTATGGGCACTATGAGTTTTTGGTGATGCCCTTCGGACTTACTAATGCCCCTGCAATCTTCATGGATTTGATGAATAGAGTCTTTAGACATTACCTTGACAAATTTGTGGTAGTGTTTATCGATGATATTCTCATCTACTCCAAGAGCAAGGAGGAACATGAAGAACATCTAAGACTTGTGTTGGCGACATTGAGAAAGGAGAAGATGTACGCCAAGTTCAGCAAGTGTGACTTTTGGATGAATTAAGTCACGTTCTTGGGACATGTGATCACAAGCGAGGGAATTTCTGTGGACCCTTCAAAGACAAAGGCGATTGAAGAATGGCCCAGGCCCTCTAGTGTCACAGAAATCCGTAGTTTTCTTGGATTAGCTGGGTACTACCGACGTTTTGTGAGAAACTTCTCACGATTGTCAAGCCCGCTAACTAAGTTAACAAGGAAAGGGGTAAAGTATGTATGGACGGAAGAATGTGAGGGAAGCTTCAAGGAGCTAAAGAGAAGGCTGATCACTGCACCTGTACTCACACTACCAAAAAGTGGAGAAAGTTTTGTGATATACAGTGATGCTTCAAAGAAAGGCTTGGGTTGTGTACTCATGCAAAATGATAATGTGATAGCCTACGCCTCACGACAGTTGAAGATCCATGAGCAGAACTACCCGACGCATGATCTAGAGCTGGCAGCCGTGATTTTTGCCTTGAAAATCTGGCGGCACTACCTTTATGGTGAGAAGTGTGACATATACACCGACCACAAGAGCCTAAAGTATATATTCACACAAAAGGAGCTCAACATGCGTCAAAGGAGATGGTTAGAGCTAATCAAGGATTACGATTGCTCTATTCACTATCATCCTGGAAAGGCGAACAAGGTAGCTGATGCTCTAAGCAGGAAAGAACCTGCTACTCTATCCATGTTGAGGATTGAGAAAGACCCTATCTTCTTGGATATGCAAAGGATGGATTTGGGAATCGTAAGGGCAGGGGATACATCCTACCTTGCCCAAATGATTGCGCAACCATCCATCCAACAGAAGATCAAGGAAGCACAAAGGGATGATGTGGAGATACAAAAGAGGGTGAATGCAGTAAAGGAAGGGAAGCTGCAAGAGTTCCATATCGACGATGATGGTGTGATTCGGTTTGGAACGCGGCTTTGTGTGCCTTCATCACCCGAAATAAAGAAGGAGCTATTGGATAATGCACATAGCTCAACTTTTTCTATTCATCCTGGAAGTACCAAGATGTATCGTGATCTCCGAGAACACTTCTGGTGGGATAACATGAAGAAGGAGATTGCAGAATATATATCAAGGTGCTTGGTATGTCAGCAAGTTAAAGCTGAGCGGCAAAAGTCCAAAGGTATGATGCAGCCTTTGCCTATACCCATGTGGAAATGGGAAAATGTCACTATGGACTTTGTCATGGGTCTCCCGAAAACGTCAAGAGGAAATAATGCGATATGGGTTGTGGTTGACCGACTCACCAAGACTGCCCATTTTATCGCTATTCGGGAAGACCTCTCACTTGAACAACTTGCAAGGATATATGTGAAGGAAGTAGTGAGGTTGCACGGCGTTCCACTCTCGATTGTCTCTGACCGTGATCCAAGGTTCACTTCTAAATTTTGGAGGAGCCTTCAACATGCTTTGAGTACTGAATTAAACTTCAGCACGGCCTATCACCCCCAAACTGATGGCCAGTCTGAAAGGACTATTTAGACACTTGAAGATATGCTAAGATCATGCTCTCTTGAATTCAAAGGTGGATGGGATCAGCACCTTCCATTGGTTGAGTTCTCATACAACAATAGCTTCCACTCGAGTATTCAGATGGCTCCGTATGAAGCTCTTTATGGGAAGCGATGTAGAACTCCAACCTGTTGGGATGAAGTTGGAGAACGAAAACTACTTGGTCCCGATCTTGTTCAAGAGATGACAGAGAAGGTTCAAGCCATCCAAAAACATATCAAAGCTGCTCAAAGTCGGCAAAAGAGTTATGCTGACAATCGTCGAAGGGACTTGGAGTTCGAAGTTGGAGATAAAGTCTTCCTTCGAATATCACCATGGAAGAGAGTCATGCGATTCGGGAAAAAGGGGAAGTTAAGCCCAAGGTACATTGGCCCCTTTGAGATCCTTGATCGTATAGGAGCTGTGGCCTATCGACTGGCACTTCCACCGAATATGGCTCAAGTCCATGATGTGTTTCATGTATCACTACTGAGGAAGTACATTCCAGACCCCTCACATGTACTAAACTCAGAGGTGGTACAGTTGGAAAATGATCTCTCATATGAGGAGCAGCCGATAAAAATTCTGGACCGAAGTGATAAGGTTCTACGCAACAAGACAACCCGCCTTGTCAAAGTGTTGTGGAGGAACCAAAAGTTTGAGGAAGCAACTTGGGAACCGGAAGAGGCAATGAAGGAGAAGTACCCTCACCTGTTTGTGTAAAGTGAAATTTCGGGGGCGAAATTTCTTAAGGGGGGAAGAATGTAACGACCCAAAGTTTTTAAATGGAAAATTCCCATCTTATATCTATGTCATAAAAACACAAAATAATGAACTACTAGGTGATAAGTGACCTTTAAACATAATTTTGTCACCCCTATGTTTGGAATTTTAAAAATCTGACATACACGGTTACGCTCAAGATAGTTTTTGGAGTCTAATGAAACAAAAGCAATTTTTGGTGAATAGTAACCTATCCTTATGAATAGTAATATGACCCTTATGAATAGTAACTAAGAGTAAAATTACCTATGAATAATAAAATAAAATTTAGACATCATAGAAAGTGACAATTTGACCTTAGTAAACGTTTTTGGTATTTTATAAGTCATAAATAATTAATTATAATTAATTAATTAATTTAAAAGGATATTTATTTTCCTGAAATATATTCATAAACTATTGAATCAATGTCTAATAGTTTTTAGATAATATTATAAGACCCTAAGTAATTTTTAAAAGAACTACAAAATCAGTTTTAATTTTAAAAACTGTTTTTTTAAGTAAATTATGATTTTAATTAAATATTAAATTAATAATATTTATAAAATTATTTTTGAAAATTGGACATCATTTTTGGATTCTACACGTCGAAAAATGGTAGGGGTAAATTTTTGGGTTTATTCTGAAATACTTCAAATTTCGGGTGAATAGTAAAAAATACAGTTTTTCGCATAATCGGTGTACACTAAATTGCATCATTAATGATGTAATGATGACATAAACATTCTAGAACTTTAGTTTCGGCCAAAACATATTTAATTTCATAAATTGTTCCTTGAAATACAATAGATCCAATTGTCAAACCTAAAAAGAACTTTCCAAAGCTTAAAGTCAAAAAGTGATAGCTTAAAGTCAAAAAGTGATTTCTTAAAGTGACTTTTTCTCTTCCTTTCACTTTCCTTTTTAATAAATTAATGAATTCGACTTATAAAGAAGAGTTAAACCCTAAAACGAATTTTATTATATTAATATATGATTTAGGATGTCAAAAAACTACTATTACAAGTCTAACTTATGATATATTATTTTATTTAATAATTTATTCCAAAAACACCTCCCACCTCATGTATAAATAAGGCCTCCCCCTCCTCTTGCCAAACCACACCTCTCAAGCTTCAAGCATTGTCTAAGCTCTGCCCAATCATCTTCCCTAGCCTCTCCCCCACGTCCAAGAGCTTCTGGTCTCATCAAAAGACCAAGCCTAGCTTCCTTAAAGAGGAACTCAAGAGGAGGATTCTAAAGGTAATTTCTCTCTCTCTTCTCCTTTAATTTCCTTTCAAGTTCAAGTTCCTCTCTTGATCTCTCCCTACCTATCTTCATCCAAATTGTTTTGTAACTCCAGTACTATACTTATACTGTAATATTATGATTCTAATGGTATATTATATCACCCCACACCCTTTCCCTCTTCCTTTTATTTTATTAAAGAGAACGTTGTTCATGTGGTGATAATTTATCACCTTCAAAAACAACATGCTCTCTTCTTCCATTTATACCTTCAATCTGGTCATGAAACCATTTTTATGGTTGAACCAGAATGTTTTATATGTATTATGTTCTATTTTAAGTTCTGTAAATAACCTATGGCCTTATTACTAAGATAAATGTTAAAACAAGATCGTTGTGATCCAAAAACCGCTCAAATTAACCCAAATAACCATCATTAAATTTTTATCTAATGATTCGTACACTTGGATCTAATATAACTCATTATAAAATCATTCAAGCTTCTGTAATATCATTAATTACATGTAACATCAGTTCTGGATGTTTACCCATGATCTACCCAAACATCAAATTAAGAATACAAGTGGACCGCTCAAGAAAACCATGAAAACGAACATCCCCGATCAATGTTTTTAAACTCTATAAGTCATCCAAAGGAACATAACATGAAATAATGAAACCATAATGAACCCTATTAATGTATAAAAGGTTCTGGAATTTCTAATTAATGAATATAATGTCATTATACAGGACATTAAAGAGAAGGAGGCATTCGAGTACAAGGTAAGGGGAAATCTCGAACCCAATTGTCTTCCTTCGGGTTCTCCCTCTTTCCCTCCATTTTTGATGTGGTTACTCCTCAAAGGTCTTTTGTTCATCATTTCCTTTACTTTTCTGGGATATACATGTTTGTCACTGGTTTTTTATGTCCATCAAAATGTTTTCCAAAAGAACTCTTCTTTCAAGATCTCACATTTTGCCTCTCATTCAAGGATGATGGTTCTTATATCAAGTATGTTGTTCCCTCTTTCTTTTGGGAACCCAAAGCTTATGAATGTGTTATTATGAGATGAAACCCATTCCTTTCCATGGGTTATTTATGTACATGTTTGATATGTGTTCTATGTGGCAAGCATGATAATGATAATGTTATGATGTGACGGGTGCGCCCGGAATTATATAGCGCAATATGAATGTTTAAATGTGACGGGTGCGCCCGGAATTATATAGCGCTCCAATGCATTGGGTAAAGTGATGAATCTCATGAGTAAATGTGAAACGATGCGTGAACATGATGCTAGATTTGTTCACAATTATGTGTGGTAGTTAACCACTAAGACATGATGTTACATTTTTATGCTTTGCCACATTTCAAGTTTATTGTTTATGCCCCTCTCATGTTCAAGATCTCTTTCCTATGTTATGATTATGCTCACCCCATGCTATATTGTCCTTATCTATCCTCTTACTGGGCTTTTAGCTCACCCCTTTTGATGTATATCCTCAGGTGGCTACATGTACTAAGGAGGGGACAAGTGCTACTAAGAAGCTATACTAGAAGAGATTAAATGAATTTTTTTTATGCTTGATGTTGTACTTGTTATATGTAGTCCTAGTTTGCCCAAGACACTAAACCTCTGGATCCTCCATGTGTAATATTATTATGTAGTTTATGTTTGAAATGATGTAATAGTAATGTAAGAAAAGGTCGGGTCGCTATAAATTGACCTAGTATAACATAAGTTTTCCTTGAATACGCAATCACTTATTAACATTTGTGAAACTCAGAATCATCTGTATGTATTCAAGGTTCCTCATTAATGGATATATCTGTATGTATTCGAGGTTCTCCGTCAATGGTAGCCTCTAATATACAACTTTGAGATTCTTTTAATCATTGCTATGATGATACTAGTTTTTAAGCCACTTAGTGGGGCACTCTAAAATTTATTATCATACTAGGATATGAAGATTTGTTTTGTTATTGGGATCGTACCCATAAAATGGGATACCAACGTATCATAGTGAAAGGAATCAGAACCCTTGTAGTTCATTGCTACTTAATAGGACACATCACACCTTTTTGGGTCATGTGATAAGGATCTAGTCATACAGTTTTGTGTCATGAGGTAAGGGCATCTAAGTGAAAGTTTCTTAGTCAATGTTTGGTGTGGGACTAATTCTTAAGTATCCCATGGAACATAGAAACAACATGGATTTCCATGTTAGATTACACCCTTTTGGGAATATGGCCCAAGGAGAACATGGTTGATTTGATGTTTTGGGTTTCAACCTCAAGGAGGCTTCCTATGTATCCCATGTGGATGGGAATCAAAGCCCATGTAGTTCGATATGTCTTATAGAAGAGTATAGTCCTTTTAGAGAAATGAGTTTGGGATTACTTCCTGAAAAGAATTCCTTGATGATTTGGGGGTTTAATTTGGGGCTTATTACTAAGGAGAATTCTAAGATTAGAAGAATTAGAATTGGATTCCTGAAGAGGATATCCAGTGAGCTCAGGCCCTGATATGGCTTCCTACATATCTTGATTTGAATAGGAATCAGAGTTCTCGTAATTTAGAACCTGTGCGAATGTTGTGGCCATGAAAAATCTCTAATCCCACATGAGGCATGATTAGTGTGAGAAACAAGATGATTTCAAAGATTCAAAAAAGGCACCCACACTTTTCCTCCTCCGCTGGTGGAAGAGGGAGCACCTACAGTAGCCAGGGTGGATAAGGTCAAGGTGGCCTAGGAAGATGGTGAGGTGATGAGCCCTCCCTCTATTCTCTTTACATTGGATAAGGGTTCAATGAAAGGAATGAGGGATGAAGGTTAGGGGATTACACCAGGATGGATACCCTAAATTTGATCCTGGTAGGGGAGGAAGAATTTTCATTCTCTTGTATGGAAAATAAAGTGTGAACTGTACCAAATAGGAGACATGCTCAGGTACCTTTCCAAAAGGATTGATATGTCGGGAGGTTTTGGTGGATATCTCAATAGAGTTTCTTTCAGACAAGGGATCTAATGAAGAAGAATCCTTTCTATGAATGGATTTGATGAGGGATTGATGGCTTGTAGACTGAAGAGAGTAGGTGAATCAAAGAGGGGTGACCAATTAGGTACTGTCGCACATGTATGGGTACAAAAGTAGGCTTGGGTCACTGGATGTTCACTTAAGTGGTGAACAACCTAGATGCTAATACTTGGGTGAGACTTGATTCAATTCTTCAAGAGTATTCATAGGTATTCCCAGAAGTGGAGCGCTCAAGTTCCTGTGAAAGGAATTGGTGGCACACAACTGTTTTTTATTTAAGGAGGTTGGGAACTTTAGGCGTGAAAGTATTATGGATTTCAAACACTAAAAGGACTTAAATCCTCCTTCAAAACCACCACTCTAGGTGTTAAAAACTAACTTTAAAGTTTAGAAAGACTTGTGAAAAGCACTAGAGAGACCAGAGTAGAAACTAGGTTTCAGGTAAATTCAATTGTTCAAATGACGACCCCAAGGGTCTATTTATAGGCAAAAACATGACCCTAGGAAAAATGAAATTGGGCTCGCAAGTAGGTTGCATGCTATATAGGAGTGCACAAGTAGGATGCGCGGTGACGAACCCTTGGTCTAACTTGGGCGATCCAAACCTCATACCTTTGAAAATATTGATTTTCTTCATGGGTTTTATCCTCTTTATTTCTAAATTATTTCCCTTGGTCATTTTTTAGACTCTTTGACCAAACAAAGTGTAAATAAAATCCTCCCTCAGAATTGGATCCAGAATGAAAAGAGTTTCTTATACTAAGGTAAAGTAATGAATGAGAAAAAATAGGGTACTAGGGAGTGCAAGTTTTAAGCATTCAAGGAAACTGGTCGCACAAGTTGGTAGTGCATAGGATTTTGGCACGTAGGGTGACCTTCATTACTTATATATAGTGGCATCACTTCCATGAAAATTCATATGAATTCCAGAATTTTTCTCTTGGCATCCAAGCTCTTTATTTCTCAAACACTTCTATTTAGTCGCACTTTTGACGTATGTTTTTTCTTGCATGCTAAAATTGGGGTGCCACACTTGCGCGCCAGATTACACTTGCCCGCCATGTTTTGGACTGGTGCCCCTTAATGCCTTTGCCGATTTTTTTCAATTATTTTGTCAAAATATTAAAAATGAACATACTTAACAATGATTTTTTTATATATATATATAGGTTCAATGGAATTAAAAAGAATTAGAACCGCTGATGAACTAGATAGTAAGAGGATTTATGACATGATAAAGGTTTTCGATCATGACTACTATGATGTATGTAACACCACACTTCCAAATATGGAAAAATATCTGAATAAATATTACTTCAACTTTCCCTGAAGCACTTATTTTCCTCTATATATCTATGGCCATCTGTAGGAATTAAATATCCTGGATCTGAAGAACTATGTCCCACTTTCATGGTCCCAAGATTATACCAACATCTCATCTAAAAATGTTTCTATTGTGGGATCTTTTTATAATTCTATGACAATATAAAAAGCTCATATCATGCATCATAGCCAATGTGCTCCAAATTTGAAACTACAGACACCTGAGCTGCAGCCACACCATTATTCATCCATATTTAGAAATTCTTAAATGGATCAATCCAAAGGCTTGAAAAAAGTTGGGATTTCCACCCTGGAGGATGTGTAAAACCTGCATGGATGGGGGCATATTGGGTGCACAAGACGTGCGTAGAATTTATAGACGACTTAAAAGGTGTTGGGATTTATGAGTCTACCTGCGTTGAGAAAACCTATGTGTAAAAGAATGATAATTTTGTGCCAGATTTACTATGTTGATGGAGCCAAGAAACTAACTCCTTCCATTTAACACATGGAGATGTATGAATTATCTTTTGGGATGTCTATAGGATTTCTGGAGCTCCAATCCTTGGAGATATATATGATGAGTATATTCCTCCCAAGGTGACATGGAATGAATCAGAGAAGACACTAGATTTGGTTTGTTAGTTGATGAAAATATTTAAAAAAATCAAGAATGCGACCACCACAAAGTCCCACACAAGGAGGGATATTCATCATGAGGAATGGATGGAAATATTTCTGGTAAAGAAGAAGATATATGGTCCCACCTGCACTCGTCCGACAAGTTTTCTAAAGAAATAAAAAATAGGTACACCTAACACTTTTTAGCCGACATTAGAGAAAGGGGGGTTTGACAAGTGGGAATATGAAGTCAATCCAAAAAATCATATAAAGACGCATTTGGAAGGTTTCCTAGAAAGTGTCTCATTGTGTACTTATTAACAGTCCAAGATTCCTAATGAGGTGTAAGTCTAGGAACTTTTGTCATTGTGACTAATCTGTCTAAGAGAAGGATTTAAGGGTTATCCAATCCTGTCTTGGAAAACATTCATAAGAACTAATTCATATTTATATAGGGAAGTATCCTTTTTGAATAGCCGGAACATTTCAGGTGTTATGGGGATAGATCAAAACTCACTTTAGAATTTATGCTGTACAAATTGTGGTACAAGTCTTTGGAAGTTCTTTCTGACCATCTTTTTAGGCTTTCTCTGGTATCTTACCCTTGTGTCTAAATGCTTTTGATATTAAGGGAAGTTTGAGAATGTTTATTGAATTTCATTTCATTTCTTTCCTTATGGGAATCTACCTACGGGGCAATTTTTGGATGATGGGATGGCCAACATAGAGCTAAGGGCATACATGTTAGCTTGTAGGGATGGTGTATTGGCCACCAGGATTGATAGAGAAATCATATGCGAGGCCAATGATCCTTATTGATTTGAGTGTCAATTCAGATGTCTACAACAAAATATTGTATCCCCCCTATGCAAGTTATATTGGAGCAACATCTGATGGTTTCTCGATTACTACGGTTGCTGACATCTATGGATAATACTGGGGAATTATTTAATTTACCTTCTGCTGATTCAGTAAGCAGATAGACTATCTGGTATGCCAAAAATTGGGTCACATATTACCTTGAAGGGGTATTAAACCATGATTTCCCTCAACTGGGGGTAAATATAAGTTTCATGGGGGAACCCCATAATTTTTAAGGTAATTATTTGTCATTATGGGATGACTCATTAGAGTCATAGGGTGGAGGTGATGAGGCTCCAAATTCACTAAAGTAGCCTCATGCCATATATAATACACCTACTAGAGTTAAGAGAGCCACCCCATAAATCCCTACTGAAGCTATACCGAGGCGATATAATCACCATCATTCCAAAAAGCGACAAGTCCCATTCTCTCATCCCCCATCTGTGACTGTAGGAGTTGGGAAGAAACTTAAATACAAGGCTGTAGGAACTTATTCACAACCTTATGGAATGTACACTGAATATTTAGGACCACGGGCTGTTCAAACATGGAAAAGTTTATATTGTGATGTTGAAACCACATGGATAGATCTGTGTGAAGGGATGCATATTCTAGGAATAGTGGATCTATGGGCCTCTTTAGATATGATATTTAAGGAAAATCACAATTAAGTGAGAACTTACATCTGAGAGCTAGAAATTGTCATATATGAATCCACTGAATCAATTCCCACCATGAATCGGGTGAAGTAAATGATAGATCATGGTACTACCGAAGGGATTAGTCCTTCATTAGATGATGAATGCCCTGATTTTGTGGATCCTAAAGATGTAAGATTTTTTTTTTCTCACATTCTATTCTGCTTTGCAATTTGAATTTAGTAAGAGTGTTGTTACTCAGGGAAAATATAATTTTTAACTTGTAGTTGGTTAAAGGAAAATCAGATAAAGTTCCATCACCACAATATAGCCCTGGGAGAACTGCTCTTAGAGCTACTGGATCACCCCATGAATCAGGAGAAATATTTCCATTACAACAGGCTATAAAGGATGATATTAAAAGGGTATTGCCATATCCAATACATGTATTTAGAGATAATGATGCAATTACTCCTAAGAGTCTGAAGATACAAAAGCATTGAAGAATGAAATCCATGGTTAAACTCTTTCTGAGTAGTGGTAATACTTCCAGTTAATCATGAATTTTAGCATTTATTCATGAAAAAGTGTTTAAACTTCTTGGAATTGCTGGGGATTCTTTTTTTTCTTTCTTAAAAGAAAATAATAATAAGCTTCCAGGAACCATAAAGGGTTCTTCTAAACAGGCACAAATTCCTGCTAACCCGGTGGTTTTTAAAGATGCATTGAGGTCAAAGGAACCAATGTCTTCTCCCTGCACTACTTCTATTCCTGCTATCAGAAGAGAGGAGGCCTCTGGTAAATCAATAATTCTTTATAATAAATCAAATGTAACAACAATTGAATTCCATCCAATGGTACTTTATGTTCATCACATGCACCAAAACATCTGCCAACAACTGATGCTGACCCCAAAACTATTGTGGAGGAAGCTATTTAGGGTCAAAGTTTTTTTTGAAGAAGGTTGTGAAGAAAACACACCAAGTGCTCCCATGGGTGAGACTACCCCGGGATCTGGGATATCATTGGATGATATGATGAACCTTGTCATGTCTTTTGAATAAGTATTAGAACATGTTAATATTAAAAATGCTTTAGAGGATTTTGAAGTTCCTTATATAGAGTCAAATAGATGAGAGTTTTCATTATTCATCCTATTAATCTTCTTATGATTAAATTTCTAACCATGGTTAGTTGAAATATGCAGTTCCATCTAAATAAAATGATGTCGAAATTATTATTGAAGGATGTATTGACATTGATGTCAATTATATCATTGTGGAGACATTGGATTAGGTGAATCTTGAGACAAGAGATCTACCTGAGGTTTATTCTGAGGACCCTGAGGCAATTAAAGAAAGAATTCCCCACCCAAAGACATCAAAAAAAATTTTGAAACTAAAAATATAGGGGTTGAGTCTTCTCATGTTGTTGACCTACTATTAGGTATGGGATATTGATATTGTGATTGCACTAAATTTTGTTATCCCATGAAACTAGCCATAACCATAATTATTAATTGATCATATGGGACTGTCAACATTGATGGATAAGTTTGAAGGTGAAGAATCTACCTCATCTCAAATAGTATTAGAAGGTGAAGTTGTCATTGTCAAGGAAGGAGCAGAACAAGGAACTTATTTATGTGCATTAATCCCAGAATATGTCCCTCCTTATGACAGTGACTCTGAATCAGACCCAGAACTGAAAAATTCCCTTCATCTTGCACATCAAAAAGCATGGAAGAATATATGGATGATAGTATCTGAAATTCCCCTTGAGGAACTACCTTCAAGAATTCCATGAATTTCATCTCTGTTTATCATGTTGGGATTTGGTAGTTTTGAATACTACGAAATTATTACCGCAGTGAAATAGATTTTTCAAAAGAGGGAGCAAGACGAGAAGATTCAGAAAGGCTTGATAAAAGCTAAATTGTTGATCAACACTTATGAATTCCAAGCAGCATTATCCCATGATGAAGATAATTATACTGAAATGTTGAAGGAACTGAAGAAAAAGATTAAAAAAATACTATTCAGTAGCTACTTCTTCAACATGAGTTAGACATCACCATAGGGGAGCTTGACCAGCTTCATAACTCATTAGGAGAATTCTAGAATGATGGTGCGAAATCCACTGCAGATGATAAATAATCACTCTTTCATGTTGAAGAGAATGAAGTATTTCGGCTAAACAAACTTCAATGGGCAGCTAATGGGGCTCAAGAAGTTTTTAACCAGATGATATGTTATGTAGAAAACCTATTGTGATTTCTGACAAAATAGAGACTCTAATTTGTGGATGATACTCTATGAAATGTTTCTCATAAATGAAATCATTTCATCTTCAATCATATATGATTTCATTCATGCTAACTACTTTATTCTTACCTAATCTAATGGGCCTAGTAAGCGTAGTTTTATTTTTTATAGGGTTATATAGAAAACTCCAAAAACTTATATATCTTTTCAATTTTTATTTCTCAATATTACCTAAATCATACAAAATGTACATTTAGTTAGCTAGGACTCAACTTTTGTTCAGAGTTCCCTTTGCAGGTTCCCAATCAAGTGAGTACCATGTCTCTTATTGTTGTTAGTTTAAATTCATTCATGTTAGACTATAAAGGGATAATGTTTAAGGTCATATAATTTTGAACATAAATTTTGAAATTAGATCCCAAACAAGACTCAGTGGATGATAATTGCTCTAATAATATTTTAAATATTTCTAAGGGGAATATTGAGCCATGATTTTTATGGTCACAAAATCTAAAACTTGTTTAAACATAAGGTAAGCCTCTTCCAAGAACGAATTTACCATTATTTGGAAAATCTTTTATGGGAATTGTGTCATGTAGGGACAACTAGAGCATATGTTGCATAGTCAAATAGTAGAATCTTTTGACTGACATGCCACTTATGTAGGAAACTTATGAAAGTCCACCTAAGGGCATGTACTGCATAGTCAATTAACATTTTACTATTGATAGACAAGGGAAAATAAGATTTGTGTGAATCAAGACCACAATGGGTGGTTTTTCAAAGGAAAGGAATTTTGATAATAAAGGGTTTTCTATACCGATATATGTTATGAATATGAAACCCATTTCTATACAAATTTGTTTTATAATGAACGGTAAAAACTTATCAGAAAGGGTAATTTCATATATCAAAATGTATAGTTTTAAGTCATGCAGTAGGGACATTGTACTGTGTAGTTTTAAGTCATGCAGTGAGGACATTGTACTGTGCGGTTTTAAGTCATTCATTGAGGACATTGTAATATGCAGTTTAAGTCATGCAGTGAGGACATTGTGTGTCTTTAATTTAAGGTCATTAGCTTTGACCAAAGGTATGAGACTCTCCCAATTTCTTGGTAATTTTTTTGGAAACATACTTACATATTTAAGTATGGAAGGGAAAATTGTAAATTGTGATTTTTGAATTTCTAGAACCAAGGAATGATATTGGAAAAGGGATAAAAGCATTAGAGGAAGTCTTTTCCAAGAACTCTGTTACCATTATTTGAAAAAACTGTTATGAGGGATGTATTATGTAGGGCCAACTAGGGAATATGTTGTATAGCCAAATAGTGGAATTGTTTGACTGAAAGACCTGTTATATAGGCAACTTATGCTAGGCCACCTAAGGGAACGTACCACATAGTAATGCCCAGGAGCTCTCAGAAGTTTGAGATTCTATTTAAAAAATCTAAAGAAAGTGTATGGAGATTCATATTTTCCAAAGCATAGAGTTTGGTTTATAAATAAATGTATCTAAATATGGAGAGAGTATTTCCTATCATGATTTCCATAGAATCGAATGAATATGATTTCTATGAAGGTCTAACCCAAACGTTGGAGTTATGGTGTCTGTAGTTTTAGTTCATATGACTGGGACCATAAATGGAAACAATATATGATATGTGGTCAAGTAATCCAAGGTTATTTCATATTTCTTTGAATACATGAAGAGAGATATGTTTAAACCATGTTCTTGAAGACTTTAAGATCGAGATAAAGATAATGGGACAAATATATATGAATTACTTTTGAAATATAGATTCTTGAATATTTTCATCAATGTTTGAAGGGGATAGAGACACTATAACCAAAAACGAAATTACCATCAATTGAAAAACTTGTTATGGGGGTTGTATTACATAGGGACAACAAAAACATATGCTACATAGTCAAATAGTGTCATCTTTTTACTGATAGGGTTGTTATGTAGGAAACTTATGCAAGGCTACCTAAGGACACATGCTACATAGTCAAGAAAAAGAGGTCTCAAATATTAGAGACTTTGTCACCAGAAACTGTAAGAAAGATTATGAGGATCTAAAAATATTCAATATTAAGGGTATGAAATATGGAAGGGGGTTATGTTGAATACACATGAGAAATATTTAAATCAATATTGTCCATGAGTTTGAAGTCCATTACATAGATCTGATTCATATGTAAAAATGGAGACTTTCTTCGTTTCCTTTGAAACAATATTATGTTGTTCAGTTTAAAGTCATGCAGTGAGGACATTGTACTCTGTAGTTTTAAGTCATGTAGTGGGGACACTATATTGTACAGTTTTAATTCATGTAGTGAGGACATTGTACTATGTAGTTTTAAGTCATGTAGTGAGGACATTGATAACCCTATAAGAAATTTAGACACCTTATTTATATAGATAATCCTTTTACCAAATTTCTAAGCCCATGTGATCTATGATTGGTGTGAGAAACAATGAGCAATATGCGTTTATTCTATAACACAAAAGGTGAAAGAAGTGAGGAATAGGGGTATTGTGATTTAGTGATGGCTGATCCAAGGAATAGGACCCGGGTTCACTACATATCTTGTTAGCCACAAGAATCAAGATAAATGTAGTTCTTAGATTTCCATGCAGTTTAACGTCATGCGGTAAGGAAAAAGATGAACCAATGTGAAAATAAAGACATATTGTAACTGGACTAAGGGATAAAACCCAAGTGTCACTACATGACTTTCTGGGGTCAATAATCATGCCTTACATAGTTCTTCAAACATTCCCAATGCAGGTTTGATTATTATAAAAGGAATAAAGGGTTTTTTATATCATGGTTAGGGCTAGGATTAGAGATCTGGGCATCTCTACGTATCTCATATAGATGAGAATCAAGCCATACATAGTTCTTTAAACACTCATTTCCCACACAAATCAAGTTTGATATGGGAGACAAAGATTTTTGACATGTTCTAGAAGAATGGTTAAACATAAGACACAAAATTGTATAAAGATCAGACCATATATCTTAAGGGAACACTCTGTATAGATCGGATTCAAATATAGGAGTAGAAAAGGAAATAAAAATTTTGTGGTTGCAGCTGGGCCCAATATTGGAGGTTCAAGCATCTCTAAGTATATAAAATAGATGAGAATCAAGCCAAACATAGTTCATGAAATGAGGTCCCTATGAAGATATGATTCAGACATAGGGAATAAAATAACTCATGTTCCACTAATTGGTATCAATGATATCAATGATTACTATATATGGAAGCTCCTGACATCAAGTAAAGACGACGTTAGTTGTATATTTTAATGTTGTGTAATGTGGACAAATGATGTCATGCAGTTAAAGGTCGTACGAAAAAGACAAAGATGCAACGCATTTTATCATCATACAACATGGACACTTACGGTTGTTATACAGTTTAACGTCTTGAGAATAGGACCTTGTGATGTGTTGTTTAGAGTCTTGCAGCTAGGACAATGAGTGAAATTACACAAAGTATTTCTACAAGAATCTCACATTTGTTGGAGTCCTAATAAGCTCTCCATCCATTGAGATTAAGGCATAATCTCCATTCGAGTAGACCTTATGTATGGAATAAGGTCCTTACCACTTTGTCTCAAGATTTGGAGGTTTCTTTCCAAGTATAATTGGAGTATTGAGGAACAATACCAATTCTACTTGAAGAAATAAATGGAGGTGAACTTTCTTGTTAAAGGTATGCACTATTCTGTTCGGATAGACTTCTAAAAGATAAAAAGTATGAAATATTTTTTTGTCTAATCATTCCAGATCAACAAACCATTTATGAGACTTCTCATTTGTAGACAACTGATCACATATTTAAACTTTGAGTGAAGGTAATTGAATTTCAATTGGAAAAACTACTTCTGTTCCGTACACCAATGAATAAGGGGTTGTTTGGGTGGAAGTATAAGTAGTAGTCTGATAAGCCCATAAAGCGTGCAAAATTTTATCAGGACAATCTTTCTTATCATTATCCACCATCTTATGATGTATATATGATATTTTCTTATTAAAATCCACAGTATTCCCATTGGACACTGCATAACAGTGAGATGAATGGATGGATTTGATGTTGTGCTCCTGATATAACTTCCTTACCTCAACAGAACAGAAATTGGTGCCACTTTCCATAAATATAGTATGAGGGACACCAAATCTGGTGATGATGTTAGTTTTAAGAAAACTAACAATGTATTTTGGTCTGATTTCTTTGATAGGAATTGCTTCAGCCCATTTAGAGAAGAAGTTAGTAGCAGTAAGAATATACTTGTACTACTTAGACATAGCTTGAGGATAAGGCCCTACTACATCCATTCCCCATGTGAAAAATGGACAAAAGTATTTATATTTATGTAAAATCTCTAGGGATTGATGAATGAAGTTGGAATTCACCTGACAGGGATGAAATTTCTTAGTGAAATTTGTGTAATCCTACATCATTGAATGCCAAAAGTTTCTAAGACTTTGGATTTGATCAGAAATACTATGCCTAGACTGGTGAGCACCACAAGCTCTTGATGGTACATCTTTCATGATAGCTGCAGTTTATTCTCCATCAATACACCTGAAAAGGATTCCATCAAATCCTCATTTTTAGAGGATCTTCTAGTGATATGTACTATCATAAAGAATAAAATTGGCCACTCATCATCAGATCTATTATTTTTCAGCCCCATCTAGTTGAAGTACTCCATTTTAAAGGGATTTCATGATGGGTGTTATCCACCCCATGGTATGACCATATGGCTTAGAAATAGTGATAATGTCATTAATTTCCTCTATTATAGTTTGAACAAAATGTTAGACCACATGACGATGGGATATACTGATGACTGTCTCATCTCGATTTGGATCTTCCAAGGCTATAGCTACATTAGCCAGTGCATCATCTTGGGCATTTTGTGATCTCATGACATAGTACAATGTCAGCTCTTAGGGAAATATAGCTATTAAACCTCTAATGTAATCACAAAAAAGGATTAATTCTTCTTTTTTGATGGAATAATCCCAATTGATTTGTTTGATTACTAACTAAGGATCACCTTTCAATTTCAAGTGGTTCACTTGTACCTGAAGTGGCAATAACTGTCCTCTAATGAGATCTTGATATTCTACCTCATTGTTGGTTATGCCTTTCGAGAAAAGGAGGGAATAAGGCAACATTTCCTTTTCTTAAGAGATAAATTCAATTCTAAACCAACTTTGTTGAGATTAGGGTTTTACATTCTCTTCCCTATTGGACTTCTGGAAGCACCATCAAAGTAAATTTCACATGTTTGGGAACTATCATGAATAGAGAAGACATCTTCATTATGAAGTTTAGTATTCAATGATGTATCTTCTGTAGATAAGTGTTCATCAAGAAATTCCACTAGATCTTGGTAGTTTATTGCCTTCTGAGGCACAAACTGGATATCAAACTATTGAAAAATAACTTCCCACCATTCCATACACCCTGTAAGAATAGGATGACTAAGGATAAATTTTATCGGGTTATTACAAGACACAAATTGGAACTCATGATGTTGTAGGTAGTGTCTCAATTTCTGAACTATAAATATTAATTCCATGAAGAAGTTTTCAATACTTGAATACCAAGTCTCTGCATCAAGAATAGTTCGACTGAGATAGTAAAGGTTATTTTCATTCCCATCATCATTATTTTGGGAAAGGAAGGAACCTAGTGATCACTCTAAAGCTGTCACATAAAGAATAAGTGGTCTTCCTTCAATATATGAAATTAATACCAGTGGAATCAAGTGATATTTTTTGAGGGTGTCAAATGCCTCATGGAAGTATTCAGTACATTGATAGGTGATTCCCTTCTTCATTAATCCAGTGAAGGGAAAACACTTGCCTTTCAAATTGGTGATAAAGTGTTAAATATAGGTCAATTTTTCTTGCAATCCACTTAATTATTTCATATTTATAGTAGGTGACATTCTAATTATTGATTTTTTTTTTCTCAGTATAAACTTCAATACCACGATGGCATACAACAAGACCGAGGAACTTCCCTGAGGTTACCCTGAAAGCACATTTCAAGGGGTTTATCTTCAAATTGTGTAACTGAAGTTTATTGAATATAGTCTTTAGATCTTCCAAGTGATCAGAATGTTGTCTATATTTAACCACCAAATTATCCACATAACATTTAACAAATTTCCAAAAAAGGGTTTGAATATATGGTTCATGGAATATTGATATGTTGCACCTGTATTCTTTAATCCAAATGGAATTAACTGATAGAAAAACACACCTTGAGGGGCTCTAAAGTCCGTATATTCTTAATCATTTGGATACATGTGGATTTTATTATACCCAGAGTATCCATCCTTAAAGAAAAGAGCTTCATAGACATTTGTTGCATCAATTAAAAGTTATGTGATTGGAACTGGAAAGTCATTGTTAGTACGATGCCAGTTAATATCTCAAAAATCAATGAAAACTCTGATTTTTCCATTCTTATATTCACTAGTACAAGGTTGTCCAGCCATTTGGGATATTGAACCTCCATAAAAAAGTTATCCTTATAAGCTTATCAACTTCAACTTCAATTTTAGAGGCATGAGTTGGGTGTGTTCTTCTTTTGTTCTGCTTGAATCCACAATGTTCTTATAGAAACCCCAAATGATGAGTAGCTAAATCATGATTATTTCGTGGAATTTCTATATAATTCCATGAAAATATATTTCTTTGTTTCTTTAGAAATGAACTATATGTATCTTGCTCTTCAAAAGTCATGGATGCACTAATTAGAGTGGGTCATGGATTTTCTACTGTACCCATATTTATTTCTCTGAACTCATCTAATTGGTAGAGTATCCTTCCTCCAATGCTAAAGGAGAATCCCTGAGACCTTCCTATTTTTCTTCATTATGTGTTACTTCATCAATTTTTATTTGCATAGTAGATAACGAAGCAAAAATTCCATATTTAGGGGAGGATTCAGTATTTTAACATCCAAAAGAATAGGCCACCATTTATGACCCTACTGACGATGAAGGGTCTTCCTGAGGTAATAAAGATGATATGATGGATTGGGAAGCAACATCCTTCTCTTCCACTATTATTGCTACAACTTCTTCTAATCTTATTGGTAAAGCAGAGGCTTTCTGAAGTTCAGTGGATGAAATGAAGACATCTCCATTTAATATTTCACCACTGCTTGGTGAATCAATAATTTCTCACATTTTGTTAGGCTCGATTGCCGTAATTGACATTATGTAAGTTAAAAGACGAATGATTGGATTTGGTTTTACCCTATTAATTTGATTGATTGGTAACAGATAATATATACTCAAATGTATGAATGGTTTTGTTGGGATCATTTTTAAGTCATTCAAAGCATTTTTTTGGTTACCTCCTTTTCCATGGACCTTGTTCCCTTCATTTGATAAAATTATGCCTCAATTTATTGAGATTGACATGTTTTGAATGGAGCTTCGTCACCATACAATGCCCGTATTTGACCATTGAAACAGTATTTGTGACATTGATGGTATGCAGAAGGTATGGCTACATGTTGATGTAGCCAAGGCCTTCCAAGAAGAATGTTGAAAGTTGTGTCCTAACAAACAACCATGAAATCCAAATTAGACACAAGATCTCTAAACTGAGTTATAAGTTTAATCTCACCCATAGGTTTTCTCATTCTTTTCATAATATTGCAACATTAAAGTGGAATGAGATAAGCCAGATTCAGTGAGGAACAATCGATGAAGTTTTTGAATAGTATTGAGGTTGACTCATAATCTATTATCAATGAAGGATCATCATATTTCTATATCATTGACCTTTCTAGATAGATACAAGGGACTAATATGTCCATTTACAACATCATCTTCATCTTCATCCATAAAGGATATCACTACATGACACTTTGTAGGATCATTCTCTATACGGTAAACCTCAACAGCAGTAACTTCAATTTTAAACTCTTGAGGTCTTAACAATGCCTCAATAAGTGCTTCTCGAAGATCTTTTAACATATTTAAGGAATCCAAAATTGACAACTGGGATGATACTTGGGCCAAATGTTTCAAGACATCATACTTTTGGTCCAAATTTCTATGTTTCTAAGTATAGAGATGTGGTTTTTGAGGTTCCTTGGAAGCTGACACTCTTGATGTGGATGTTTCCTTTGTTGGAGTAGAAACTAGAAATGCTCGTGGATTTGGAATATTAGACAGAATAAAATTATCTATTTGTTGAGAGTAAGATGGTGTACCCTTTAATTGGTCCTCCAAAATAATCATGTCAAGACTGAATCTTCCATGCATGGAAGAATATCGTTGTTCTTGTTGAGCCCACTAAAGGTATCTCCCATGACTTTCCACCGCAAATATGGTTCGAGCAGGGGTAGAGTTAAAATAGTGGTTTATAGAATACCCACATCTTCCCATGTATCCTCGACCTTGGCCTATTCCTCTGGTTCCCCAGTTAGATACAGGGAACTCAAACTCATTATAACCAGAATCACCATTGGCATAGGGATTCATTAATTGGATAATGTTGATAGAACCAAATAACAGTTCTTAATCTAATGATGATTCTTCCTGATAGGTTGGTTCTAGTTGTTCTGTTTGGTAGGTAAGTGCCCATACTTTTAAAAAATATGGCATGAAATCTACTAGATTCAAAGAAAATTTTTTCCTTGACACGTGATTGTCTTATTTTGACTGTTATTTACCCTTCTGATCATGTCACTTCTTTGAGGATTGACTTTTAGAGGACTGATCTTTTGATGAAGGTAGCATTGTTGTGGCAGGAGTGGTGGAAGACACAATCTGTTGTTTCAACTATGTTCGTAGAATGGCATGAGTTCGGTTGGTCATTTTCATGATCATCCAATCATCATATTTCTACACATTTTTACTTTTGACATCCTACCATTTTCCTTCTTTCTCTTAATCAGTAGTAGTAACAAATGCTACTTGAGATGATGAACTTTTCAGTTTCACTTATCTAGAGTCTACCATTTTTTGCAGGAGGTCCTTGGAAACAAAACACTCCTAAATGGGATTCCCCAACATATGGTGAAAGGGAAAATAATTTGGAAGATCTGCATGTTCTTCTTTTTTTGGTTTCTTCATCCTTGGATATGGAATCAAATGGTTTTCCAGATATGAGATAAAGTAATTGGGAACCTATTTATTCTGAAAAAAATAAACTTTTCTTTAACTCCTCGAACTATTTCTGAATTTGATCTCTTTGATCATCTTGATGAGGCGGTCATAGCTATATATTCTTGGGTGGTGAAGCCCATCGATATGATGACAGTTTTGAAGTGGAAGTTAGTATATTTGCTTGCTTGAGTGTAACTATATTAGCCTCTACTTTCTCTAAGCTCCTTCCTATAGTTGATGGAATTACATGAGTTTTAGAATTAGATTCCATAATGGAATCTTATATCTATTGAGCTATTGAATCAAGGTCTCGAAACCCTCCTATATATTTCATAAGGATCAATGGTGTGCGTAACTCATCACGCATATTTTGCACACAAATTGGTGTAACTCTTCCTGAGGGAGTTCCATATTTAAGAAATATGTTAATCATTTCCATTGAGTAGTAAAATCTATAAATCTTTCATTTCATCATTGTTTTTAATTTGTATGATAAAAAATTGTTTTCTTTGGTAGCGTTGAGCTGAATTGAAGAAGTAATTTCTGACGGAGATCTTTCCATCCAGTAATTGATCAAGATTGCAAACCTGTATACCTTACAAAAGATGGTCCTTGTAATGGCTGCACAAAACACCTAATATTTACTACTTCTTTTTATTGAGGAGTTCCCATCATGGGATCATAATAAGAAATGAAATGTGTTAAGTTTTGTTCCAAATCTCCTAAACCATTAAAGATTGAGAATGTGGTATTCACAAATTTTAGTGGGGGAGGGATCAAATCCACCCATTCGAGGTAAGATTTATTTTACTGTAGGACTGGAACATGACATTCTTCCATAGATTCCAATAGAGTTTTTAAGGCCTAAATTGTGTTCATAATCACTTGGGGAATATCTTCATGAGATGGTACCTATACATGTACAAAAATTGGAGCTTGAACCGGTGCAACGACCGGTAAAACCACTAGTTGTGGTGATGGTATTTTCCTTGGATAACCCATGGGAACAAGCCTATAAGGATGTATTTGATCTTGTCCTGGTTGTGTACCCAATAGATGGAATTCATTATCTACATCTGTAGTTACCACAAATTCTCTTTGCTGAGAGGATCCTATAGTATGTGCAAGTTTAGGATCTTTATGGGGAGTATATCTAGCAAAAATTATGTTTTGAAGTAACTCTGTATTGAGTCTTTTCAACTCTTTCATCTCCTATTCTTGTTGTGAAAATATTTGTTCAATTGAAACAAATTTTCCTTCTCTAGTGTAAAAGTGAGATCTAATCTGAATGTTACCTTTCCCCTTGTTAGATACTTTTCAGAGTGGTGGGAGTTTGTTATTTGAAGGCATAACCAAATTTTGGGTAAGCCTTTGATTTTGGGTACGTGCACCTTATTCATTTTCTTCAGTGTGTACCGTATTATGGATAAAAACTCCATCTTATGATTCCCCTAAACTAGAATCATTTTATATAGGATCTTTTGCAATAGTTTTAATAAGATTTAATGACGCATAATGCATTGATGACTTTCTGTCAGTATCTTTGTAAGATCGTCTCCTTCTATTTCTTTCATGAGTCTTTGTTATCCTATATGATGAATTCTCGAGAACTATTCAAAAGATAGTAACCTGAAGGTAATCCTTGGATAGTTCAGTTGGGCACTCTATTTTTGGCTTCTTCCCTAATTAGGAGAAAACTGACTTTCGTTGAGGAGAGGATTCCAGATGTGAAAAATCCTTCAGCCCTATAGGCGGGGGCTGTTTCTGTTCTTCTTCTTCAAACCATTAAACATTGATTATTGAATTAAATGGTTGAATTAAACAAGCCACCATACCTACAAGATGGGGTGGATCTTAAACTGATATGGTTGATATTCGCACATCATCTCTTCTAGTTTTGTGAATTTTGGTTTGAACATTAGCAAGGTGCATTATCATAAAACCAATCAAATCACATTTTTCGAAATATTTATATGCTATTTCAGACATTCACATTATTTGATAGCTATAATCCTCTAAACGGGAGGCCTACTAGAGATTCTCATATTATTGATGCAAAAGTAACTCAACATATTGTTTTCTTTGGGCTTAAATCTGATGAGATCTAGTTAAGTCCAATTCTTGAGCATACATTTGATTACATACAAAATCTATTGATTGTAGATATCCATGAGAAATAAAATTTCATGAGAATATTTTTGGAAGAATTGTCTAATTATGGAGTGAAGTGAAATGCAATGTTCAATGTGCATCCCATTCTTTGATACAAACTCCTGATGGGGAGTCAAAAATTAACTAGCGTAGCCTCTTTAGAGAATTGAGGCATGCATGTTGAAGGGTTATCTACTACTTTTCAACCTTTGAATGTTGGGAAAATGAGAGAGATGACAAGTCAATTTGGAATTGAAACCCTTATATTACCTTTACCTGATTTTGATATTCATCATATAGTAATGATTTGGTTTTCAAATGATGAAGATTCTTCCTTAAGTTGAGGCAGATATCAGGAATGAAATCTTATGCCAAAAATTATGGAATTTTATATAGAGAATTTTATAAAGGCCAGTACATGACTGGTGTTTCTCCTTTATCCAATTTTTTTATCATGTTTAACATATCTTCAATATATTTCACTAGAGGTTTATCCACTTGGTCTAACCAAATTGGGTGCTTCTTGATTGTTTTATAAAAAACAATAGAATCAGTTGTTTTTTTCCTATGCTGTATTAGAAGACAAGTGACCCGAGGGAGGTTTGGAGAATGAAAATTCCATTAAGATTCCTTCTGGTTGAGAAATTATTTCACTTGTTAATGACAATGCATCAGACATGACTGGCCTGGTATTGGAAAGTGCCTTGAGATAAGAGGGCTTTCTCATTACTACATTGTCAATTATAGAATTATTTCGACAATGAAAAAAATGATAATGGAGAGAACTTTTTCTATGAATTAAATCGTGGGGAGGACCACCATGGTGGATTAAAATAAGGGATAAATCCTATTTCTCCTTGGTCTTCAAGCCACAGGGAGGGTTTCCGTGGATCTCGTCTAGGGATTGGCTCTCTGGATCAACTTAATCATTATGAATCAAGCTTTTTGGATGAAGTGTCCGATGGAGAACATCAAAATTACTACTACCACTCACATAATTTGGTAATGATAGGGTAGGATCTTGAGCTGTAATAGATTAATATCTAAGGGCTTCAAGAATTCCATCATTAAGAGGAGTCAGATTGAAGCTTGACTCTTTTTTTTCAATTGTGTTTGGAAATATTTCTTTTTGGATCCTCTCTTACACTTAGTTGGGGCCACTCGCTGGGAGAAGTGGTTATCATGGGCAGGTGTATGTTCCTGCCTTTGAGAGGTCACCAAAACAGACTGACTACATCTAATTGGAAATGGTGTATTTTCTTGATCTTGTTGTCCATATGATATAGGGGAGTATTCCCCATGACCCTCCTGGACTAGAAAAAATGTGTGTATCTGCTCCGAGATGGCATGCCGATGTGTCATCCTAGGTGTGGGGACAAATTTATGTGTATGTTCCCCTTGTACTACTAATGTAGTTGTTATAGTATTTTGGAATTCATCCAGAATATGGGCAGGGATTTGTGTCTTCCCTTTCACCATTGATAAGACGTGTTTCATGACTTCAGTAGCTAGAACAAGAATATATATCCATTTTGTATCTGGATTAAGTGTTTGTGCCTACTCCTATCCTCATTTTACTATTAATGGGTATTGACAATACTCATGTATGGGGGAGAGTGTTGGGTCTTCACTAGATTTGTCGTCGGAGCTTTTTGACTGACTTCTTTGGGTGCTTCCAAATGAGACTGTTGGCAGGCATGATGAATACTGGTAAGTGTATGTGCCTATTGGTTGTTTAACATAAATCATGGTTGACAGTCATCCTTCAATACTAGTAGATGATACTGCAAGAAGAATTAGTGATTGTAAGCAGGTGTATGTTTCTGATTACCAGTTTCCACCACATTTGATTGGTGGGATTCCTTAAATGCAGTCAAACAAGAATACTGGCTGGCTGATAATTTTTAAATAGGTGTTTGTTCATGTTCATGGAACTCCATCAGATTTTCCTGGCAGGTTTGTTGGGTTTTCTACCAGTTGAGTTTTCTGCGCAACAGTATTAGGACAGATGTGTGTATGTTCCCGCTCTTTGTTCGCCATCAGGTTAGGTTGATGGACTTCTCTAGAGGGGGAAGCAGTAAGAACCTGCTCCCTGTTTACCGGATGTTGTCCTCGGTAGTTCGTCTTGTGTGCCCAGGTCTGAGGGACCTGAGCCTAACTTTTAGTGTAAACACCCCCATTATGTTGGGGGTTTACTACTGCGTGATTTTTCTGGTGGTTATTGTTGGTGGGAGTCCTCTAGAAGGACCCCTACATCTTGGGATTGAGGCCCTGAGTGACCACTTGATCTAACTCCCTATAGTATGGAAGGGACTGGTTGTTGTGTTCTAAGGATAAGGACCCAAAATTGTTGAAAATAGTATTTGGCACTGTCTTCTTCTTGATCATCAGTTTTCATTGGCCAGATGATCAAGGATTTTTATTGACCATGAGAGTCTATCGGGTAGCCTTAAAGATTGGGATTATACCATACTGATGGTACTCCCTGACCAGCATGTTGGAGACCCAGAGTTCAAGATACTGGGTGGGCGGTAATTTCCTTCCCATGGATGAGGATCCATCCTGAGCAGCGGTCATAAAGTTCACAGACTTCATCTTGAAGAAATCCATTTTGGACTGAATGGTGTTCTAAGAAAAAACATGAAACAACAATAAACTCCATTAAAATGAAATATTTTAGATGGATACATACGTGATTGATTCCTTTTTCTGGACTTAATTTATCAATTGATATGGCATTGAAAGGAGTGTAACATTATTAACTTGGTTAAGTATTCACGTTGGGTTCACCATTTTTGTTTTATAGTTCCTTGAAACATTTTTTCCAATTTAAGAATCACTACTTCCATAATGTTTCAATTAGATATATTCATGGAACCAGAAACACCCAAAAATTATTTATCCAAGAGGGGAATGCTTTCCAAAGGTAGGAATTCATTATGTTTGAACTTTATGATACTTAAGAATTTTCATTAGTTGAGAGGATGTTAGGTCGTACTCATCACACCCTTTTGGTGGAATTATTGTCTACTCGAGGACTCTCATTATAAAGATAAGATATTTTCATGAATCCTTATTAATTGACCAATTATAACATAAGTTTTCCATAGAATTTTCAATTTCTTATTAACATGTGTGAAATTCATAATCATCCTTATATATTCGAGGTTCCTCATTAATGGATGTATTCATATGTATTTGAGGTTCTCCATCAATGGTATCCCCTCATATACTAATTCGAGATTCTTTTAATCATTTCTATGATGATACCAATTTTTAATCCACTCAGTGGAGAACTTTAGAATTTATTTTCATCCAGGGAGAAAAATATTTGTTTTGATATTGGGATCATACCCATAAAATTGGCTACCTACATATCCTTGTGAAAGGAATCATAACCCCTGTAGTTTGGTGCCACTTAATTGGACACATAATACCATTTTAGGTCATGTGATAAGGACCTATCCATACAGTTTTATGTCATGTGGTAAGTAAATCTAAGAGAAAGGTTCTTAGTCAAATTTTGGTGTGGGACTTATGCCTAAGAAGCCCAAGAGCTTGGAAAGAATATGGATTTTCATGTAAGATTTGACCCTATTGGGAATAAGGACCATGGAGAACAGGGTTGATTTGAATTGTTGGGTTTAAACCTCAAGGAGGATTCTTACATATCCCATGTGGATGGGAATCAAAGCTTTCATAGTTTGATAAGTCTCATAGGATAATATAGTCTTTTGAGAGAAATGATTTTGGGCTTACTTCTTGAAATGGATGCCTTGATGATTTGGGTGTTTAATTTGGGTCTTATTTCTAATAAGTATGCCTAGATTAAAATAATTTGATTTGGATTCTTGAAGAGGATATCTGGTGATCTCGGGCCTTGAGAAGGCTTCCAACATATCCTAATTTGAATAGGAATAAGAGTTCTCATAGTTCAGAACACGTGCAAATGTTGTGACCATAAAAAATCTCTAAGGCCACATGATTCGTGCTCGGTGTGAGAAAGAAGGGGATGTCAAAGATTCAACTAAGGAACCAACACTTTTCCTCCTCTTCCGGTGGAAGAGAGCGCACCTACAGCGGCCAGGGTGTATGATGTCGAGGAGACCCGAGAAGAGAGAAAGCTGACGATCCATCCTTCTGTTCTCTTCACATTATACAAGGGTACAATGAAAGGAAGGAAATATGAAGGTTATGGGATTACACCTAGATTGATGCCCTAAAATTGATCTTGGTAGGGGAGGGAGACTTTTAATTTTCTTTCATGGAAAAGAATGTATGAACCATACCTTCCTTACCAGAGACCTAAGGTTCCGAGTCTTAGATATGAAAAGGGAAGGACAAAAGACAAACCCTAATCCTCTAAACCAGGAACTTCCCAACACTGTTTCTAGGAGAAAGTTCCATGTGAATATAGATATAAAAACCCCAAAAAACTTAATGAATCCTAAACCAATTGTGAAACAAATGTGGGAAACCTATGACTATGGAAATACAAACCCAAATAAAAGACATGCTGATGTGCCTTTCCAAAAGGATTGATAAGTCATGAGGTTTTTGTAGAGGTCTCAACATAATCCTTTTCAGACAAGGGAGAAAATGAATAGGAATCCTTTACATGAATGGATTTGAGGAGGGCTTGATGGCGTTTAGACTGAAGAGAGTAGGTGAATCAATGAGGGGCGTCCAAGTAGGTACTGACACACAAGTATGGGAGCGAAATCAGGCTTGGGCAACCTGATGTTCACTTAAGTGATGAAAAACCTAGATTTTAATACTTGGGAGATACATGACTCAAGCCTTCAAGAGAATTCATAAGTATTCCCATAAGTGGAGCACTCAAGTTCCTATGAAAGGAATCAGCGGTACGTAAGTGTTATTATACCACTTTACACTAAGATAAAATGTCTCTAGGGTCCCACTCTTAGCTAGTGCCTATAGGTATTTCCCATGTCTAGTTCTATTTGGTTATATCATACTTACCGTCGACATACGGTATTAATTTTTGGTTACTTCAAAAGAAAACATGATTTCATTTAATGTCATTTTACATGAAATTTGTTTTATATAAAATATTTCTAGTTACTTTTTTCATAAAATTGAAATTTATTTGTCTTATAATTTTTATAGCATGGAATCTTTAGTTGGGGGGAATCCTACTGGCCTTAGGATCACACACTACTTACACCCTTGGTTTTAAGTATACATGGTTATGTTCGGTGTAGGAAAGGGAATAGATTTTGGAGAAGTTGGTTCAGGTTTCTAGAGGTCTTCCGTGGTGAGGTTTTGTTGGAGGTGGCTTGAGGGTGATGTTCATCTTGTCACATGGGGGATTTTGGATAGTTTTTTGTTTCTTTTTTTATTAGAGCTTATTTAGTTTTTTTCTAAAATTTGTAGCTCAAATATGTAAAATGGTTAGTGCCATTTTTTTGGATTTTTAGTTTCAATTTATTTACTTGTTTGTTTTATGTTTATAAAGTTAGTTAAATCATTCCCATCTTTAATCATTGATACCCAGGATCTTTTGCCAACCCGTAGAGATCAGAAATACCCTTTGGGCCTTGCCACCGACTGGGTCAGGTACCGATTTTTATGATGACTTGGCTTGGTTCATGATAGATCCTTTTATTATTTGGGGGTATTTTATTTTTTTAGTAAAATTCAGGGTTTTGGGGTTTTTCAGTGTTTGTAAGTATTTTTATGGTTTTTAGGGTCTTTTAGTATTTTTTGGATTTCTTAGGTCTTAGTGTGTCTATGGAGTTTTGGGGTTTTTTGTTTTTTGGGTTCTTTCTATTTTTAGGGGATTTTAGATTTTTTAGGGGTTTTAAGGGGTTTTAAATTATTTTGGGGGATTTAAAGGTATTAGGGTTATTTTTGTTGTTTTAAGAGTTTTAGGGGTTTTAACATGTTTTAAGGGTTTTTTTGTGTTTTTAGGGGTTTTTGGGGGGTATTTGGGTTGTTAGGTTACTTTAAAGTTTTTAGGATTCTTTAAAATTTTTAGGTATTTTATTTTTAGTTTTTTATGTTTTGAGGAGTTTTAAGTTGTTAAATGGTCTTTCATGTTTTAAGGGGTTTTAGGGGTTTTATGATTTTTATGGGTTTTAAGTGATTTTTAGGGTTTTGGGGGTTTTATGGTTTTTATGATGTTAGGGGTTTTCAGGGCCTTTTAATGATTTAATATTTTTAAAGTGATTTTATGAGTTTTTATGGGATTCGAGGGGGGGGGGGTAGGGGTGTTTATGGTTTTTCATGGCATTTTTACTGTTTTTAGTTATTTTATGGGTTTTATGTGGTTTAGAGTTTTTAAGGGGTTTTACGATTTTATTTGTTTTTAGTGTTTTTCATATTGTTTTTGGATTTTTTAGGGTTTTAATATTTTTAAGATCTTTTGGGGTTTTATATACTTTTATGGGTTTTTAAGGGTTTTAGGGTTTTTATGGGTTTTTAGGGGTTTAAAGTGTTTTAAGTATCATAGGGGTTTTACGGTATTTTAAAGAATGTAATAGTGTTTTATGGGTTTTTAGGGTTTTTTAGTTTGTTAAAATGTTTTTTTTAGTTTTTTTGGATTTTTAGGGTATTTTGGTATTTTTAGGGGTTTTAGGGTCTTTTTGGGTTTTTGTGGTCATTTCAGGTATTTATATGGGTTTTAAGATCTTTTAAGTCTTTTGATTCATTTAAGGGTTTTAGGGTTTTATAGGGTTTTGTAGTGTTTTTAGGTTTTTAGGATTTTTAGGGATTTTAAAATTTTTACGGGTTTTATGTTTTTTATGGGTTTTATTGTTTTCATGGGTTTTGGAGAGTTTTGGTATTTTCATGTTTTTAGGCATTTTTAGGGGCTTTAGGATTTTTATTGGTTCTTTGAGTTTTCTTATGATTTTCTCTGGGGTTTTCTGTTTTTTAGGATTTTTAAGGTTTTATGGGGGTTTTAGGGTTTTACAGATTTAGTATTTTAGGGGATTTTTTGTTTCTAGTATTTTTATGGGTTTAAAGGGGTTTTGTGTACTTTTAGTGGTTTTTATTATTTTTAGGGTTTTAGGGTTTCTATGGTTTTTAGGGGATTTTTCAGTGGTTATTGGGTTTTAGGGTCTTTTAAGGGTGTTATAGAAATTTTAAGATCTTTTAGGGGTTTTAGGGGTTTTATGTGTTTTTAGGGGTTTTATTTATTGTTTGGGTTTTAAGAATATTTACGGATTTTAGGGTTTTTAGGGGTTTGGGGGAATTAGTGACTTTTTGAGTTTTTTGTATTTTAGGGGATTTAGGCCTTTTTAGGGTTTTTTGTGGTTTTAGGGGTTTTAGGGTTTTTAAGGATTTTGGTTTTTAGTGTCTTATTGTTTCTTGAAATTTTTGGGGTTTTAGGTATCTTTTTGGGTTTTTTGGTTTTTTGGTATTTTAGGGTTCTTTATGGTTTTTTTGTTCTTTTAGGGTCTTAGAGTTTTTAGGGATTTTTTGTATTTTGATGGTTTTTAGGGTTTTATTATATTTTTTAGTTTTTTTATGTTTTTAAGGATTATTATGGGTTTTGAATAGTTTTTAGTTGGTTTTGGGGTTCTTAGGGTTTTTTAGTGTTTTGAAAGTATTTTTCTGATTTTTGTGTATTTTAGCATTTTTGGGGGTTTTATATAGTTTTTTTGGTTATCTTAGGATTTTTATTGGGTTATAGGGGTTTTTTGAGTTTTTTAGGTTTTTATGTTTTTTAATGATTTTAGGGTTTTTAGTGTTCTTTAGAGGTGTTCACATTTTTTAGGGTTTATACAGTTATTTTAGGGTTTTTAAGGTTTAGTGCTTAGGGTGTAGTGTATATGGTTAAAAGTGTGGGGTATAGGGTTTAGGGAGTAGGTTATATAATTTAGAGTGTAGGTTATATGGTTAAGAGTTTAGGTTTTAGGTTTTAGTGTGTAGGGTATAGGGTATAGGGTGTAGGGCTAAATGTTTATGGTGTAGGGTATATGGTTTAGACTATCGGATTTAGGGTTTTAGGTGTAGGGTACTGGGTTTTGGTTATAGGGTGTAAGATTTATTGTGTAGGGTACAGTGTATAGGGTATATAGTTTACGGTTTTGTCTATAGGGTGTAGGTTTTAGCTTGTAGTGTTTAGGGTAGAGGGTATAGAGTTCATGGTGTGGGGTTTTGGGTGAAGGGTACAGTGATTCGGGTATAGGGTTTCAGGTTTAGAGTGCAGGGTATTCGGTTCTAGGTGTAGGGATTAAGGATTAGGGTGAAGGGTATAGGGCTTAGGGTGTAGGGTTTAAGGTTTATGGAGAAGTATATAGGGTTTGGGGTGTAGGGTTTTGGGTTTTGGTTATATGTTTTATTGTATAGGGTTTTGGGTATAGGGTTTTGGGTATAGGTATTAGGGTGTAGGGTATATGGTGTGGGGTGTAGGGTATAGAGTTTAGGGTATAGGGTTTAGGATTGGGGTGTAGGGTTGAGGGTTTAGGGGGTAAGGTTTAAGGATTAGGGTTTATGGTGTAGGGTTTTGGTTTTATGGTGTAAGTTATAGGTTTTTGGGTGATGGTTTTATATTTTAGTGTGTAGGGTATAGTGTTTAGGTTTTGGGGTGTAGGGTTTATGGTGTTGGGTATAGTATTTAGGGTATAGGTTTTAGGTTGTAGGTTATAGGGTTTTGGGTTTAGGTTATTGGGTTTAGAGTGTAGACTATGGGATTTAGACTATAGTGTTTTTTTCTTTATGGTGTAGGGTATAAGGTTTAATGTGTAGGGTTTATAGTTTTGGGTAGTGGGTGTTGGGTTTAGGGGGCAGGGTTTTGGGTTTTGGGTGTAGGGTGTAGGGTGTGTGGAATAGGGTTTAGGGTTTAGGGTTTACGGTGTAGCATATATGGTTAATGGTGTAGGTTATATTGTTTATGGTAAAGGTTTTATGGTTTAGGGAGTATAGTATTGGGTATAGGGTGTAGGTTTTAGAGTTAGGGAGGAGGGTATAGATTTTAGAGTATACAATTTAGGGTTTAGTATTCATGGTATAAGGCTTAGGGTGTAGGGTTTAAGAATTTTATTGTAGGGTATAAGGATTAGGGTGTAGGTTGGGTGTTGGATATAGGATTTTGGGTTTTGGGTTTAATGTTTAGGTAGTGGGGTATAGTGTTTAAGGTGTATGAATTAGGGTTTAGGTTGTATTATAGATGGTTTATTGTGTAGGTTTTAGTGTTTGTGGTGTATGGTATTGGGTTTAGGGTATAGTTTTATGAGGTTTAGGTTTTAGGGTTTAGGATATTCGGATTAGGGTTTAAGCCTTAGTGTTAAGGATGTATTGTATAGGGTTTAGGGAGTAGGTTTCATGGATTTGGGTGTTGGGAATAGGGTTTAGGGTGTAGGTTTCAAGGTTTGGGGTATACGGTATAGTTTTTGGGTTACTGGGTTTACGGTTTGGTATGTGGGATATAGGGTTTAGGGTGTAGTGTTTAGGGTTTTGTGGATACGGTTTTGGGTTTATGGTATAGGATATAGGGTATAGGGTGTAGTGTATATGGTTTAAGGTGTTGGGTATGGGGTTTAGAGTGTAGGTTATATGATATAGGGTATACTGTATATGATTTAGGGTATGGTGTTTAGGTTTTAAGTTTTATTGTGTAGGTTTTAGGGTATATTGTTTAGGGTGTAGGGTGTGGGATTTAGGATTTAGGGTTTATGGTGTAGGGTATATGGATTAGAATTTTGGGTATAGGGTTCAGTGTATAGGTTAAATGGTATAGGATGTAGAGTATAGTGTTTTGGGTATAGAGTATATGGTTTAGGCTATAGGGTATAGGGTTTAGTGTGTAGGGTTTTGAGATTTGGTTTTAGTGTAAAGGGTTAAGGGTGCTGGTTTTTAGGTTTTTATTGTAGGGTATATGGTATGGGGTGTAGGGTGTAAGGTTTAGAGTGTAGGGTATAGGGTTTTGGTTGTAGGATATTTGGTATAGGATTTCACGTGTTTGGTTAAGGGTTTAGGGTGTAGTGTGTAGGGTTTATGCTGTATGTTTTAGAGTTTGCCTTCTAGGGTATAAGGTTTGTGGTTTATGGTTTAGGGAGCAGGGTATAAGGTTTTTTCTACAGTGTTTAGTGTTTAGGGTGTTGGGTATCAAGTTTTGGGTGTAGGGTTTAGGGTTTATTGTTTAGTGTCTTGGGTTTTGGGTTTTGGGAGTAGGGTTTTAGGTTTAGGTTATATGGTAAACAATTTAGTTCATAAGGTGTATGGTGTAGGATATAGGGTGTAGGGTATAGGGGTTTTCTTGTTTCATGGGGTTTTTTGTTTTTTTGTATATTTAGTGTTTTTATGATCTTTTAGGTTTTAGGGTATAAATTATAGAGTTTTGGGTGTTGTGTTTATGGTTTAGGGTATAAGGTATTGTTGTTTTAGGGTTATTTATTATTTTTAGGTTTTTCAGTTCTTAGGATATTTAGTGTTTTTAGGGTATTTTAGAGTTTAGGGATTTTTTGGGTTTTATAGTTTTTTGGATTTTTTTTTGGTTTTTGGGTATTTAGCGATTTCTCGGTTTTTAGGTGTTGTTAGTTTTTTTAATAGTTTTTATAGGTTTTAGGGTATTTTGGGTTTTTATTATATTTATGGATTTTAATCGATTTTATATTTTAAGTGGTTTTCAGAGTTTGAGTGTTTTTGTGGTTTTTGGGTTCTTTTAGATTTGATAAGCATTTTATATATTTTTGTGATTTTTAAGTATTTTCATGTTTTTAAGGGGTTTAGTGTTTTTATGGGGTTTATGGAATTTAATTGGGGTTTTATTTTTTGTAGGGGTTTCTTTAGTGTTTTTAGGGTTTTAATGTTTTTAGTTTTTTTTATTCTATTAAGATTTTTATGTATTTTAAGGGGTTTTAGGGTATTTTTGGATTTTTAAATTTTTTTAGGGTATTTGATTTTTTGAGGGGTTTTTATGATTTTCTTGGTTGTTTTTAATTTTTTTGGGGTTTTTATGGAATTAGAGTTATTTTAGGGGTTTTAGGCCATTTTAGGAATTTTAGGGTTGTTTGGTTTTTTAGGATTTTTTCTAGTGTTTTTTTTTGGGGGGGGGGGGGGTTAGGGACTTTAGAGTGTTTAAGGATTTGTAAGAGCGCTTTAAGGGTTTTATAGGGGTTTTATAAGGACTTTAAGGTTCTTTGTGGGTGGTTTGGGGTTTTAAGTCCTTTTGAATTATTTATGGGACTTAGAGTCATTTATAGGTTTAGGGATTTTTGGGCATTTTAGGGGTTTTTTTGGGGGTTTTATGATTTTCATGGGTTTTAGGGTTTCTAGGGTATTTAGGGTTTTTATGGGTTTTAGGTGTTTTTATCATTTTATGATGGTTTAAGGGTTTATTATAGAGTTTTAGGGTTTTTAGGGGTTTTAGAGTTTTAAGGGTTTTTTGGTTTATTAGGGGTTTTAGTGTTTTTTTGGTTTTGGGGGCTTTGGGGGGGGGGTTAAAAGTTTATTAGTGTTTTTTGGAATCTTAAGGTTTTAGAGGGGGGCTGGTTTTAGTGGTTTTAGGGTACTTATGGGTTTTAAGGTCTTTTAGGGGTTTTTATGATTTTTGAGGTTCTTTTATTATTTGGTGTCTTTTATAGTTTTTATCATTTTTAAGGTCTTATAAGGTTTTTTGGGATTTTTTTGGTCTTTTAGGGCTTTAGGATTTTCATGGTGTGGGGCGGGGTTGGTTTTTTGGGTTACCATGAGCCTTTAAGGATCTTTTAGGGTTTTAGGGCAAGGAAGATGTGAGGGTTGAGCTATTCCTGACCCCCCAAGTTTATTAGAAGGAAAAAAAACTGCAGACAAGGGTGGGTCAAACGACCCACACCCAAAAATCCTTTACAAACCCTAGACGCACACAACCGCAAAAATAAAGACCAAAAAAACACACCAAGCCAAACAAAGTAGAAAAAACAAAAGAGTCCCCAACATCACCTCCCAACCAAACAACAACAAGCATCCATCATCACTAAAAACAACAATCATCCACAATCATCCATCGACATCAAAACCTACTTCTAAAATTTTATCAGCCCTGTTTCAGCATCACAGAGTCAACACCATCATCCTCTGTCAGGCCCACGTCAAAATCCATCACAGCAGACCCATCAAACAGTTGCATCTTCCAGCAAACGATGGAAAAAAACCAGTAGCAGCCACCACAGCAGATAACCAACAGCAAGAGAAACGCAACACAAGAAAACAGAAAAGAGGTGGGACCCCAGGCCTCCCCCCTCTAGGCTAGAGGCACCGACCCTGAGAAGACCATATCATACTAGAACCGCCGAAGGGACGAGAAGAAGCTAGGAGGGGTGACCACTCCATGACTGCAATCGGAACCTGAACTTCAGGACGGACCAACCCTAGCCAACAACCATCATCCCAGAGGAAGCAACAGACACATGCAAGCCGAAATGAGATCCTGAGGATGGGGGAGCACCAAAACTGACACTAGGAACCCCACTCCCAATTCCAAGATCTTGAACTGACAAAACCCCCTGATCTAGAAGGGAAGACACCGAATCAGAGGAACCAGTGCCAACCAAAACAAGAGAAGGAACCCGAGGCTTGGAGATTTGGAGTCATCGATGCACGAGATGGAGCTAGTAGAGAGTGAACCGAAACCGAAGGAAATTAGAGCCACCAAGTGTGACGAGGCCACCACCAGGAAGATCGAAGTCATGACGCACAAGACTAAATTCCATCAGTGCAGATCCAAAAAGAAGTTGCGGTCACTGAGGCCGAACCACGCTGGAGGGGGAAGGAAGAAGAAGCGAGGAGGAACCCTAGTAGCACGAGGGGAGAGGAGAGCCACTGCTTCGATGCCTTTTTCTTCTTTAGGGTTTAAGGGTTTGAAGTGTCTTTTAGGATTTTTTTAATTTTTTTAAGGACCCTTATGATTTTTGGGTTTTGGGGGGTGTTAGTTGTTTTTTGGGTTTTATTGGGATTTTAGTGTTTTTGGGAGGTTTAAAAGATTTTTAGGGGGTTTTTTTGGGTTTTGGGGGGGGGGGGTAATGGTTTCAAGCATTTTTAGGGTGTTTTTGGGTTTTTATGGGTTTTACTTTTTTATGGTTTTGGGGTTTCATGGTTTTTTAATGGTTTTTAGGGATTTTATGTTTTTTTTTTGTTTTTTCATGTTTTTAGGATTTTTATGGTATTTTAAGAGTTTTTAGTTTATTTAGGATCTTTTAAAGCTTTTAGGAGGTTTTAGGGTGCTGTAGTGACTTTTATAGTTTTTAAAGTCTTTTAGGGGATTTTATCATTTTTTGGGATGTTTTAGAGTTTTTTGTGTTCTTTAGACGTTTTTTAGGTTTTCAGGTTCTTTTTGTGTTTTTATTGTTTTTAGGGTTATTTTAGGTTTTGTTTTCTATTTCTTACATTCCTTTAGGATTTTTATTGTTTAGGGTTATTAGGAACCTTAAGGGTTTTAGTTCCCTTTTGGGTTTTGTAATGTCCTTTATGGTTTTTTAGTAATCAAAGTTATTAGGGATTTTTAGGATTTTTTTAGAGTCTAAGAGGATTTATTTTAGGGTATTTTATGGTATTTTAGGGATTGTGGAGTCTTTTATGGGTTTTATGGTCTTTTTTGTTTCATTTTGATTTTTAAGGACTTTAATTTTTTCAAGGGATTTAATGTATTTTAGAGTTTTAGGGGTTTTAGGGTCTTTTAGGGGTTTTAGGGTATCTTATAGGTTTTTAAATGTTTTATGGGGTTTTTAAGTTTTTAGGGGTTTTAGGTTTTTTTAGGGTTATTTTGTATTTTTATGGATTTTTATGATATTTACAGTTCTTTAGGGTTTTTTATACTTTTAGGTGGTTTTAGGGTTTTTAACGTCTTTAAATGTTTTAGCAATTTTATTGATTTTATGGGTTTTTAATGTCCTTTATGGTTTTAGTGGTTTTGGGTTTTTTATGTTTTTTATTGTTTTTTGGGGTTCTATTTGGTTTTATGGGTTTAACTAGTTTTTAAGGGGTTTGACGAGTTTTTAGGGCTTTAGGATTTTTTGGGGCTTTATGATTTCTCTAGATTTTTAGGTTTGTTATGAGGTTTATATATATTTTTAGGTTTTTTAGGGTTTTTAGGTTTCTCTGTAGTTTTTGTGAGGCTTTGAGATTTCTATGATTTTTTTTGGGTTTTAGGGATTTTTATGGGTTTTTATGGGTTTCAGTATTTAGGGTTTTAATGGTTTTTAAGCGTTTTCATGTATTTTTAGGTGTTTTTATGGTTGTATAGTATATTTAGTTCAATTAAGTTTTTTAGGAATTGTTTTTCTTCAGTTTTTAGTGTTTTTAAAGGGAGTCTAGGGGTTTTTGGGTTTTTGGTATTATTTTTTTGTTTTATATTTTTAATGGTTTTTGGCTATTTTTGGGTTTTAGGTTGTAAGGTTTTTAAATTATTTTATCCTATTTTATTATTTTATAAGTTTTTTTGGGTGTTTTAGGGTTTTTTTGGGTCTTTAAGGGTTTTATAGGTTTTTTTGGTTTTTTGGATTTTTAGGGTCTTTTAGAGGTTTTTGGGTTTTTAGGGGTTTTTAGGTTTTTAGGGTTATTAGGGGGTTTTAGGGTTTTCAGGTATTTAAGAGTTGTTGAGTATTTAATGGTTTGTTAAAAGTTTGAGTTTTTTTAGGTTTTTAGGGGTTTAGCATTTTTAAGGGTTTAATGTGTTTCTAGAATTTCATGGATTTTTATTGGTTTTTTGGTTTTTAGGGGTTTTAGGGATTATTATAATTTTTATGGATTTTTTGTGGTTTTCAATGTGTGTTTTGGGTTTTTAGGGCATTGAGGTTTTTATTATTTTTCAGGGTTATTATTATTTTTAGGGAATTTTCTGGGTTTTAGTGTTTTAAGGAAATTTTATAGATATTTAGAGGTTATTATTTTTTATCCATTTTTTGGGATTTTATCATTTTAATGGATGTTTTATGTGTTTTTTTGGGTTTTTGGATTTTATAAGGGATCTTTAGGGTATTAACGGTTTTAAATGGTTTTATTGGTTTTTATATTTTTTATGAGTGTTTAGCATGACTTGGGTATTTATTTATTTTTTGGTTTTTAAGAGTTTTATAGGTTTTTATGGTTTTAGGTGTTTTAGTGGTTCTAGGTGTTTTTATTGCTTTTAGGTTTTTAGTTTTTTATTATTTTTAAGGGATTATGTTGTTTAATGGGTTTTATGTTCTTTTAGGGGGTTATAGGGGTTTTAGGGTCTTTTGTGGGTTTTAAGGGATTTTAGGATCTTTTAGAGTATTTATTGTCTTTTAGGGGTTTTATGGTTTTAGTATTTATTTGGGTTTTAGGGTATTTAATGTGTTCCTAGGGTTGTATGTATTTTTAAATTTTTTAGGGTTTTTATTATTTTATGGTTTTTAGGGGTTTTAGTTGTTTATAGGATTTTTATAGTCTTTTAGGGTTTGTTGGGTTTTCTATGGTTTTCACAAATTTTAGGGTATTTAGTTTTTTTCAATATTTTATTGGTTTTTAGGGTTCTTGAGGTGGTTTTGGGGTTTTCTAGATATTATCAGTTTTTTAGGGGGGGGGGGGGTTTAGGGGTTTTAAATTTTTTATTAGTTTTAATTATTTTTATGGGTATTTAGGGTTTTAGGGTTTTAAGAATTTTTATTGGTTTAAATATTTAAATTTTTAAAGGGAATCTAATTTTTTTATATGTTCTATGATTTCTAATATTTTTTATGGTTCCTAGTGGGTTTTGGGGGTTTAGGGTCTTTTAGGGGTGTTTTGGGGGTTTAGGGGCCTTTTCGGGGATTTTTAAGGATTTTAGGTTTTTTAGAGTTTTTTTTTGGATTTTTGGTTTTAGGTAATTTTAGGGTTTTAGGGGATGTTTTAGGGTTTTTAGAGGTTTTAGGGTCTTTTATGGTTTTTTGTGTTTTCTTAACTTCTAGTTTTTTGGGGTTTTCGGGTCTTTCTAGGGGTTTTAGGGTCATTTTTTTGTTTTTATGGGGGGTTTTAGGGTGTTTTTTTTATTTTTTAAGGGTTTTTTGGGTTTTATGGATTTTTAGTGTTTTTGGGGGGTTTTCAGGTTTTTCAAGGGATTGTGGATTCTTTGGGGTTGTATGGGTTTTTATGGGTTTTAAGGGTTTTAATGTTTTTTTATTTTCTAGGGTTTTTAGAGTTTTTACCGTATTTGAGGGTTTGAGGGGGTTTTTTATGTTTTTTTAGGTTTTTTAGGGTTTTAGGGGTTTTATGGGTTTTGGTAATGCTTCATGGTTGTTAGGTATTTTAGGGCCATTTAGGGTCATTTAGGGTCATTTATGGTTTTTAGGGACATTTATGATTTTTCGGGTTTTTCGAGGGTATTTGGATTATTTGATATTTTTAGGGGTTTTAGGGTTTTGGGGATTTTATTGTCATTTATGAGCATTAGGGTTTTTTTTTTGTTTTTATGAGTTCTAGGTTGTTTTATTGGTTTTTATGATTTTAAAAGGTGTTTAGGGGATTTTTAGGGTTCCTAGGGTCTTTTGGGGTTTTTAAATTTTTTTAATCTTTTAGGGTATTTATTTTATAGTAAGGTTTTAGGATAGTTAGGTTTTTGTGATTTTAGGGGGTTCTGGGTGGTTTTAGGGTTTGATGGTCTTTTGAGTTTTATTTTGTTGTGGTCTTTTAGATATTTTCAGGTTTTTATGGTTCCTTAGGTGTTTTAGGTCCATTTATGGGTATTGAGGTCTTTATGGGTTTTCAATGTTTATTTAGGGGTTTGTGGGTTTTTAATTGGTTTTTGGGTTTTATGTTATTATTAATTTTTAGGCTTTTAGTGTTTTGTAGATATTTTAATGGGTTTTAATGTTTTTTTGGGGTTTTTAGGGTTTTTTTAGTTTGTTAGGATTTTAGGATCTTTTAGGGGGTTTCTATGGTTTTTAGGGTCTTTTAGGGTTTTCTAAGGGTTTAGGGTATTTTAGTGTTTTTATAGTTTTACGGTTTTTACTTGGTTTTAATGTTTTTAAGGTCATTTAGGGTTTTAGGTTATTTCAGTATTTTTATGCTTTTTATGGGTTTTAGGGTTTAAGGTATAGGGTTTAGTGTTCAGGGTGTAGAGTATAGGGTTAAATAAATACGGTTTAAGATATATGTTTTATTTTTTAGGGTACAAGGTTTAGGGTTTAGGATGTAGCAATAAGGGATTAGGATTTGATTTCTAAGGTTTAGGTTATAGGGTTTTGGGTTTTGGGTTTTGGGTTTATGGTACATGGTTAAGGGTTTTTAGGTTATTTCTTGGGTTTTAGGGTTCTTTTGTGATTTTAATATTTTTATGGTATATTTGGGTTTTTCTGATTTTCATGGTTTCTTGTTCCTTTAGGACTTTTAGGGACCACTAGGGTTATTATGTTCCTTTTTGGGTTTTTAGTTTTCAAGGTCCTTTTAGGGTTTTTAGTGTACTTTAGATTATTTTAGTGTTTTTCATGTCCTATAGGGTTTATTTATGGGTGTTATGAGCTTTTAGGGGTTTTAGGGTCCATTTTGAGTCTTTAGGGTTTTATGGTATTTTTGGTCTTTTCGTGGGTTTTTTACTTCTTAGTGTCCTTTTGGGTTTTATGGTTTTTAGTGTTTTATGTGTTTTTTGGTCTTTTATGATTTTTTGGGGATTGAGGGTTTTTAGGGTGTTTGGGGGTTTTAGGTTTTTTAGTTTTTTGTGGTTTTGGTGGTTTTTAGGGCTTTTAGGGTTTCTTATAGTCTCAATTGTTTTAGAGGATTTAGGTTATTTTATGGTTTTTAGTTTTTTTAGGGGTTTTAGGGTCCTTTAGGGGGGTTTAGTGGTTTTTTGGTTTTCCAGGGTTTTTAGGGTTTTTATGGATTTTTAGCCTTTTTAATGTTTTTAGTGGTTTTAGGGTTCTTAGGGTTTTGAGGTTTTTAATGGGTTTTATGGATTTCTTATGAGATTTAATGGGTTTTTGTGTGTTTAGGGTTTTTAGAGATTTTATTTTTTTAATGGTTTTAGGGTTTTTAGTGTTATTAGGTTTTGAAGGGTTTTTAATGTTTTAGGATTTTTTTTGTGTTTGTTTAGGGTTTTACAGTATTTATAATGGTCTTTGGGGGTTTTATGGGGTTTTAATATTTTAAGAATTTTTTGGGATCATAATATTTTTTTGATTTTTATTGTTTTTAATTATTTTATGGGGTTTTATGGTTTTTAAAATTTTTATAGCCTTTAGGGTTTCAAGTATTTATAAGGTTTATAGGTGTTTATAGTGTTTTCATACAATTATTTGGGGATTTTTGAGTTTTTAAGGGGATTTAGAGCTGTTAGGAGTTTAGGGTTTCATCTTATTTATGTTTTTAGTGATTTTATGGTTTTTAATAATTTTTATGTTTTATGGGGTTTTTAGTTTTATTAGTGTTTTAGAGGTTTTCGGGGTTTTGGGGTTTTATAGGGGTTTAAAGAGTATTCTAGGGTTTTAGGGTTTTTTTTGGTTTTGAGGAATTTTTTAGCGGTTTTTAGAGTGTATTTTATAGTGTTTAGAGTGTTGGGGTTAGGGTTTAGGGGGTAGGGTATAGGTTTTAGGGTGTTGGGTTTAGGTTTTAGGGTGTACGATATAAGGTTTTGGGTGTAAGGTTTAATGTTTAGGGTGTAGGTACATGGTTTAGGATGTGGGGTATAGGGTATAGGTGTTAGGTTTTCGTTTGAGGGTGTAGGTTTTTTGTTCAATGTTTAGGGTGATGGGTTAGGGTGTAGAGTGTAAGGTTTTGGGTTTAGGGTTTAGGGTAAAGTGTTTTGGGTGTCAGGTATAGGGTTTAAGGTATGTGGTATAAGGTTTAGGGTACGGGGTTTAGGGTTTAGGGTGTAGGGTATAGGGTTTATGGTATGAGGTATTTGTTTTAGGGTGTATTTAATATGATTTAGGGTTTATGGTATAGGGTTTGGGGTGATGGGTATAGGGTTTAGGTTTTAGGGTTTAGGATTTGGGGTTTGGGTTTTAAGGTGCAGGGTATAGGGATTAGGGTGTACAATTTTAGGGTTCATGGTGTATAGTATACAGTTTACACTGTAGGGTTTATGGTTTAGGGTGTATGGTTCAGGGTTCATGGTGTAGGGTATAGGGTTTGAGGTTTTATGTTTAGGGTTTAGGGGTTAAGGTATTGGGTTTACGGTGTAGGGTTTAGTGTGTAAGGTATAGGGTTTATGGTGTAGGGTTTAGGGTTTAGGGTGTAAGGAATAAGGTTTGCGGTTTAAAGGTTCAAGTTTACGGTGTAGGGTTTAGGTTTAACGGTGTATGGTTTTGTGTGTTGGGTATACCATTTAGCGTTTATAGTGTAGGTTATATGTTTTAGGGGTTTGAGTATATGTTTTAGGGTGTACATTATTTGCATTGGGGTGTGGAGTCTATGATTTTATGTGTATGGTATAGGGTTTAATGGTATCTAGGGTTTTATGATTTTTTGGGATTTATGAAATTTTTAATGTTATAAATTATTTTTTTTGTATTTTTTGTCTTTTGGATTTTACGGGTACTTGGGTGGTTTTTTTTGGTTTTTTTGGTTTTTTTGGTTTTTTAGTTTTTTAGGTTGTTTAGGGTTTTTATGATTTTTTGATTTTTGTTTTTTTAGTTTTTCATGTTTTTAGTGGTTCTTAGGGTTTTTTGGGGTTTTACGGTGTTTTTTGGGTTTTTAGGGATCATAATTTTTTCTGTGTTTTTTTGGTTTTCTGGGTTTCTTGGGTTTTTTTCTTTTTCAGTTTTTTTAGTTTTATGGGGTTTTATGGGGTTTCATGGGATTTTAGGGTATTAGTCTTTTATATTTTTTGGGGATTTTGGGTTTCATATGGGTTTTAATTTTTTAGGATTGTTAGTGTTTCAGGCTGTTTTCTCATTTTTATAGGTTTTTTGAGTTTTTAGCGTTTTTAGTTTTTTAGGATTTTAGGTTATTTTAGGGGTTTTTATATTTTTTATATTTTTTGGAGGTTTTAGGGGTTTTAGGGTTCCTAGGGGCGGCGGTTGAATTTTTTAGGTTTTTAGGATGTCTATGGGTTTTAATGGTCTTTTGAATTTTTTTATTGGGGTTTTGTGTCTTTTTGGTGTTTAAAGTGTTTTTAGGGTCTTTGATGTGTTTTTAGTGCTTTTAGTGTTTTTAGAATTTTAGGAGGTTTAGGGGGAGTTTATGTTTTTTTTTCATATTTTAGTGGACGGTTTTAGGATGTTATGGTTTTATGGTTTTTATGGTTTTTATGGTCTTTTTTTTGTTTTTTTATTTTAGTGTTTTAAGAGGTTTAGGTGTTTTTATAGTTATTTATGGTTTTATGATTTTTTAGGTTTTTAGGGGTTTTTATAGAATTTAGTGTTTTTAGTATTGTTAAGTGTTTTTGGGTTTGGGTGGATTATGGTTTTTTGGGGGGTGGGGTTTAATATAATTTTTGTGAATTTTTTAGGGTTTTGGTGTTTTATCAGATTTTTGGGGTTTTTAAGGTCTTTTATTATGTTTTAGTTTTTGTAAGGGTTTTTAGTTTTTAAAGGGTTTTGGGGTTTTGGGGTTATTCTGTGTTTTTAGGGTTTTTTGTGTTTTATTGATGTTTTTATGTTTATAGGTTTTTAGTGTTTTAGTTTCATTTATGTTTTTTAAGGGTTTTATGGGGTTTCTAGGGTTTTATGATTTTTAGCATCTTTTAACGTTTTTTGGGTTTTTAGGGACTTTTAGGGTTTTTTCATTTTTATGGCCTTTTAGGGTTTTTAATGTTTTTTGGTTCCTTTAGTGTTTTTACTGTTTTTAGGCTTGTTAGGGGTTTTAGGTTTCTTTAGGGGTTTTAAAGGGTTTTATGGTCCTTCAGGGTTTTTAATCCTACAAATCCATTTTTTCATTTTCAAAAAACCACTTTTTGGATGAGTGGGAACCTCAAAAAAATTGATATCACATTCCCACATCACCCTTAAGAAAACCATTACACAACCATACCTCAACCCAAAACCACATTCAAATTTCATAATTCAAATTTAAATAGGACACCACCATCATCACAACGCCAACCTATCAACGCATCATCACATCGCTGACTATCATATCATCACTATCACCACCTTTATGCCATCCCATCACCATAGACATCATCCTCATCACCTCTTCACTACTGGCCTCTTCTTCGACATCCACCGCCTACACCCAAAACCATTGATGTTGTCACATATGACCTTCCTCTTCATGAAAGTCATAAATTATGATCCACCACCACCATTGTTTTCACTATTTGAATTCCACCATCACCTGAATGCCAATCGGGCCACCTGGAACCCCCACAACAACACATATTAAAGCTTCTTAGAAACCACCACACCCAACGGACCTGGAAGGGAGTAGTAGATCTAGATACTAAATAAGTACGAGCAGCCAGTACTTCCACAGAAACCCATGACCAAGCAGACGCCATACAAATCATAACCCCCAACAGAAACCACAAACCCATATGAACCCTCACCATCGATAACCCTTCACCAGCAAAAAATAAACCACAACTCCATTGGAGCCCCCTAAAAGAAATAAAATTGAAACCCATAACCATAGTGGAACAAGGAAGAATAAAATGGAATTGAAACCCAAATACAAACATAGAAGAAGATCTGTAACCATTAAAAAAAATAAAAAATAAAAAATGAAAGAAGGAAAAACCTGAAAAGAATCTTCGAATTGAAACCCTAAGAAGAGAAGACAACTCTAATAATGCATGGGAATCAGTCATCCTCCAAACCACTTTCCCAAATCCTCAGTGTTTCCTATGCTCCAAATCTGACTTGTAGAGGAGCTAAGGAATGCAAGAGAAGAGTAAAAAGAGATGGATAGGGAAAAAACATAGCTCCATCACCGAATAGGAAGATTCAGGTGATAGAGAAATAAAATCCAAGAGAGAGTGTTGTCCAGAGCAAGAGAGAAGAAGATTCTGAGAGGAGCGGTGAAGAGGTCGCCATTGGGGAAAGATAAAACCCAAGGATACAAGCAAAGAGCTCTGGAGTGTCTAGGCGAGTGATGCTCCATCCAAATAGGTAGCTACTTTTAGAGTTTTTGGGTTTTAAGGATCCTTTATTTTTTATAGTTTTTATTATCATTTAGGGGGTTTAGGGACCTTTAGTGGTTTTGGGGTTTTTTTGTATTTTTGGGATTTTTTTATTTTTTTAGGTTTAGAGATTTTTTATTGTTTTTTATACAGGGGTTTTTAGATTTTTGTAGTATTTTTTTCAGTTTTTAGTGGTTTTAGTGTTTTTTAAATGTTTTTTGGTGTTTTTTAGGGGGGGGGGTGTTAGGGTTTTTTATGTTTCTATGAATTTTTTGGTTTTTATGGTATTTTAGGGTATTAGGGGTTTTGGGAGGGTTTTAGTTTTTTAGTTATTTTTAGGGTTTTTATGGTTTTTTGGGTTTTATGGGGTTTTAGGGATTTAAGGGGGTTTAGGGTTTTTAGAATATTTAGAATTTTTAGGGTTTTAAGGGGGTTTTTGGGTCTTATGTATTTTTACTTTACGTAATGGGTTTTATTGTTTTTATGGATTTTATGGGTTTTATGGTGTATTTAGGGGTTTAGGGTTTTTTGGGTTTTTTGGGTTTCTAAGGGATTTTAGCTTCTTTTAAGGTATTTATATTGTTATTTTGTGAATTTTGGGGATTTTTATGTCTTTATAATTAAATATTTTAAGGATTTTTTATAATATTTTAGGGGTTTTAGGGTTTTAGGTTTATTTCAGGTGTTTAGGAAATTTTTAGCATTTTTAATGGGTTTTGATTTTTATGTTTTTTAGGTTTTTTGAGGATTTTTTGTTTTTAATGTTTTTTGGTGTTTTTTATGTTTTTATATGATTTAGGGGTTTTAGGGATATTAGGGATTCATGGTTTTTGGGTTTTTTTTGCGGCTTTAGGCCTTTGAAAGTATTTTTGGGTTTTTCTTGGATTTTAGAGATTTTAGGGCGTTTTAGGATTTTTTTGGTTTCTAGGGCTTCAAGTTGTTTCAGGGGTTTTGGGAAATTTTAGGGGTTTAATATGTTTATTTTGGTTTTATTAGTGGTTTTATGGGTTTTAGGTTGTTTAGGGATTTTCAGGGGTTTTAAAGTCTTAAGGCTCTTTTATTGTCTTTAAGGTTTCTATTGTTTTTATGTGTCTTAAAGGTTTTAAGGGATATTAGGATGGTTTAGGGGTTTTAGAGGTTCCAAGAGATTTTATAAGGTTTTTAGGGATTTTAAGAGTTTTTAAGGTTTTTATAGTTTTTTGGGTTTTTAGTGTTTTTAGCAATTTTTAGGATTTTCAGGGGATTGAGGTCTTTTAATGTTTTTAAGGATTTATGGTTTTTACTATACTTAGGGTTTTGAGGGGGTTTTAGTGTTCTTTAGGGTTTTTTGGGTTTTCATGTTTATAGGGTTTTATGGGGTTTAAGAGTGTTTTTATTTTGTTATGGGTTTTAATTTTTCTATGGTCTTTAGAGAAGTCTTAGGGTTTTTAATGTTTTCATCAGTTTTAAGGATTTAGGGGGTTTTATGTTTTAAGGGTTTTATGGGTTTTATTATTTCTATGGTTTTTTGGATTTATAGGTGTTTTAGGATGATTGTATTTTTTTATGGTTTTCAGGGCATCATGAGGAGGTTTAGGGTTTTTTGTGATATTTTTATGGTCTTTTAAGGCTGGGGGGGGGGGTTAGGGTTTTTTTTACAATTTTATTCTTTTTATGAATTATTTTTTTTAGAGGTTCTTAGGGTGTATATAAATTTTAGGGCTATTTTGGGTTTTTAGATATTTTTAGGAGTTTTTGGGGTTTTTTGGTTTTTTATGGTTTAAAGGTGTTTTAAGGGTTTTAGGGGTCTTTAGGGGTTTTAGGGCTTTCTTACGGGTTATAAGGGTTTATGTAATTTTAAGGATTTTAGGGTTTTAAGGGATTTTAGTAGGTTTTTTTGAATGTATGTTTTTTAAGGTTTTTAGGTTTCTTATTATTTTTAGGTTTTTATGGTTTTTTCATAATTTCATGGTTTTTTGGGGATTTTAAGGGGTCTTGGTTATTTTAGTGTTTTAGAATATTAAGGGTTTTTATGGTTTATATTAGGGTTTTATGTTTTTCGGGCATTTATGTTTTAAGGGTAGAGGGTTTTGATGGTGTTTTAACGGTTTTTATGGATTTTAGTGGTATTAGGGTCTTTAAGTGGTTTTATGGGTAGTTTTCATTTTCATGGGGTTTTAGGGTGTTTTAGGTTTATAGGATCATTTATGTTATTTTTTTGGGTTTTAGGCCTTTTTGGGGGTTTTAATGTTTCAGGGTTTCTTGGTTTTAGATATTATTATAATTTTTAGGGGTTTTAACGATTTTAGTGTTTTAGTGCTTTTAGGGAGGTTTAGGGCTTTTAGGGTTTTTAGGGATTCTAAGGTATTTTTGGGTTTTTAGATTTTTTAGGTTTCAGTTTTTTATTGTTTTTATTGTTTTATGGTTTTTTAGGGTTTTTAGGTTTTTGTGGAGTTTTAGGGGTTTTTTTATTTTTTAGGGGTTTTTAGTGTTTCTTGGGGTTTTATGGGGTTTTAGTGTTTTTAGGGGTTTTGGTATTTTAAGGGTTTTTTTAGGTTTCAACTTTTTTATAGGTTCTAGATTTGTTATGTGGTTTCTGGGTTTTAGGGTTTTTTGGAGGGTTTAATGGGTTTTAAGGGTTTTAGGGTTTTAAGTGTTTTAGGGTTTTAAGGGATTTAGTGATTTTTAGGGGGTTTTAATGTTTTTAGGGTTTCAGGGGTTTACGGGTTTTATGTTGTTTTTAGATTTTTAGGGGGTTTATATTTTTGTAGGGTCTTCGAGGCTTTTATAGATTTTTAGGGTTTTTAGATTTTTTTAGGGCTTTAGGGTTTTTGAGGTTTTTTGTGTTGTTAAGGGGTTTTAGGAGTTTTTATTGTTTTATGTTGGGTTTAGGGGGTTTTTAGGTTATAAGGGTTATTTAATGGTTTTTAGAGTTTTTAAGAGATTTAATTTATATTTAGGGTCTTTTAGGGGTTTTTATGTGCTTTTAGGGTTTTAGGATTTTTTGAGCCTTTTAGGGTACTGATGTTTTTCAGAGAGTTTTAAGTTTTTTTCGTTTTTTTGGGATTTTAGGTGGTTTTTGGGTATTTTATTGGTGATTTATGGGATTTAAGGCCATTTAGGTGGTTTTAGGTTTTTTTTGACTTTTTAGGGGTTTATGGTTTTGAGTATTTTTTAGGGTTCTAGTGTTTTTTGGAGTATTAGGGTTTTTAGGGAAAAGAAGGTGCGAGACCAAACAAGATGTTTGGTCCTTCAAATTTATTGATATAAAGTAAAATTCAAGGCATTACAAAGGGGGATTATTCATCCAGGTACGTGTGACACCCTTCATGTCCGAGTCCACATAGGACCTACAAAAAGGTGGGGTAACCAAAGACCACAGTGAGTAGCTCTCTTCAATAGCCTTCCTAGAAAGTAGATCAGCCACCATATTGACGTCCCTATATGCATGAGTGATCTTAAGGATCAGGTTTTTAGAAATACTAAGTCATTCAATCCATTGGGGGGGGAGCCGCTATGGAACCTTCCTTGAATTTTGGATGAAGGCCTCCACTGCAAGTGTTGAATCTGATTCTATCCATAGATTCCTCCACCCAAACCGATTTGCAAACTGCATCACCTTGATAATATCCCAAAGCTCTGCCTCATATGCACAACCATTCCCAATTAAGTGATAGAAAATACCTTTGAAAAATCCTCTATAGGTACGAAAAACATCACTACATCCTGAAGGGCCTGGGGAACCCACCGCCGCACCATCCACATTGAATTTAATCCATGATGGGATTGGTGGAATCCATCGAATGAACTTCATCAATAATGGTTTTTTGAACCTACCAGAGACACCATGAATGTGGAGAATGATGAGATCATTTAAACAATTATTCATTTTTCATGTTTTAATGTACACAACCATCCGAACAACACTATGCATGGAAAGAATACTCTCAAGAAGGGGGCTGGTCTTATTTCAGAACATAACATAGTTCCTCCCAGCCCATAGGAAGGCCTCATTTAATGGTGATGCCTCAAGAAAGAGGCTATGGATCTGATCACTACACTTCATTTCCGTGATAAATCACATCATCTCATCAAATGTTCTTCCCAAGGGATGCTGATTCCAAACACATCCTGTATATAACACCACATGTCAGATGAAAGCTTGTAGTCAATGAAAAAATGTAGCACATTTTCCATAGACCATAGACAGAAGCCACAAGCTGAGACCAATTTCCAATCAGCTTTTTTTAATTGACCATCCGATTCCTCCAAATCTTCCAACGGAGAAAAAAATGCCTAGGGGGAATAAACTGTCATTTATATTTCAAGAGCCAAGTAGGGGGATCTGAGCCTTGTCAAAATTTATGTTTGTTATGGTTTTGGGTTTTTTGTAGAGATTATTGGGTTTAGGGTTTAGGATTTTAGGTGTAAGCTATAGATTTTAGGGTTTAGGGTTTAGCGTTCAAGGTGCACGGGGTAGGGTTTATGGTTTAGGGCATGGGGTATAAGGTTTAGGGTGTAGGTTTTAGGGTTTAGTGAGTAAGGTGTAGGGTTTACGGTGTGGGTATATGATTTTGGTTTAATGGTTTAGGGTTTTTAGAGTAGGGTATAGGGTTTAGGGTGTAGGGTATAGGGTTTCAGGTGTAGGGTTTTAGGTGTAGTGTATAGGGTTTACAGTGTAAGGTTTAGGGTTTAGGGTATAGGGTTTATGGTGTAGGGTTCATGGTTTATGGTATATGGTTTAGGGTGTAGGGTTTAATATTTATGGTGTAGGGTATAGAGTTTAGAGTGTAGGGTTTTGGGTTTCATTGTAGTGTATGAGGTTTTGGGTATAGGATTTAGGGTTCAGGGTGAAGGGTTTAGGGTTTAGGTTTTAGGGTTTAGGGATTAAGGTATAAGGTTTAGGGTGTAGTGTATATGGTTTAGGGTGTAAGGTATAGTGTTTATTGAATATGGTGTATGATTAACTGTTTAGGGTTTTAGGTTTAGGGTATGATTTTTAGGTTCTAGGGTATAGGGTTCAGGGTGTTGGGTGTTGGATTTAGGGTTTAGGTTTTAGGTTTTAGGTTTTAGGGTATTGGGTACAGGTACTTGGGTGTAGGGTATAGATTTTAGTGTGTAGGGTTTTGGGATTTGGGTATATGTTACATGGTTTATGCTGTAGGATATAGGGTAGATGAATTAGGGTGTAAGGTATAGGGTGTAGGGTGTTGGGTATTGGGTGTAGGGTGTAGGGTTTTTGGTTTTGGGTGTAGTGTATTGGTTTCATTGGGTAGTGTTTTTTGGTATATGGTATTGGGTATAGGGCTTAGGGTGTATGTTATAGGATTTGGGGTGTAGGGTTTTGAGTTTAGTTTGTAGGGTTTTGAGTTTTAGGTGTTCGACATAAGATTTAGGGTGTAGGTCCTGGGGTTTGGGGTGTAGGGTTTGGGATATTTGATGTAAGGTATATGGTTTATGGATTAGGGTTTAGGGTTTAGGGTGAATGGTATAGGGTTTAGGGTGAAGACTTTGTGGTGTATGGTATTAGTTTTAGGGTTAAGGGTGTAGTGTTTAGTATTTTGGGTGTAGTTTTAAGGGTATATAGCGTAAGTTGTGGATGTTATTGTTTAGGATGTATGTTATAAGGTTTTTTTTGGGTTTTAATGATTTTAGGGGTGTTTTAGTTGTTTAGTTTGTTTTAGGTTTTTCCTATTTTTTAGGGTTTTTTGGGTTTTTACTGTTTTTAGGTGTTTTTATATCTTTTTTGGGGGTAGTAGGTATTTTCCTTTTTTGGGGGTTTTTATGTTTTGTTATAGTTTTTAGGTTTTTTAGGTATTTTAGGTTAATGAGGGGTTTTTAGGGATTTTTTTGTTTTATAGTTCTTTTGGAGAATTTAGGTATTTTTAGAGTTTTTAGGGTTGTTAGCAAGTTTTTTTTGGTTTTAGGGGTTTTTAGTAATTATTTTTTGGATTTTAAAGGTTTTTTGGGGTATTAAGGGTTATATTTTGGTTTTTTGGGTTTATTTTGTCATTTTATGCCTTTTAAAGGTTTTTTATGTTTTGGGTTTTAGTGTTTTAAGGAATATTTTGGGTTTTCATGAAATCTATTATTTTTTATGGTTTTTATTATTTTTAAGATATTAGTGGGTTTTATGGGGGTTTTAGGTTTTGAAAGGGGTTTGGGGTTTTTATGTTTTTTATAATTTTTTTGGGGGTTTTAAATTTTTTTTGGGTTTTAAAGGTTTTTAGCTTGTTTTTTGGTTTTTATGATTTCTAAAAATATTATGTTTTTAATTATTGATAATATTTTTATGGTTTTTTAGATTTCTTGTCATTTTTCATGATTTTTATAATTTTTTAAGTGTTTGCATAGTTTCTAATGATTTTTGTGGTTTTTAGGGATTTTAGGGTTTTGTCAGGGTTTTTTAAATTTTTTGGAGTTTTAGGGGATTTAGGATTTTTAGGGTTTTTGAAGGATTCCATAGGGTTTTTTAGAGTTTCTTAGGGGTTTTAAGGATTTTAGAGTTTTTTTGGGTTTAACATTTTTAATGTAATTTAGGGTATTTAGGGTTATTTAGGTTTTTTTTATTTTTATGGTTTTTCTGGGTTTTTAGTGTTGTTTTTGTGTTTTTTCTATCTAGGTTTTAGGGTGTAGGTTATATGGTTTTATGTTTAGGGTATAGGGTTTAGGGTGTAGGGAATTGAGTTTAGAGTGTAGGGAATAAGTTTTAGGGGGTAAGTTTTAGAGTTTAAGTTTTAGGGTGAAGGGTATATTATTTATGGTGTAGGGATTTAGGTGTAGGATATAGGTTAAGGGGTTGAGGTGGTAGATTCAGGGTATTGGGTGTTAGGTGTTAGGTTTAGGGTTTAATATTAGCTTATAGGGTCCTGGGTTTAGGGATTAGGGTTTAAGGAATATGTTATATGGTTTAGGGTGTAGGGTGTAGGGTTGAGGGTGTATGTTATAAGGTTTAGGGTGCATGGTATAGTTTTTAGGGTGTTGGATTTAGTTTTTAGGGTTTAGGTTCTGTGTTTTAGGGTTTAGGGAGTTGGGTATTGTGTTTTGGGTTGGGGTTTAGGATTTAGTGTGTAGGGTATATGGTTTTGGGTGTTTGGATTAGGGTATAGGGTGAGGGAATATGGTTTATTGTGTATGGTTTGGGATTTAGGATATTGGGTATAGGGTTTAGAGTGTAGTGTTTAGGGTGTATCGTATAGGTTATAGGGTTAAGTGTTTCAAGTGTAGGGTATATGTTTTAATGTTTAGGGTTTGTGGTTTAAGGTGTAGGGTATTGGGTTCTGGGTGTAGGTTTTCGAGTTTAGTGTGTAGGGTGTAGGGTTTTCAGTTTGGGGTGTAGGTTTTAAGGTTTAGGTTTTATGGTATTGGGTATAGGGTGTATGGTGTATCTTATAGGTTTTATGTTGTTGGGTATAGTGTTTAGTGTTTAGGTTTTAGGGTTTATAGGGTTGGTATAGGGTTTAGGGTATAATGTTTTTGGTTTTGGGTGTAGGTCATAGGGTTTAACATGTAGGGTTTAGTGTTTACTGTTTATGGAATAGGATTTAGGGTATACGTTATATGGTTTAGGATTTAGGGTATATGGTTTACGATATAGGGTATATGGTTAAAGTTGTAGGTTTTATGGTTTATGGTGTAATATATAGGTTTTAGGGTGAAGGGTTTATGGTGTTGGGTATAGGGTTTGGGGTGTAGGGTTTAGGGATTCACATTAAGGGTGTATTGTTTAGGGTGAAGGTTAAAGGGTTTTGGGTTTTGGTTTTGGGTTTTGGTTTTAGGGTTTTGCTTGCAGGGTATATGGTTTAGGTTGTAGGGTTTAGGGTTTAGTTTATAGGGAATAAAGTCTATGGATTAGGTTCTAGGGTTTAGGGTGTTGGGTTTTGGGTTTAGGGTGTAGGGTTTAGGGTTTAGGGTATAATGTATTGAGTTTAGGGTGTATAGTTGAGGGTTTATGTTGTGAGGTGTAGGGTTTTGGGTTTTGGGTGTGGGGTTTAGAGTACATAGTTTAGGGTATAGGTTTTGGGTTGTAGGGTTTATGGTGTATGGTATAGGTATTTTTTGGGTTTTTTTTGTTTTTAAAATTTTTTAAAAAAAATAGGGTTTTTAGGGTATTTTAAGGTATTTAGTGTTTTTTGGTTTTTTTGGTGCTATAGTTTTTATCTGCTTTTGGGTTTTCACGGTTTTATGGGGTTTTTTTCAATTTTAGGTTTGTCAATATTTTTAGTTTTTGTTAGTTTTTTATAGTATTTAAGATTTTTAGTGTTCCTATGGGTTTTTTGTTTTCAAACTATTTTGGGTTTTATCAATTTTTATGATTTTTAGGGATATTATATCGTTTTATTGGTTTTTATGGATTTTTAGAGTTCATTCCAGGGTTTTTAGGGTTTATGGTTTTTCAGTGTTTTTATGGGTTTTCAGTTTTTATATTTTTGTAGTTATTCAGGGCTTTTGAGAGTTTTTCTTGGGGCTATTATGGTTTTTAGGGTATTCTTAGGGTTTTTATTGTTTTTAGGATGTTAAGGGTTTGTATTGTTTGATTGTCTTTTAGTAATTTCTTGGTTTTTATGGTTTTAAGATTTTTAGAGATTTTATAGTTTTTATGTTTTTTATGATTTAAAATATTTTATGGGTTTAAATTTATTTTTCTTTATTTTTTGGTTTTTTATGTTTATTTTGGTTTTTTAGGTTTTTTAGGTTTTTTTATAAATTTTGGATTGTTTTGTGTTTTAATGGTTTTTAGGGTTGTTTTGGAGTTTTAAACTTTTTTTATTTTTTTAGGGGTTTAATGGGTTTTAGGTTTGTTTATGGTTTTTTTTAGTTTTTAAGGGTTTTAGGTTCATATGGGTGTTTAAGAGGTTTTAAGTGTCTTTTAGGGTTTTAATAATGTATTTTAGTGGCTTTTAGTGGTTTTTGTTTTTTTTTTTGGGATTTTTGGGTCTTTTAGGGATTTGGAGGTTTTTTTGTTCTCTTGGGTATTTCAGGGGTTTTTAGCGTCTTTTATGGGGTTTTAGTGGTTTCTAAGGGTTTTAGTTTTTCAAGGTTTTTACGGGGTTTTTTGGTTTTTGGTGTTTTTAGTTGTGTTTTGGATTTTTTGGGGTTTATATGGGATTTAGTGATTTTTTAGGGTTTTTATGTTTTAGGGTCTTTAGGATTTTTAGGGTTTTTAAAGGTTTTAAAATTTTTGGGGGTTTATGTTTTTTTGGGTTTTAGGGTTTTGGGGAGAGGTTTATGGTTCTTTTTTGGGGGTTTTGGGTTTTTTGATTTGTTTAGGGTTTTTTGGGCAAGGAAGGTGCTGGTCTAGGCTAATCCTGCCCCCCACCCCCAAAAACAATTATTAGAAAAAAGAGAATAGTGCAGAAAGGGGAGAGGCAGAGTCATTTGACCCATACCCAAAAAAACCCAAATAGAAAAATTGAATGAAAAGACATAGAAATAAACTAGACATAGAACTAGCATTCATGCTAGCTCAAGAACCTCGTAGCCAATTAGAACCTTCATCAGCAGCCCCAATCTCACTCACCATCACACTATTCACTAGCATTAGACATCAGAAAACAACAGTCAGCATCATCACCATTTCAAAAAAACACAGCCATTTGTCAGTAGTAGAATTCATCAGAACCAATCAAATAAGAAAACCATAACCACAAAGAAATATTAAACAAAACAAGCAACATTAGTTTCCAAGGCCTCCCCCCCTCCATCCCAATGGAGCGGCCCCAAGCACACCAGACCACACCAGAGGCCAGGGCCGAACCGGGACGAAGACGTAGAGTCTATATGCACACTGAGGAAAATTCTACGCACACCAGGTCAGGTGCCAGGGCAGACACAGAGGAAACCAGATGCAAGACATCACCAAGAAATCCAGAAACCAACCCTTACACTAAGAGTCGTAAAGGCTTCAAAACTGGGAAGAAACAAGATTTCAAGGCAAGACTACCCTGGGACGACACACACAGGCACAAAACCAATACCCTTAAGCTAGACACACTGAATATATTACCGAGCACGCCAGAGCCAACCGTGAATATGCCAGATCAAGAAAAATCAAAAAAATATGAGGTAGGATAGAGCCTCCATTGGATATAACAGGATCACAGAGAACCATCCAATGAACATCGAAGCTAGGAATACCAAATATGATGTCGAGCGCGCCATAACCGATAGTGCACACTCTAGATTCGAAGAAACCTAAGGATGGGGGTACAATGAAAATGCCATTATAAAAAACTGGACCACATCATCCCGTCACCAGCCAGCACCGAGTCGAGGTGAGACATCAGGTTCCGAGGCCAAACCACACCAGAGGAGGAAGGATGGAGATCCGTTGGAGGAACCCTAGCTATGTGAGGAGAGGATGAGAGCCAACACTTAAAGGCCTTTCACCTTTAGATTTTTTTGGGGTGTTTTAGGGTTTTTTGTATTTTAAAGGGGTTTTAAGGTTATTTAGTGTTTTAGGGTTTTGGAGGGTTTTTCATGGGGTTTTTAGAGTTATTAGGGTTTTTTAGGTTTTTTAGTAGTTTTAGGTTCCTTTCTGGAATTTTAGGGTCCTTTTTTAGGGTTCATGGTCTTTTAATACTCTTAATATTTTTAGGGTCCTTTAAGCTATTTATGGATTTAGGTTTTTAATGGATTTTAAGGGTTTTTAGGGGTTATAATGGTTTTAAGGGTTTTTTATGGGTTTTCAGGAACTTTTAGGGTTGTTGGTTATTTTACTAGGTTTTCAAGTTTTTTTCTTTTTTTAAGGATTGTAATGGTCTTTTAGGGGTTTTAAGGGTTTCTATAGTCTTTTAGTATTTTTTTAGTAGGATTTGGGTCTTTTGGGGTTTTTAGGGTTTTGAAGGCATTATAGTGTTTTTTAGGGTTTTTATTTGGTTTTAAGGGTTTCAGGGTTTTTAGGGGTTTTCGGGTTTTTATATATTTTATAGTTTTTAAAATTTTTAGGGGGTTTTAGGTTTTTGTTAGGATGTTTTATAATTTATGTGATTTTTAGGGATTCTAGTATTTTTAGGGGTTTAGGTATACTTAACTTTTTAGAGGTTTTATGGTTTTTCAGGTCCTTTAATGTTATTATGGTTTAAGGGTCTTTTAATTTGTTTTAGGGATTTTAGGGGTTTTAGGGGTTTTGGGATCTTTTAGGTTTTTTACATTTTTAGGGTTTTTATAGGTTTTTAGTGTTTTAGGTTATTTTAGGGTTTTTCTTGGGTTTTGAGGTTCCTCACGTTTTTTAGTGTTTTAGGGATGACTAGGGTTATTTAGGGTTTGTTATGATCTTTTAGTATTTTTGGGGGTTTTATATTCCTTTAGGGTTTTTTGGTATTTTTAGGTTTGTTTATGGTTTTAGAGTCCTTGGGGATTTTTTAGGTCCCTTTAGGGTGTTTAGGTTCCTATAGGGAAGAAGAGGTTCAGGGCTAGGCAAGCCAAGCCCCCCAAAATCAATAAAACATAAAGAAACCGTTACAAGATGGAACAACAAGGGTGAGAGTGAGTCTCACATTTCATGTCTGAATCAAAAAAGGGAGAACAAAACGATGGGGACACGAAGGACCGCATCGAACATCTTTCATCAATAGCCCTTTTCGCAAGAGCGTCTGCCACCGAATTTTCCTCCCTATAGGCATGAGACACAGTAAAGCTCAGAGATCTGGAGGTATGAAGGCACTCAATCCAATATGAAAGTAATCGCCATGGGACCTCTCTGGATGAGTTCTTTAGAGCAGCGACTGCTAGCATCGAGTCCGACTCAATCCAGATATGCGGCCACCCAAATCGGCTCACATATCTCAGAGCCTTTTGGGTTTTTTTGGTTTTTAGCATCTCTTAAGGATTTTTTGTTTTGTTTTTGAGTATTTTTATGTTTTTTGGGGGGTTTTTTGGATCTCTTAGGGTTTTTACAGTCTTTTATAGGTTTTTAATGTTTTTAGGGTTTTAGGGTTTTTAGGGTTTTTAGGGTTTTTAGGGTTTTATAGGCTTTAGGGTTTTCAAGTTTTTATGGGTTTTAGTGTCCTTTTGGGTTTTTAGTGTTTTTATGCTTTTTTCAGTTTTTAGGGTTTTAGGGGTTTTAGGGGCTTTAGGGTTTCTATGGTTCTTTTGGGACCTTTAGGGTTTATTAATGTTTTGGGGTCCTTTGGGGTTTTTAGGTTTTTAGGGTTTTAGGTTGTTTTAATGTTTTCAAATATTTATTAGTTTTTGGGGTTTTTAAGGTTTTTATGGTGAAAAAGGTTTAGGGATAATATCCCCACCAAACACTAAAGAAAAAAAAGATAAAATGAGGGTTTACACATCCGAGAGTGTACCTCACCATTCATATCAAAGTCCACATATGACATACAAAAAGATGGGGCAAAAAAAGACCATAGCGATCTCTTTTCCTCAATTTCCTTCTCGGAGAGTGCGTCTTCCACCGAGTTGGCCTCCCTATACACATGAGTGCTCTATAGGTTGAGAGTCTGAGATACGGTGAGGCACTCAATCCATTGAGGTAGAAGTCTCTATGGGACTTCCCATGATTTTTTTGAGGGCATCCACTACAAGCATCGAGTTGAAGTCAATCCAAAGAGAGTTCCAATTAAATTGGGAAGCAAACTTAACCGCCTTCATTATCTCCCATAACTCTGCTTCATAAGTACAATAATCTCCAATAAAATGGTATAATACACCATTGAAAAATCCTCTACAAGTGTGGAAGATCAAACCACACCGTAAGGGGCTTGGTGCACCCAGTGTCGTACTGTCCACATTGACCTTTATATATGCTGGGATTGGGGGAATCCATTGGATATATTTCAGTAATTGGGGTTTTTAGGGGATTTTAGCTTTTTATGGTTTTTTTATGTTTTAGGGTTTTAGGGGTTTTTAATGTTTTTAATGTTTTCGTGGGTTTTTAGGATTTTTAGGGTTTAAAGGATTTTTTATATTTTTAGGGTTAATATTTTTTTAGTTTTGGAATTTATTTTGTAATCTTAGAGTTTTTAGTTTTTTTAGTATTTTGTTTTGGGTTTTTAGGGATTTTTAGGGTTCTATGGGGTTTTAGGGGTTTTAAGGTATTTAGGGGTTTCAAGGGTTGGGGGTAATGTGTTTTAGTGGTTTTAGGGTTTTGGGATTGTTTTTGGGATCTTTATGAGTATTTAGAGTTTTTAGGATTTTAGGATCTTTCATGGCTCTTAGGATTTTTATGGGGGTTTAGGGTTTTAGGCTTTTTTATGGGTAATAGGGGTTTTACGGTGTTTAATGGTATTTGTCTTCTTTTTGGGTATTTTTGGGTATCTTATTTTTTATAGTTCTTATGGTTTTTATGGTCTTTTGGGTCTTTTGTGGGTTTTAGGGTCTTTTATATGTTTTTTTTAGTTTTTAGGGGTTTTAATGAAATTCATTTTTTAGGGTTATGAGGATTTTATTAGGATTTTAGGGGTTTTAATGGGATTCAATGTTTTTAAGTGCATTTAGTGTTTTAAGGGGTTTTAGGGATATTATATTTTTTTAAGGGTTTTAGGGTCTTAGGGTTTTTGTTGTTTTAGGGCTCTTAAATGGTTACAGGGTTTTTTTGGGGGGTGGGGGTTATCAATTTTTTTAATATTTTAGGTATTTAAGGTTTTTATTTATTTTATGGGTTTTGGGGTTTTATGTTATTTAGGGGTTTTAGTGTTTTAATGGTTATTTCATGGTTTAGGGGTTTAATATATTCATAGGTGATAAGTTTTAAATTGTTTTTATTGTTTTTAGCGGGTCCTTGGTTTTTAGTGTTTTAATGAGTTTCGAGGATGTAAGGTCTGTTTTGTGGTTTTTATTTGATTTTATGGTTTTAAGGGATTTATATAGTTTTAGTTGTTTTTAGGAATCTAATAATTTATAAGGTTTTTTAGGTTTTTTATGTTTTTGGGATATTAGGTTTTTAGGGTTTTGTGGTTTTAAGGGGTTTTATAGTCTTTAGGGTGTTTATTATGTTTTATGGGTCTTTAGGGGTTTTAGGGTCCATAATGGGTTTTGTTTTTTAGGGTTTTTATGTTTTTTTGTGTTTGTTATTATTTTTAGAGGGTTTTTAAGGAATTATTTTTTTTAGTTTTTTTAGTTTTTTTAGGATTTGTAGGGTTGTATGGGTTTTAATGGGCTATAAGGGTTTTAATAGTTTTTTTTTCTGTTTTTTCATTATTTTTGATAGGTTTTATGGTTTTTATGTTTTTTTTGGGTTTTTTGTGTTTTTCAGGGGTTTATTGTGTTTTTGTATGGGTTTATGTTATTTTTAGGGTCTTTTGGTTTTTAAGGGTTCTTAGCGAGCTTTAGGGCCTTTGAGGGTTTGGGGGGTTTTATGGGTTTTTGGTGTGTTAGGTGTTTTTTTATTTTTAGGTTTTATGAGTTTTATTGATTTTTTATTGGTTTAGGTGTCTAAAGGGTTTTAGAGGTTTTAATGGTTTTTAGTGATTTAGGGGTTTTTAGGTGTTTTACGTTTTTTAGGTTTTTAATTTTTTAGTGTTTTTATGGGGTTTAGGGAGTTTTTGGGATGTCTTAGAATCTTTTAGGGGTTTATGGGGGTCGGGGTTATAGGTTTTAGTTTTTATAGAATTTTTAATTTTTTTTAGAGTTTTAAGGGGATTGGGGGGGATATTTTGGATTTTTAATTCCTTTTAATGTTTTAGGGTTTTTTTTTGTTTTTTTGGGTTTTAGGGGTTTTATGGTATTTTTACTCTGATTTTTCGGTTTTTAGTTTTTTTGGGTCTTTGGGGGTTTTGTAGGGTTTTATAGTTTTTTTGGTTATTGTTAGGGATTTTTAGTGTTTCTATGTATTTTTAGGGAAATTTTGGATTTTTAGGGATTTTTAGGGTTTTTAGGAATTTTTAGTGGGTTTAGGGATTTTTAGGGTTTTTGTGGTTTGTAGGGTTTAGAGGGATTTTTATTTTATTTTACAAGCTTGTTTATGGGTTTCATACTTATTTAGGTCTATGGGGTTTTAGGGTCTTTAGGGGATTTTACTAATTTGTATGGTCTTTAAGGGTTTTTTTGTGTTTTTTTCTTTTGAGGGTATTATGGTTTTTAGAGTTTTTACATTTTAAGGGGTGTTAGTGGTTTTATGGAATTTAGTGTTTTAGGGGTTTTAGTGTTTTTATGGTATTTAGAGTTCTTTATGTGTTTTAGGGGTTTTAGGGTTTTAATGTGTTCAAGGTATTTTTAGGGTGATTAGGGTATTTTTATGGATTATATTTTTTGGGGGTTTTTAATTTATTTAGGGATTTCAATGTTTTAGGGGTTTTTTGGTTTGTAGGGGTTTTTAAGTTGTTTATGGCTTTTTGGGTTATATGGTTTTTATGGTGTCTTTAGGGTTTTATTGGGGGGTTTTGGGTATTTTAAGCCATTTTTTGCGGCATTTATTTTTTATCAATTTAGGGATTATTTTGGGGATTTTTTGTGTTTTAATGGGTCTTAAGGGTTTTAGAAGTTTTAGAGTTTATGAATGGTTTTTTGGGTTTTTGGGGGTATTTTAATATTTTTTAGGGTTTATAGGGATTTTAGGTATTTTAATTCATTTTGAGGTTCTTTTTTATTTTAGTACCTTTTAGGGGGTTTTAGGGCTTTGGGGGTCATTTAGTTTATTTTTATAGTTTTTAGGGGTTCAAGTTATTTTAATGGTTTTTATGGTTTGTTGATGTTTTTTTTGGTTGATTTACTCTTTTCTAGGGGTATTATAGGTTTTTAGGGTTTAAGGTAAAAAATTTAGTGTTTAGGGTATAGGTTTTAGGGTTCAAGTAGTAGGGATTAGGGTACAAGGTTAGTGTATAGGGTATAGGGATGAGGGTATGGTCTATAATGTTTAGGGTTTATGGTATAGGGTTTAATGTTTAGGGTTTGAGGTTTAGTGTTTACAGTTTAGGGATTAGGGATTTTAGGTCCTTTTAATTTTTTAGTGGATTTAGGATTCTTTTTGGGTTTTAAGGGTCATTTCATATTTCTAGGGTTTTTAGGGCCCTGTTGGATTTTTTGGGTTTCTCTTGGGGTTTATTTATAGGTTCCTTTTGCAGTTCTTAATGTTATTCAAGTGTTTTCATGGGTTTTATGGTCCTAAAATATTTTGGGGTTTTAGGGAAAGAAATATACGAGGGTGGGGTTATTTCCACCCCCCCCCCCCCAATTTATTAGAAAGAAAAAAATAGACACAATAGACAAGGGAGGGGAGGGGTCAAACGACCCACACCCAAAAACCCTTTAAAACCCAAGACGCAAAAGGCCAAAAAAAAGAAAAATCAAAAAATAAAAAATAAAAAAGAAAAGAAAAACCAAACAAGCACACCCAAGTCCAAGCAGCAAACATCAACATCATCCAGCAGCATCCAGCATCCAGAAGCTCACTACCAAGAAATGACCATCTTCCAACCTCACATATTCCAGCATCCAGCACCTTCTCACAAAAACGAGCCACCACCAACAGCACACAACCATCAGCACCATAATAACACAAAATCCAGCAACCAGAGTTAACTTCCATACAACAACCGTCATCCATTCTCGCAAGATCCTGCATCCAGAACCTCCTCACCAAGAAGGTCCACCACAAACAACATAGAGCCAATAGCCCCAAATTCCAACCCACATACATTATCACATTCTTGCCAAATAGCAGCCAGCAATCATACCAAAGTAAACCAACAACCAGCAGCTTTCCACCTTCATCATAGCTCAGACAAAAAACAAGCACCCAACACCGTATTTTCTGAAAAGCACCAAAAACATTAAAACCTTGTAAATAAGAAGCAATACACAAAAACCATCTCACCTTGGCACATATCAAATTCAATAACCAACACTAGACTTGGTTCACATCCAGACCAGCCACAATCACAAAGTAGTGAAAACTATAATCCCAGAACATTGAAATAGAAAATCCAGTAAAGAAGCCATTGACCGCTAGACAGACCAGATCAAAACCGTACCAGAGCAAGCTGGCAATAGTGGGAGGTCACCACAGATCCAAAGTACCAACTCGAGCAAAGATCTAGACCAGAGCACATACCTGAGCATAATACAGACCTGTAATAGCATCAATCCACCACGAGAGGGTAGATATGGTCTTGAAACCACAAAATTCGACCAGATCAGGATGGATCTGGACCGTCTGCTTTGAAGATCCAAAAAACCACAATGCCACAAATCACTAAACCACTTACCGAAGATGCCACCACCCGCTGAAGATGACTCCACATCTCCTGCACCAAGCCACCGCCACAGCCGCATCGCAGAGCCAGAGAGAAATGATGCCACCGAAAAACTTCCCACAAGCCAACTCCTAAAAAATCCATCATCTAGATCTAGAATTGAGATCCAGGGCAGCGAAACCCTGAACCACACTCCAAAGGAGCACCGCCGTGAAGAATCCCAGAAGAGCGCTGCCAAAACTGCACTGCCACGCCCGATAAAGAGTAGGGGGAAACCTAGGAGGAAGCCTGGAATCACTGGGGGAGAGACACCATGATAGAACATCGCCATATTAATCTTAGGGTTTTAGGGTCCTTGATAGGTTATTAATATTTTTACGGTTTTTAGGGTTTTAGGCAAAGAAGGCTCGGGTCCAGGCTATTCCTGGCACCCCCAAAAATATATTAAACAAAAAGACACAAACACTGCAGACAAGGGAGGGGAGGGGTCGAACGACCCACACCCAAAAACCCTTACAACCCACGCCAAAGAAATAAAAACAAAGAAAGAAAAAGGCACAAAAACAGACACAACCACAGCATCATCACGTCACATCCAGCCAGTACCAGCATCCAACAGCACTACATCCAGCGTTAACCAGCATCCAGCAGCTCACAGCTAACCAACAACCAGCATTTAGACTACAGCAGCAAACAACATCCATCAGCAGCAACCAGCCAACCAGCATCCACAACAAACCAGTAACCAGCATCCTCATTTTCAGACAGCCAGCACCTCTTTAGGGTTTTTATTGTTCTTTTTGGGTTCTAGGATTTTTAGTATTTTAGGGTTTTTAGGGCATTTTTTAGACTTTTAGGTTTTTCCATGAATTTAACATCATTTACAGTTTTTATGGTGTTGTAGGTTAATTTTTGGTTTTTAAGGTCTTTTTGGAGTTTTAGGGTATTTTAGGGGTTTTAAGGATTTCCAATGACTTTTATAGTTTTTAGGGGTTTATGGTTTTAACAGTTTCTATGATTTTAGTAGTATTTTTAGGTTTGGTGTTTAGTGGTATAGGATTTTTAGGGTTTCTAGGTTCCTTTACAGTTTTTTTGTTTAGGATTATTTATTTATTTTTATGTTTTTAGGGATTTTATGGTGTTTTGGGGTCTTTTTGTTCTTAGGTTGTTTTATTTGTTTTACATATTTTAAGGGTTTTTAGCATTATTAAGGGTTTTAGGAGATTCTTGTTCATTAGGTTTTTATGTTTTTTATTGTTTTTACGGTTTTTCAATTTATTAGGAGCATTTACATTTTATAGTTTTGATGGATTTTGAATTTTTTTAGTGAATTTTAACGTTTTAGGTTTTTTAGGTTTTTAGAGTTTCTAATGGTTTTAGGGGTTCAAATTTTATGATTCTTAATGTTTTTTATGGGTTTTAGGGGATTTAGATTATATAATGGCTATTTAGTGTTTTTAGGATTTTTAAGAGTTTTATGGATTTTTGGGTTTTTTTTCTTTTTGGGGTTTTTAGTGTTTTTTGTTGTTTTTAGAGTTATTTTTATAGTTCTAGGGATTTTAATATTTTTATGGTTTTAATGTCTTTTAGGGTTAATAGTGGGTTTTATAAATTTTATGAGTTTTAGGGGTTTTAGGTATTTAAATACTTTTTAGGGTTATTAGGGGTTTTAGGGTATTTAGGATTATTTTAGTCTTTTTATTGTTTTTATGGATTTTAGCGTATTTAAGATTGTTTTAGTGTTTTCTAGGGTTTAGGGTATAGGGTTTAGGGTTTCGGGTATATGGTATAGGGTTTGTGGTATAACATATAGTGTTAAATGTGTAGTGAATAAGTTTAAGGTAGTAGGGTAAAGGGATTAGGGTGTATTGTTTATAGTTTTGGGTGTGAGGTAAAGAGTTTAGGGTGTATATTTTAGGGTTCAAGGTTTAAGGTTGAGGGTTTAGGGTTTATGGTGTAGGGTTTAGGTTTTAGGGTGTTGGGTATAGGGTGCAGGGTTTCGGGTTTACGGTGTAGGTTATAGGGTTTAGAATGTTGGATTTAGTGTTTTAGGTGTTGGGTATAAGGTTAATTGTATATAGTATAGTGTTTAGAGTGTAGGGTATAGTGTTTATAGTGTAGATTATAGGGCTTATGGTGTGGGGTATTAAGTTTAAAGTGTATATTTTAGGGTTTTGTGTGTAGGGTTTAGGTTTTAGTGTGTAGGGTTTAGGTTTTGGGTTATAGTGTTTCTAGTATAGGGTTTAGGGTTTAGTGGGTATTCTATAGAGTTTAGGGTTTATGGTTCTGAGCATAGTGTGTAGGGTTAAGGTTCAAGGGTTTAGGCGGTAGGGTATTGGGTATTCAATGTAGGGTTTATGATTTAGGGTGTAGGGCTTTCATTTTTGGTGTAGGGTTTAGGGTCAACAATTTTGGGTTTATGGTGTACGTTATAGGGAGTAGGTTGTAGGGTTTGGGGTTTAGTGTGTAGGGTATAGTGTTTATGGTGCAGGGTTTTGGGTTTATGTGTTTTATGATTTTTATGGGTTAAAAAGGGTATTTTGAGGTTTTTGGGGGTTTTTTTGGGGTTTTTGGATTTTAGGAGTTTTTAAAAATTCTATGTTTTTTATGGTTTTTAGAGGTATTTAGGGTTTTTTAGGGTTTTTAAATTCTTATGTTTTTTATGGTTGTTAGGAGGTTTTGGAAATTTTTACGATTTTTTAGGATTTTTATGCTTCTTAGGGTATTTTGTGTTTTTATGGTTTTATGGTTTTATAGGGTTTTTAGGGACTTATTGTTTTTTTTGGATTTCTAGTATTTTTATAGTATTAAGGGATTTATTATGAGGTTTCGGGGTTTTTAGTGTTTTTAGAATTTTTAAAGGGTTTTAGGGTTTTTTATGGTTTTATGGTTTTAGGTTTTCTTCGTGTTTTGGATTTTATAGGCTGTTTTGGGTTATTAAGGATTATTATCATTTTCTGGGGTTTTATGGTGTTTAGAGTTTTATTAATTTTACGTATTTGAAGTTTTTTTTTAAATTGATTTTTTCGAGGTTTTATATTGTTTTTCGTGTTGTTTTTTGGTTTGAGGTAATTTTAGTTTTTATTTTTTTTGATGTTCAAGGGTTTTTATGATTATTTAAGGGGTTTTTGGATTTTAAGTATTTATAGTGTTTAGGTTTATTAATGATTTCAATTTTTAGGGTGTTTATGTTTATTAAGGGTGTTTTAGGATCTTTATAGTGTTTTCAGCTTTTTAACCTTTTTAGGGTATTTTGGGACTTTTAGGATTTTTATATTTCTTTAGGGTTTTAGGGTTTTAGGGGTTTTTAGGGTTTTAGAGTTTAAAGGTTATTTATGGGTTTTTTTGTTTTTTTGGGTTTTTTAGTGTTTTAGTGTTTTTTGGGGGTTTTAGTTATTTTTCGGGTTTTTATTATTTTTATACATTTTCGGGGTCTTAAGTATTTTTAATATTTTTTAGGTTTTTAAATTTTTTATGTTTTTTTGGGTGGGGTATGGTTTTAACAGTTATTTGGGGTTTTGGGGGATTTTAGTGGATTTTAGGGGGTTCTAGTGGTTTTGGGGGTGTTGTTTTTAAGTGTTTGATGGTATTTTAAAAATTTATTTGTTTTTAGGGTTCTTGGTGGTTTTGTGGGTCTTGAAGTTTTCTTTGGTTTTCTATGGGTTTCAGTTTTTTAATAGGTTTGTATGGGTTTTAGGGGTTTAATGTGTTTTTATGGGTTTTAGAATATTTTGGGACATTTTTTGTTTTTAGGGTTGTTTAAGGTATTTTAGTGTTTTTAAGTGTTTTTTGTTATTAATTTTTATGGATTTAAGGATCTTTTTGCGTTTTAAGGGTTTTAGTGGATTCAACGGTTTTAGGTCCTTTTGGATTTTTAGGGGTGTTCGGGTTTTTAATGTCCTTTATGTTTTTTATTTGGATTTTTAGGGTACTTAAGGGTTTTAAGGGGTTCTAAGGTCATTTAGAGGTTTTTGTGGTTTTCAAGGGTCATTTAATACTATAATGGTTTTTAGGATCTTTGAGGTTTTTTATGGTTTTGGGGTTTTTTCTAGTCTGTTAGGGGTTATAGAGTATTTTATGGTATTTTATAGTTTTTATCATTTTTTCGATTTTTAGGGTTTTTGGGTCATTTAGTGTTTTTAGAGTGTTTAGGGTCTTTTAGGGTTATTTTAATTTTTTATATGGACACTTAGGGTTTTATGGTTTTTAGTGTCTTTTAAGGTTTTTTACTGTGTTTTAGGGGTTTTACAATTTTTAGGGTTTTTATGGATTTAAATGGTTTTTGGGTCTTTAGGTGTTTTAGGGATTTTATGTTTTTAGTGTTTTGTAGAGTTTTCAGTGTTTCTACTGTTTTTACGGTTTTAGGGATTTTCAGAATTTTAGGTGTTTTGTAGGTTTTAAGGTTTCATATGGTTTTTAGATTTTTTAGGGGTTTTAAGATTTTTTTGGCTTTTAGTGTGTTTTGGGGTTTTATAGGTTTTATAGTTTTTTTAAAGGGTTTTTAGCATCTTTTAGGTGTTTTATGGTTTTAAGGGTTATTAGGGTTTTCATGTTTTTTGAGGATTTTATGGTTTTAAATGTTTTTTTACAGTTTTTAGAGTTTTTTACGTTTTTAGGGATTATAAGGGTTTTATGGTTTAAGTGAATTTTAGGTTTTTCAGAGTGATTAAGGGGTTTTAGGGTCTTTTAAGGGTTTTATAAGGTTATTTGATGTCTTTTATGGGGGATTTAGTTTTTTATCCTTTTATGGTTTTTAGAAATTTTAGGGTTTTATGAATTTTGGAGTTTTTTGTCTTTTTAGGTCTTTTTAGGTCACTGAAGATTCGAGGGTCATGCTATTCCCCCCCCCCCAATTTATAAATAAAAGACACAACAGAAAAGGGAGGGGAGTGGTCAAATTACCCACACTGAAAAACCCTTTACAACCGCAACCCAAAGACCCAAAAAAGAAAAATCAAAAGGAAAACATAGAAAGAATGAAAAACAGATCAGTCAATGTCACCACCAAAGTCTGAAATAGAAACCACACCATACAGATCACCATACACACCATATCCATAGGCCGCATCATCAAAGCAGGATTCAGAGTCATCCCATCCTAACTCATAATCATCATTGAGCTTGAGGAGCATCAGAAACTTCTCCCTCTGCTTCTTTTGTTCCAGGGAATGTGGCCGCTCTCGATTATTAACCTTGTCTTTCAGTTTAACCACCTTTGATGAAGCCTGAGTAACCATGGGTCTGGGGAGAGTAGAGTAGTCCTTCCTCCGCCTCCTCTTTGAGGAGATCGAGGTGGAACCATCATCCATCCTGTTGACCGACTTGATCTCAAAAGAGTGATCCTCCGCTTCCATTCCATGAACTTGATCTGGGATAGAGGAAGCTTCCTGATTAAGGGAGAACTCAACAAAAACTTCATCCTGAGGCAAGCTTATAGCCACTAAGGTAGGTATTTCTGAAATCCCTTCGACAGCAACCAGAGGCCATTGCCCATCCCCCCCAGGACCGTCCCCTCATCTTCATGCCTGGCCAAGTAGTCAGGCTTATCAGCCAGCTGCAAAATCCCCTCCTCCCTTGGAACTGCCTCCTGCACAGTAGCACCCCTGTGTTCAGGGGCGTCCCCCATCCCAAGTCCCTTCCCCTACCTGCACCCCGATCCTGCTTCGGGTGCTCCCTCTTGAGAAGCTGACCCCTCCAAGTTATCCACTATCCCCTGCCCATTCACCTCCTCCAGCGTACTCTCTGGCACCTGCACCTCCACCTCCCCCTACTCAGACACATGGCTGGGAGGGTATTATGATTGTTTAGGGTGCTTTATGGGTATTATGATTGTTTAGGGTGTTTTGTGTTTTAAGTACAATATTGGGGTTTATTGGGTTATTTATGGTCTTTTGGGTTAGTTAGGGTTTTTACAATATTTTAGTTTTTTAGGGGATTCAGGTTTTTAGGGGTTTTAGGGTATTTTTGGAATTGCTTGTAGTTTTTAGGGTTTTTTAATTATTATGGTTTTTTGGGATTTTTGTGTTTTTTAGGGTTTTTGGGTTTTATGAATTTTAGGTTTTAATTTTTTAGGGAATTTAATGGGTTTTTTTTAGGTTTTTAGGGGTTTTCATGTGTTTTATCGTTTTTTAAGGGTTTTCATAGGGATTTCAGGGATGTTAGGTGGTTATGGTTTTTTCAACTTTTTCGGGATTTCTATGTGTTTTTAGGAATTATTTGTTTTTTATGGTATTTAGTTTTTCTAAGGTATTTTCTTGGTGTTTTAGGGTTTTTAGTGTTTTTAGGGGTTTTAGAATTTTTTAAAAAATTGAAGGTTTTAAGGGGTTTAAGGGTTTTTATGTTCTTAAGGAATTTTATGGTTTATATATGTTTTTTTGATTTTATATGTTTTTAAGGGGTTTTAGGGATTTTAAGGGTTTAGATAATTTTTAGGGGTTTTATCCATTTTAATGTTTTTTCTGTTTTCTACATATTTAGGATTTGTTAAGGTTTTTAGGTTTTTAGTGTTTTTTTGGGTTTTAGGGTTCTAAGGGATTTAGAGATATTTGTAGGGTACTTTATGGTTTTTTTTAGAGTTTTTAAGGGTTTTTTTTCATCTTTTACAATTTTTTAGGGTTTTATAGTTTTTTGGGTTTTAGGTTTTTTAGAGGTTTTATAGTTTTTTTTTTATTTTTGGGTTTTTGGGTTTTCTTATGGTGTTTTGGGTTTTTAAGTTTTTTGGGATTTTAGGGTTTTTATATACTTAATGGATTTAGGGTTTTTAGGTTTTTATGATATTTTTGGATTTTTAGGATATTTGTAGTTTTTAGGGTTTTCTATTATTTTAGGTTTATTAAAAAATTTAGCATTTTTTGGGGGTTTATAATTTTTATAGGGTTGTTAGTGTTATGAGGGATTTTATGGTTTTTATGTTTTTATCGTTTTTTTGGGGTTTTATGGTGTTCAATGGTTGTTATGGGTCTTTTCATGATTTTATATGGTTTTAAAGTGTTTTAGTGTCATTTTTTGTTCTTAGCGTCTTTCATGGGTTTATTGTATTTTTATTATCTTTTAGGTGTTTTCTTGTTTTTCTTGTTTTATGTTTATTTGTTTTAGGGGATTTATGAATTTTTATCATTTTAATGATTTTTTGGTTCTCTATGTTTTTTAGGGTTTTGAGGGTTTTTTTATTTTGGGTGTTTTATCCTTTTTATAGCTTTTATGGTTTTATTTGTTTCTAGGGTTTTAATTTTTAGGGGTTTTATGTTTTTTAGTATTTTATATTTTTTAGGTTTTTAGGTTATTTAATGTTTTTTGTAGTTTTTTGGGTTTTATTTTGTTTTTTGGGTTTTAGGGGGTTTGAGTTATTTTTAATGTTTGGGGGGGGGGTTAGGTTATTTTCAGTTTTTGTGGTTTTTAGGGTTTTTATAGTTTTTTGGGTTTTTAGGGGGTAGAAAAGGCTGGTCTAAGCCACTTTATTAAATAGAAAAGGAAAACATGGAAGAATATAGAAATGGGGTAAAATAGGACAACCTACACACTTTCAAGATTATGGAATTCCAAGAAGAACATCATCAATCATGGTCTAGAGGATTATAATCATCATATACCCAGTGGGATTCATCTTCCAATGGGATGAAATAATTACCTTGAGAATTTCTACCACTTGATATGGATCTAGTTTTCATGGTTGGATTCAGATGTGAGTAGTCCTTCATTGGCCTTATCTTCTTCATATGGGATAATTAAATACCTTCATTTTCTACTAACTTACCTTTTTTAGCATCATCCTGATATGATATTTTATTTTTCTATTCATCAGTCTCCATGTCTTTCCAATTTTCCCGATCCTTATATGAAATCCAATGCTTTTTAATTAACTCCATAATCTGATCACATGCAGTAGTTGAATCATAAACACCCATGTCATTTTTTGGCATCAATTCTCCACCTATACCTGATAAACATGAGAATATGGAGCCTAAGTCCAATCATTCACCCTCCTTGTAGAGGGACTGTCCCTAGTGTTGATTCCAAATTCTTCTATGCATATCCATAGCACCAGTAGAGCGTTGCTTCAAGCCATACCTATTTAGAGGGCATTCCATGAGTTTTATATATTCCTTCAGCCTGATAGTGAGGCCCCACTTGCTGATATTAAATAGACCTACTTGGATAGATAGTATTCTCTTAAAAAATATGAAAAGATCCAAAAACATCATTATCCTTCAAACTCCCATGCACTTCGACATCATACAAATGTTTAACATCTGGGATTTTTTCTGAATTCCTATCATGATTAGAGGCAGATGATATATCCTTACACTACCTTTTTTTCATGTTTTTTAGGATCATTTAATTTTTTAATGGATTTTAGGGAGTTTTAGTTTTTTTGGGGTTTTAGTTTTATTATTGGTTTTTGTGTTTCTTTTCTTGTTTTTAGGGGTTTTACGGTAATTTAGCAGTTTTGGCAGTTTTATAGTTTTTTAGGGAATTTTAATGTTTTTAGGGTGTTTTAGGGTTTTCAGTGACTTTTATATATTTTTAGGGGTTTTAGGGTCTTTTTTGGTTCTCTTAGGTTTATAGATTTCTTTAGGTTTTTTTTAGTCCTTTGGGGTTTTAGGATTTTTTTGTGTTTTTATAGAGTTTTGTTTCTCATGGTTTTTATGGTTTTCATGGGTTTTTATATTTTTCTGGGGGTTTTTGGTTATTTATGGTTTTTAAAGGATTTTATAGTTTTTTAGTATTTTATGATCTTTTAGAGTTTTTAGGGGTTTTTTGGTTTTTTATAGGTTTTTAGGGTCTTTGAAAGTTTAAGGGTTTTTAGGGTCATTTAGGGGTTTTAGGGTAATTGTTTAGGTTTTAGGTGGTTTTAGCTATTCTTGGGGTCATTTAGTGGTTTTAGGTTTTTAAGGGGGGTTTAAGGCTTTATGGTCTTATAGGTTTTTTGTGAATATTAAAGATTTTTTCAGTTATTAATGACCTTCTTATGGTTTTTAGTGGTTTTAGGGACTCTTAGTTTTTTTGGGTATTTGGATCCTTTTGGGTTTTTAGGGGTTTTAGTGTTATTTATGGATTCTAGTGCTTTTGGGTTTTTAATGTTTTTAGGGGTTTTAAGGGTTTTAGGGGTTTTTAGGTGTTTTAGTGTTTTTTAATTTCTTTTTGGGTTTTTTTGGGTTTTTTGTTTTATTTTTTAGGGTTTTTATGGTTTTTACGGTTGTTATGGTTTTTAGGGTTTTTTGGTTTTTTATTGTTGTTTATAGGTTTTGGGGTTTTAGTTTTTTAAATTTATAGTGTTTTAAGATTATTAGTATTTTATAGGGTTTTTAGTGTCTTTTAGTGATTTTATGGTTTTATATATTTTATATTTTTTTAGGGTCCTTAAATGTTTTATGGGTTTTAGAGTTTTTTTGGGTTTTGGGGGTTTCAGGGTTTTGTAGGGTCTTTTAGGGTTTTTAGAGGGTTTTAGGGTTTTAAACTTTTGAAGGGTTTTAAATACCTTTATCGGTTTTAGGGTTATTTCAATTTTTATTAGTTTTTTGTTCCTTTAGAGGTTATTAGGATTTTTTAGGATCCTATAGTATTTTTTAGAGTTTTTAGGTTCTAGTAGGGGTTTTAGGGTTTTAGGGTTGTTTGAGGGTGTCATGGTCCATTAGGATTTTTTAGGATCCATTAGTATTTTTTGGCCTTTTAGGGAATTTTAGTGTTTTGGGGTTTTATAATCCTTTTTTATTTTTAGTTTTTTAAGAGTGTTTTAGGACTTTTATTGTCTTTTAGGGGTTATTTTGTGTTTTACAGTCTTTTAGGGTTTTAAAAGTTTTTTTGTGAATTTTAGGGTTTAGGATCTTTTAGGGTATTTATTATTTTTAGGAATGTTTAATTTTTCGGGGATTCAGGGTATTTTATATTTTTTAGGGTATTTTATTATTTTTATGTGGATTAGGGATTTTAGGGATTTCTAGGACTTTTTAGTTTTCTAGGGTTTTTTTGGTTTTAGGGTTTTCTAGGATATTTT